>JAJQQW010000001.1:122365809-123565809 GCA_025583905.1 Ia io | reverse complement strand
AAATTCATATATTTAGGTCACAATTGATGAATTAATGTAATTCCAACCTAAATGTTGGTTGATATTTTCATTTATGTTAAGAAATAAGATGAAAGTGAAAGATCAAAGGTGAATGTCAAAACTTCACTCAATTTGTCAAGGACGTGAGTGAATTTTTACAAAATTGGATGATAGATTTTGAGTACTGGAAGAATATTCCATCATTTATTTCTGCTATTTACAGCATAATAGCTACAGGCATGGAACACTTTTATGTTTAATCTGCATTATTAACACTTTCTATCACTTTAGTGAATATAGACAAGTATCAGAACAATAAACCAAGCTCTAGTTTGTAGCATTCGCTGAGTTCCATGGTGTAAGTACTCCCAATAGGGCTGAATTCAAGCTACCAACATGAGATTACTGAATGAGAAGCCTGAAAGATATAAATACCTGGTGTCTGGAAGATATTTAACCAGCTCTCGAAAAAACGTGTGTGGTATACATACATACATATATTTTAATAAACTTTTTTGTATATTATTTCCACCATACAGATACAATAGTTGAAATAAACTCTAGGAGGAGTCAAGATAGTGGCTGGCAGGATAGCAGTGATGGAGAGAGTGTGAGTGAGGGAGCAAAAGGAAAGTGTGTGGGTGTGTGTGGTGTGTGTGTGTGTGTGTGAGAGAGAGAGAGAGAGAGAGAGACTGAGGGACAGTTAGATCCTGCAGAAGTCTCAGGGGATGGCAGACCAGTCACTACTAGATGGGGAGTTCCTGTTACCACTGCAAGCACTCCTGGGGCGGCTAAATCTGGCACAGAAACAATGCCATCTTGAAGGGGAGAGCTTTTGTGACTAGGAGCCAGCCTTACCACCATCCAGACTGGCTTCAGACACCACCGAGGACCCTACAGCCACTCTGGCCAAAGACCTGCTCATCTGCAGATCCACAGATACCAGAACCCAGCCTCTCCAGCCACAAGGTCCTGTAAGCCCCAGAGTGCACTCCACTTCCACCAAGCTGCCACTTCAGCCACAGGTCTTGCACTACCCTGTGCCTGGGCCCTGCAGTGATTCTCGGAGTTCACAACCTTCCCACCAATACTGCTGCTTTATCCAAAGGCCCTGAGGGAATGGTGCCTGGACCTTTTGGTGAGAGTAAAAATGGGGAGAAAAATAAACAACACCCAAAGGAAAGAAAAGGAGGAATCACCAGGAAAGGAACTAAATGAAATAGAGGCATGCAATATGTCAGAAATAGAATTCAGGGTAAGGGACATATAGTTCGTAAACCAGATGGATGAGAAAATCAACAACTTATGTAAGAATCAAGAGGAAATGAAGAATGACATAGCTATGACAACAAAATAACAAAATGGAAGGTTTCAATAGTAGATTAGAAGAAGCAGAGGACAGAATTAGCAAGTTAGAAGACAGGGGAAAAAAATACACCCAATCTGAACAGCAACTGGAGAAAAAAATTAGAAAGCAGGAGATAAGCCTAAGGGAGCTTTGGGACAACATGAAACAAAGTAACATCTGTATTTTAAGGGTGCCAGAAGGGCAAGAGAATCAAGGATTAAATAACCTATTTGAAGAAATAATGAAAAAAAATTCTCTGATTTGGGGAAGAAAAAGTCACACAAGAACAGAGTCCCAAACAAGAAGAACCCAAAAAGACCAACATCAAGACACGTTATAATTACAATGGCAAATGTTAATGACAAAGAGAAAATCTTAAAGGATACAAGAGAGAGAAGATAGTTAACTACAAGGGATATCCCATTAGACTATCAAGTATTTTCTCAATAGAAACACATCAGGCCATAAGGAAATGGAAGGAAGTATACAAAGTTATGCAAAGCAAGGGACTGAACCCAAGGATACTATATCCAGCAAGGTTGTCATTCAAAATTGAAAGGGAAATCAGGAGCTTCACAGACAAAAAAAAGCCCAAGGGAGTTTATCGCTACCAAGCCAACAATGCAAGAAATGCTAAAGGGAATGCTGTAAAAAGAAGAAGAACAAAGAGAAGAAGAAACAGGCACAAAAAATAAAAATGTCTACAAATACCTACCAATAATAACTTTATTTTTTTAAATATATTTTTTATTGATTTCAGAAAGGAAGGGAGAGAGATAGAAACATCAATGATGAGAGAGAATCATTGATTGGCTGCCTCCTGCACCTCCCCTACTGGGGGGGAATCGAGCCTGCAACCCGGGCATGTGCTCCTGGCTGGAATCAAACCTGGGACCCTTTAGTCCGCAGGCCAACACTCTATCCACTGAGCCAAACTGGCTAGGGATCAAAAATAAGTTTAAATGTAAACAGACTAAATGTTCCAATCAAAAGGCATTGAGTGGCTGAATGGATAAAAAAACATGACCCATATATATGCTCTCTACAAGAGACCCACCTCAGAACAAGAGACTCACACAGACTGAAAATGAAAGAATGGAAAAAATATTTCAGTCAAATGGAAATGAATAAAAGCTGGGTAGCAATACTTATATCTGACAAAATAGACCTCAAAGTGAAGGCCATAACAAGAGATAAGGAAGGCCACTTCATAATACCAAAGGGATCAATACAACCAGAGGATATAACTCTGGAAAACATATATGCACCCTATGTGGGAGCACCCAAATACATAAAAAAAAACAAAAAAAAAAAACTCCTGGAAGATATCAGGGGAGAGATCGACAACAATGAAATTATAGTAGGGGACTTTAATACCCATTGACACCAGTGGATAAATCCTCTAGACAAAAAAAAATATCAGAAAAGAAACAGCAATCATAAATGATTCACTAGATCAGATAGACTTAACATCTTCAGAACATTTCACCACAAAGCTATGGAAGATACATTCTTCTCAAGTACACATGGGACATTTTGAAAGATAGACCATATATTGGGACACAGGCAAAATCTCTTCAAATTCAAGAAGACTGAAATCATATCAAGCATCTTCTCAGAACACAATTGCGTAATATTAGAAATCAACTACAATAAAAATAATCAAAAACATTCAAACACTTGGAGGTCAAATAGCATGCTATTAAACAATGATTGGATTCAAAAGATAAAAGAAGAAATGAAAATCATCCTGGAAATTAATGACAATGAGAACACAAAAGTCCAACATCTATGGCACACAGTGAAAGCCGTCCTGAGAAGGCAGTTCATAGCATTACAGGCCTACCTAAAAACAAAACAAAACAAAACCAAAAATACAAACAAACAAAAAAAAAACAACAACAAGAAAAACTGGTAATTATCTAACTCTACAATTTAAAGAAATACAAAGAGAGCAACAAGAAAAGATGAGAGTGAGCAAAAGGAAGGAAATAATAAAGATCAGAGCTGTTACTTTGAAAGGATATATTATATTGATGAGCCTCTAGCCAGGCTCACCAAGAAGCAAAGAGAGAGGACCCAAATAAACAAAATCAGAAATGAAAGAGCAAAATAACAATAGGCCCCACAGAAATACAAAGGATTGTAAAAAAAATACCATGAACAACTCTATTCCAACAAAGTGGTCAACTTAGAAGAAATGGACATATTCCTAGAAAAATAAGACCTTCCAAAACTCAATCAGGAAGAATCAAAAAAACTGAATAGGCCCATAACTAGGGAGGAAATTGAAGTAGTAATCAAAAAACTTCCAGCAAACAAAAGTTCTAGGGCAGACAGCTTCACAGGGGGATTTTACCAAACGTTCAAAGAACAAAAACCTATCCTCCTCAGACTATTCAAAAAAATTCAAGAGGAAGTAACACTTCCAAGTTCTTTCTATGAAGCCAGCATTACCCTAATCACAAAACCAGATAAAGACACTACAAAGAAAGAGAATTATAGGCCAATATCCATGATGAACATAAATGTTAAAATCCTCAACACAATTCTAGCCAATTGGATCCAGCATTACACTAGAAAGATCATACACCATGACCAAGTGGGATTTTTTCTCGGCATGCAAGGACAGTACAATATCTGCAAATCAATAAACATGATACATCACATAAACAAATTGAGAGACAAAAATCATATAATCATATCAATTGATTCAGAAAAAAGCATTTGGCAAAATCCAACACCTTTTCTTGATAAAAACTCTCAGCAAAATGTGAATAGAGGGATCATACCACAATATAATAAAAGTCCTTATATGACAAAACTATAGCCAACATCATACTCAATGGGCAAAAACTAAAATCATTTCCTCTAAGAGCAGGAAGAAGACATGGATGCTCACTTTCACCACTCCTGTTTGACATAGTACTGGAAGTGCTAGCTATAGTGACCAAACAACAAGAAGAAATAAAAGGCATCAAAACTGGAAAAGAAGAAGTAAAAAAGAAGAACACAGTTGGAGGGATCACAATACCAGATATCAAGGTATATTACAAATACACTATTCTAAAAACTGCCTGGTACTGGCACAAGAACAGACATATAGACCAATGGAATAGAATAGAGAACCGAGAAATCGATGCAAGCCATTATGCTCAATTAATATTTGACAAAGGAGGCAAGAACATACAATGGAGTCAAGACAGTCTCTTCAATAAATGGTGCTGGGAAATTTGGTCCAACACATGCAAAAAAATGAAACTAGGACATCAACTTACAACATACACAAAAATTAACTCAAAATGAATAAAGGACTTAAACATAAAACAGGAAACCATAAAAATCCTAGAAGAAGCCAAAGGAAGCAAAATAGCAGACATTTGTTGTAGCAATATCTTTACCAATACAGCTCCCAGGGCAATGGAAACTAAGGAGAAAATAAACAAATGGGATTACATCAAAATAAAAAGCTTCTGCACAAAAAAACAAAACAAAACACACAAAAAACAAACAAACAACAACAAAAAACACCAATGAAACAAGAAATCCCACTGCATGGAAGAATATATTTTCCAATGTAATATCAAATAAGAGTCTAATCTCCAAAATTTATAGGGAACACATACATGTTAATAAAAGGAAGATAAACAATCCAATCAAAAAATGGGCAAAGGACCTAAATAGATACTTTTCAAAAGAGGACATACAGAAGTCCAAGAGACTTATGAAAACATGCTCAAAGTCACTAATCATCTGAGAGATGAAAATCAAAACAACGAGGTACCATCTCACACCTGTCAGAATGGCAATCATCAACAAACCAGCAAACGACAAATGCCTGGAGAGGATGTGAGAAAAAGGAACCCTCATGCACTGCTGGTGGGAATGCAGACTGGTGCAGCCACTGTGGAGAACAGTATGGACTTTCCTCAAAAAAATAAAAATGGAACTCCCATTTGACCTAGTAATTCCACTTCTAGGAATATATCCCAAGAAATCAGAAACACCATTTATAAAAGATATGCACCCTTGTGTTCATAGCAGGACAATTTACAATAGCTAAGATTTGGAAATAGCCTAAGTGCCCATAAGCAGCAGAAGAATGGATTATAAAACGGTGGTACATCTACACAATGGAATACTATGCTGATATAAAAAAAAAAAGAATTCTTAAGATTTGCAACAGCATGGATGGACCTGGAGAACATTATGCTAAGTGAAATAAGCCAGTCAGAGAAAGATAAATATCACATAATCTCACTCACTATGTCCATTCAACCAATCAAAGTGTGGAATATAATGAACAACATAAACTGATGAACAAAAATAAATCCAGAAGCACAGAAGCATCAAACAGACCGTCAAACATCAGAGGGAAGGCAGGGCGGGGGGCAGGGGGTAAGATATCAACCAAAGGACTTGTATGCATGCATATAAGCATAACCGATGGACACAGACACTAGGGGGATGAGGGCTTGTGCTGGGGATTGGGAGTGGCCTGGGAGAGATCAATGAGGGGAAAAGGAGACATATGTAATATTTTAAACAGTAAATATTTTTTTGAAAGAGAAATAAACTCGAAAACACAGGTAATAGTTAAATGTAGTAAAGTAATGAGTAAGTAATGAATTTTCAGTAGTTATTACCTTTCTAAAATATTATTTGTTCGTAGAGTTATATAATTTTTTAAATAATAGCTGAAAATTTAACAAATGGTCTTTGCACACCAGTAATACATGTCAGCTGAAGCAAGCCACTGGTTGGAAGAAAAAGAGAATAGTCCTAGACATAAATCTGTTGACTGTGGTCTACCATTGATCCAGAAAGTGTGATTTTGATCTAGTGATTTTATTCTTTGGATCCTAACATTTATTTTGCATGTTATTAGAGCAATGGATATCATAAATATAACTCATTGTTTTCATTCTTTTAGTCTTCATTCATTCATTCTTTTAGAAGGATTGGTGATCAAAATCCCATGGGAATGTTATTGTTGGTGTTGTTGTTGTTAAATTATCTTTTAATTATTCCATATGATATCTGTTGACTTGGAAGAGCCTAGTGGATTTGGGGACTACCTTCTTTTTAACTGAATTTCCAACAGTTTCTAATACTTTGAGTCTTTTCATAATAACTGTAAATTCCCATGCTGCCTGACTAGTTAGGCATTTCCTTCTTTGAATTCCAAACAGAAGAGTAGATGGGGAAGGATGATACAATTTCAGGAAGATCCTAGAAGTGCCATATTATTAGGTTATGATTAATGTGAAGTAATATATCCACCAATTATTCACATAGGCCTGGGGCATGAGGAAAGAGAGGAGATTCAACTATTCTAAGTCTCTAAACAAAAGTGAGTCTGTCCTCTAAAATAATCATCTTTCCCCTTCTCAGTTCTTTTCATTCTTTCCCACAGATGTGATATCCTTGACATCATCCAGAAATGGTTATATATACTGAATATTTGAATGTCAGATGAATGGCCTTGAGTACTGCTATTGAACTTCCTATTTCATGTAATCTATTTATAAGTTCTATTTTGCAAGGGAAAAATCTACTACTTTCTGAAGTCATATTAATAACTACTTATCTGTATTTGCATGACATTATGAATAATAGTTAAAGATTGCTTCATTACTCTTAGTATTTGTGTTATCATAATAAAGCTAGATAGCAGTCTAGATTACTTAGGAAATGAAAATAAATATTTGTTTCTAAAGCCCAAGTTTTTAATTTAATATAACAAAATGATTATATTTTACCCTATAATATTATTTTTGTTAAAATAACTTCACACAAAATAATTGTGTCTAATTCTATGCTTCATAGAATTTTTATTCTCAACACAAACTTAAAGTTAATGTGGTCAGTGGAAATAAAAAATGAATATAGATGTTTTATATGAAAATCATTTTATATAATTAAAAATCCTTTAAACATAAAAAATCATTAGTTTCCAAATAATATTATTAATTATAATGATACTAGAGGCCCAGTGCATGATTGAATCATGCACGTGTAGGGTGCCCTACACGCTTTCGCTTTCGATTGTGGGGGAGCTGGGTGCCTGTCCACTGGTGCACCAGGCCTTTCGGAGGCTTCTGAAAGGCCTGGTGCCGGAGCAGACAGGCACCCAGCTCCCCCGCTTTTGATGGTCCGCAGCGGGACGTGAGCTCGCTGTCCCAGAGGCCCCTTCCAGCAGCACAGCCATGGCGCAGATGCTGAGCTCGCGCCACTGTTGGCGATGTGAGCTCAGCGTCCCGCTGGCCCAATTGGCTACCCCGGCCACCCCGAGTCCCGCCCCCTGCGCCTCCCTCTGGCCCAATCGTGGGCATAGCGGAGTGATGGTAATTTACATATTACAGTTTTATTAGGTAGGATTTTATCTAGGTTAAAAGATCATATTCACATAAGAAAAAATAATATGCAAATAAAATATTGATAAAATGTGACTATGCTAAGAAAATGATTGCCCAATTAATGGACTTATACAGTAAATTATTAAGACTATTATTAATTTGTTTACTCTCTCTTTCTAGTCCCATGGGAGGATTGCACTTCATATTCCCCTTGTGAAGTCATATGGCTAGTTTGGAAAAATGAGTTGTGAGCAAAAGTACCATGCCACTTCTGGGTTAGGGCATTTAAACACCAATGTGAGATTATTCTCTCTCTCTCTCTCTGTCTCTCTCTCTCTCTCTCTCTCTCTCTCTCTCTCTCTCTCTCTCTCCTCTATAAATCAGGCCTACATAATGAAGCCACAATAAAAAGCCCCCCAAAAGTCTTGACATCAAAACCTGGATGAGATTCTCTGGTTAACGATACTCTGTGCTGAGAGGATGATTTGTCCTGACTCCACAGAGAAAAGGCTATAGAAGCTTCACATTTGGGATACAACCAGGTCTGATTCTATGTGTCTCTTTTGTCTGATTCTTGTGTCCATCCTATATATTAAAAGCTTAATATGCTAAGTGTCCAGTCATCAGGTTGTCCATTCAACCAAAGTATAATATGCTAATGATATGCTAAGGCCGCTCAACCACTTGCTATGACATGCCCTGACTACCAGGGGCAGATACTCAATGCAGAAGCTGCTCCCTGGTGGTCAATGAGCTCCCACAGGGGGAGCACCACTCAGCCAGAAGCCAGGCTCATGGCTGCAGCGGTGGTAGCAGGCCTAAGCTGTCAGTTGGACATCTGCCGAGGGCTCCTGGACTACAAGAGGATGCAGGCCGGGCTGAGGGACCCCCCCCCCAAGTGCATGAATTCTGTGCACCGGGCCTCTAGTTTTTCTATAATAAAGCTGTAAATTAATTGGATCACTTTCCTGAATTATGTGAGTTATTCTAGTGAATTATTGAAATGGAGGATGTAGTGGGAACCCCCACATCTTTAGCTAGTTGGTCAGAAGTATGAGTGGCCCTGGAACCCTGATCTTTTATGGCTGATGTCTGAAGTGAGAGCAGTCTTGTGGAGGACTGTACCCTTAACTTGTTAATTTGGTCTAACTTTGGGTAGTTAGCACTGAGTGACTAAACTGAGTAGAACTTTCCTGTCAATCTACAAGAGAGCTCTAGTATGCAGAAAACAAAAAGTTTTGTTGCTTTACACAATTGAGATGCTAGAGTTCTGTATTACTTTGTAAATCTCGATTTACATTTATGATGCAGAAACATCTGACAGAAAATATATGGATGGACCAATACAGTTATCTTCATTTCCTTCAATGACAAACTCATGGTTGGAGAGGCCTTAGAGATCATCTGTCTATCCCATACTCACTATTGAAACACCTTTGCAATACCTCTGCCAAGTGGCTATCCAACCTCTTTTTAAAAACCTAAATTGCTTGAATGTTCTCTTGAGAAGCCTCATTCTATCAATGGAAAGGCTTTAATATTAGAACATTCCATCTGCCCAGCAGCTAGATCCCTCTTCAGTCCTTCTACACTATGTAAAGCAAGTCTAATCCCTTATAAGTTCACAAATATGATGCCAAAAACAATACATATATCATGTCTTTTCTTCATGCAAACATTTTAAGTTGATGTTAATAATCCTCACATGATGTGATTTAAGGACTATCTATATCTAGTTAGACTCTTTTGAACATTCTAGCTTGATTATACCACTCTCAGAATACAATGCTTAGAACTAAATATATTCAGACCATAAACAAGTGGATGAGTCCCACCTGCCAGTATTTTGTTGGCTGTATCATGGATTTCACATATTTTATGTGTTCAGCCATTTAAAATTCCATATATTTTCAAGTATATTGCTTTTAAATCATCCTTTAAAAATCATTCATATTCCTTTGACTCATAACAAACATAAAAGAAATAGCAAAGACTTAGGGTCTGAGAGATGCAGTTTTGAATTGCTACTCTTGAAATTATTATTATGTATTTATTTATTTACTTTTATTTAAAATTTTTAATGTTGACATTATTGCAGGAGTTAACCCTCTTTATTGGCCTTTACCAAATTATTGTCTGTGTTTATGGGGTATGCATATATGTTCTTTAGCTATTTCCTTCACCTTCTTTATTTAGTCACTCCCCATCTCCCCATTCTTGCAATTATTAACTGTGTGACTTTTGAAATTACCTTACCACCCTGAACTTTAGTTTTCATATACTAGTATGTTAAATAGGGTTAATAATTTTTACCTTTTGAGGCTGTTTTGAGGGTGCATATAGAGTAAATAATACTGTGCCAGAAAAAATTCAGTACACAGTAAGAGATAACTAAAAACATTAAGATCAACTTAAAAATATCAAATCAGAGGACAGAAATGAAGAGGCAGTCTCAAATATGAAAACTGTAAAGATTAAATTTTCCTTGGGTTTGAGTTTCAAAATTTGTCCCAAGATTTCAGAAAACCAAATCAAAGGAATACAAACCCATAAAAACAGCAATGATAAAAACTTGCATAATTTTCATTATTGAAAAGCAGAAAGCATTAATTTCTAAGGAAAGTTATCCCCCCCCCCGACCATGAAACCATATTCTAAGATAATCATCTATTTGAGGTTGTATTCAGAGGCCATCAAGAGACAAAGGGGCCATTTTCTTTATACCAAACTAGAGGCCCAGTGTATGATTGAATCATGCACGTGTAGGGTCCCCTACACGCTTTTGCTTTCGATCGTGGGGGAGCTGGGTGCCTGTCCGCTGGTGCACCAGGCCTTTCAGAAGCCTCCGGCTCGGTGGAGGTTTCCAAAAGGCCTGGTGCCAGAGCAGACAGGCACCCAGCTCCCCCGCTTTTGATGGTCTGCAGCGGGACGTGAGCTCGCTGCCCCAGAGGCCCCTTCTGTTCCACAGCACAGCCATGGTGCAGACGCTGAGCTCGCGCCACCGCTGGCGATGCGAGCTCAGCGTCCCGCTGGCCCAATCGGCTACCCCAGCCACCCTGAATCCCGCCCCCTGCACCTCCCTCTGGCCCAATCGTGGGCGTAGCAGAGTGATGGTAATTTACATATTACCATTTTATTAGGTAGGATGTTTTAATAAGGAACACATAGTAAGCACTTAGAAAATCTATTATGGCTAGATAGTATGGAAAATAAAATATATATGCATTGTTATGTGTACTAGTTACAGAAACGCCATGAGGAAGTATTATTAGTATCCATATTTTACTAAAGAAAAAGATGATACTTAGAGAGAAAAGAAATATGTGTAAAGTCACACAGCAGAGCAGGACTTCATTCTTAGTCCATCTGAATCAGCTCTCTACCTTTTTACTTCTTTGCTCTACTGCCTATCCAGTGGTAATTAAATCTAGCTAGCTAAGCTCTATCTCTTTCTCTCAAAGCCATGAGAAAAGCTTCTTTTTCATTGAATTTTATTCTTTGTTGTCAATTTCTAATTCCATAGAGTACACAAAAGTTGTTTTTATCAGCCTTATTCCAATATTGACTCCTTTCAGCAGAATCAAAACCACTTTAGCTACTTTGTCTCTTTCTATATTGCTTTATCCACATCCTATAACCAAATGCTGGCAATTTTTCAAATGCCCTTTCTTGGTTCTATCTGTTTTTGTTCTTATGTTCTGTCTCCGTGCTTTAACCTTTGCCTCTAAGTTTATTTTCCTCTTTTTCTATTAGGCTCCCATTTTTCATTTCCAACTGCCTATTCTATGTTCCATACAGATGACTTACAGGCCTAACAAACCAATATGTCTAGAGCATGTACAAACTTTAACTCAGTTTTCTCCTAGTACTCCTCCTCTTTCTGAATTATATAGTGCAGTGATTAGCCATCACTGAAAAATCTTTCATTATGCTTCACTGGGATATTTAAAAGCTTCCTAAACCATGCTTAATCTGTTTATATTTCCTTCTTAAAATTTTTCAAAGACTCCCAGTTGCTAACATGATAAAATTGAACTGCTTAGCTTGGTACTTATGACTCTCAAAAATCTCATCCCAAACAAACCACCCTTTCAATATTCTGTTTTCTATTTGTATCCTTCACATATTCAATGTTCCAGCCCAACTAATTTAGTTGCTACACTCCATTAACCTTCTACACATTCCCCTCTTTGCTTTTGCTAATATTAGAATAAATAACTGAGATTCCTTTCACATCTAACTCTATATATTCAAAATCTTACTACTCCCCCAGGCCCAACTCAAATCCTAAACACTATTTCATATTCATGCTGAATATAGCCACAGATGCAGGTTAAGAGGTGTTCTTGCAGCTGTGCTGGCCCAAGGTAACCCCTAGTGGTTAGACCTGCACAGATAAGTTCCTGGTGAAGTTAATGGCTTCAAACCAATGAAACACATTTGAAATGTGAATCTTACATTTGTCTTTGTTCCATTTTAAGTTTATTTTGTGTACAGTGTAAGGAAGTGGTCTTGTTTCTTTATTTTTTACATGTATCTTTCCAATTTTCCCATTTATAAGACTCAAACCATAGAAATCCTAGAAGAAAACATAGACATTTATCATAGCAATATTTCTTTTTTATATATCTCCTTGAGCAAGGAAAACAAAAGAAAAATAAGCAAATGGGAATACATCAAACTAAAATGATTTGAACAGCAGAGGAAAACATCAACAAAATGAAAGACAACCCACTGAATAGAAGAACATATTTGCCCATGATATATATGATAAGGGGTTAATATCTAAAATTTATAAATAACTAAAACTCAACACCAAAAAACAACAAAACAACCCAATTATAAAATGGGCAAAGAACTGAATATACACGTTTCCATATAGATGACCAATAGACATATGAAAAGACACTCATCATCAGATATATGAAAATTAAGTTAACCAAGGAGGTAAAAGACCTGTACTAGGAAAGCTGTATCACATTGAAAAGAGAAATAGAGGGATGTAAGCAAGTGGATACATATACTGTCTTTATGGATTAGAAGAATTAACATTATTAAAATATCCATACTACTCAAAGCAATCTACAGATTCAGTGCAATCACATTAAAATGGCATATGCCACAGATCTAGAACAAATATTTCAATAATTTATATGGAACCAAAAAAGATCTTTAAGAACCTCAACAATCTTGAGAAAGAAGAATAAAGTTGGAAGGATCACAATACCCGATATCAAACGATACTACAAAGCCACTGTCATCAAAACAGCCTTGTACTGGCACAAAACCAAAACAAGCATATAAACCAATGAAACCCCATAAATCCACCACACCACTATGGTTAATTGATATTTGGCAAAGGAGGCAAGAGCACACAATGTGCTAAAGACAGTGTTGGGAAAATGAGACTGTACATGCAAAAAAAATGAAAATAGACCACAAACTTATACCATACACAAGAATAAACTCAAAATGGATAAGACAAATGTAAGTTGCAAAACCACAAAATCCTGGAAGAAAACATAGGTAGCGAAATCTCAGACTTCTTTTTAGTAATATTTTTTTTTCTGATAGATTTTCTCAGGCAAGGGAACCAAAAAAAGTAAACAAGTGCAAATTAAAACTACAATGAGATGTTACCTCACACCTGTCAGAATGGCTATCATCAATAAATCAACCAACAAGAAGTATTGGCCAGGATGTGGAAAAAAGCGAACCCTCATGCACTGTTGGTAGGAATGCAGATTGGTGCAGCCACTGTGGAAAACAGTATGGAGTTTCCTCAAAATATTAAAAATGGAACTGCCATATGACCTAGTGATTCCACTTCTGGGAATATATACAAAGAACCCAGAAACACTAATTCAAAAAAATATATGCACCCCTATTTCATTGCAGCATTATTTACAATAGCCAAGATTTAGAAGCAGCCCAAGTGCCCATCAGTAGACGAGTGGATAAAAAAAGCTATGGTACGTTTACACAATGGAATACTACTTGGTTATAAAAAAAGAAGGAAATATTACTTTTTGGGACAGCATAGATGGACCTAGAGGGTATTATGCTAAGTGAAATAAGCCAGTCATAGAAACATAAATACCATGTGATTTCACTTATATATGGAACCTAATGAACAAAATAAGCAAAGAAACAAAATATAGACAGACTATTAGGTACAGAGAACAAACTGAAAGCTTTGTGGAAGGGCAGTTGGGGATCAGGGTGAAATAGATGAATGGATTAAGAAAAGAAAAAAAAAAACCAACAACTAATAGACACAGACATCAATATGGTTATTACCAGAGGGAAAGGAGGGTGGGTAGGTATCTTACCTTATAATAGACAAATATGCAAATTGACCGCACCTTCGCTACACCCAAGCCATGCCCACCAACCACGCTCACCAGGAAACCATTGCAGGGACGTTGGGGTGTGGCGGAGCCCAAGGCCGGGAAAGCTGCCCGAGGCTTTCCCGGCCTTGGGCACCAGCGGGGAGCCTGCACGGATCGCAGGAAACCACTGGGGGTCGGCTCCTGCGATCCTTAGCAGGGATGTTGGGTGTGGCCGAGCCCAAGGCCACCGCCCGGGGCCAAGCCCCGACCCTGAAAGAAGGCAGAAGTCGGTGGCCACAGCCAAGGCCTGGGTCCCTGGTGCCTGCAGAAAACTGGTGCAGGCAGCCAGGTGAATGAAGGTCTATTGCACGAATATTTGTGCAAATGGGCTACTAGTCTATATTATAAAAGGCCTGTGGCTGTAATGTCATAATGCTGTAACGACCAACGAGCAGACAGGGAATCATGGGGAACCAAGTGGGTGGTGGCAGTGGCCAGAACAAAGCAGCCCGGGTCCCAGGTGGGTGCCTGGCAGTAGCTGGAGCAAAGCAACCCGGGTCCTGGGTGCTTGGTGGCCAGCGGGCTGGCAGGGAGGCAAGCGAGTGGGCATAGTGAGGTGTGCACAGGTGGGCAGGGCTGTGAGCTGGGTGAGGTGATGGGCTGGTGGGTGGGGTGCACACGGGTGGGCAGGGCCATGTGACTTCATGCGCTGGGCTTCTAGTAAGAGTATAAAGGAGAGATAAATGGTGATGAAAGGAGACTTAATTTTATTGTTTTTATTGTTTGAAGTATTACAAATAGTAGTACATATGTCTCCTTTTTTCCCCCATTGACCTTCCCCCAGCCTCCCCTACCCCCCAGTACATGTTCTCACCTGCGCTCCCCCCACCCGAGTGTCTTGTATCCATTGGTTATGCTTATATGCATACGTACAAGTCCTTCGGTTGATCTTTTACAGCCCCCGCACCACCCCAACCGCTCCTGCCTTCCCGCTGTAGTTTGGCAGTCTGTTCAATGTTTCTTTGCCTCTGTATCTATTTTTCCCCCATTTCTTTCCTTTAAAAAAATCATGCCTCTGCAGACTAGAAATAAACATATAATAACAAAAAATGTTTGAGTCCCAATTTCAATGTCCAACAGTTCTGAGTCCCTGTTTCAATGTCAAACAGTTCCTTACGTGTACATGTCAGCAATGATATCTGGATGGCGGGCACATGGTGGCAATGCAGGTCTGACCCTCTCTGGTTTGGTCCTAGGCAACCTTCAGCAACGCACGGCTGCTGACTGCTAACATGGCAAGGCGTCTTCAGCGTTTTCCATCTCTGGACTGTTCCTCCTCTTGTCTTTGTGGTTGGAGCAGACCTGTCAAATCCTCTGTTGCAGGAATCTACATGGTCTTGGAGTTGTTTTCTGAAAATATACAAAAATATTCTCGACCAAAAGTTAATAAAGGAATCTTTTCTATATCATTGATTTGGGATCCTTTTTATTTTTGCCCAAACGATTTTCCTTTCTCTTATTTAGACAGCATGTGTGTTTTTCATGGGTGTCTTGCTGTTATCATTACAAATGAAAATTAATTTTGTAAAGTAAAAATTTTCTAGATGTAATTTACTTATAGGATACTTTTCCTTACATGATATTACCCTACTACCCCACCTTTTTTGATTAATGGAGGCTTTTGTAAATTTTATAATGCAGTCTTGATAACTTTAAATTTTAATTTTTTGCACAAAAATATGACTGCTTTAGGTTTATTGTATGTTCAGGAATTTTACCATGAGATGAACTACCAATAGAAGTTTTAGTTGCCACTTTAGGAACAGCTTTTTGTCCAGTGCAATTAAATTTTCTTGAATATTCACTTATTTCAATTAGCCTATTTAAATTAATCTGAAAAGTTGATTACTATTTTACTGTCAAATTTAATACTCTACCAACACTCTTAGTTTACCCCGTAAATATTAGTGGAAAGGATTATTTGCATTCTTGAGTAGGCCCTGAGCATTCCTGGTGCTAGGCTGTATTTAGATATGGGGCAGCTGCTGTCGGCCAAGTCTCTGTCTGTTACCTGGGTCCTGATCTGAGCTGGGCCAAGTCTCTGTCTGAGGAGACTTAACTTTAGATGATGTATTATAAAATTGTACACTTCAAACCCATTTAATTAACTAATGTAACTCCAATAAATTTAAAAAATTGAAAGTTAAAAGATTATTTTTCAATTTGTATAGTAAGCAATTATATGTGAATAAAATATAAAGTTAAATAAGGCAACATATTCATTGAGACCTTACATTAAGATCATGGTTTTCTACGGGATACAAATAAACTATGAGTTACTTGGCATATAAAAACTCCCATAGCTATGAGAATTATTTTCCTAGATAGAGCACACTTAAATTTAAAAAAATAATAATAAAAACACACTTGTTTTTACCTGTAGTAATTTGTACTGACTTTCTTAACTAGATAAGCTCCCTTTTTAATTTTTTTATTTTATTTTTATTTTATTTTATTTTATATTTATTGTTTGAAGTATTACAAATAGTAGTACATATGTCTCCTTTTTTTCCCTCATTGACCTTTCCCCAGCCTCCCCTACCCCCCGGCACATGTCCTCACCCCACCACCCCAGTGTCCTGTGTCCATTCGTTATGCTTATATGCATGCATACAAGTCCTTCAGTTTATCTCTTATCCCCTGCCCACCAACACTGCCTAGCCTTCCCACTGTAATTTGACAGTCTGATGCTTCTCTGCTTCTGTATCTATCTTTTTGTTCATCAGGTTATAATGTTCTTTATTATCCATAAATGAGTGAGATCATGTGGTATTTTTCTTTCACTGCCTGGCTTATTTCACTTAGCATAATGCTCTCCAGTTCCATCAATGCTGCTGCAAATGGTAAGAATTTCTTCTTTTTTATAGCAGCATAGTATTCCATTGTGTAGATGTATGGTAGTTTTCTAATCCACTCATCTTCTGATGGGCATTTAGGCTGTTTCCAAATCTTAGCTATTGTAAATTGTGCTGCTATGAACATAGGGGTGCATATATCCTTTCTGATTGGTGTTTCTGTTTTCTTGGGATATATTCCTACAAGTGGTATTACTGGGTCAAATGGCAGTTCCATTTCTAAATTTTTGAGGAAACGCCATACTGTTTTCCACAATGGCTGCACCAGTATGAATTCCCACCAGCAGTGAAGAAGGGTTCCTTTTTCTCCACATCCTCTATAGCACTTGTCATTTGTTGATTTTTTTGATGATAGCCATTTTGACAGGTGTGAGGTGGTACCTCATTGTTGTTTTAATTTGCATCTCTTGGATGACTAGTGACTTTGAGAATGCTTTCATGTGTCTCTTGGCTTTCTGAATTCCCTCTTTCGAAAAGTGTCTATTTAGGTCCTTTTCCCATTTTCTGATTGGGTTGTATATCTTCCTTCTGTTAAGTTGTATGAGTTTCCTGTAAATTTTGAAGATTAAATCCTTATCGGAGATAACATTGGCAAATATGTTCTCCTATTCAGTGGGCTTTCTTGTTGTTTTGTTGATGGTTTCTCTTGCAGTGCAGAAGCTTTTTTTATTTTGATGTCGTCCCATTTGTTTATTTTCTCCTTAGTCTCTCTTGCCCTAGGATCTGTGTCTGTAAAGATATTGCTAAGACATATGTCTGCAATTTTGTTGCCTATGGAGTCTTGTAGGATTTTTATGGTTTACCATCTTATGTTCAAGTCTTTTAGCTACTTTTTGAGTTTGTTTTTGTGTATGGTGTAAGTTGGTGAGCTAGTTTCATTTTTTTGCATGTATCTGACCAAATTTCCCAGCACCATTTATTAAAGAGGCTGTTTTGAGTCCATTGTATGCTCTTGCCTCCTTTGTCAAATATAAATTGAGTATAATGGCTTAGGTCAATTTCTTGGTTCTCTATTCTGTTCCATTGAAATATATATATATATATATATATATATATATATATATATATATATATATATATATATATATATATATATATATTCTTGTGCCTGTACCAGGCAGTTTTGAGAACTGTGGCTTTGTATATAGCTTGATGTCTGGTATTGTGATCCCTCCAACTTTGTTTTTCTTTCTCAGGATATCTGTGGCTATTTGGGGTCTTATTTTATTCCAGATGAATTTTTGGAGAGTTTGTTGTAGATCTTTGAAATATGGCATTGGTATTATAGTAGGTATTGCATTGAATCGACAGTTTGCTTTAGGTAGTATGGGCATTTTAATGATGTTGATCCTACCAATCCATGAACATGTTATGTTCTTCCATTTGTTTATGTCTTCCTCTATCTCTTTGTTCAATCTCCTGTAGTTTTCCATGTCTGGGTATTTTAAGTCCTTGGTTAAGTTTATTCCTAGGTATCTTTATTTATTTATTTTTTTTGGTGCAATGGTAAATGGGATTTTTTTTTCATATCTCTTTCTGTGAGTTCATTATTGGTGTTTAAAAAGGCTATATATTTCTGGGCATTAATTTTGTATCCTGCTACATTGCCAAATTCATTTATTAGGTCTAGTAGTTTCCTGATGGAGTCTTTGGGGTTTTCTATGTATAGTATCATATCATCTGAGAATAAGGACAGTTTTCTTGTTTTCCAATTTGGATGCCTTTTATTTTTTCTTCTTGTCTGATCACTATGACTAGTTCTTCTAATACAATGTCGAACAGGAGTGGGGAAAGTAGGCATCCTTGTCTTGTTCCTGTTCTTAGGGGAAATGAGTTTAGTTTTTGCCCATTGAGTATAATGTTGGCTGTAGGTTTCTCATATAGGGCTTTTATTATGTTGGGGTATGATCCCTCTATTCCCACTTTCCTGAGAGTTTTTATCAAGAAAGGGTGTTGGATTTTGTCAAATGCTTTTTCTGCATCAATTGATTTGATTATGTGATTTTTGTCTCTAAGTTTGTTTATGTGATGTATCACATTTATTGATTTGCAGATATTGTACCATCCTTGCATCCCCAGAATAAATCCCTCTTGGTCATGGTGTATGATCTTTCTAATGTACTGCTGAATCTGATTTGCTAGAATTTTGTTGAGGATTTTAGCATCTATGTTCATCAAGGATATTTGGCCTGTAGTTCTCTTTTTTTGTGGTGTCTTTATCTGCTTTTGGGATTAGGGTAATACTGGCTTCATAGAAAGAGCTTGGAAGTGTGCCTTCCTCTTGCATTTTTTGGAATAGTCTGAGGAGTATAGGTTTTAGTTCTTCTTTGAATGCTTGGTAGAGCTCCCCTGGTAAGCCATCCAGACAAGGACTTTTGTTTGCTGGAAGATTTTTAATCACTGTTTCAATTACTTCAGTAGTTATCAGCCTATTCAGGTTTTTTTATTCTTCTTGGTTGAGTTTTGGGAGCTTGTATTTTTCTAGGAATATATCCCTTTCATCTAGGTTGTCCATTTTGTGGGAATAGAGTTGTTCATAGTATTTTTTCATAATCATTTGTATTTCTGTTTTATTGGTTGTTATTTCACCTCTTTCATTTCTGATTTTGTTTATTTGGGTCCTCTCTCTTTGCTTATTGGTGAGCCTAGCTAAAGGTTCAGCAATTTTTTTTTATCCTTTCAAAGAACCAGCTCTTGGTTTTGTTGATCTTTTGTATTATATTTTTGGTCTCTATTTAATTTATCTCTGCTCTGATCTTTATTATTTCCTTCCTTCTGCTTACCCTGGGCTTTTCTTGTTGCTCTCTTTCTAACTCTTTGATTTGTAGGGTTAGGTAATTTATTACCATTGTTTTTTGTTTTTTGCTGTAGGCATGTAGAGCTATGAACTTCCCTCTCAGGACTCCTTTCATTGCATCCCATAGATTTTGGATTGTTGTGTTTTTATTGTTGTTTGTTGCCATGATGCTTTTTATTTCTTTTTGATCTCTCTGGTAATCCATTTATTGTTTAATAGCATGCTATTTAGTCTCCAGGTATTTTATTTTTTATTGTTTTTATTGTAGTTGATTTCTAGTTTTATGTCATTGTGATCTGATAAAATGCTTGATATCATTTCTATCTTCTTAAATTTGAAGACACTTTCCCTGTGACTCAATATATGGTCTATCATGGAACATGACCCATGTGCACTTGAGAAGAATGTATATTATGTGGCTTTGGGGTGAAATGTTCTGAAGATGTCAATTCCATCTGATCTAGTGTGTCATTTAGGATTGATGTTTCTTTGCTGATTTTTTGTTTAGAGGATTTGTCCAATGGTGATAGTGGGGTATTAAAATCCCCTACTATGGCCGAGGCCAGTTTGGCTCAGTGGATAGAGCGTTGGCCTGCGGACTCAAGGGTGCCGGGTTCGATTCCGGTCGGGGGCATGTGCCTTGGTTGTGGGCACATCCCCAGTGGGGGGTGTGCAGGAGGCAGCTGATTTATGTTTCTGTCTCATCGATGTTTCTGACTCTCTATCCCTCTCTCTTCCTCTCTGTAAAAAAATCCCCTACTATGACTGTATTGCTGTCAATTATTCCCTTGATAGCCTCCAGAAGATTTTTTTTTTTTATGCATTGGGGTGCTCCTGTATTGGGTGTGTATATGTTTACCAGAGTTATTTCCTCCTTTTGGATTCCTCCCTTTAGTATTATGAAGTGGCCTTCCTTATCTCGTGTTATGTCCTTCATTTTGAGATCTAATTTATCAGATATAAGTATTGCTACCCCAGCTTTTTTTTCATTTCCATTCGCCTGAAATCACTTTTTCCATCCCTTCACCATCAGTCTGTGTGAGTCCCTTTTTCTGAGGGGGGTTTCCTGTAGACAGCACATATATGGATCATGTTTTCTTATCCACTCAGCTACCCTATGTCTTTGGATTGGGACATTTAATCCATTCAGATTTAAAGTTATTATTGGTAGGTACTTGTTTGTTGCCTTTTTTTTTCTTTATACCTGTGTTCCTTCTTCCCTTCCTATTTCTTCTTTTTATACCAGACCCTTTAGAATTTCTTGCATTGCTAGTTTGTTGGTAACAAACTCCCTTAGTCCTTTTTTGTCTGTGAAGCTCCTGATTTCCCTTCAATTTTGATCGATAGCCTTGCTGTGTACAGTATTCTTGGATTCAGACCCTTCCTTTGCATGACTTTGTATGTTTCATTCCATTCCCTTCTGGCCTGATGTGTTTATGTTGAGATATTTGTCACTTGTCTGATGGGGGATCCTTTGTAGGTAACTTTCTGTCTCTCTCTGGCTGCTTTTAAGATTCTTACTTTGCCATTGGTGTTTGCCAATTTAATTATAATGTGCCTTGGCATCAGTCTTTTGGGGTTCATTTTGTTTTGGACTCTGTAAGCTTCTTGGATTTGTGTGAGTTTTTTCTTCCTTATAACAGGGAAGTTTTCTGTCATTATTTCTTCAAACAGGTTTTCTATTCCTTGCTCAGTTTCCTCTCCTGGCACCCCTGTATGCAGATGTTATTTTGTTTCATGTTTTCCCAAAGTTCCCTTCGGCTCTCCTCCTGCTTTTTTTTCTTCGTGGAAGCTTCTCTGCTTGTGTATTTTTTTCCTACCTTGTCTTCTAGCTCACTGATGCGGTTCTCTGCTTCTTCTAGTCTACTGTTGATGCTTTCTATTGAGTTCTTTATAGCAGCGATGTCATTTTTCATTTCTTCTTGGTTCTTCTTCATTTCCTCTTGGTTCTTACACATATTGTTGAATTTGTCTTTCATTCTTTTCAGCCACCTTATGACCATTTCTCTTAATTCTTTCTCTGACATATTGCTTGCCTCCATTTTGTTTACTTCCTTTTCTGGTGATGCCTCTTTTTTTTTCATATGTGGGCTGTTTCTTTGTCTCCCCATGATCTCTCTTCTTGGGTTTCTGGTTATGTAGCTTTCTCTCTCCTTTTCCTAGGTGAAATCTTACCTTTCCGTGAGAAGGTGCAGTGCTCATCCAAGTCCGCGTATTCTCGCTGCTTGAGATCTGGTGTTCCTGTGTTTGCAGCTGTTCCCTGAGTGTTCTTGTTGTAGATTCCCAGGATGTATAGGCTTCCGATAACAGCCACTCTCCCATTCTAGATGGCGCAGTCCCCTATGCTTCCTTTTTTATATTCTCTCTTAGCCCTGTGTAACTTCTGCATCAGAGTTACGGAATTATAATCAAATTTAATAAGTAATTTGCACATATTTTACTATTTGAATTACTCCTCTAATCCAGTGTTTTTACAACTGTTGTGCCACAAGAATTTTTAAAACATGCAATACCTGACTATTTAGACAGGGACACAGATCTCTTTTCCCTTAGATTGTCAAATAAAAAACTGACTACAGGCGACACAACAATAGCCCTCTGGTGTGAATGCCCTGTATTGAACCATAAATATGTAGGTCATATAATAGAGTTGTATCTTATTGGTTGCATCACATAATAAGGTTGCATCTGATTGGTTAATTCTTGTTACCAGAAATCCTTATATACACGTATTGGAATCTGATTTTTTAAAAAGTCACTTTGGTGCAAAAATGGTAGGTAATTACTATTATTATTAGTTTTAAGTCAATCAAGATTACACCTATTTTTTGTCAAATCAGCCAAAATATATTTTTGTTGTGCTGAAGAATTTTGGTAATTAGTTTATGTGTGCAATGAGATGAAAAAAGGTTGAAAATTGCTGCTCTAGTCTATAAGCTCCATGAGGGCTGGGGTTTGTCTGACCTGTTTACTTAGTGTAATGCCTGTAGGGACTCACATATTTGTGGAATGAATGATCCCCATCCCTACCTCTCAAATGTAGGAACTCACATATTTGTTGAATGAATAAGTCCCTTACAAAAGTTTCACTCACACCTTTCATTATCAGAAAGAAAATTTAGGTTTTTTGTGTGTGTTCTAATCTGGTATTATCTTGCTATGCAACTCTGTTTCTTTACCTCTATTTTCTCAGTTGGGAGATCTAAGAATTCCAGCAATTATAACTCCTATTGTAGAAGTAAATATAATTTACATAAAACCACACCTCTTCTATCCTAACTTTTCTTCCAATAGTACAACTCACATTTTCATAAGTGATACTGGCTACTTTTGAATAAATGTTGTCACTTAGGCATAAGCTAATTGTCCACATCATGCATTTCTAATAATGAAAACACTAGCTGAAATAGAGTGCAATATTGTTGAAATGCCTAATCATTCATTTGAAAAATGACTACATTTTGAGGCCTGCGGAATATAATTAAATCAATCTAAATTTGCAGTAATGAAGAAGTAATTTCACTTCATTTTACATTAGGTTACTTTGTTTTGTTTTCATTCACATAAAAATTAGAAGAAATCTTAAGTGACTCCCCATTATCTAGGGGAAAATATGGGCTTCTTATCCTAGTATTAAGATCTACCAAAAGTTGTGCAATGGCTTGAATAATTACCTTGAATGGATCATACTGCCACACATAAACATTGGCCCCAACATGATAAACAGATATAGTTACTATTTACTGAAAGCTAAAATTAGGAAGTTATTTTCAGTTCTCACAGTCTCCATGAGATAGTTATTATTTATACCCTTTTCACAGATTAGAAAAGAGGCTCAGAGATGAAGAGCAATATAAAAGAGATCACAAGAAGCATCTGAGCTAGAATTCAGCCTCAGCTGTGTCTGTCTCCAAACCTATATTCCTTTCACTGAGGTATGCTGCTCCAAAAATACATTGTTTAATGAAAAAAATCAGAGTCTATACTCCATCAGCACTGGGGCATATTTCAGTCTCTTGTAGCCAACATGTGTTAGCAGAGATCCATGTCTTAGTTCACACGCACAACTGTACCTCCAGATATATGGGAAAGAATCTCCCAGTAGATTTCAAAGCTTAGTTTGCTGTTACCATAGTTTCTTCTAACTAGTTGGCTGGTGTTAATTTTGCCAATGATAAAAAAATAGATGTGGTGGGAGTACATTTCAAACTACCATTTCTCCTCTAACCATTTACTGTCATCCCATATACATGGGCTTATCAACAGAGGATACCCTAGGCAAATGCATATCACTTAGGGATTATTTGTGCAATCCTAAACCCTTTGGAGCTGGGATGAACGCATTTTTGAAGCAAGATAAGTCAACTAACCTGGAGGACACATCCAGTGGTCTAATAGTCATTTATGCCCAAGGCCTCATCCCAGTCATTTATATCAGGATATTGCTATTATAGGTTCATTTTTTCTGGAAGCCCACCCTTCTATTTCCGTGATCCACTTTATCACAGTGAATTCCATGATATCAGATCTGATTCTTCTGTGGTGTAAACTGAGAGAAAAGGCCTTGAACTCTGTTTGAACAGAAGTTTTTGACTTGAAATTTTCTCATTTTTAATGAGTCCATGTATGAGTTTCATAAAATTTAGAAAATATTATTGTTATGTGAATCATAGTATATATGTATTCAAAAACATTTGAGGGTGAGATGTCCACTGCTTTCATCACAGTTTCAACAATATCTTTGGAACCTCTCTTAAATTAAGAACTGCTGTCCTAAAATTGAATGTGCAGCTAACACTTCCCTGACTTTTATTCTTTCCTGCCAACTCAATGAGTTTGACAGGCAGGGTGATGGTCAAACAAGTATATGGCTGTCAATCTGGGTGAGGGGCTATTAGTGAAATCCCAATAGGAAATGTGCAATTCAGACCAGTTTATAAGTTTGAGAAAACACAGAAATGTATAAATAAGTCCTAGGAAGTAATAAAGTACTGGTGTATAAACCTTGGGCACCTAAAAAGTTCTGTAGGGCATCAAATGAAGAATGAAGAAATCTTGGTGTTGGCAGAATACTCTCACAAACAGTAGACTGACTGTCATCAAGGGAAATTTCCCTAAGAAGACTATCCCCTTTTAGAAGACTTAACTTTCTTCTCTGAAGCATTGTAATCTCATCAAAACATTTGAAGACTCCTCCTTTATAATGTGCAAGAAGTTCTCCTAAAAAGTAAAATAGACTACAGTATTTGCAGAATATTACAGATTAAAAAGAAAAGAAAAACATAAACCTTTTCATACTGTAGTTTTCTTTTGTCTTGGCAGTAATATTATAAAAGCACTAGTGCCCCCATGCACAGATTCGTGCACATTGAAAGGAAATTAATTAGAAGGTGGTGGGCAGGGAGGTACTGTGTGAGCCGGGCCAGACATGCCCTGGAGCCAACCTCCCCAGTCCCTGCAGGGACCAGGCCAAAACTGGCTCTCCAACATCCCCCGAGGGGTCCCAGATTGCGAGAGGGTGATTCTCAGGTGACACTCCCTGTAATCAGGCTCCCTCCTCTCTGGTTCCAGGGTGTGTCACCCAAGAACCACTGCTGCCAAGTCACCACAGCTCGGCAGCTCCTGCATTGAGCGTCTGCCCCCTGGTGGTCATTACGCATCATAGCTACTGGTTGGACAGTCACTTAGCCTTTTATGTATATAGACTAGAGGCCCGGTGCATGAAATTCATGCACGGTGGGGAGGGGGGGTGTCCCTCAGCCCAGCCTGCACCCTCTCCAATCTGGGACCCCCTCGGGGGATGTCCAACTGCCCGTTTAGGCTCAATCCCATGGACAGTTGGACATCCCTCCCACAGTCCAGGACTGCTGGCTCCCAACTGCTCGCTTGCCTGCCTGCCTGCCTGATTGCCCCTAACTGCCTGATCACCCCCTAACCACTCCCCTGCCAACCTGATCGATGCCTAACTGCTCCCCTGCTGGCCCGATCATCCCCAACTTCCCTCTCCTGCCAGCCTGGTCGCCCCCAACTGCCCTCCCCTGCATATTCACTCTTTATTAGATAGGGGTTTTTCCTTAACATATTGGACAGCCCTAACCAGTTTGGCTCAGTGGATGGAGTGTTGGCCTGCAGACTCAAGGGCCCCAGGTTCGATTATGGTCAAGGGCATGTACCTTGGTTGTGGGCACATACCCAGTGGGGAGTGTGCAGGAGACAGCTGATCAATGTTTCTCTCTCATCGATGTTTCTAGCTCTCTATCCCTCTCCCTTCCTCTCTGTAAAAAATCAATAAAATATATTTAAAAAAAACATATTGGACAGTGTACCTGTCGTGGTCTTGACAAACCAGTAAAAATGTAAACCCAAACTAAAAGTGTCATAAAGTAAACTCCTTAAACAGGAATTTCATGAAACCTTGGAAAGGTGATATCATGTGGTTGTTTCGTCCTTTTTTCCTTCTCTTTCTTTTTCTTGATGTTTCATCTTTTGTTCTTTCTTTCTTTTCTCCTTTTATTCCTTTTTTGTCCTTTCTCCTAACTTTTCCGTTGGTAGAATCGTCAGTACTTGAATCTGTCTCGCTTCCAGAAGACGAAGAAGAGGGAAACACACCATCATCTGAAGAAAAAGATGATCTATGTTGGGATTGGTGGTTTCTGGTTTTACTCTTTTCCCCGTTTGTCTGTTATTTCTGCCAGCCCTGGCATCTTCAGACTGGTGCATGGGCACTTCTTATTCATGTCTACAAAACCTCCCTGCCTTGGTGAAAACTGTAGGGGAAAAGGCCTACCAGGGTGGGCTCAAGCCCTGCCTGAGGTGCTGAAGAATCAGGGCAGGGAGCATCTGCCACCGCCACTGTGGACCACGGGGTACTCTCCAGTAATGTAACTATAAATGAAGGCAGTTTGCCTTCAGAAATTAGTTGTAAGTTACTTCTGATGTGAAACCCTTCCTCAGACATTTCCTTTGCAGTTTATAAAGATTTAAACAAAACCCATTTACCTCCCTAACCTGGTCAGAAGTTTCTACCCAATGGGAGAGGTTTGCTGGGCAGCATGGCCCAGATACCCCACCCCACCCCTCTCTAATCACTCAGCTGGGGGCAAGGGAAGTTCCAAGTTCTAGGACTCCCCTAGGCTGCTAGTGAGGCAGGATTACTCGCTCAAGTCGCGGGCGCTTCTGAGGCTGAGACCTTGAGGCTGCAGGTGTGTGTGTGGGGGATCACTCCGTGGGGGCACAGGCGCTTCTGAGGCTGAGACCCTAATGCTGCAGGTGTGTGTCAGGGGGGATCACTCTGTGGGGGTGCGGGCACTTCTGAGACTGAGACCCCGAGGCTGCCGCTGGAAGGGGATCATGCTGTGGGGGTGCGGGTGCTTCTGAGGCTGAGACCCTGAGGCTTCAGGTGTGTGTGTGGAGGATCACTCCGTGAGGAGTGAATTTGTTTTTGTTTTTTAAAAAGGGTCAGGAGGACCTCTGGGCAGCATTCTCCCAGGCCGCTCACGCTGCCCGCTCTCAGGGGCCACCCTCCCCGGGACTGGGGGACTCTGGTGGGTCTGAGAGGACTGGGTGCCACCATCTTGTGGCTACGGGTGCCGCCATTTTGTTACAGAGTGACGGTTAATTTGCATATTACTCTTTTATTAGATAGACTATTCATGTGATAAATGGGATATAATGAGTAAAATGAGGATGCATGATTCCCTGCAACTGTATGAATGTACCACAAGAATACAGTTAACCCCAGTCTACTTGTTAATAATACCATGTATACTCAAACTCCTATCATAAAGCTCTTAACATTCATGTCTTATTTGCTAAATACTAGTTTCCACTTTACTTCATACCATAATATGTTTCATTCAAATCCTATTCTTTCAAATTAATCTTCACATTTTTAATGCCACTTACTGAGTCATCTCTAGCTCAGAAGCTGCTTTTGTACAGCACATTATAGTCCTGTATTTCTCATAAATGGCATTTAGAATGTGGGGCACTCAAGGAAAATTCTTTATCATGCTTTCACACATACACAGACACAATAAAAAACAGTGGGTTTAATACATTCCATGGTAAATTCAACGATAACTATTTTGTTGACCTTCCTGTCATCACAAGAAATAATAAAATTTCACTAAAAATATTTTTATATTTTTGGCCACACCAACGAGGTGAAAGACAAAAACAGGTGGGTGAAGGATATGGAGTATTTGTAATACTTTACATTTCTAGTTATAAAGGACATCCATGCTCACTATATAATTTGGAAAATATACATAGATAGTTACATATGTATATGCACATACACACACCATATATGTATGTCTATATAAATAAAATAAAATAACCCATATAAGTATAATGATATTTTAATATTTTGGTACATTTCATTCCAGTTATCTTTCCAACACATTAGTGCACACACACGTACATAGCATACATACAAGAGTATTCATGAACCATAGCCCTATTACTATTGGCTGTAGTTCTCATTTTTAAAATAGAGAAAGTAACTTTCTGTAACTCAAAGAGAAGTTGTGAGATTTAAGTGAGTAAAGCAATTGGCATATTCCCTGGCACATAGTGCTCAGTAAATGTTGTGGTTATCACTATTATTATTGTTATTATTGTGATTTCACTTTATATATAATATCCTAATAAGCTTTTAGTATCTGTATCTTTTGTAGGACCCCAGAATACTCTACTCATGGTTGCATTGTGATTTGTTTTACCTGTACCCTCTTTTGAGTGTTTTAGATGGTTTCTAATTTTTTAGACCTGACCTGTGATGAATATCTTTTTACAAACTTGTTTTGCTACATCTTTATTTACTTAGAATAGATTCCTGGAGGTGGAATTATTGTGTCTTAGATGGTTACAATCTTGATTACTTTATTGAGTTAACTATTTTTCTCTCATCTGACTAGTTGCTATCCTTCAAAAAAGATGTCTTTTATAAATAAAGCCTTTGTGAGTGATCAACTTGTTATCTTAGGAAGCCTTATAATATACACAATCTGAAAATCATAACAGGATGCCAAATAAGTAACTCTTTCTCATGTTGTTCTCCCTGGCACTCTATTAATTATTGCTGAATATTTTCCCTATCCCTTTATTAAGTACATGATTCTTCATATGTACCAGAGGCATTAGCAACTGATTAAATGCATTTATACCCATGGTTTAGTCTAAAAGGTGCATACAGTGGGATAAATTATTAATATTTTAACAGAAGGGAATCCTAATGGTTGGCCATGATATCCTGATCTTGCCTTTACACCTTAAGGAATTAGAATAAAAACACAAAACAAGAACACACTAAACCCAAAGTGAGCATAGGGAAAGAAATAACAAAGATTATAGCAAAAATAAATGAAATGTAACCAGAAAAACAATAGAAAGAAGCTTCAAAATTAAGAGCTGTTTTTTTTGAGAAGATAAACAAATTTGACAAATCAATAGCTAGACTAAGAAGACTAATTAAGACTACCTAAAATGAGTAAAATCAGAAATAAAAGAAAGACAAAAATACAACATCCACTCATAATTAAAAACTCTCAGCAAACTGAGTAAAGAAGGAACATACTTTAACATAATAAAGGTCATATATGACAAACACAGAGCTGTCGCCATACTCAATGGGGAAAGATTGAAAGCTTTCTCTCTAAGATCAAGAACAATACAGTGGTTCCAACCCTCACCATTCATAGTACTGAGAGTCCTAGCTAGAGCAGTCAGGTGAGAAACAAAATAAAAGTCATCCACATTGTAAAGGAAGAAGTAAAATTTTCTCTGTTTGCAGATGACGTGGACATATATGGAGAAAATACAAATGGATCCACCAATAAACAGCATTAATAAACAAATGCAGCAAAGTTGCAAGATACAAAATCAACATACAGAATTTAGTTGTGTTTCTATAAAATAACAACAAAATATCTAAAATAAAAATTGTTTAAAATCCCATTCACACAGCATCAAAAACAACAAAATACTTAGGAATAAATTTAACCAAAGAAGTGAAATATTGGTACACAGAAAAATACAAGACTTGACAAAAGAAAATTAGGAAGACAAAAACAAATGCAAAGATATCCTGTGTTCATAGATTGAAAGAATTAATTTTGTGAAGACTTGGAGGCTTAAAACTTTCTGATTTCAAACTATACTACAAAACTAAAGTAATCAAATAGTATAGTCCTGATATAAAAGAGGACACATAGACCAAAGAACAGAATCAAGAGCCTAGAATTAAACCCTTGATTTTATACTACTCACAAAAATTAAATCAAAATGGATTAAAGATTTAAACTTAAGACCTGTATTTTAGAAGAAAACTTAGGGGGAAAACTCCTTGACATTAGGCTTGGGCAATTATTTTTTTGGATATGAAAGCAAAGTATAAACAACAAATAAAAATTAATGCTAGACTACACCAAAATAAAAAGCTTCTGTACAGGAAAACAACAATAAACTAAATAAAAAGGAAACCTACAGACTGGAAGAATATGTTTGCAAACCATACATCTAATAAGGGTTAATATCCAAAACACAGAAAGATCTCATACAATTCAATAGCAAAAACATCAAAAGTAAAACAATCCAATTAAAAATGAGCAAAGAACCCGAATAAACATTTTCCAAAGAAGACATACAAATGGCTAACAGGTACATAAAGAGGTGACTGATATCACTACTCATCAAGAAAATTCAAATCAAAATGACACCTGTTAAAATGGCTATCATCAAAAAGACAAAAGCTCTCTTCTTTGATAACATTACTTCAGACGGGATGCACATAGAATAATACTCATCAGTGTGACACATGAGGAAGGTTTCTCACTGCTAAGTATTTGACCAGTGCTTTCTATTGAATCAATATCTGACACTAAATAATAAAAATAGTAATAATAGTAATAATAATTACATCCCAAATACATTCATTTAGTTATTTGTAAGGATAGAAAATTTCTATATATACTGAAGATTTCTGGAAGTTGTCAAACCCTATGTCTTATACATAGTTATATTTGATCTGCAAATTACTAGAAGTTTATATTTACAATGCAATTTTTAACTTTTAGAGTCCTTCTCACCATCTATTATTTCCCTTTTCAGTTGGCTACACATAACAGTTTAGTATTTATGCCAATTAACCATGGTCCATATAGATGTCTTGATGTGCCATGTTTGTAAGCAAGTAGAAATCATGCATGATATACCTCCTGTGTCACTGCAAGACATTTAATGCTAAATGTCATTTGCCATTATGGCAATGGTTTCTTATTGATCAGAAGATAGTTAGCTGGATTCTTTATTCTTTCCTAATTCAGGGTGGGTGCAGAGGAGGCTATTGCCAAGTGATATACTTAGTATGAAAATATGTGCTAGAAGAAGCAAGACTCTATACATGAATTTTATTTTCATTGGGATTAAAACACAAGTGATTCTTGGCCTGAAGGTGAGTCACAGATGGACAGGGCTCAGATGGCCCATGAGCATACAGAAGTGAGTGAGGATCCCTAGTGAGAATTGTAAGTGCATCTTGGCAAAAGATGGATTTGTCCCCTATATAGTGGGGTCATTACACACAACCTTTGCCTATTCTTCCATCTGGTTTCTATGTCAAATAGCATTAATTCAGTTTTTAGTGGTATTATTATCAAGCAGTTCAAACACAGCAAATATCCCTAATGTATACTGAAATGTGCATGTATATTGTTCCACTTGTATGTAATTGAGAGTGGGGAAGGGGTAATTCTTGAATCAATGACAATAATAAGTATGTTATAAAGTCAAATTACTACAGTAACAATTTTCCAAGTATAAGTACAAAAATAAATTTCATTCTTTAGAAGCCTTTTCCATTATCCCTGTTATTTTATCTTGTATATTGAACTCTTGTCATTGAAAGATTTACCAGCTTTAGTGAAAAAATGCCTCGATAAAAAAGAGAAATTAAGAAATGATTTAGTGTTTGCAAAAATATCATCTGATAAACTACTACTTACAGGAAGAATAGTTTCGTTTCCTCATAGATAAGAAGCACCTATAACTTAGTAGTGAGCATACTTTCTGTTCACTATATTGACAGCTGATGTGTAGCTATTTTAATCAGGAAATAATATCAAGGTCATGTTACCATTATCACTCCTAGATCATTACAAAATGGAAGCTGATTAACTGAAAATAATATACTTTCTTGAATTGTTTTCAGCCTCTGATTACTTTTGTGCTTTATTGTTGGATCAATTTAAAATGAGGCACAGATCTATTGAGTCTCCTTGGACGTAAGTTTTTCCCCAAGAAAAAAAGTAGCTATTTTAAAGTTAGCTTTATCATCTTTATTGGCTTTAAGGCAAAATCAGCCCAATAAGATTTTGTATATTTTTTAAAACTTTTTAAATCTTCACCCATGGACATGCTTTTATTGATTTTAGAGAGAGAGGAAGGAGAGGGAGAGAGACAGAGAAACATTAATGTGAGAGTGAAACACTGATCAGTTGCCTCTAACATGTGACCCAACCGAAGATCGAACCCATAACCTGGGCAGGTGCCCTGACCAGGAACCGAACCCATGGCTTTTCGGTACATGGACGATGCTCCAACCAACTGAGGCACACTGGCTAGGGCGATTTTGTATTAGTCATTTTGAAATTGTGGAGACAATCTAATAATCACATTATTAAGGTATTGATTATACTATTATTTTGGTGTCAGTTAATTGACTATAAAATGTTTTTTGATAGTATCTCAGTAGCCTAAGTGAATTATCTGCCCCCCCCCAAAAAAAAAACTATAAAATTTACACTCAGAGACTAAGTATATGCTGTGAAAAATTGACTGATGGAATGCATTATTTGATAATATACTGTGAATATACACAGGCTGACAGATTTTAGCATTTGTTGAATTCCCATTTATGTAAAGTATTATGCTAGTTACTTTGGGGAGATACATGAAATAGAAAACATACCTTCTCTTCTATTTATTTATTTTTTTCAGTTTTATTGAGATACTAGAGGCCCGATGCATGAAATTCATACAAGGGACTCAGCCCTCGCAGTCGCTGTGGCTTGCCTAGGCCCTCGCAGCCCCAGCTTCATCTGGAAGGTCATCCAGAAGGACATCTGGAAGGTCGTTCAGCTGTCTGGTCTAATTAGCATATTACGCTTTTATTGTAGATTATTATTGTAGATAATTGACATACTGGTACTGTTGTATGACAAAATTCTATGCTATTAGGATAATGATAGATTACATTCTTGGTAAAGTTATTTTTGAAAGGAACCTATGTTATAGAAACAATTTTTATTTATTTCCTTTTGGGCAGCTTCTTACCTTTTCTCCTCTTTCTTTTTAACACAAAACCAAGTGGAGTTGCTTTAATTAAGGTCTCTAGCTAGTTGTTTCCCTCTGTTATTTGCCATCATCCTTTTTTGTCCCTCTGACCTTCTACAATCTGTTCACATTCAATATGAGGTGGACCATGTCATCAGTGAGCATATTTTCATTTGAAGGACTGCCAGCAAAGCTTTCTGCTATTTCTTTCCATTAGCTCAAAAGTATTGATAAAAATATACTATACTCCATTTACGGTTTAGTTCCTAGACTTTCTATAAAAGCTGAATCATTCATTACCTTTATAATCATTCCTTACCTTTATGTCTCATCATTTTACTTCTCATTGTGGATCATTTCTATCGTGCTTATTAATGTTTTTTCATACTAATTCCAAAGTCTATTTTCCCATGAATATATGTTCTCATGAAACTCAATAAGCCTGAAAGTGTTGAGAAGAAGTACTGGAGTGTATATATATATATAATGTTGTACACACTGGTATATTGGTATTTCCTTAGCAATCTTATTGAGAAATATGTTGATTTTGTGCTAGCCAAATACAAATAATCACAAGTATAATGTTCTCCTAGAGTTGTTACTATATTAAATACATGTATTGGTCTATCATTTTTTCTTGTTAGTGTCATATTCCTGAATATAAACAATAGAGAATGGATGTAATTACAAACTATTCAAATAGACTAGCTCTACAGAACTATTTGTAAGCATTCATATTTTAATCAATAGTGCAAAAAGGAACAATGGTATAAATATTTTTTATTCTGGCTATATTTGCATATTTGTATCAGTTGCTTGATTCAAACCAATTAGACTACAGTTATCTATGAAAACCAGATCATGCACAAATAAAGCATATAAGACCCGTTAATCATCAAATGTGTATCATTTGCATAGGTAGAAAAGAACATTGGCAGGGAATATATTTATTATTCAAGGACCATACTACCTAATAGAAGGCACTATCTTTATATTTTAAATCTATATATACTGAAGCAAATGATTGCTCTTCAAATATTTGTCAATGTTGTAATAACTTGGGCAAAGAGCGTAGAAAATGAGTGTGATGTGAGGAGCAGAATTCAGACAGCTGTTTAAAGAAGTTTGTGAAAATTGTGTTTTTCATAGGTAAATCAATGACAGAATGACCTTCTAACATTCTATTTGAATTTCTAATTTAAACTTCTATAGTAGGACTATTCTTATCAATACTTAAAAACAGAATCATCACTAATATATTTAATTATGGTCATGATATTTTACTTCTTAACAAGAATTTGACCTAAAGTAAATATCTTATGACTTTCTTTACTTTGGGGGACTGTCCTTCTTTAAAAAAATACAAACAAACACAACTACTACATAACTACTACATTTAGGTCACTAGGTCATACACCTACATACAAACAGATGGAAAATAATGACCACCAAAGATGTCTATGTTTCAATCCTCAAAATTTTTAAATATGTTAATTTACATGGTAAAAAAAGACTTTTGGATGTTATTAAGGTTAAGGATCTTGAGATGGGGAGATCAGCCTGGATTATCTAGGTGGGCCCAGTGTAATCACAAAGATCCTTTTAAGAAGGAGACTAGAGGCTCAGAATCCAGAGTAGGAGATGAGATGATAGACGGAGGGGTGTGCCTCTGTATGTTTTTGTGGTGGGGGGTAGAAGAGGGTGGTGGAGGAAGAAGAGGAAGAAGAGGGATAGAAAAAGAGTAGAGAGGGAGATATTTGAAGATGCTATGTTGCTAGCTTAGAATATAGAGAAAAGGGCCATGAATCAAGGAATATGGCTGGCCTCTAGTAGCTGGGAAAGGCAAGGAAATGGATTCTCCTCTGGAAGCTTCAAAAGGAACTCAGCCATGTTGACCCATTTTACATTTTGGACTTCCTTAACTCTAAGATAATAAATTTGCATCATTTAAACCAGTAAGTGTATATCAATAGGAATTAATACAGAGTCCCTACCCATGAGAGTTCTAAGCTAACACTTCAAACCTTTCCTGCTTCTTTAAATTGTGCCCTTTAATAGACATATCACCAGATAGTGACTTGGTCACTCACACAACACTTTTACTTTGAAGTATTTAACACATCCATCTACTAGTATATGTCCTCTGGTCCTAATATAGTCAATCATCTTTTTCAAATAACACTTCTTTGTAATATGTGCAGCAATATATTGGACACAAATGTACCACACAGCCATTATCATTTCTAAATATTTCAGAATTTTCTTTTGCTTGTGTCATATTACATGGAAGATTATTTTTATATGCATATGGCTTAAGTTATCTTTTTAAAAATATATGTATATGATAAGATTTGAAAACTTGAATGTGATCTAGCTTTCAGTAGTCATATTTGTAGTTAAATTAATGGTTTAAAATATGATTCTTCAGTAACTAATGATAACTGTTCAACCAATATTCCCCATTTCCCATATTGTGGAACACATAGCACAACTCAATAAATAGTGGTTATGAATACTCAATAAGATAACTAATCTTTGAAACACAAACTGAAGAATTTTAAAAGAGGCCTCTCCAGAGTCATTTAGTGATCAAAATGTCTGAAAATGCAAATGATACACAAAAATCTCACACACATATTTTATCTTTATTCCATTATATTAATTCACAAAATTTTATTCCACTATTTCCAAATTCATATAAACTTTAATATTTAAATATACTACTTGTATAAATAATGTTTACTACCATTCTTGCAGGTTTGGAGATTTGCCTTTTTAAGATTCATTTGAGTGTAAGCTATTACAATATTATTATGAGATGCCTGGTGCCTCACAAAGATTTAAGTTAGTGAGCTCCTTTATTACTGAAAGGGATGAGTCAAAGGCTGGATGCTAATATGCCAAGCACTTTGAAAAAGGGACTTTTGAATTAGAAAGGAGATTGAATTAGAAATGGACCTTAGGGTCCCTTCCACCTTAAAGAAGGTATGATGCTATTCTATAACTTAAGGCTGGCCATTTACATAGATCATAGCATAGTCATTTTATATGGTTCAGCTCTTCTCACCAGTTACCATGGCTGAACTATTTCTGTACCATCTTATCATTATATTTATGTAGAGCTGGCCTTACACGATCAATATTTTCATCATTAATATAATCAACTCAGAAGGGACTCTCTTCAGTTTGCTCTTTAAATTTTATAAATCAGTTTCCAAATTATAAAATTACATCAGGTGCCAGCAACAGAATATTTTCCTAGGCAGAAGGAAGAAAAAATGAGATCATTGTCTTACAATGAGAACTCAAACTCAGCATTACAAAATGCTACAGAGTATGTAAATTGGGTTGTCATTACCCTATGGCCTCTATTCTTGCCCACAGTACATTCCTCAGAGAACATGTCATTTCATAGCAAATACATCATTCTATAATTACTCAATCAGAAAAAGCTAATGGACATTATATCTTGGGTCAAAACAATACAGCATTTTTCTTTTTCTCTTTTGAGATGGAAATTCTCAGTCTAAAAATTATTCACAAAGAAGAGATAGTCTGAATTCAATGAAAAGGTTAGATTGTACAAAGTATTTTTATTTGTGATCGAATCTAGGGGTGCAATTTAGAAAGAATCTATGACCCTTTGGTTTGTTCTAATCTATATATATATATAAAAGGCTAATATGCAAAATGCCCCTGGGAGTTTGATCGCTCGCTATGATGTGCGCTGACCAGGGGCCTGTGCAGAACAAAGGAAGACCCTGGCCAACACCCAGCAGCCGGGGAAGGAAAGCCCTGGTGGCAGCCAGAAGGCCCATGTTGGCCCTGATTGCTGGCCAGGCCTAGGAAGCCTACCCGTGAATGAATTTCATGCACTGAGCCTCTAGTATATTATATTGTTTGTATTATATTGCATCATAGCCTATCATTTCATTATTACTAAAACTAGAGGCCCAGTGCATGAAATTCGTGCACTGAAGGGGGTGTCCTTCAGCCCAGCTTGCACCCTCTCCAATTTGGGATGCCTCAGGGGATGTCCAACTGCCCATTTAGGGTCAATCTCACAATCCGGGACACTGGCTCCCTACCGCTCACCTGCCTGACTTCCTGATTGCCCCTAACCGCTTCTGCCTGCCACGCTGATCATCCCTAACCACTCCACTGCCAGCCTGATCGATGACTAACTGCTCCCCTGCTGCCCGATTGCCTCAAACTGCCCTCCCCTGATGGCCCGGTTGCCCCCAACTGCCCTCCCCTGCTGGCCTGGTTGCCTCTAACTGCCCTCCCCTGCTGGCCCGGTTGCCCCCAACTGCCCTCCCCTGCTGGCCTGGTTGCCTCTAACTGCCCTCCCCTGCTGGCCTGGTTGCCCCCAACTGCCCTCCCCTCTAGCCTGGTCACCCCTAACCTTCCCCCCCTGCTGGCCTGGTCACCCCTAACTGACCTACCCTGCAGGCCTGGTTGCCCCCAACTGCCCTCCCCTGCTGGCTTGATTGCCCCCAAATGCCCTCCCCTGATGGCCCAGTCACCCCCAACTACCTCCCCTGCCAGCCTGGTCACCCATAACTGCCCTCCCCTGCAGGCCTGGTCCCCGCCAACTGCCCTCCCCTGCAGGCATGGTTGCCCCAACCAGCCCTCCCCTGCTGGCCTGATTGCCCACAACTGCCCTCCCCTGCCGATCATCTTGTGGTGGCCATCTTGTGACCACATGGGGGTGGCCATATTGTGTGAGGGCGTATGGTCAATTTGCATATTACCTCTTTATTATATAGGACTAGAGGCCTGGTGCACAAAATTCATGCATGAAGGGGGGTTGTCCTTCAGCCCAGCCTGCACCCTCTCCAATCTGGGACCCCTTGAGGGATGTCCAACTGCCTGTTTAGGCCCGATCCTATCGGGATCAGGCCTAACAGATGGGATTGGGCCTAAACGGGCGGTCAGATATCCCTTTCAAAATCCAGGACTGCTGGCTCCCAACTGCTCGCCTGCCTCTGCCTGATTGCCCTTAACCGCTTCCACCTGCCAGCCTGATCACCCCGTAACCACTCCACTGCCAGCCTGATCGACGCCTAACTGCTCCTCAGCCAGCCCAATTGCCCCTAACTGCCCTCACCTGCCAGCCTGGTCACCCCTAACTGCCCTCCCCTGCCAGTCTGGTCGCTCCTAACTGCCCTCCCCTGCTGGCCTGGTAACCCCTAACTGCCCTCTCCTGCAGGCCTGGCCTGCCCAACTGCCCTCCCCAACTGTCCTCCCCTGTAGGTCTGGGTCGCCCCACCAATTGTCCTCCCCTGCAGGCCTAGTACCCCCACAACTGCCCTCCCCTGCTGGTCTGGTCTCCCCCAACTGCTCTCCCCTGCTGGCCTGGTCTCCCCCAACTGCCCTCCACTGCAGGCCTGGTCCCCCCCAACTGCCCTCCCCTGCAGGCCTGGTCCCCCCAACTGCCCTCCCTTGCTGGCCTGGTCTCTCCCAACTGCCCTCCTCTGCCAGTCTGGTCACCCCAACTGACCATAACTGCCCTCCCCTGCCAGCCATCTTGTGTCAGCCATCTTGTGTCCACATGGAGGCAGCCATCTTTGACCACATGTGGCGGCCATCTTGTGCCTTGGAGTGATGGTCAATTTGCATATTACTCTTTTATTAGATAGGATTATCAGGGCAGCCAAGAAACTTGTCTCATATTGTTGGTACAGCTTTATTTAGCCTTTAGTTACTGATACAAACATCCTATCTAACAAAAGAGAAACATGCAAATTGACCTTACCTCCACTACGCCCACAAGCCACACCCACAAGCCAATCAGGAGTGAGTATGCAAATTAACCAAACAAATATGGTAGTTAATTTGCATATCCAGGCGCAGAGTGAAGACTGAAGACAGCATAGAAGGAAGCCAAGTGTTGCAGAAGGGAGCAAAGCTGTGGAGAAGCAAGTGGGGTGGCGGAGACAGGAGGGAAGCAGGCTGGGTGGCGGAGAAGGGAGGGAAGCAGGCGGGGTGGTGGAGAAGGCCGCAGGAAGCCCTATTCTTGCAGGAATCTTCTTGCAACAGGCCTCTAGTACATAAATAAGGCACATGTCAATATTAAACTTAGTTTTGTAATGGCAACTTTTTCTTTGAAAATTCAACTTCAAAAAGCCACTCTGGTATCAAAAAAGGAACAAGGGTCTATTGGGTTCATAATCCATTAGCAATATCTTTAGTAGGCTGAGAAGTTTCTGAGAACCCACATTTTTCTTGTCAGTATTGCAGAATTGGATAATTGCCAGAGATGGAAGCTAGCAGGGTTGGCCAGGTCTGATGGGAGAAAGTCATAGTTAAGGAAAAAAAGTAGTGACTTCACACTTTTCTACACTGTAGAATATCCTCTGAATGCTTAAGGGGTTGTTCTATATTGAACTCAAAAGTGTTTATCTATTTAATTATTACTGCAGATTAATTTGATATATTTATATCCATACCTTTTGTTTTTAAATACAAAAATATCATATTAAAAATAATACAAAGAAAATTGTACTTCAGAGGCTATGATTGCCATCTAGTGGAGGCCACCCAAACTGCAAACCACAATTACCAAGATCTCTGGGAGGCTCTGGGAAAGAACCTGGCAATATCAACTACATAATGTTAACATCAAGAAATCTTTTCAGGTGGAAATATTAGGGGAGGTCCCACAGAGTGTCTCAATAGAATATTCATCAGCTTTCCAGGTGTGCTCTTTCAGTGGGGTCATTAGTCAATGCAGCTGTTCCTGAGGCAGCCACACTGTCACTTGTCTGGTTTTGCTGCTTTCTGGGCCTGGAGCTTGCTGTGTTTGAGAATCAGAGAGAGATCCATGGGCTGCAGTTTAGTGTGTGAGCAGCAGAAGGAGGAGGAGGAGGCATGGCCGTCTCTGTACTGCCTTCAGGCTTAGTTCTGAGATAGAAAATGTGGGTGTTTTCAGTCTGAGTTTTTGTCTTGCGAAAATTGAAGAATGAAGTTGAGGACAAAAATGATTAATGGAACTAAAGTTTATTGGGAGAAGCCAGTCCTGGAAAAGGAGCAGCTAGGGTCCCAGGAGCACTCCAGTCTCTAGAGCTTCCTTTGCATGTTATAGTCAGGAGTAGTTCAGCATCCAATCTAATTAAAGTCCATTAGACCAAGTGTGGAGGCCCACATGGCCTTAAGGCACGTGGTTGCAGGCATGTGCTCCTCCCCACAGGACCACAGGTATCCAAGGTACCCTGAGCCAGGGGAGAAGGAAGGGGAGCACACATTTTTTTGTATATATGCTTGCCTCACTGCCTTGTGATTGGTTATCTCCACGCTGTCTGTCTTAGCAATATCCATACATTTTAAAGTTCACACCTCTGCTGCTCACCATGCCTTCCCACCCCAGTTCTATTTTCAAATTTTTAGTATTGTATATGATATTAGCTGTTGCCTTCCATATATGGCTTTTATGTTGAGGTCAATTCCTTCTATAACAAATTTGTTGAAGTTTTTTTTATCATGAAAGGATGTTGTATTTTGTCAAATGCTTTTTCTTCATCTATTAAGATGATTATATGGTTTTTATTTTTCATTCTAATAATATGGCATTTCATATTTATCTATTTGCATCTATTAAAACATCCTTGCTTGCCAGGGATAAATCCAACTTAATCCTGGTGTACGATCCTTTTAATATGCTATTGAATTAGGTTTTTTAGTATTCTGTTGAAATTTTGTTTGCCTGTATTCATCAGTGATATCAGCCTGTAATTTTCTCTATTGTGGTGTCATTAAAAGGCTCAGGACAATAATGGCCTTGTAAAATAAGTTTTGAAGTGTTCCCTCCTCTTCCAGTTTTTGTAAGAGTTAGAGAAGGATTTATGTTCATTACTTTTAAATGTTGAGTAGAATTCACCGGAGAAACAATCTAGTCCAGGGTTTTCTTTCTTGGGAAATTTTTGATTAGTGATGCAATCTCATTACTCACTATTGCTCTGTTCAGATTTTCTATTTCTTCATAATTCATTCTTAGCAACTGTTATGTTTCTAGGAATTTATTTCTTCTAGGTTACCCAATTTGTTGGTGTATAATTGTTCATAGTAGTCTATTATGATCTTATACATTTCTGTGGTATCAGTTGTAATGTCTCCTCTTTCACTTACTATTTTATTTGAGTCTTTTTCTTCTTTTCTTAGCTAGTCTAGCTAAAAAGGTTTATCAATTTTGCTAATATTTTTTAAAAACTTGTGCTTAGTTTAGTTAATATTTTCTAATGTTTTTTTATTATTGTTTTGTTTATTTCTGCTCTGATCTTTGTGATCTTTGTTTTGGAGAATTTGGGTAAAGTTTATTCATGATTTCTTACACTCTTCTTGTAACGCTTCTGAAGATTTGAAAGTATCTACACTAATAAAAGAGAAACATGCAAATTGACCATCACTCTGCTACGCCCACCAGCAAATCAGAGCAAGTATGCAAATTAACTCAACAAAGATGGTGGTTAATTTGCATATGCAGGCGTGGAGCAAAGACTGAAGACAGCGTAGAAGGAAGAGGCAGGGAAAGTGGAAAGTGGGGCGGTGGCAGTGGCGGGAGGGAAAGCACAGGGCGGGGGTGGTGGTGGGAGGGAAAGCATGAGGTGGTGGCGGTGGGCTTTGCTCCCTTCTCTGCTTTGCTCAGGCTGCAGGAAGCCCTATTCTTGCAGGAATCTTCTGCAACAGGCCTCTAGTATAAAAATGAAATGGGCAGCATGCCTACCTGGTGGTGCTGTGGATCTATCTCTTGCATCAATATTGTTTGGATGGAACAGATCCAGGGATTCCCTTTCTTCCAGCTTCCAACCACCCTCCAACTTCCTCTCCAGTTAGTACTTCTGGGAACATCCTCTGCTTCTGGGACCAACCAACACTTTTTTGGTTTTGGTTTTTTGTGGTAAGCTGCTTATTACCAACCATGAGTTCCCAAAGTCATCAGAATTATCCCATCAAGGTGGTGACTGCCATCAACTGCATGGTCAACCTGCATCTGCAGGCCACCTCTATCACTCTCTGGGCTTCTATTTAGAAGGCAACCATGTGACCATGGAATGCATGGGCTATTTCTTTTGTGAGATGGCCCTGGAGAAATGCAAGGGTGCTGAGTGTCTCCTGAAGATAAAAAACTAGTACAGCAACTGTGCTCTTGCCCAGGATGTGCAGAAGCTGTTGCAAGATGAGTGAGGCTGTAGCATGGAGGCAACAAAAGCTGCCATGGCCCTGGAGACGTACATGAACCAGACCCTTTTGGATATTCACATCTTGGGTTCTGCCTTAACAGACTTCATCTCTGTGACTCTCTGGAGAGCCAACTATTACCTAGATGTGAAGGTGAATCTCATCAAGATGAGCAACCACCTGACTAACCTTGAAGTGCTGACTAATCCCCAAGCTAGGAGCCTTCCAAAGGCACAGATTAAGAGCTCTTGGAGGGAACTCAAGGAAAAAAATGGCAACCGGCAAGAAGGTAGGGAGAGAGAGAGTGTGAGTGAGGAACCCATAGAGGAGAGTGTAGACGTATAGATGTGTGGTCTGTGTGTGTATAAGCTAGGGTCAGTTAGATTCTGCAGGTCTTCCAAGGGGCTGCCTAACCGGGCAGTCCTAGACAGCGGAGCCCCGCGCACAAATCGGACACTTCTCGGCAGCTGGTGCGGACGCAGAGACCACACCATCTTGAGAAACAGAGCTGCTTGAGACTCAGATCCTGGCTTCTGACACAAACCAGGACCCCGCAGCCACTGGGGACAGAGAACTGCTATCACAGCTTCAGATGAAGAAACAACAAGAATCCAGACTTCCCGGCAGATTCTCGTGAGTCAAAGAGCCTATCCCCCTCCCCGCAGGCGCACGCGGATAGTGCCATAGTAACTGATAGACACGCCCCTCGCCCAAGCTGCAGAGCTTTGCACAGGGACGCGCTCCGCCTTAGGGAATTTGGTGCGCAGGACAGAAGCAGCTCACCTTTGGGGAAATCTGTCAGTGCGCACAGAGGGCTCCCATTCAGGGAATTGGGGGGAATTTGGCTTGTGGGTCACAGCTCCCCTTCAGGGAATCTTAGAGCGTGCACAGAGGGGCTTCCCTTTGGGGAATTTGGCGTGCAGGACGGACTCCGCCCCTCTTCAGGGATTCTGGGAGAGTGCACAGAGGCAGCTCACCTTCAGGGATTTGGGAGTGTGCGCCCTAGCCGGTTTGGCTCAGTAGAGAGAGCACACACAGGACGCAGCTCCACATCAGGGAATTTGGCACGCCGGACACAGCTGCCTGGGATCCCTGACTCACAGCGCATTCACACTAAGAGCCAACGGCCCCAATTGTTGGTGCATGCACACACAGGGACCCTGATTCTCAATGAGAAACTGCACAAGGCAACAGAGACTCTGACACTCGATTCTTGGTGCAGACACAGGGAAACTCTGACTCCTGGCACATGCTAAGGATCTCATTTTCGGCACATACCAACAGTGTGGTGCAGACAGGACCCCTGATTCTAAGTGTGCACACGAGACCACATGGAACACTGGGGACACTGACCCTGGGCAAGTCTGGTTCCCACCAACCAAAGGCAGCCACACGTCCTAGTGTCAGAGCACTTCAGTGAAACTTGGGTGGAGCGAAGTCCCCACAGTGCACGGCCCAGGTCCACGCAAACGGAAGCTTGAGCTTTCTGGTGATAGCCAGAATGGGGAAACGAAATAACTCACAGAGGAAAGAAAATGTGGAGTCGCCAAGAAAGGAAATTAGTGAAACTGAAGCTTGCAACATGACCGAAAAGGAGTTCAGAGTAATGGTCGTGGAATTTATACATCGGATGGATGAGAAAATCAACAACTTATGCAAGAATCAGGAAGAAATGAAAAGTGATATAGCTACAATCAAAAACACCATGGAAAGTTTCAACAGTAGACTACAAGAAGCAGAGGACTGGATTAGTGAGTTAGAAGATCAGGTACAGAAACAAGCTCAATCTGAACAGCAATTGGAGAAAAAAATTAAAAAGCAGGAGGAAAGCCTAAGGGAGCTTCGGGACAACATGAAACGAAGTAACATGCATATAATATGGCTGCCAGAAGGACAAGAAGAGCAGCAGGGATTAGAAAATCTATTTGAAGAAATAATGACAGAAAACTTCCCGGATATGGGAAAGATAAAAGTTACGCAAGTACAGAGAGTCCCAAGCAGGATCAACCCCAAAAGACCCACATCAAGACATGTCATAATTTCAATGGCAAATATAAATGATAAAGAGAGAATCTTAAAGGCGGCAAGAGAGAGACAGAGAGTTACCTACAAAGGAACACCCATCAGATTGTCAAATGATTACTCAACAGAAACACAACAAGCTAGAAGTGAATGGAAGGAGGTATACAAAGCGTTGCAAAGCAAAGGACTGAATCCAAGAATACTATATCCAGCAAGACTATCAATCAAAATTGAAGGGGAAATCAGGAGCTTCGCAGACAAAAAAAGACTCAGGGAGTTTATCACCACCAAACCAGCAATGCAAGAATTGCTAAAGGGAATACTGTAAAAAGAAGAAATAAACAGGTAAGAAGGCATACAGACACAAAAATAGATATGACTACAAACAAATACCTTTCAGTAATAACCTTAAATGTAAACGTACTAAATGCTCCAATCAAAAGACATCGAGTGGCTGAATGGATAAAAAAACATGACCCATATATATATGCAGTCTACAAGAGACCCACCTCAGAACAAGAGACTCACACAGATTGAATGTGAAGGGATGGAAAAATATCTTTCAGGCAAATGGAAATGACAAAAAAGCTGGGGTAGCAATACTTATATCTGACAAATTAGACCTCAAAGTAAATGCCATAACAAGAGATAAGGAAGGCCACTTCATAATACTAAAGGGAGAAATCCAACAAGAAGAAATAATTCTGGTAAACATATACGCTCCCAATATAGGAGCACCCAAATACATAAAAAAACTCCGGGAGGATATCAAGGGAGAGATTAATAGCAATACAATCATAGTAGGAGACTTAAATACCCCACTATCACCATTGGACAAATCCTCTAAACAAAAAATCAGCAAAGAAACAGCAATCCTAAATGACTCACTAGACCAGATGGAATTAATTGACATATTCAAAACATTTCACCCCAGAGCCACAGAATATACATTCTTCTCAAGTGCACATGGGCCATTTTCAAAGATAGACCATATGCTGGGTCACAGGCAAAGTCTCTTCAAATTCAAGAAGATAGAAATTATATCAAGCATCTTCTCAGATCACAGTGGCATGAAACTGGAAATCAACTACAATACATACAATCCAAAGAAATCAAACACATGGAGACTAAACAGCATGCTATTAAAGAAGGATTGGGTCACCAGAGAGATCAAGGAAGAAATAAAAAACATATGGCAACAAATGACAATGAAAACACAACAATCCAAAATCTATGGGACACAGCGAAAGCAGTCTTGAGAGGGAAGTTCATAGCTCTACAAGCCTATTGCAAAAAACAAGAAACAATGGTAATAAATTACCTAACCCTACAACTCAAAGAGCTAGAAAAAGAGCAGCAAGAAAAGCCCAGTGTAACCAGAAGGAAGGAAATAACAAAGATCAGAGCGGAGATAAATGAAATAGAGACCAAAGAAACAATACAAAAGATCAATAAAACCAAGAGCTGGTTCTTTGAAAAGATAAACAAGATTGATGGACCTCTAGCCAGGCTCACCAAGAAGCAAAGAGAGAGGACCCAAATAAACAAAATCAGAAATGAAAGAGGTGAAATAACAACAGACCCCGCTGAGATACAAAAGATTGTTACAAAATACTACAAACCGCTCTATTCCAACAAACTGGACAACCTGGAGGAAATGGACGTTTTCCTAGAAAAATACAACCTTCCAAAAATCAATCAAGAAGAATCTCAACAGCTCAATAGGCCAATAACTATGGACGAAATTGAAGCAGTCATCAAAAAGCTTCCAGCAAACAAAAGCCCGGGGCCTGACGGCTTCACAGGAGAGTTTTACCAAACATTCAAGGAAGAACTAAAACCTATCCTCCTCAGATTATTCAAAAAAATTCAAGAGGAAGGAACACTTCCAAGCTCCTTCTATGAAGCCAGCATCACCCTAATACCAAAACCAGATAAAGACAACACAATGAAAGAGAACTACAGACCAATATCCCTCATGAACATAGATGCCAAAATCCTCAACAAAATTCTAGCAAATCGGATCCAGCAGTACATCAGGAAGATCATACACCGTGACCAAGTAGGATTTATCCCAGGAATGCAAGGATGGTACAATATCCGCAAATCAATAAACGTGATACATCACATAAACAAATTGAGAGATAAAAATTATATAGTCATATCAATTGATGCAGAAAAAGCATTTGACAAAATCCAACACCCTTTCTTGATAAAAACTCTCAACAAGGTGGGAATAGAAGGCTCATACCTCAACATAATAAAAGCTATATATGATAAACCCACAGCAAACATCATACTCAATGGACAAAAGCTAAAAACATTTCCCCTAAGAACAGGAACAAGACAGGGATGCCCACTCTCAACACTCCTGTTTGACATAGTACTGGAAGTATTAGCTATTGCAATTAGACAAGAAGAAGAAATAAAAGGCATCCAAATTGGAAAAGAACAAGTAAAGCTGTCTTTATTTGCAGACGACATGATATTGTACATAAAAAATCCGAAAGACTCTGTCAAAAAACTAATAGACTTAATAAATGAATTCGGCAATGTAGCAGGATACAAAATTAACGCCAAGAAATCTATGGCCTTTCTATACACCAATAGTGAACTTACAGACAGACTAAAAAGGCAATCCCATTTACCATCGCACCAAAAAAATTAAGATACCTAGGAATAAACTTAACTAAGGAGGTAAAAGACCTATACACAGAAAACTACAGGACACTGAAAAAAGAGATAGAGGAAGATGTAAACAGATGGAAGAACATACCATGTTCATGGATTGGTAGAATCAACATCATTAAAATGTCCATTCTACCCAAAGCAATCTATAGATTCAATGCACTCCCCATTAAAATACCAACAGCATATTTCACACACCTTGAAAGAACTCTCCAAAAATTCATCTGGAATAAAAAAAAGACCCCGAATAGCCACAGCAATCCTGAGAAAGAAGAATAAAGTAGGAGGGATCTCAATACCAGATTTCAAGCTGTATTACAAAGCCACTATTCTCAAAACAGCCTGGTACTGGCACAAGAACAGACATATAGATCAATGGAACAGAATAGAGAATCCAGATAGTGATCCAAACCACTATGCTCAATTAATATTTGACAAAGGAGGCATGAACATACAATGGAATAAAGACAGTCTCTTCAATAAATGGTGTTGGGAAAATTGGACAGACACATGGAAAAAAATGAAGCTAGATCACCAACTTACGCCATACACAAAAATAAACTCAAAATGGATACAGGACTTAAACATAAGAAGGGAAACTATAAAAATACTAGAGGAATCCACAGGCAGCAAAATCTCAGACATATGTCAAAAGAACTTCTTCACCGATACTGCCCCTAGGGCAATGGAAGCTAAAGAGAAAATAAACAAATGGGACCACATCAAAATAAAAAGCTTTTTTACAGCAAAAGAAACTATCAACAAAACAACAAGAAAGCCCATTGCATGGGAGAACCTATTTGAAAATGGTATTACTGATAAAGGTTTAATCTCCAACATCTACAGGCAGCTTATACAACTTAATAAAAGGAAGATAAATGATCCAATGAAAAAATGGGCAACGGACCTAAATAGAATCTTTTCCAAAGAAGACAGAAGGAAGGCCAAGAGACACATGAAAACATGCTCAACGTCACTAATTATCCGAGAGATGCAAATCAAAACAACAATGCGGTATCACCTCACACCTGTCAGAATGGCTATCATCAACAAATCAACAAACGACAAGTGTTGGCGAGGATGCGGAGAAAAAGGGACCCTAGTGCACTGCTGGTAGGAATGCAGACTGGTGCAGCCACTGTGGAGAACAGTATGGAGTTTCCTCAAAAAACTGAAAATGGAACTCCCATTTGACCCAGTAATCCCACTCCTAGGAATATATCCTAAGAAACTGGGAACACCAATAAGAAAGGATATATGCACCCCTATGTTCATAGCAGCACAATTTACAATAGCTAAGATCTGGAAACAGCCTAGGTGCCCATCAGCAGATGACTGGATCAGAGAACTATGGTACATCGACACAATGGAATATTATGCTGCCATAAAAAAGAAGGAATTCTTACCATTTGCAGCGACCTGGATGCAATTGGAGAACATTATGTTAAGTGAAATAAGCCAGTCAATGAAAGAAAAATACCAGATGATTTCACTCATTTATGGATAATAAAGAACATTAAAAACGTGAACAAAAAGATAGATACAGAGGCAGTAAAGCATCAAACAGCCTGTCAAATTATCGCAGGAATGTTAGGGAGAGGTGGGGAAGATAAGAGATCAATCAAAGGACTTGTATGCATGCATATAAGCATAACCAATGGGCGCAAAACTCTGCGGGGTGAGGGCATATATGGGAGTGGGTTGGGGGGGGCAATGGTAAGATATGTACACATATAATACCTTAATAAAAAAAATTGAAAAAAAAAAGAGCTCTTGGAGCCCAGCAGCTTTTGACAGGACCCTCTCAACTCCATGGTATCAAGGCTTTTGCCTAAGTCATTCTCTCCAGCCACCAGGCAGCTTTTTAACCACCCTAGATCCCTATCCAAGGCCATGAACAGACAAAAACACTAACACATTTGCAGCCTAAAATAAAATAAAGTAAGTTATTATAAAAAATATACATGGTGTTATGAGAGCCTATAATATAGGGGCCTAACCTAGTTTGGGGGGTTCAGATCCTAAGGAATTGTTCATGATCTGGCCATAAGTCCTAGATGTTCACAGCCCTCATTTTGTATTTCTACAATATTCCTTAATTATTCTTACTCGGGGAATTTTGGCAACGCTTGAGGAGTCAATGTAGAATACAAATTTAGAGCTAAAAATAGAAGTGATTTAATGAAAATAAAATGACACTATTTCTATGGAAGTAAAATTTTAACTAGAATAATCCTACTTGGCCACATCATAGTCGATATTTTTTTAAAAATAGGTTAGACTTGAGATTTCACCTTTTGCTTATCCTTTTGACTTATTTTCTGTGTCTGATAGGGGCTATTCTCATCACAGCATTGTTAAAGGTTGAACCTCACCCACTAATGCAGAGATGGGCAGACCCAAGCTTGGGAAAGCCTCAGAACCTAGAGAGTTGAGAAAGTGTTCAGGGTTCTGTCTGAGGAGTGGTTTCTAACCCAGGTATTCACGAACTTCCTATAGTTTTTATTGCTTTACTAGAGGCTTGGTGCATGAAAATTCATGCACTGGAGGGGGGGTCCCTCAGCCCAGCCTGCCCCCTCTCACAGTCCAGGAGCCCTCAGGGGTGGAAGCGACCCGGCGATCAGGGGAAGGCGACGCCCCATCACACCTCTGCTACTGTCACTGCTGGCAGCACAAGCCTTGGTTACCTGTGCCTCGGGCAGCCCTGGGCGGCTGGGCAGGCACCATCTGAGGTTTGCCTGTGCCTCAGGCGTCAGCTGGGCTGCCAACATCCAAGGCTTGCCTATGCCTCGGGCCGGCCCTGGGAAGCTGGGGGGCTGAGGGGACTGTGCCTGCTGCTCTGGTAGGGCTGAGGGGACTGAGTGCCACCATCGTGTGGCTGTGGGCACCACCATCTTTGAGGGCATGGCAATCAATTAGCATGTTCCCTCCTTATTGTCTGTGGGTGACGCCATCTTTGCAATGGTGTGAGGGTCAATTAGCATATCCCCTCTTTATTAGATTGGATAGGATAATTCAAATACTGTTTCAGAAGCTGTGGAAGATAAAAGGAAACACAAAAGAATATTTGATTCCCCCAAATGGCAAGTCTTGTGCGAGCAATACAAATGTATACAGAGAATGGCTATCATCAATAAATCAACAAACAATAAGTGCTGGCGAGGATGTAGAGAGAAGGGAACTCTTGTGCACTGTTGGTGGGAATGCAGATTGGCGCATCCTCTGTGGAAAGCAGTATGGAGTTACCTCAAATAATTAAAAATGAAACTGCCTTATAATCCAGCAATTTCAATTAAGGGAATTTATCTGAAGAAACCAGAAACAATACTTTGAAAGAATATATGCACCCCTATGTTCATTGTAGTGTTATTTACAATAGCCAAGATTTGGAAACAGCCCAGGGATCCATCAGTAGATGACTGGATAAAATAGCTATGGTACATTTACATCATGGAATACTACTTGTCCATAAAAAAGAAGGAAATTTTACCCTTTTCAACAGCATGGATAGACCTGGAGAACATTATGCTAAGTGAAATAAGCCAGTTAGAGAAAGACAAGTACCATATGATTTCACTCATATGTGGAATCTAATGAACAAAATGAACTAATAAGCAAAGTAGAGACAGAATCATAGATAGAGATAAGACTGACAACTGTAGGTAGGTGGGGTGGGGATGGAGAGATTGAGCAAAAAAGAGAAAACTCATGGACATGAATAACAGTGTGATGATTGTTTGGGGAGGTCAGGTAGAGAAAGGTGAAAGAGGGTATAAGGGAGATAAATAGTGATGGAAGGAGACTTGACTTGGGTGGTGAACACACAATATAGTGTACAATGATGGGTTGTAGAATTGTGCATCTAAAACCTGTATAATTTTGTTAACCAATGTCACCCCAATGAATTCAATAAAAAGGAAAAAAGAAAGATATCTAAATTTAGAGGTAAATAATACATTAAAAAATGAAACACAGGGCAACCTCAATTAAGGGGAATTGATAGTTTTGTTATGAGCTGGTATGAGAGTCTACTTTGCCCTATGTTTCCCAGAAGGCGATCCTGGGCTGACTGTGACTCTAATGACAGATATACTTACAAGGGAATGCAAGAACCTCTACAAAGTGTGTCACTAAAGAATTCTATTTTCTATATCTAAAATATTTATTATTCTAGGGAAGGAGACATTTACAGTCTGAGAGAAACTGAAAAGGGGAACAGATTTGGGTAATGGAAGGAATATTGTCAGTACCTTAGAAGAAACTAACAATTATCTCCTGGCTTGCTTTAAAAATATTTTGATATAATAGTTTAAATAATTTATGCTATTTTCAAATCTTTGTTATAAATGTCAGCAAAAGAGTAAGAGCAAATATTTCAGAAGTCAATACTTCTCCCAAATTATAAGCAAAAACATAACTTATCATGTCAGGAATATGATATGTTCTAAGATAAAATCCTAATAAAATACTTTAAATATTGAGGTGCTAAAATATTTGATTACATAAAAATCAGAAAATGCAAATCAATAAATAATCCATTCAGGTTTTTTACTTTTACCTTTTAAATTAAATCAAAATAATTATGCCAGAGCTTTAATTAATTATTATGTCCATTTATCAGAGCAACTCTGTGAGGATACATTATTATTATTTCCATTATACAGATAAAGAAACTGACAAAGTGGATATACAACTTCTCAACATCCCATTGCACATACAATTTATATAAATGTAGCCTCTTACTCATAAAAATAACCTTTAGGTAATGAATTAAGTGTTCCTTTCAGGTTTCTCAGCAAGAGAGATTTATTTCACTTTTACCCTCATTTTTTAAATTTTAAAATAGAATAAAAACAGGATGGAATGGAATGGATGGAATGGGATAGAATAGGATAGAATAGAATGGGATAGAATAGAATGGGATAGAATAGAATGGGATAGAATAGAATAGAATAGAATAGAATAGAATAGAATAGAATAGAATAGAATAGAATAGAATAGAATAGAATAGAATAATAGGGAGTGCCTTGCTCCCCTCCACATTAATTTATTTTGTAATTATGCCACTTTACTTAATAAATAAAAAATACTATTAATGTTTTGTTCTCTTTATATATATTCTCATAACTCCCCTATTTTAAAAAGTATTTTCCTTTAAGCTCTTGAAATGATAAATTGTATTCTGGGTTATTGAAACAGCTTTCAGATAAGGATTTCAAGTCATTCTCAGTGATCATTAAGGAATAATAAAGAATGAGAGAAATGATGGAAAAGTTATGATAGGCAAATCAGGTCATAGTTTTCATAAATAATTAGAAGAAAGTATATTCCCTAGATAGACATTCCAGTGTATTTGCCAATAATACTAGACACATGTTTACTGGATTGTTAGAAAGACTGTTTTAGAGCCCTGACTGGTTTGGCTCAGTGGATAGAGCAGCTGCCTGCGGACTGAAGGGTCTCAGGTTCGATTCTGGTGCAGGAGGCAGCTGATCAATGTTCCTCTCTCATCGATATTTCTAACTCTCTATCCCTCTCCCTTCATCTCTGTAAAAAAATCAATAAAATATTTTAAAAAAAGAAAGACATTTTTAGAGCTCTAGTGGACATTTGCAAAAAAAACATGGCAGAAAAATTAATGTCCTTTGTTAAAATATTACTGCAGTGGTGCCCTGGCTGAGTGGCTCAGTTGGTAGGAGTGTCATCCCATACACCAAAAGGTTGCAGGTTTGATTCCTGTCAATGTACATACCTAGGTTGCAGGTTCCATCCTGGTCAGTGAACATGTGGAGGGAGGGTGAAGCGATCAATGTTTCTCTCTCATGTTGATGTTTCTCTTTCTCTCTGTCTCCTTTTCCCTTTCTATCTAAAATCATTAAACATATCCTTGGGTGAGGATAAAAAAAATCACTGCACTGGTGGACTAGAAGGCGGCTGCCAAGAATAGTCTATTTTCATCAATGCTCCTAATATTGTACTTCATCCATTCCACATACTGCTGCTAAATTAATTGCCCAGTTTTAAGTAAGAATTTATATAATTTCAGTATCAATAATAAATCAGAAAAGAAATTCAGTATTAAAATTATACCCAAAATTAGAACTTAACAGCAACCTCAAAGGTGTTCTTTAGCTACAGCAATTTTTTTTTACTGTCCCTTTGCTGTAGGTAGGAAAATATTGGTCAGTATTAATTTAACAAGTTGTTTTTATATCTAAAAACATTTTAAGATGATTTAGGAATTTATTATGTCATGAAACTATGAAAAGTTTTATTAGGAAAACCCTGCATCCATTTGACCTATAATTACTTTCAAAACTGCCATAGCATTTATAAATCAATCCCTGGTTGATTATTAACATGTGGAAAAGGAACAATATCCTTATTCTCCCTCTATTCCAATTGTCTCCATTATAGGATGTGTTGTAATTCTACTTAAAGATTTGAAACATTCATGAATGTCTTTAAGGCTTGTAAGTAACTCATTATTTTCATACTGTAGAGAATGAAAATGTAAAATTCCTAAATCTGTAACTCCATTTTAGGACCCTGTCAAATTTCCCCCAAAACATTATAGAATTACTGGCAAATCCCTAATGAAAGCAATTTCTATTACTGTAGTATTAAAGTATTCTAGTGTCAGTGAACCCCATTATAAAGCTAACATTGAATGTTAGGAGACAGGACCAGCATATCCTTATGACAGATACTGGATAACAGATACCAGGTTTTTCTATCTATAATTTCCACTTTATTTATTTTTAAAATATATATATATATATATTATTGATTTTTTACAGAGAGGAAGGGGGAGGAATAGAGAGTCAGAAACATCGATCAGCCGCCTCCTGCACAACCCCACTGGAGATGTGCCTGCAACCAAGGTACATGCCCTTGACCGGAATCGAACCCAGGACCCATCGTCTGCAGGCCGATGCTCTATCCACTGAGCCAAACCGGTCAGTGCTATACTTTCCACTTTAAAAAGCTTTAAAACACAGTTTTTATGTCTACTTGTAAAAAGTAATACTGAGAAAAATATTAAACAAAGAAAATACCTGTAGTTTAATAACCCCAAGATGAAAACTGACATGATTGGATGTTTTCCCAGTTTTCTCTATTTGAATGCCTACATTTGAATGCCTACATTTTACCCACAAATGTGGATCCTACTTTATAGAATTTTTCTACTTTACAATATACCATCACCATTTTCCCATTATAGAACTTGTTCTAAAATATTATTCTTAGAGCTACAAAGCTGCTATATGCTTACAGTCATAGCTTAGATTTATGGCTTAGCTGAACCTGCCTAATGCTTTATTTTGATTGTTTAACTTATATGCTATGACTTAACTTTTTGGAGAAAAATTGTCTTTTAGTTATTTAAACCTAAAATATTTCTCAAAATATTCCTTCTAAATAGTCCATAACTTACATATGTTTTACTTGTCATTATTTTTAGCACTAATGTACACTAGATTGTGAAGCAGATAAATTATTACAGAGAATTGTTTAAAGTGGGTATGCTTTTCCTGTCCAAATAATTTGACAGAAAGCATATACTAAACAAGCATTCTTGGCTAGTCTGTAAAGGTTTCTCTGGAGAAACAGTAAAAATTCAAGTATATGAGATTTACTTTTAATGAAATTTTCTATTATAATTTCACAGGTAGCAAAGAAAGAATTTCTCATCTTTCATTACCGATACCATTCATGTATATTCTTAACTATAATTAATATAATTAGAAAAAACATTAGTGTATGAATAAAAATCTAGAATAGATTTGTTTCTGAAATGTTCATGTAATTTGAAATATATTCATCTCATCTGCTTCTGCATAATTTGTTCAAAAGCATGAAATATTTTTAATTCTCAAAGTGAAACACATTTGTTTTGTCAACACTTTAATTTAATTATTGTATGCAGTAATTTCTTTGAATTAAAAATAAAATTCAATGTAATTAATTTCTAAAATATTTACTATTTTTTTCTTTTTTATCCATAACTGTTTTTATAAACACTAAGTTTTACACAAACACAAATTTTTCAAACACACTTTGCCCAACATTTTCGTGATTGTGTGTGCATATGAGCAATGCATGCAAATGTGGTTTTATAGCCCTGATACAGAATAGAGGAGTGTGACCAACTAGCCAAATGATATCCAAACAGAAGAGTCTGTTGATAATTTCAAGGAATATATTCAGAAGACCCAGCAGTCTCCACATTTAAGAATAACACTATAATAATATTATAGTATATAGTCTTCTTCACAAATTCCTAGTAATAATAATTACAGCTAACATTTACTGAATAGTAACCATGTGCTTAGCATAATTTGAAGTACTTTATCTAGCTTTAACTTCACAAGAAGCCTATATGGTAGGAACTATAATCATCACAAAATTTAGAAAAACTTTCCAATGTCAATACATGACAAAATCAGATCTTAAATCCAAATATCCAGCAAAAAATACAGGCTCTTAAACAGTACATTATTAATACCATCTGTCTTGGACTGAATTGTGCCCCCCTCCTCCACCACCAAATTCATATGTTGAATCCCTATCCCCCAATGTGATGGTATTTATATACAGAGCCTTTGAGAGATAATTGTGATTATATGAGGTTATGAAGATTGGTGGCCTTATAAGAAAAGGAAGAATTGTCTCTCTCTCTCTCTCTCCCCACCCCATATGCATGCACTGAAAAAAGGCCATGTGAACACACAGCAAGAAGATAGCCATTTGTAAGCCACAAAGAGAGTTCTTACCAGAACCTAACAATACAGCATTGTGATCTAAGACTCTAGCCTCTAGAACTGTGAATAAATAAATTTTGATGTTTTAAGCTACGGAGTCTATGGTATATTGTTATGGGAGTCCAAGCTAAGACACCATCAAAAAGTAAAGAATGGATTACAGTTCTGCTATTATTAATTCTCTCTAAAGTTGGGGTGGCTGGAACTTCATTCACCTTCTCCCTCCATGTCAGCTTTTTAGAGCTCTAGGCATAACTCTGATTTAGAAAGTAATTAACTGTTTAAAGATTACATTACAATAACATCTGCATCATGACAGCATAGATATCACTCCCTTTTGTCTCCCCCCTTTAACAACTGAATTTAGCACCCATCCACAAACAAAAATACCTCTGTGGAAGTTGTGAGATCTAGGACTATCCACCAAGGGACCTGAGAGGAGTTTCACCTCCTTCTATATCAAGTAGTAGGCAGACAGATCACAGTATGGGCTGAGACACCAGCAGGAACATACAAACCAGTCAAAGCCTCTCTAGGCCACATTTGGGTAAAACAAAAAGAGTGCTGACTTGGGCAGATACACACAGGTAAGAGACCCTTTGTAAAAGTCCAGCCTTCCCAATGAGAGACTCCACTCTCTTGGAGAAAAAATAAATAAAAGCTTAGATGCAGTGGACAGGGTAAGAGAAACTGCCAGCAACACCCCTTCCCAAAGGTGGCATCGTGTGGGGCTGAACTAGATGGTTGTAACCTCTCCTATTGGTGAAAGGGAGAGCAGCAAATGAATGTGTGGCTATTCCAGTTGTGTGGGATGCTGCTGCTGAAGCCCATTTCTCTCCAGCAGCACCTAAAATGTTTAGGTGGGACCTCCATGACAGGGGGAATGGAGAATATCAGGACTCAGGTAAGAATATCAAAGGGCATTTAAGGAATGAGTTTCTTACTGACTTTCTTTAGGTCTCTAGCAGAAAGCCTTCCCATTAGTCACTGGGAGAATCTCAACTGAAGATGCCTCCATCTAGTCCATGGGGGCCCTTTTAATAGGAATTTAACATTTAACTTATAGTAGGCAGTATGGAGAATAAAAGATGCAATAGGTATCATCTCTCAGCTCCTACAGGTTACAACCTAGGGTGTTGATCATTTCACACCTAAGACTTTTCTTAGGCCATTATTCTGCTTTGACCAAGTTGGTATTCCTACAAGTTGGATATTATTTTCCTCATTTGAAAAAAAATATATTAACCAAAAAAAGCACAGAGAGATTAAGTAATATGCCAATGTCATATAACTAATAAGTGCTACTGTTGTCTATTTGAACCAAAATGTTAATTATTTCTGTCTACTTATTCTAAGTGATTAAATGATCCTCTATTTGTGGTTTTGGGGGTAGATAAAGAGGAGGGAGCAGATTTGAGAAATAGAATTGTAGTATTAAATGTAATCATTTCTGAGTTTACGATTTGACTGCTTTAGAATACCAAGTAATTAGAATACATTATACTTCTAATAAATATTGTCTTAATTTTATTTCCTGGAATTAACAGTTTTATCATTTTTATACCAAAACAAATGCATTTTTTGTTTTTATTTTGCTTTCATATCGTTCAGAGTTGTTTTTTCAAAATATATTTTTATTGATTTCAGAGAGAAAGGGAGAGGGAGAGAGAGATAGAAACATCAACGAGAGAGAATCATTGATCGGTTGCCTCCTGCATGCCCTCTACTGGGGATTGAGCTACAACCTGGGCATATGCCCTTGACTAGAATCGAACTTGGAACCCTTCAGTCCGCAGGCTGATGCTCTATCCACTGAGCCAAACCAGTTAGAGACAGAGTTGTCTTTTAAAATTAAATTATGGATGTAATTCTTTCAAGGAGACCTAAATTTTCACAAATTGCCAATTGGTCTAATTCTTCAATAGTTAGCTTTTTGTGTGTGTGCACAATGCACATGTCTGTCCTTTCACACTTTATGTTGATTCGCATTATAAAAATCAAGTTCTGTCTTAAAATAATTGATAAAGTATCTGGTAATTATAGGTGGTTTATGAACCTATTTTCAGTTGCCATTTTTATTGATTATTGCAATTATCTTTAATAACAGGTTAATTGCTCCTGGGCCATACGTGATATTATAATATATACACATTTCAAATAATTAAATTATTGTCGCATCTCAGAGTTTGAAGAAACTTTATAGGTCAACTAACCAAACTTAATATTGAAAAAATATAAATAATCCCTATTCAAAACATACTTTTATGACCCAGACCACCATGAGCAAACATAAAATGAAGGATATTTTATAATAGTGGTCACAGGAGGAAAACATCACTTTTTAAAATTTAGATAAAAACAAAATATCTCAATGACACTTATAATATGAACACTCATCATATGCCAAGTACTGTTCTGTACTCACATGTATGAGCTCATGTAATCCATGATGAAGATATTATTCCCATTTTATAGATAATAAAACTGAGGGGCAGAGAGGTGAAATAAATCTGCTCGAGATCACACAGACAGTAATGGCAAAGCTAGTTTTCAGATTCAGGCATTCTGACTATAGAGCCTATACATGTAATGGCTATACTATCTTTTCTTTTTTAATCTGGTAGAAAATGATCAGAACATTTGTTCAGTCATGGAGTTTGGCCTTTCTACATAGATTTTCACCCTTTTTTTGTTCAGATGGACTTTTTGGATTATACAGGACTTTGCAGCAAGATTTTTATAATTAACAAGAACAAAAAGTACAGGATTCCCACCATTTAGTCACAGAATATCTACATTCTACACTCTGTCGGAACTTTTGTTTTTTGAAGATTTTATTTTTTCTTTCCATTGGAAATGCACAGTTGCAGTTGCAAGTAAAATCAACCTCAGCCACTCTGTTACACTCAATGTTTGAAAATAATATGCATCATTTCTTCAGTCAGCAGAATTTCTTTTCATAATGATATACTGCATTGATCATCTCTGAGAATATATATAACCCACCTCATCTTAATAAGACTATTAATACTCCTGATGTTATAACAAACAGCATTAATCTTTTTAGTGTTGACATATTGACAAACAATTTGATATGTGAAGAAAAATATAATCAAAGATAACCAAATTATATCTTTCAGTTGCTCATGGGAAAAAATAATGTTAACATAATTTAAAGCAGTGGTCGGCAAACTCAGTCAACAGAGCCAAATATCAACAGTACAACGATTGAAATTTCTTTTGAGAGTCAAATTTTTTAAACTTAAACTTCTTCTAATGCCACTTCTTCAAAATAGACTCGCCCACGCCGTGGTGTTTTGTGGAAGAGCCACACTCAAGGGGCCAAAGAGCCGCATGTGGCTCGCGAGCCACAGTTTGCCGACCACGGATTTAAAGTTTCAAAGAAGATTAATAGCCATGCTGGTGAGAATGTACTCAACAAAAGCAATCCAGTCATAAGCTAGTAGTAGATACTGGCAATAAAACAAGGTGCTCAAGTTAAGGATATATCATTACTAGTATGTATTATACAATTACATCATTCCAGAATGAAGCATCAGTATTAAATTTGCAGAATTAAAGGCACAATTCTGAAGCTTTATTTATTTCATTGGTTTGGTTTTCAAGGCTAGGAGTCTTCAACAAATGATTGCACCCTCACTACAATTGTGATTTTAAAAATATCTAGAGTTTTGTTTATGTTAATAAGAATAGAAAACATAAATGATCGTCACTGATTTAATTTTATGAAAAAAAGGAAAACTATAAAATATAATCAGAGGATATAATTTAACCCTTACATACACACACATAAGAATGTATACTTTTTATGCAAATTAAAGATACTAATTTTAATTTTTAGTAAGCCTTATACATTCAGTGAAGATATTATTATTCCCATTTTATAGATGATGAAGCTGAGGTGCAGAAAAGTGAAACAAATTTGCACAAGTTCACATAACTAGTAAATGGTAGAGCTAGTTTCACTTTCAGGCAGTGTGACTCCAACACTATTGCTCAGAACAGGTTTGGAATTCACCATTTGGAATTATCTTGGAAGCCAGCTGAAAGCCATTTTAGAAAGTTGTCTAAGTAATTATTCCACCTTATTTTAGACCAAAATATTAGCCAATCCTACATTTATTAAAGTAATTTACATTAGTTTCTAGTTTAAAAAAGACTCTTACCCATCTGCAAATCATAGGAGTAACACAAAAATGGTGACTGGTGCATGGAAGATGCTAAATTAATGTTTCATGCATAAATTATTGTGAACACAAGCTCCAGAGATAACTGCAAGAATGAAGCTTCATGAATTATTTGAGCAGTTGTTTCATCACTGCAATAAGTTCATGTTCTTCCATGTGGATGACTTAGAAGGGAATGACCCTTATTTAGATGAATGAGTTCAAATCTTCACATTATAAAATCAATCACTTTATTTTTAAGTCACACTGTATATTCAGAGTTTAATTCTTATTCCAAGATTTTTCAGAATTAGAATTTATTCAAAAGTATTTTATATTTTGTAAGGCAAATCTGAAGTTATCCACTGCTCTATAAAAAATGCATAGGGAATAGGAATCTATACTAATAAAAGGGTAATATGCTAATTAGACCAGATAGACTGGACATCTTCCAGACGTCCTTCTGGATGTCCTTCTGGACAAAGCCACAGTGGCGGGGCTGAGGCAGAGGCAGTTAGGGGTGATCAGTCAGGCAGGCAGAGTTCTTAGGGGCAATCAGGCAGGCAGTGAGCAGTTAGGGGTGATCAGGCAGGCAGGCAGGTGAGCAGTTAGGAGCCAGCAGTCCCAGAATTCGAGAGAGATCCCACAGGGATCGGGACTAAACCCACAGTCAGACATCCCCCAAGGGGTCCTGGATTGGAGAGGGTGCAGGCCAGGCTGAGGGACCCCGCCCCCGCCCCCACCATGCACAAATGTTGTGCACCAGGCCTCTATTTGCTATAATAATATGAAGTTGGGCTATTATGAGTGAAAAAAGCATTTAATATCAATTCTGTTCGAACATAACTGGAAAACATGAGCAATCCTTCATGTTTTTGCCCCCTTCTTATGATACTTACCCCATTGGCAGGTTACCATTGTAGCAATGCAACCATGAGGTTCTTAAGCAATTTTTCTATGGTAATAATCAAGGAAATGTCAGCAAAACTTGCCAACTAATGAATTTACTTCAGTAAAATGACCAGGAATTTTTTTTGGGGGGTCTATCTAATGTTAAGTAACAGGTTATAATTTTTCCAATTTTAAACCAATTATTTAGGTACAATATACTTTCAGTAAGGACAAAACATAACAGAGTAAATAGACACAGACTGGATTGGAGCCCTCAATTTCTGCCCATCCCAGGAACATAGTATAAGGAAAATATGCATGTTTTAGATGTTTCAAATACTAGGACCTCCTAAAGCTAAATATTATGTATTTTTAAGCCAGTTATTGTTGCTATGGCTCCTATTCCAAGGTACCTTATAATCCCATGGGGACAGTGAAGTAAATGGAGTTATCCTTTCTCTTGCTGCCAATTCAGGGATTGTAGTATAAGCAGCGTCCTCTTTGTGTTTTCAGTGAAAGTTTTTCCTTGATCTCAGTGTTTTGAGATTTAAAAAAAAGGCGCCCTGGCCAGTTTGGCTCAGTGGATACAGCATCGGCCTGCGGACTCAAGGGCCCCAGGTTCGATTCCGGTCAAGGGCATGTACCTTGGTTGTGGGCACATCCCAGGTAGGGGGTGTGCAGGAGGCAGCTGATTGATGTTTCTCTTTCATCGATGTTTCTGGCTCTCTATCCCTCTCCCTTCCTCTCTGTAAAAAGTTAACAAAATATATTAAAAAATAATTAAAAAAAGGCGCCTTCCCCTCACAAAAGCCAGATGATCTATTGGCCTATTGGTACCTTTTAGAATGTATATTAAGTAACTAAGTAAAGTCTTACAGCATGCTAAATTGCTTGTTGTTTATTCCAGTCTGATTATCCTGCACATTCAGATTTTACCTACAATCTAAAAAATGTATTTATTTTTACTAAAGTAATATAGAAAACAGGATTTATGCTGATAGGAGAACCATAAAATAGTCACACTTTGTATATTAGCCTTGTTTTCAAGGAAGTTGCTATTATAGCTATGAATTATTTGTGTTTTGTTTGTCCTAAGAAGGAAATAGCTATTATAATTTCCTATAGTTTAGAATACATAAAAATCATGAGGAAATTATTTGTCCAACATTCACTGACACAAGGAACTGGAACTAAAATGTATTGTCTCCTAACACAGAATTTCTTTGATGGCTGAGAAGCATTGAATTAAAAATCAGATGAGTTGGAAACTTGTGTCCTGTGTTTTGTTTGATAAGGTGGAAGCATATCATAGAGGACAGAAGGTAAAATTCTCAAAAGTGATAAATTCTCAGTCATCTCCTGGATAAAGCACTACCCAAACTATTGCCTTAAAATTGATAGCATATTTTTAAAAATGTTAAGAAGGACTTTTTAGTGTTTCTTTCAAATTTGTCATTATATTTTATTAGAGGCCCAGTGCACAATTAAATCGTGCGCGTGTAGGGTCCCCTAGGCCTAGCCTGCCATCAGGGCCATGTCTGCCACCTTGCGATGCCTCACACACTCCGTGGACACTGCTGGCACCCCACAATGCTCCGCCAATGCTGCTGGCACCCCAAGGTGGGGCAGGGGAAGGGAGGGACCCCAGACTCTGCCGCATGTGCCAGCGGGACCCCAGACCCCACCACCACCAATGCGGGCCTCGCAAGCTCATTTGTAGCTGGCTGGTCCCATTCCTCTCTCCCCAGTGTTGAGTGTCTGAGCTGTTGGCTGCTCCAAATCATTTGGCTCTTTGCCTTAGTAACAGCTTTTACCTTCTTCCTCAATTCCTCTCCCAGCTCATGCCTTTCTCCCACGCACTGCCTCCCCCTGCTGCCGGCTGCATGCAACCCAGCCCCTGCCCCTGTGGCGAGAGCACCTCTACTTGCCACCTGGGGAGCCGTACCATGCTCCCCGCACCCGCCTGCCTGGCACCCATCCCCAGCACCCTCTTTGCCACATGGCCCCACCCACCTGCCACCTGCCTTGCTGCAATTGGAGCCTGTGGGCCGAGGGACCAATAGGTGCTTCATGTACCTCCTGGTGACCAGTCTATGGTTGTTATGGCATTATGGCGTTACGGCCACTGGCTTTTTATATATATAGATTCTCATTTTCACTGAATTCATCTAAGTGTTGGTCATTCTCACTTGAGCATTTGAGGATTAAGTGAATTCATATATGAAAAATGCTCAGAACCATGTTAGACAAAGCATGATTCAAACTAATGAGCATCTACCATGTGCTTTTAGGCATTACAGGAAGCAAAGAGATAAATAAAACATAATTTAAACCTTTTAGGTACACAGAAGCTAGTGGGCAAGACAGAAACATGAATACCTGCATTGTATGACAGACTATAGCTAGTGTCCTAATAAGAATGAGAGGAGAAAGAAGAATTACCTTTATGATTATGCACTGGATCATTCAGTCATTAGTATAAATTAACTCATAGTTTTACTACATTCATTTAAGGTAAGCTGGATAGATGTTCCTTTGATCATTTATGTATCACTTTGTAATTTACAATGTGCTTTCACATACACTGTCTCATTTATTGTTATCCTCACAACAGCTTCATAAAAGGGATCACAGAAATTTTTTATTGGATAGAAAGGAAGATAAAGTTTGGAAAGAATATTTTATACTAGAGGACAATTGCACAAAATTCATGCAAGAGTATGCCTTCCTTCTCCCGGCTGCTAACACAAGCTTCCCTCTGGCACCCGGGACCTGGGCTTTCCTCCAGCTGCCAGCAGGCACCCAGTACTCAGGCTTCCCTCACAGCCCCAGCTTCATCCAGAAGATTGTACAAAAGAATGTCTGCTCTAATTAGCATATTATGTTTTTATTATTATAGCTAGAGGCCTGGTGCACAAAATTCATGCATGGGGGGGTGTGTCCCTCAGTCCAGCCTGCACCCTCTCCAGTCTGGGACCCCTCTCACAATCCACTGCTGGTTCCCAACCGCTCACCTGCCTGCCTGTCTGATTGCCCCTAACCGCTTCTGCCTGCCATCCTGATCACCCTCTAACCCTGTGATGGGCAACCTTTTGAGCTTTGTGTGTCAAACTTCGCCAAAAAACTGAGCATAACTCGGGTAGTGTGTCACTTTGAGGAAAAAACTAACTCCAAGACTCTAGTTGCAAATGTTTCATCCTCAGGAGCAGCAAATGTTTCTTCCTCGGCATGGAGCCACGTGTCATCAGAAATGGCTATGCGTGTCAGTGCTGACACGTGTGTCATAGGTTCGCCATCACTGCCCTAACCACTCCCCTTCCAGCCTGATCAATGCCTAATTGCTCCCCTGCCGGTCTGATTGCCCCTAACTGCTCTCCTCGGCTGGCCTGATCACCCCTAACTTCACTCCTTTGCCAACCTGGTTGCCCCTAACTGCCCTCCCCTGCCAGTCCGATTGCCCTTAACTGCCCTCTCCTGCTGGTCTGGTCACCCCTAACTGCCTTCCCCTGCAGGCTTGGTCACCCCCAACTGCCCTCCCCTGGAGGTCTGGTCACCCCCAACTGCCCTTCCCTGCAGGCCTTGTCCCTCCCAACTGCCATTCCCTGCAGACCTGGACCCCCCCAACTCTCCTCCCCTGCAGGCCTGATTGCCCCCAACTGCCCTTCCGTGATGGCCTGGTCCCCCCATCTGCCCTCCCCTGCAGGCCAGGTCACCCCTGCCCTTCACTGCAGGCCTGATCTACCCCAAATGCCCTCCCTTGCAGGCCTGGTCCCTCCCAATTGCCCTCCCCTGCTGACCTAATCGCCCACAACTGCGCTCCCCTGCCAGCCATCTTGTGGCAGCCATCTTGTGTCCACATGGGGTGGCAATCTTTGACCACATGGGGGAGGCCATCTTGTGTGTTGAAGTGATGGTCAATTTGCATATTACCTCTTTATTATATAGGACTGGAGGGGCCCAGTGCATTAAATTCGTGCACGGGGGGTGTGTCCCTCAGCCCAGCCTGCACCCTCTCCAATCTGGGACCCCTCGAGGGATGTCCAATTGCCCGTTAAGGCATGATCCAGGTAGGATTGGGCCTAAACGGACAGTTGGACATCCCTCTCACAATCCAGGACTGCTGGCTCCCAACTGCTCGCCTGCCTGCCTTCTTGATTGCCCCTAACCTCTTCTGCTTGCCAGCCTAATCACCCACAAACCACTCCCCTGCCAGCCTGATTGATGCCTAACTGCTCCCCTGCCAGCCTGTTTGCCCCCAACTTCCCTCCTCTGCCGGCCTGGTCACCTCTAACTGCCCTTCCCTGCAGGGTTGATCACCTCCAACTGCCCTCCCCTGCAGGCCTGGTCGTCCCTAACTGCCCTCCCCTGCAGGCCTGGTCGCCCTTAACTGCCTTCCCCTGCAGGCCTGGTCACCCCTAACTGCCCTCCCCTGCAGGCCTAGTCACCCCCAACTGCCCTCCGCTGCAGGCCTGGGTCCCCCCAACTTCCCTTCCCTGCTGGCTTGATTGCCCCCAACTGCCCTCCCTTGCAGGCCTGGTCCCTCCTAACTGCCCTCCCCTACTGGCCTGATCCCTCCCAACTGCCCTCCCCTGCTGGCCATTTTCTGGTGGCCATCTTGTGTCCTCATGGGGGCAGCCATCTTTGACCACATGGGGGCAGCCATCTTGTGTGTTGGAGTGATGGTCAATTTGCATATTACCATTTTATTAGATAGGATAGAGGCCTGGTGCTCGGGTGGGGGCCGGCTGGTTTGCTCTGATGGGTGTCCCAGATCAGGGTGGGGGTTCCCTTGGGGCATGGGGCAGCCTGGGAGAGGGGCCTGTGGTGGTTTGCAGGCCAGCCACGCCTCCTGGAGACCCAAGTGGAGGCCCTGGTATCTGGGATTTATTTATCTTCTATAATTGAAACTTTGTAGCCTTGAGCTGAGGCCAGGGCAGGCCAGGGTAGGTGGGAAGCTTGGCTTCCTCCATCGCCAGGGGAAACCCAAGCCTCCTGCTCTCTCCAGCTCTGTGGCTGCTGCCATTTTTGTTGGGATTTATTTATCTTCTATAATTGAAACTTTGTAGCCTTGAGCTAAGGCCATGGCTGGCCAGGGTGGGCAGGAAGCTTGGCTTTCTCCATCGCTGGGGGCAACCCAAGCCTCCTGCTTGCTCCAGCTCTGTGGATGCCACCATCTCTGTTGGGTTAATTTGCATACTCACTCCTCATTGGCTGGTGGGTGTAGCGGAGGTACAGTCAATTTGCATGTTTCTCTTTTATTAGATAGGATAGCTGGTCAAATGTCAGAGGTGTTCTAATATCAAAGTTAGGGTGAGGAACCTGAGCTCTAGAGAGATAGAGACTAGCCAAAGGTCACACAGTTAATTAGTAGGAAAACCTCAATTTGAGATTATCTACTAGGTGTACCACTTAATAATAGCGGATTTTGTAATCAAGGAAAACACAATAATTTCAAGAGAAATATCAAAAGTGCTTTATTCAAAGTAATGTCCATCACTAGCTACACATATACCCATATTTTAGGTAATTTGTGGATACTGTACCAATAGAACTTTTCTTGTTTTGAGGCAAACCACTCAGAAACCCAATTTTCCACTTCTTCATATGTTTTCAAGTGCTGCTCAGAAAATGCGTGTGCCATTGTTCAGAAAAAGTGGTAATCTGAATAAGCAATGTCTGGTGAATACAGTGGGTGGGTTAATACTTCCCAGGGAACATCTTTTAACGTGTCTTTAACTGGTTTTGAAGTGTGTAATGGTGCGTTATCATGAAGCAAAATTACTTTGCCATGTCTTCTGGCACATTCTGGTCATTTCACGATCAAAGTGAGGTTCAAATTGATTATTTGTTGTGGTAGTGATCAGTATTAACAGTTTCACTTGGTTTTAGAAGCTCATAATACACCACACCTTCCTGATCCCACCAAACGCAGAGCATTGTCTTCTTTCCGAAGCGATTTGGCCTTGCAGTCAACGTTGATTGTTGACCTGGATCAACCCATGATTTTGTGCATTTGGGATTCTCAAAATAAATCCATTTTTCATAGCCAGTCACAATTGGATGCAAAAAAGACTTTCTTTCGTGCTGTTGAAGCAACATTTTACTGATGACTTTTCGGTTTTCCATTTGTCTTTCATTCCGTTGATGTGGCACCCATTTTACTTCCTTTAAAATCTTTCCCATTGCTTGTAAATGATCAGAAATTGTTTGCTGAGCAACGTTTAATCTTTCTGCAAGTTGTTTTTGAATTTGACACGCACCTTCATTCAATAATGCTCGTAATTGTTGGTCTTCAAACTTCTTCAGTTGACCTGGATGTCTTTGTCTTTCACATCAAAATAATCACTTTTAAAGCATTTAGACCAGTGTACACAAGTATCTTGAGATGGAGCATGTTCACCATAAGCTTCCTGAATTATTCAGCGGCACTTTTACTCGAAATTATGAATTAAAACTTCCCACAAATGCTCTTTTTTTGGCACGAAATTCAGCATTTTTATGTGCAAAATATCTATGATGTTACACCTTCAGCAAATTTGACATATGAAATTTTGAAGCTTGTTGTCAATACAACAAAATAGCATACATATCAAATCGCATATATATCAACATATGTGTAATGCCATCTATTGAAAAAAATCCACATTATTAACGGGTACACCTAAGTATCCTATATAATAAAGAGCTAATATGCAAATTGTTGCCATGCCCTCACACCCTTGTGCCCTCAGGGGGACCTGAGTCCAGGCCGGGGACCTGTGGCCGCCTCCCCCGCCCCGGCGGGGCTTGACGGGGGACCTGAGGCTGCTCCCCCTACCTGGCAGTGCTTGATGGGGGACCTTAGGCTGCATCCCTGCCTGGCGGGGCTTGACAGGAGATCTGAGGCTGAACCCCCCCTCAGCTGGGCATGACAGGGGACCTGAGGCTGTGCCCCCCACCTGATAGGGTTTGACAGGGGACCCGAGGCTGCGGCCCCCACCCAGTGTTGGACCAGGGGACCTGAGGTTGCACCCTCCCAACCTGTGGGGTTTGATGGGGGTTGGGCCAGCTGGGTCTGGGTCTTGTGTGATTTTAAGGTGCGCGCAGGTGGGCAGGGACTTGATTCTGTGTTCCACAGTGCGCCCCAGATGCTGACAAGAGGGATATTTTCATATACATTTTACTAATTTTCTTTCATCTCTGACACTTCTATTATAGAGAAAGATTATATAGCAATATTAAAATATTTCCTCTATTTAATTACCTTTTAATGTGCACAAATTTCATGCATCGGGCCACAAGTCCTTATATAAAAACTCTGAGTCTGTCACATCCACAATGACCAGTGACTTGACCGTTTGCCCAGGCTGTACACGCAGCAGGCTCTGGTGGGTGGGGTCTTGTGGCAGTGGAGACGGGGACAGGGGAGGCAGGGCTGGCACTCACTCACTCACAACCGTACACACGCACAGACACACACAATGCCCACCAGCTCACAGTCTTTTCTCCCTTTCTTTCCCTCTCTCCCAGCTTGCTCTCGGAGTCTCTCTCAGAATGAGGAAACAAAACAGACTGGGCCTGAAAAGGCCTGGATGGAAGGGAGGGCTGGCAGAGGGTGGAGCAGCCCCCACTGGCCCTTTCCCCTCCCAGGTGGGAAAGAAGAAGAGGGACACAAAGAGGCAGGGAGGCCTGGAGGACTGCTGAGAAAAACAAAGAGAGACAGAGACTGGGCGAGATCAGGCCGGCAGAGGAGGGCAGTTGGGGGTGAGATCAGGCTGGCAGGGGAAGGAAGTTAGGGGCGATCAGGCAGGCAGGCAGAGAGGTTAGGGGTGATCAAGCAGCCAGGCAGAGAGGTTAGGGGCAATCAGACAGGCAGGCAGAGGCAGTTAGAGGCAATCAGGCAGGGAGGCAGGTGAGTGGTTAGGATTCAGTGGACCCAGATTGTGAGAGGGATGTCCCACAAGGGGTCCCCGATTGGAGAGGGTGCAGGCTGGGCTGAGGGGAACCCCCCACCCATGCACAAATTTTGTGCACTGGGCCACTAATATATATATATAAAAGCCTAAGTGACTCACCGACCTGATCACCAGGGGGCGTCGCTCAACGCAAGAGCAGAAACGACAGGCATGGAAACATGGAACAGACTGATGAATCTTAGAGGGTCTCTCCAATATCCCCTGAGGGGTCCCGGATTGCAAGAAGGCACAGGCCAGGCCGAGGGACCCCACCAGTGCATTAATCCATGCACCAGGCCTCTAGTATTTTATAAAGGCAGATTATGGACAGCAAAGCCATACGTTAGCAGGGATGAAATTAACAATGTATCTATTTCTCCCACCCTCTAGTTCCTGGGATGTCTGCTAGTGTCTATTAAAAAAAACAACAACAAACAAATAAAAACACTACAAAAGACTTTTTAGAAACTGCATGATATTTGCCTTGAAGTGCTTTCAGGGCCTATTTTCATAGCATATGAGTCTTGTTTGGTAACCAGTATGGCTTTTACAACTACAAAAAATCATGACAGCAATTAACATTTTAAAATGTGTTTTAAAAAAGGGATTGACAAATAAGTCATTAATTTCATTGAGGAAGCTCACCCTTCCTCATTTCATTTTTATATTAAGAGTGCATTCTTTCAGCCCTGGCCAGTGTGCTCAGTGGTCAGAATGTCAGCCTGTGCACCAAAGGGTGGCAGGCTCAATCCCTGGCCCTGGTCAGGGCATGTGCAGAAGGCAACCAATTGATGTGTTTCTCTCACATCAATGTTTCTCTCTCTATCTCTCTCCCGCTCTCTCCCTCCCTTCCACTCTAAAAATTAATGGGGGGGAGAGAGAGAGGGAGGGAGAGAGAGAGAGAGAGAAAGAGAGAGAGAGCATGCTTTCAGAGTACACTGTTTTACATTAAACACTGAGGGAGTATTTCAAATTAGTCTCTTATGTTGTTACAGAAAACCAAAGAAGAACAAAGCAATACTTAGAGAGATGGAGTTACATTTATTACGCACGGGTCCAGAGGAAAATGTCTCTCAAATTCTGGGCCCCAACATGCAGGAATTTTCCCTATTTATATGTTTTTACCTTCTTTTTCTCCCAAATATGGAGTGTATCTGGCCCCTTTTGCAGGTTCTTAAAGAGCCCGTATGTGCTGTGGCCTTGAGACCTCAACCAGAGGCCTGACCTGGCGCCAGCACTGATAACCTTGTCTGGGGAAGGTTTAATGGCCTCTCTGAAGTGGGAGTAGTCTTATCAAGCAAGAATTTACAGAAGCCAAATAGCAGGGTTAAAATTTCAAACAGCAGTTTTTATATAAGATGGATGCTTCATTGTGGACTCATTATTATTAAAATGCCAGAAATATGTTCAGGTATAGCACTGTTAATCAGAACAAATTTCTCTGCCACTTGTCTTGTTGTAAGTTCTATAATATTTAAGTAGACTGATGTAGAAATAATTAGGCAGATAAGTGATTTTTTCCTAAATAGTCAAATGAATTATGATTAAAAGAACAAAATGGTTAAAATAGTTATGACTTAACTTGAACTTCTCTCCCATTTAGGATGTTCCAACATTTATTTAAATCAGGTTTGTAATGAAACTTGAAAGATAAAAATAAATATTACTGCTAAAATTATAGAACTATATCTCCAACATCCCCTGAGGGGTCCTGGATTGCAAGAAGGCACAGGCCAGGCCGAGGGACCCCACCAGTGCATTAATCCATGCACCAGGCCTCTAGCATTTTATAAAGGCAGATTATGGACAGCAAAGCCATACCTTAGCAGGGATGAAATTAACAATGTATAATATTATCTCTCTTTGTAATATTTAGAAAAAAATTGGGATGTATGGATATTTAGTTTAAGTTTATAGAACCTTTAGTAAGCTTAGAGCACTGTTATTGTCTATTTGTCCATCAAAATTCAGATCAAATATGCATAGTATGAAAGCTATACACAAACATTTTAACATGGTTATCTTAAAAGTGTGGTTTGGTAGGTACTGTCTATTCACAATTATTCCCTTCTATCTCTTGTCATGCCTTCCCTGCAAGCAGAATATACTCCTCCATCCCGTTGATTTTGGGTTTGATCATGAGACTTAATAGCTCTAAGTAGAAGCTTTAAGACTTTTTTATCATGCTCTTGTGCTCATGCTCAAAATATCCTCGTTTTTAAATAGAAGAATGTGGCTTAGTGTGGTTAGAGACTTGTTTGTAATCATATAGCTCATGAAATTTCAAATCCATAAGTGTTGGAAGTAGAATTCCTCTTTTCTGTCTTTTATAACTTCTGTCATTTTAGTTACTATATTTTCAGAATATTTTTATTCAAGTTACAAGGAATGTGTTTCTGCAATCATGTTTTTCATCATGAAAAGAAAACAGGAGTGAATAAATCTTCTGAAGACATGATAGTGGGTTACAAAATGTGATCTTTTTACATGCATTTGTACATAAGTAACAATAATATTTGACTTGCAATATCATTAAAGAAAACTATAGAGTAAATAATATTAGAAACTGGGCTTAACTTTGCCCTTTAAGACCATAGTGTATCTTCTTAAACATTGTCTAGTATGAATCCCTACTCTGTACTTTGATTTTGTTGTTCCCCACTCTATTGTGATTCCAGGATCCTTATCCACAGCTTTGACATCTGGCTCCTGGCTTCTATCTTTGTTTCAAACTAACCGGAAAGTGGCTGAAATGTATACCAGCCAATCTAGTGTCATACACTCATTATAAATTGCATTCCATTTTTGTAGATTGAAAATGGGAGAAGTCAATTTACAGGGAATTGCAATTGTTCCCAATTGTTTCTCCAGGTATTCCTTATTACTGAGAAATGCAAATGTGCTTTTTGCTAGAAACCCCTGCTGATGGAAACAAAATCTGCATTGCTATTCAAATTATTATGAGCTACCTACAGCACTTAGCTAACACAGTTACCTAGAAATGTTTATTTCATAGAACATTCTCTCTTCATAAGTAAAGTGCGACAAGAATGAGATGTAATTTCATCATTTCATATCCAGATAAGAAATGATCATGAAAAGAGGCAACAAGAAATAGTGAGGGGTTTTCCAACTTCACATTCTACAACTCAGGTGAATCAAAGCCTTAGGTCACAGTGGTCACTGTGGGAAGTGAGGAAAGGTGCTGGAAGCTAATTCCAGCAGGGCATAATAAAATGCAAAAAGTTCATCAAAAGGTTGGTGAATCTTGAGGCTTCAGCAGGGCTGAACATCTGCATATATTATTACCTGCTGCTGAAATAGCTGAAAGCATTTCCCCAAACCTAAAGATTTGCATATATTATTGCCTGATGCCTGACAGCCAAAGGCAGTTCCCCCAACCTGACAATGCCTACTGTATACCAAACTTATCTTTTGATATGTATATCTGCTTTTCTTTAAGACAATTGTGTTAGTAAAAACCTAGGGGTCCAGAGATTCGGAGGACTTGGTTGCTATAGCTAAGTCTCCTCAGCCTCCCCAAAAAGCCTTCAAAATTTATATTTCTAGTCTCTTTATTAATTTACATGCAGTCCCTTCTTCAGATTCCTGAAACTTTATAGATGCTGAGAAACACCCCAGCAGAAAGGGGCAATCAAGATTAGGTTTGATTCCTTGGTTCAACAAAGCAGTTCTGATTTTGTCTTTATAAACTGTGCTTGAAAAATACTTTAAAAAAATGGTCCATGGGAAAAAATTTTAAACCACTGAGCAGTACAATGAGCACAGGTTTCAAAATCAGTCAAATTAGGTTTCAATCCTGGCTACAACTATGTAACCTTGAGATATTTTGAGGCTCAAGTGAAGTCATGCATCCATGTACCTAGAATATGGCAGTTATTTAATAAATACAGTTGTATTTATTGTTATTGCATAAAATAACATGATATGTAATATCCAAGATCATAGAATACATGATGTTCATCTTCAAAAATTAATCAAGTAAATCATATGTGAAAAGCCTAAGATTTGCTCATTGCCCTTGAAAACTTTACAGCCTAATTGGCAAAATGATACAAAGCATTAAAAAAAATCAACAATTAAACAGGGTAGTATAGGCTAAGAAATAAATGACTTGAATTCCCTGGCTGAAGAAAGAAAAGGCTCCAATAAAAAATGAATATGTTCAAGTACATGACCTCATCCTCTTGGCATGAGCCTCTGTGTGACTACATTATGAAGACTATCCCTAAATTGAGAGATTGAAACAATTACTAATTTACTGATTGCCGTGCAACATCTCTATTGAACAGTGAGAAATAAATGCCAAGGGAAAAGAGCTATAAATGGTATCCCCTAATGAAGAAATAATAAGAAGCTATGGTCTCACCATAGATTCTCTACTATGTCTCCACACTTTCAGACCATTTGCCAACACTCTCAAAACAAACAAAAGCAAAACAAGTACATTTTTAAATTAATTCAATTACACTAGCTGAGGGTAAGCAATATGTTAAACAGTGGAATGTGTAGCAGACATTGTCCATGATGTGAGTGCTTTTTGGATAGTCCCCATAAATGTCATTGCCCTGTTTTCCATTAATTGACTCTTCCAGATATAGTGAAAATGGTAAAATGGTTACATGACAGAAAAGATGCAGAAAAGACACATGCATTCAGAATAGTATAATAAGAATTAGTCCACAAATCATGAAGGGCTGATTGATAAAAATGCTTAACCAAAGCCCAGAGCCTCATTTGCAGTGTCACTCATGGATGATGTACTAGTATGTCTCTCCTAATGGCATTTATTCACTCAACAACAACAAAAAAAGTATTGAGTGCTATTCTGGGGATAACACAAAGAATAAGACAAGGTTGCTGCTCTTCAGGAAGTTACAGTTCAGTGTTGGATACAAACAAATAAGTAATCAGAAGTGGTTCAATAAGTGCTTTGATAGAGGCAGTTAGAGGTTTCAACAGAAGCTTGTATAAAGGGGCATTTACCTAGTCCTAGAGTCAAAGATGATAGCCTACAGAGAACATAATATCAAAGGAGAGATGCAAAGGAGGGATATGGATTAACCAGGTAACAAAGCAGGGAGAACAAAGAACAGTGTCCCAATGGTGAAGGTGATATGTACCTACAAAGGTCCTGATACAAGAGAGAGAATGTTATTTTGAATGTAACAAAAGAAGAAAAACCAAGGGTGAAAATAGCAAGACTGGAGAAGTGAGTAGGAGATTAACAAGGGCCATTATTTCACTCCTATGTGGAATCTAATGAAAAAAAAAAAAAAACCTGATGAACAAAATAGATCCAGTGACATAGAACAGACTGACAAATCTCAGAAGGCAGGCAGAGGTGGGTGGTGGGTGGGGAGTTATTAACCTGGGAATTTATATACATACATGCATAGCCCATGGACAGAGACAATATGGGAAGGGCAGGTACAGGGTGGAAGGGGTGAAAGGGGAAAAAAGGGACATCTGTAATACTTTCAATAATAAAGATAATTTTTTTAAAAAAAGAAGGGCCTTGAAAACTATGCTGAGGGCAATGTGGAAACTGTTGAAGGATTGTAAGCATGCACTTATCATGATCAGGTTTTTTTTTGAACAATTACTCTAGGAGATGAATGGGCCAGAGGCCTAGAGAGCAATCAAGAGACCATTGGAGTAATTGTGACAGTGCTTTCCTGGACAAAGACAAGCTTAGTGAAGATAGAGATAAATGAAGAGACACAAAAAGCATTTAAGAAATAAAATCAGCAAGACTGAGTGATCTATTAGATATAGGAGGTGAACAAAAGGAGATTTCTAAGTGTAGGTATAACCTCAACAAAGAAACATATATCTGCAGAGAATCCTGAGAAAGCCTGACTAGAGATAAGTGTGAAGAAAATTAGAAGAGTATGGTATCATAGAACCTAAAGGAAAAGTCTTTCAAGGAGGATAGTTGTGTATCGAGTGATATTAAATGATACTAAGAAAGTTGTTAGTTGTTTGAAAGTTGTTTGAAAGTTGTTAGTGGATTCACCATAAAGTAAATCACTAGCAACCTGGGCACACTGTCAAAACAATTTTAGTGAACACCTAAGAATAGATGAGTGTTTCTATTACCAGCAATATGGAAAAATGGGCAACCTGAAAAACTTCCTAATAAAAAACACAGAGAAATGTAAGGCAAAAATAAAACAAAAATCCTTGAACTATATAGCTGAGACCACAAGGAATTATATACAGTTGAGATCATTTTAAAATTCCAGAAGTTATACATATAGTACGGAAAGTTTCTGTACAGAAAAGTTTCATCTGGCTCGCCTTAATGTTAACATATCACATAATCATAGTTCAATTATGAAAACTAAAAGATAAAAATACATACAATATAATTAAACTGCAGACTGTATTCAGATTCTACCAGTTTTCTACTAAGACCTTTTTCTGTTTCAGGATGCAATCCATGATGGCATATTGCATTTAGTTTTCTGTCTCCTTAGTTCCCTCTAATTCATGACAATCCTCTTTCCTGACCTTTCAGAACATTGACAATTTTGAAGAGTACTAGTAATATACATTATATAATGTCCCTCAATTTAATTTTATCTGACGATTTCTCATTAATAGATTGAAGCAATACTTTTTTTTTTGCAAAAAATAGTATGAATGTGATATTGATAAGGTTATATACTTCTCAATGCCTCACAGGCAGGCAGCCCAGATGCTTAGGTTTCAGAGGCTTAGCCTTCTTAGTCTTCTTATTCTTCCTCCAGCTGGAGTTCTAGACCCAGCACTCATTCCTGGTCCTCCCCCAGAATAGATATTTTAAAGTATGTTCCCTTCAAACATCTAGTACAATGGCCTTTCACCAGTGTCCTAAATACAAGGGTATTTATTTTTCTTTTCCCCTTCTCCTGGTCTGCATCATAAGAGGAACTTTCTAAAGACTCTTTCTAATCTTTTCTGTTAGCACCTGTAAGGTACATGCAGAAAAAACCTTCAAGATATTGCAGACTTCCCCAATTTTTGTGGTCTGCACATACACTCAAATATCCACCAATTTGCTGATCACCCTAGGTTAAGGTGACCAGATTTTAACATTGGTAAAGTGGGATACCATTGACCGGGGAGGGGGGGGTTCTTTTTTTTTTTTATTGATTTTTTACAGAGAGGAAGAGAGAGGGATAGAGAGTTAGAAACATTGATGAGAGAGAAACATCGATCAGCTGCCTCTTGCACACCCTCTACTAGGGATGTGCCTGCAACCAAGGTACATGCCCTTGACCGGAATCGAACCTGGGACCCTTGAGTCCGCAGGCCGACGCTCTATCCACTGAGCCAAACCGGTTTCGGCCCGGGGCAGGGGGGTTCTTGATTAAAAATTTGGTCTATATTGTAATCGCTTTTGTTTTTTTTTAATAAGAGGAAATTCACTTCTTAGATCATCGTTGAATTTGCATCCTCTTTTCTTACTCATTATGTTAAAAATCTAAAAAAAAATTTTAAATTATATTATAAATTATTATATACATATTGCTTAAAAACACAGTAAGTAGGTACATAATTACATGAACATATTTTATTGTTAGTTTATAAATTAAATTAATTTGATTGTTATAAAGTAACTATATTTTAAAAATTATTTTAATCCTATATTTCTTTCTAAATAATAACAATACTAACTTGTATTATTTTTCCTCTGAATTTGCCGTAACGTAAGTCATAAGTGTCACTTTCAAGGCCAGCGCTAGACTTTTTGCCGCCACTATAAAATATAAATAATACGAGTATTATCTGCTAAATTCAAGAAAATTTATGTATTTATGAAATAAATAAATAAATGACTTACCTAAATTATCTGAATAGCTGATTTGTAATGACATCACTTGTTTAACTAGCTTACTAGCACGCAGTACGATGTGTATCGTCTGAGAGACAGTTACAAAATGTTTTCCTCGTTGCCAATCCCAAAAAATGCCATTGTTCATTAAGTCCAAACAATGGTGGTCGAATTCTAACAACTGATCAACAATGCGAACTTTGATAAGCAGTTCTCGATAATTAGTTCTCAACAATTATTTGTTATTATTAAAGTTTAACATTATAAAATTAACAAAAATAATATAAAACTCATATCCTGGCTAAATAGCCACATGGCTGCCGAAAACCGTCTATTCCCTTCCTGTTCTCCCGCAGTTCCCTAGCTTGTCGTGCATTCTTTCCAAAAATTGGGACTTTTTTAAAATGCGGCGGGACGTGGGACAAATTGTTAAAAATCGGGACTGTCCCGCCAAAAGTGGGATGTCTGGTCACCTTGCCCTAGGTGAATTCTATTTTATCTGGCTGTGACATATCCAGGTAAGCCAGTGTTTACATATTTTCCTGAGATTTTGAGACACTTGGTTGCCCTACAATCTCAAATCTCTCATGAGTTCATGAAAAAATAGGAATTTAAATATAATTTTAGCTTTTTAAAATTGCAAAGTGGGAATGACACTCTTTCCAGCTCTCTACATCCTCAAGCAGATGTACAAAATATTCTATTATATATTATGTAGACAGCAGATATCTTTCTTTAAAACTATTTTAAAATAATAATTATGTTTTTTTATTTATGACCTTATTTGTTTATTTGTCATGGTTTTAATACAAATTATTATGATAGTGTTTTTCCAACAAGCATATACTAACATTTTACTTTTCTATTTGAAAGAACATGACTCATATTTAGACATGAAAGATCCTTTTGATAATAACTCAAACTCTGCAGCTCCAGAATATGCTGAATACTGCATATTTGTCCTAAGTAGTGCCATAAGTGCTTATGTAAATGTAATGCAAAGTGTTTTTGGAATTTATGTATACAGATGCATTTTTTCTGATACTTTTAAAATAGCAATTCAAATGCATTGAGGCACAGACAAAAATTAAATGACTGCTTCTAGATTCGACTTTATTCTTCAGTGTTTAGGTTGTTATTTATGTTCAATAAAGATATACTTTGTGAAGCACATTTTTTCAGTTTTCAGATCTCTTTAAAATTAATACCCAAAAGTGCTGGCTTATATTTTTCTCAATTATTATTATATGTGGAATAGTCTACTAATATGCAATAGAAAAATGCCCTGAATATTTAACTATAGCTACTATTTACTGCTAGAATAACTATTGTACTATTTCTTAAGGGAATCTGTTGCAATTAATAAGCCACCAAATTTGCAATTATTTCTGAAACAACTTGTACTTACAATTCACCTTTATTTATTATATATATTTATATAAATATACATATAATTTTCTTGTCTAACTTTAGTTCCCTTTAACACTTATGATGCACAATAATCTTCATAACATTGAGGACTGATTATGAACTTTGGGTAAGATGAATCTGTATTCACATCTTGGCTCTTTCACTTAACTAAGCTTGAACTATTTGCTACAGCTTTCTGTGTCTCAATTTACTCATGTGTAACATTATCTCATATTGTCGGTATACTAAGTTTTGAAATAATTGCAAAGCAACTAACACAATGACTGCTGTGTAGCTGATAATCAATAGGTATCAGTTATTACTATTTTGATTACTTCAAAGGAAATGGCATCCTATATAATAAAGAGGTAATATGCAAATTGACTGTCATGCCCTAGCACAAGATGGCCGTCCCCATGTGGTCACAAGATGGCTGCCCCCTGTCATCACAAGATGGCCACCACAAGATGGCCGGCAGGGTGGGTGGTTGTGGGTGATCAGGCCAGCAGGGGAGGGCAGTTGGGGGCAAAAAGGCCAGCAGGGGAGGACAGTTAGGGGTGACCAGGTCGGTAGGGGAGGGCAGTTAGAGGCAACTGAGCCTGCAGAGGAGGGCAGCTGAGGGGGACCAGGCCTGCAGGGGAGGGAAGTTAGGGGAAACCAGGCCAGTAAGGGAGGGCAGTGGGGGGCGATTGGGCTGGCAGGGGAGCAGTCAGGCATTGGTCAGGCTGGCAGAGGAGTGGTTAGGGGGTGTTCAGGATGGCAGGCAGAAGTGGTTAGGGGCAATCAGGTAGGCAGACAGGCGAGCAGTTGGGAGCCAGCAGTCCTGGATTGTGAGAGTGATGTCCGACTGCTGGTTTAGGCCCAATCCCTAAACCGGCAGTCGGACATCCCCCGAGGGGTCATAGATTGGAGAGGGTGCAGGCTGAGCTGAGGGACAAGCCCCCAGTGCACAAATTTTGTGCACCAGGCCTCTAGTCCTATCTAATAAAGAGGGAATATGTTAATTGACTCTCACACCATTGCAAAGATGGCAGAACCCACAGCCAATAAGGAGGGAATATGCTAATTGACTGCCACGCTCTCAAAGATGGTGGCACCCACAGCCACAAGATGGCAGCAACCAGTCCCCTCAGCCCCACTGGGGTGGCAGGCGCACGGCCACTCCGTGCACCTGCCTCTGGAGTCCCCCAATCTCCTCGGCCCCCCAGCTTCCCAGGGCCAGCCCGAGGTGCAGGCAAGCCTCGGATGGCAACTGCCCAGCCGCCCATGGCTGCCCGAGGCTCAGGTAACCAGGGCTGGCCAAGGCTTGCGCTGCCAGCAGTGGCAGCAGCAGAGGTGTGTTGGGGCGTGGCCTTCCCCTGATCGCCGGGTCACCTCCCGCCCCTGAGGGCTCCCAGACTGTGAGAGGGGGCAGGCTGGGCTGAGGGAACCCTCTCCAGTGCATGAATTTTCATGCACCAGGCCTCTAGTTTATGATAAGAGTCAAGGTGGTAATTGTGGCAATGGATATTATAACCAGTTCTATATTTCATCACCAGATAAAATTTCAAAAGCTATTTATTGGTAGTTAAAGATAAAGAATATTTTTTAAAAATATATCTAAAGAAAATTTCTAAAACTATTATTATCATTTCATCTGTGAATTTCTCTTCCAGCTTTACTGGTATATAATTGACAAAATTACTATATATTTAACGGGTACAATGTTGTGATTTGATATATGTATAAATTGTGAAAGGTTTCCCACAATCAAACTAATTAACACTTGTATGACTTCACATGGTTAGTTTTTCTCTTTTACCTGTTAATGTGATTTTTCTGACTTCAGATGCCACATACACTGAGTGGCCAGATTATTATGATCTCTGAACGCATAATAATCTGGCCACTCAGTGTATATCCTATATAATAAAAGGCTAATATGCAAATTGTCCCCTCGACCAGGCATTCAACCAGCAGGCATGCCAGCCAACCGCCCATGTCCCCTCCCCCTGGCCAGGCTGGCCAGAACCCACCCATGCACGAATTCATGCACTGGGCCGCCTAATATATATATATATGTGTGTGTGTGTGTGTGTGTGTGTATATATATAAAAGAGCAATATGCAAATTAAGCATCACTCCACTACACCCACAAGCCACACCCACAAGCCATGCTCACCAGCCAATCAGGAGCGAATATGCAAATAAAACCAACCAAGATGGCTACAGCCACAGAGAGCAGGAGGGAGGTTTAGGTTTCCCCGGCAATGGAGGTAGCCAAGCTTTCCACCTGCCCTTGCCAGCCTAGGCCTCCACTCAAGGATACAAAGTTTCAATGATAGAGATACATAAATCCAAACAGAAATGGTGCCAGCCACAGAGTTGGAGAGAGCAGGAGGGAGGCTTGGGTTGCCCCCAGCAATGGAGGAAGCCAAGCTTTCCTCACACCCTGGCAGGCCCAGGCCTCCACTTAAGGCTACAAAGTTTAATTATAGAAGATGCATAAATCCCAACAGAAATGGCTGCCACCACGGAGGGAGCAGAAGTCTTGGCTCTGCTCCAGGCTACAAAGTTTCAATTGTAGAAGATAAATAAACCCCAGATACCAGGGCCTCCGCTTGGGTCACCAGGGGGCATGGCCGGCCTGCAAACCACCACAGGCCCCTCGCCCAGGCTGCTCCACGCCCCAAGGGAACCCCCACCCTGATCCGGGACATCTTTCAGGGCAAACCAGCTGGCCCCCACCCGTGCACCAGGTCTCTATTCTATCCAATAAAAGAGTAATATGCAGATTGACCATCAGTCCAACACACAAGATGCCTGCCCCCATGTGGTCAAAGATGGCTGCCCCCATGTGGACACAAGATGGCCAGCACAAGATGGCCAGCAGGGGAGGGCAGTTGGGAGGGACCAGGCCTGCAAGGGAGGGCAGTTGGGGGAGACCCAGGCCTGCAGGGTAGAGCAGTTGGGAGGGACCAGGCCTGCAGGGGAGAGCAGTTAGGGATGACCAGGCTTGCAGGGGAGCAGTTAGGCATCAATCAGGCTGTCAGGGGAGTGGTTAGGGGTTGATCAGGCTGGCAGGCAGAAGTGGTTAGGGGCAATCAGGAAGGCAGGCAGGCGAGCAGTTGGGAGCCAGCAGTCCTGGATTTTGAGAGGGATGTCTGACTGCCCGTTTAGGCCCAATCCTGATCAGGCCTAAACGGGAAGTCTGACATCCCTCGAGGGGTCCCAGATTGGAGAGGATGCAGGCTGGGCTGAGGGACACCCCCCCCCCGTGCACAAATTTCATGCACCGGGCCTCTAGTATATATACATACATACATACATACATACATACATACATATACATATACTGAGTGGCCAGATTATTATGCATTCAGAGATCATAATAATCTGGCCACTCAGTGTATATATGAGCTAGAGGCCTGATACACGAAATTTGTGCATGGGTAGAGTCCCTAGGCCTGGCTGATGATCAGGGCCAATCTGTGGGGCAACTGGTGGGGTGATTAGGGCTCCCCCGGCACCTGTCTTAGCTGGCCTGGGGCCTGAGAGCTGGGGGAAACTCCTGCATTGAGCATCTGCCCTCTGGTGACCAGTCATTCCACCAGTCATTCCGCCGTTTGGTCAATTTGCATATTGGGCTTTTATTATATAGGATACCTGACAACAATATTTTAGACACCCCAGTTCTATGCTTCACCACTCTCTAAACACTGTCCTCTCACAGACCACATGCATGCCAGCCTGTCATATTTATCTTCTTCTGAAATAGGATGTGACTTGGAAATTTGGGGCTCTATATATTTTAAAAGACAGTAATAGTAACTGAATCTCATTAATCCTTGACTCATTTATCCAGTAACTTGATGGTTACCATGTGCAAAGTACTATTCTGAGGCATAGGGATCAAAACATAGATAGGTATGGTCTCTTCCTTGATAAATGCGCAATTTACCAGGTATAAAATATATACTATACTGTAATAAGTGCAACAAAATAACTAAGTATAAGTAGCTGTGTGAATTGGAGAGGGGAGAAAATGGAATGGGGATGCTTGAGGCAAGCTTCATAAAAGAGGTGCTATTTTAGCTGTTCCTAGAAAGATAAACTGAATAGTACTAGCCAAGGGAATAACATATGCAATGAATGTAACTCTGAGAGAGCTTAGATTTTCTCAAGAAATAGTGAGAAGGTGAGTGTGGCTGGAATATAGTCCATAGAGGGGGTGATAGGAGCAGATGCAGCAGGAGGAAGTTACAAACCCTAAGTGGGTTTGTAATAGGTTGAGTATGAACATCATCTTGTGGTTACAGTGAGTATAATGGAGTGAATGGAGTCAAGGCATTATGAAATTAGTTAATAGCTTGAAATTCTGTCCTCCAATGTGATGGTATTAGGAGGTTGGGCCTTTTGTGAGGTAATTAGGTCATGACTTTGGATTCTTCATGAATGGAATTAGTGCCCTTTCCAACACGTAAGGACATAATAAGAAGAAAGCAGTTTGTAACCTAGAAGAGGGTCCTCACCAGAAGCTGACCATGCTGGCACCCTGATATTGGACTTTCAGCCTTCAGGACTATGAGAAATAAATGTCCATTGTTTATAAGCCACTCAGTCTATAGCACTTTGTTATAGCAGGCAGAATGGACTAAGACAGTGAGCCAATAAGTTCTGGGTATCATGGTATTATGGTTCAAAAATGTCTCAGATTACTCTACCGACATGAAACTCTCAACAAATACCTCTTAAGTGGAATAAAATAAATACTACTCACTGTTTTATGCCAAATATTATCTGGAAAACAAAGATTTACAAATCAGACCTGGCTTCCTAATTCAATAAAACTGATGTTCTTTTTATGCTCTCTATTGTAAATGTCTATTATCAGACAACTTACTAGTTTCATGGGTCACCATTAAATTAATTATTTATTATATAAAAGGATTAAGTCATTTTTGTAATTATCCCTGAGTTGTTCAAGGGCAAGATCAGACAATGATTCAACTCTGGTTGTCTAATAGGATACAACTCATTTTGTAAAAGCTCTTGTTGAGCCACCAAAGCACAGTGAGTGATAATATTTATTGGTCATTGACATGAGTGTAAGAATTAGCAACATTTAAAAAAAATAGATAACAATCTGGCCAATGGTTAATGGCACTAATATGCACAATGCCACTTTTACTACTCTAGGCTAATGGTGACTAACAATCAGACTTATTGTTATGAGTATTACCTGATTTATATTTTTATAACTTTAATAATAAACTATAATTTACATGCCATAAAATTTATCAATTATAAGTATAAATACAATGATTTTTAGTAAATTTATAAAGCTGTGCAACAATCAACAAAACCTAGTTTTAGGACATTTGTTTCACCCTTTCACTTCCTGTCTTAGTTTGTTCAAGCTGCTATAATGAAATACCAGAGGCTGGCTGGCTTATAAAAAACAGAAACTTATTTCTCACAGTCCCAGAAGCTGGAACCTCCGAGATCAACGTACCAGCCTGGTCTCACTATGGTGAAGACCCTCTTCCTGGTTTATAGCCTTCTTGCTGTGTCTTCACATCATGATAGTGTCTAGGAAATTCTCTAGATCCTCTTTTATAAGGAACTAATCCCATTCATACAAGCTCCACCTTTATGCCCTGAGCATATTCACCTCCTAATGTGATCATTTTTGTGAGTTAGGATTTCAAAATATGCACCTGGGGAAACACATTCAGACAATAGCACCACCACAAATTCCCTCAAAATAATTTGCAATCAATCTCCATTCCCACTCTAGCCAAAGAAAAGCATTTATATATTTTCTGTCTCAGACTTGCCTTTTTTTAGAAATTTCATGAAAATGGAATCCTAATATGTGGTCTTTGGATTTGGCTTCTTTCATTTAGCATAATGTTTTTGAGGCTCTACCATGAGGTATAATGCATTAGTAGTTTGTCCTTTTGAATTGAAGAATGTAATTCTATTATATGGACTTACTGCTTTTTAAAAATCCATTCATCAGTTGATGAACATTTGGGTTGCTTCCATTTTGGGACTATTATGAATAATGCTGTTATGAATGTTCACTTACAAGTCTTTGTGTGGACATTAGTTGTTTTACTAAATGTTGTTGTAAGTTAATGTTTTAAATTTTAGGAAAATTAACTGTTTTCCAAAGTGTGTAAACAATTGAAATGCCAAACGGCATATATAAAAGTTCTAATTTATCTAAAATGATATAAACATTTATTGATTTTTTTTTTATTTTAGCCATTATGGTGGGTATAAAGTGGTATCTTACATTATGGTATTGACTTGAATTTCCCCAATGGACTTGCACCATTTTAAGCATATTTTCATGTATCTTTGGTAAAATGTTCTTTTAAGTATTTTACCTATTTATTATTAGGTTGTTTTATTATTATTGAGTTATGAGTCCTTTGTTTATTCTGGTTATGAGTCCTTTAGCAAATACATGATTTGCAAGTACTTTCTCCTTGTCTATGCATTGTCTTTTCATTTTTAATGGTGTCTATTGAAGTGAAAAGTGTTTAATTTTGATGAACTCAAATTTATAACTTGTTTTGCATGTAGATACCTAATTTTTCTAGCACCAATTGTTGAAAAAACTATCATTTCTTCAACTGAATTGGTGTTCATGAGCTCATCTGCAAAGCTTTTAAAAAGATTTTCAGCTGTTCCAAATGGGATTTACTAGCAGTATGTGTATGAAAAGATCTCATCAGGTGGATGAGAGATGTTTGATCCCTTTGCTTAATAAGTTGTAAAATGATGGCTTTGAAAAGCAGGCAATAGTCTAACCATGGTGCTATTTTAGGCTGGCTTGTTAAACACGGGTCTAAGCCTAATATATAAATAAAGCAAATACTTAATTGTTTCATTTCTATTAATGATTCCCAAATTTTGTTTTAAGTTTTTGCATTGGCATCCCTTCGGATTTCAGAACTTGTTATATTGAACTTACCATTTGTTTCCTATTTTCCCTTGAATTATTTGCTGCTTGTTCTGCTCCCTCTACACGTATTTAGATAAATTCCTACATCTTTACCCTGCCATCCCTGAACTCTAGCCTATTTAGTTTTGGGCACTAGGAACCTAAGTAACCACCCCTATAGGGGTCCACAGACCTACTTCATGAATTTTATCCTTGGTAGTAGTACAAGGGGTTCTGTGAGGTGGGAGGAGTCCCTTTTCCTTGGACTGCTACCTTTTCGGTTTTAGCTTTTCCTACCTTTTTGGGGGGAGGGGAGGGAATTTCAAAAGTCCCCTTAAAATTTTTTAGAGGGGAGAATATCTTACATGACTTTCTCTAGATTCCTTTGAATATGATCATTTAAAATTGTAGAACTAGGTACAGAGTGCTATAAAAGCTACAAGTCAAGCTGCAGAAAGCAATATTGGAACTAGGGTCATTTGAAAGCGTCAGCCTCAGAACGTGATCTTTAGTCTGTGGACTCCAGATAAAAATAGGCATGAATAAAATGACTAAGAATGTAATAGGGAAGAATGCCCTGCCTGCCCATCTCCGAGCCATAAGGTCATCTAGCTAGAGCTATTTTTACCTATGTATTTATCATTCTTGATCATAAACCACTTATTTATATCATGTCTGTCTCTAAGGACCTAAAAGCACTTTATGTAGTTTTTAATTAAACTTAAGATCTGGTTAAGGTGACTAAAAGGCCTGTCTCCCCATATCTAGTTGTGGAAATGAATGCATAGATGTAAGTTGGTGGCATTTAGGGACCCAATTTACTAGGTGTGACTGCTGAAATGAGGGTCTTAGTTAATATTGTTCGTGAGGGCTTAGGGAGCCCAAGTACTTTGGGAAAGGGTGGATAGTTTTATAGGGAGAGGAGGCACTTGTTCTAAGTGCTGACTAGCTACATACTTCAGGCAAATCCTCCCAAATGGGAAAGGAGGGAATGCTTGGAAAGATGGCTGTCTCAGCAACTTCTGTTTTATGCTTCTCTCAGGGAAAAACCTTCAGTCCTCTAGTGTAACATTCCATAGGGGTGGACACCTTGGTTCTAGTTAAACAGCTGCTATTGTTAACAGCTGTACCATTGGGGTTTAGGACCAACTACAAATTAAATGTGGGCTGTAAAATGTAGTGTGTTTCCCTAACTTCCTGTTTTTTTCCTGAGAAGAAAATAATAAATCTTTATTCAAATGCAAAAAAAAAAAAAAATAATAAAAAAAAAATAAATTGACCAATTGGCTTTTTTATCAAAAATAAATTGACCATAAACTGTAAAAAAAGAAAGATCTTTTACCCTTTGGAGACATCCTGGAAGGACCTGGAGAGTATTATGATAAGCAAAATAAGCCAGTCAGAGAAACACAAGTTTCACATGATCTCACTCATATGTGGAATATAAAGAACAAAATAAACTGATGAACAAAATAGATCCAGAGACACAGACACATGGAACAGACTGTCAAATCTCATAGGGAAGGCGGGGTGGGTGAGTGGGTGGATAGGTAGGTGGGTGGGAAGAGATCAACTAAAGAACTTGTATGCATATATGCATAACCCGTGGACATAGACAACAGTGTGGTGATGGCCTGGGCCAGGGGTGGAGGGGCAGGCTAGAAGGGGTCAATGAGGGCAAATAGAGGACACATGTGATACTTGCAACAATAAAATTTTAAAAAACACAGAAAACTTTTTCAATCCATGGAAAACAGTGATATGGTGGAAATCTATATTTTTAAAAAGACAAGGAATATAAATAATGAAAATGTATAGACCATATTTGGACATCAATTAAAAGAACCAATTTTTTAAAAAGTAGTATTCTCTCAGGTAAGTGTGAAAAATAACTAGATATTTTACACTAATAACAAAGATGTTTTTAGAAATAATAATTGTATTAAGTTTATGTTTTAGAAAAGATTCCTTATCTTTTAGGAGGGGGAAGCTGGGTGAAAAGGGTGAAGGGCTTAAAAATACAAATTGGTAGTTATGAATACTCATGGTGATATAAAGTACAGTATGGAAAAATGTAGTCAATAATATTGTAATAACTATGTATGGTGCTAGATATGTACTTGAAATATTGGGGGGATCACTTTGTAAAGTATATAATTGTCTAACCACTATGCTGTACATCTAAAACTAAAACAAAAATAATATGAAATGTAAACAGTAATTAAAAAATAAAATTTTAAAAAAATGAAAAGCATGCTTGAAATACTTAGGTGTGTTATGTCTTGGACTTGCTTCACAATATTCTAGTTGCAGAAATGGAGGGGTGAGAGAATAGTGGGGGGAATAGTTGAAAATATATTGGCCATATATTGTGGATTTTCAGGTATACTGTGTTCTTTATACTATTCTTTCTATTGATACATAAGTTTGGGAGTTTCTGCAATACATCTACACTAATAAAAGAGAAATATGCAAATTTACCATCACTCCGCTACACCCACAGAGAATCAGAAGTGAGTATGCAAATTAGCCCAACCAAGATGGCGGCAGCCATGGAGCTGGAGCGAGCAGGAGGCTTGGGTTGCCCCTAGCAATGGAGGAAGCCAAGCTTCCTGCCCGCCCTGGCCAGCCCTGGCCTCTGCTCAAGACTACAAAGTTTCAATTATAGAAGATAAATAAATCCCAGATACCTGCTTCCAGCTGGCCCTGGCCTCCACTCAAGGAGGCGTTGAAAAAAAAGAAAGAAAACCAAAAATGGAGGTCCTGGGAGCCTGGATCACTGGGCGGGTGTGGCCAGCCTGAAAACAGCCCTCAGCTCCTCACCCCATCAGTGGGGGTCAGTTGGAGGTGATCAGGACAGCGGGGAGGGGGCAGTTTGGAGTGAGCAGGCCAGCAGGCGGGCAGTTGGGGGTGAGCAGGCCAGTGGGGAGGGAAGGTGGGGGCTAGCAGGCCAGCAGGAGGGGCAGTTGGAGGCAAGCAGGCCTGCAGGGGAGGCAGTTGGGGGCAAGCACACTGGAACAGGGGCAGTTCGGGGTGATCAGGCTGGCAGGGGGGCATTTGGGGGTGAGCAGGCCAGTGGTGGGGGGAAGTTGGGGGTGAGTAGGCCAGCAGGCAGAGTGGTTAGGGGCAATCAGGCAGGCAGGCAGGCAGGTGAGCAGTTAGGAGCCAGCAGTCCCGGATTTCGAGAGGGATGTTGACTGCTGGTTTAGGCCCGATCCCTGTAAACCAGCAGTAGGACATCCTTTGAGGGGTCCCAATTTGGAGAGGGTACAAGCTGAGCTGAGAGACCCCCCCCCCCAAAGCACAAATTTCATGCACTGGGCCTCTAGTTTTATTATAAATATTATGTCATTAAATTTCAAATCTTAAGTAAAATGGACCACATTTTAGAAAATAAATAACCAAACTGATCCATAAAAATACTTCAATGCAAAAATACAAATGGAAATTGGATTTAAAACTCAAGCCACTCTGAAATATCCAGAACAAGATCATTCTGGTGGTCACTTCTACCAAATGATAATGGAAAATTAACTGCTATCTTTTGTAAACTTTTCCAAAGCATACAAAAAATGGGAAATTATTCAACTCATTTTCCCTAGCCAGCTCTCCTGGATTCAAAAAATAAATAAGAACCTTGCCCCCCCCCCAAAAAAAAAGAACACTTGAGCCAAGCTCATTCATATATCAGTAACTATCTTACATAAAATAGCATAGTCAACACAACAGTGAATTAAATAAGCAAACAGGCTGTTCCCAAGGAATGAAAACATGATTAACATTAGAAAATATTTTAAATTGTATCTCCCTACATTAGCAAATTAAAGGGGGAAAAAGATTTGATTGTGCCAATGGATATAGAAAAATTATTTGAAAGAAATTCAACATGAGTCCATGGTACAAACTTCTGGCAAAATAAGAATAGGAGGAAACCTCCTTTTCCTAAATTCTACAGCAAACATAGTTAGACTTGAAATGTTAGAAGCATTCTCATTAAAGTCAGAAACAAGACAGATATACTCTCCCCACTACTCTTCAAAGCTGCACTGGAACACAAACCCAGAGATAAGGATATAAAAAATAAATAAGAGATATGAATATTGAAAAGAAAGAGATACAATTTGGCAACAATATGGTCATCTGCTTAGATAATTAAAAGCAATAAGTCTGTGGAATATGCAAATAAATAAGAGAGTTCACAAAGATACTCTATGGGAGATCAATATAACAAAATCCAGAGCTTTGACAAATGAAAACAGTAACTAATTAGAATATGTAATAGGCAATACCCCATTCACCACAGCAACAAATCCAAAAGTTACCTAAGAGAAGTGACAAATCACAAAAATGTATGAGCTCTTCATATAGGCAAATATAAAAGTTTACTGATAGGTTCAGAATTTTTCTAAATGTCCCAAATAAATAGAGAAGTATACCATATTCGGTAATGTGAAGCAAAATATCATAAGTAAACATATTAATTCTCCTTAAAATATTTACCTGTAGTTGCCAAAATGACAATGAAGTTTGTATTGCTGTCTTCCACTCCCAAAATCAAGCCTGGAAAATTGTAAAGGGGCGAATGAAAACAAATAAATGATTATATATCAGTTTCCTAGGGCTGCTGTATCAAACTACCATGAACTGGTTGGCTTAAATAACAGAATTTTATTCTCTTAGCGTTCTGGAAGCTAGATGCCCCAAATCAGTTTCACTGGGCTAAAATCAAAGTGCCCAAAAGGGCCATACTTCATCTGGGGACTCTAGGGTAGAATCTATTCCTTGCCTCTCCCAACTTCTGGTAGCTGCAGACATTTCTTAGCTTGTGGTGACATGACTGCAGTCTTCAAGGTCAGCATCTTCAAATATCTCTCTGCTTCACATTCACATTGTCTCCTCTGTTGATTCTTCTTATGCCTCCTTCTTAAAAGGACACATGTGATTGCATTTAAAGCTAACCTAGATACTCCTGAATAATCCCCCCATCAAAAGATTCTTAAATTAGTCATATCTACAAAGACCTTTTTTCCCAAAGAAGGAAGAATTTACAGGCTCTAGGTTCTGGGATATGAGAGCTTTAGTGTCCGGATGAATTTTTCAGCCTACCAAAAATATCAACAACAAAATCTAAAAAAAAAACAACAACACAAAAAACAGGAGAAGCCCTGTATTGAACTGGTACTTGTGTTTCCCTCGGAGGAGTGAGAGGCAGCAGTGAAGACTGGGAGTGTTTATTACCTGTAATAGATGACAGGATATATAGGAGTAAACTTTTTAAACTTCTGCCCCTGCTTCACTGCACAAATCTGAGGCATCACCTCAGACTACAGATGCAAGTCGTCCTGGCATAGTATCAGATATCCAGAAAGATTGGTTGGATTAATGCAGTGTGACTCCAGAGTCCATGCTAATAACCACCTGAAACCACTGTAGTGACTAAGACTGTGCTTTTAAAAAATATTTTAATAGAATAAAAGGAATGGACTAAAAATAGAATAGCAAGCATCAGGGTGAACTACAGGTACACACATGCTTGGTAGATATGTAAAATACATTTATTAATATCAGGGAGGCTTAAGAAAAATGGAAATTACTGCACTGAACAATACAATATTAGATAATCTAAAAAAATTAGGGAGTCCACACATCATGCTGCTTAACATCTTCAGTGTAGAAAATAAACTTTTAAAACAAAATGTTTCCAACTGTATGGTGGGTGAAGATACCCCATAGAAAGTTACGCTTCTTTTCTGAATCTCTACCACCTGTCATGGGTGCTGCTGTCCTCCAACCTAGCATTTAACCTGGGAACCAAAACCATTTTCTGAAAGAATTGCAGTTGAGCAAATGCTTCCAGCTGGCAGAGAGGGCGGAATCTCCCAGAGAGCATTTAATTAAGGAGTCAGGAGCTACTACAGAACAGAACAGAACGAGCCCCGGACTGTTCTGAGCCTGCTTGCAGCCTGGGGAGGCCCTATGCATGATCCTTGGATGTACTGTTTCCTGACTTTGACTTTTGGAGTTCCAGGGAGATAAGGCTTCAACTGAGATAACCAGAATCTGGTCAACGAGGTGAGGAGTCCCAGACTCTGCCAGTCATCAAGGTAAGGATCCTGAAGAAACCTCCCACCACAGACCGGGGAGTTTCCCACAGACACCTTCCTCTGCTTTCATCCCTGTGAGGCTCCAAGCAAGGTTGACAGAAAAATCACCCCCGGTTACATGTCAAGGTCTCAGAGATATGGCCTTGATTTGCAGGACACATCCTCAGGCCAACAGAGTGGGCCCTGTCAGGAGTAAATATGAATACCTTGAGGAAGACTGAGATATCCCCCCAATTCAGAACCAGAGAGGTCCCCATAGATATTGTCCCCGATTCTTGCTGTCAGCCCAAGAGACCCTGGGAAGTGCTGGGAAGATAAGGGTACCTCCCTCCCTTTTCTGCATTAGGGATGTCCCAGAGATGAATCCCTGGTCTGAAGGGGCTGGTCTCAGGTCACCAGGAAGAAAAGTTCTAAGCCCTGCCAAGAATCAAAGTAAGAAATTTGAGAAAGGGCTGAGGGGAGCTCTCACTACAGATAGAGGAGGACCCAGCCCCACCCTTATGATTAACCCTGGAAAGCCCCAGGAAAGGTTCCTGGATGTGATGCTTCCTTCCTTCTGCCTTAGGAATCTGAAGAAAGTGAAGCTTAGTGGCAGAGTTGTGACATCAGATCAACAGAGGAAAGAGTCCCAGGTGCTTCCAAGCATCAAGGTAAGGAACCTAAGGAAAGACTAAGGAAACTTTTCTATGTAGATAGAGAGGGCCCCACCTAACCAACATCTGACATCAGACATCCAACATCGGCTCACTCATGTTGTCAACCTTGGGCAAAGCTGTAATGCAGAGGCGTTATAGGCACCTCTCACTGACACCAGAAAGGTGTTACCAGACAGCCCCCTGAGCCAGTGGAGAGGTCTGTTCCCAACCTCGATCCCTGACTTCTCATATGAATGAATTTATACAACAGACCTTGACTGTGTTGTGAAAAGCCAATTTATTAAAGCAATTAGAGCACACACCTTTGTTGAAAAAGGCAAAGCAAGCAAACCTATACACCTGCCTTATGAAGCACAGATGGGCTCTCAGCTAATCTGAAGAGCAGGTTGGGTGGGGGTCCAAGGCATTCTACACCATCCTGTCTATATGTCTCAAAATTCCTCTGCTGAATATTTTGATACAGATTAATTCTCAAGGTCTCTTTTTATTTTGTTGTGGCCTTCCCAGAATTCATGAGAAGCGTCTGGCAACTTTATCTTGCCAAGCCTTGAGACTGCTGGCTTCTCTGTTTAGGGAGAATAACTGTGCCTTTTTATCCTTTCCCCTTTCTCTTTCCTTTCTGCATTCTCTCATTAGGGAGGTGTTTTTTTTTGTGTGTGTGTGTGTGTGTTTTGTTTTTTTTTACCATTTGTTCTCATGTCCTTGGCTGGGGAAGATAATGGCTTGTTAGTTACAAACTCGCTGCAAATTGCCCACACTGTTTGGCCTTGTTTTAACTTTCCTGTCTCAGTTTCTCTATTCCTCCTGCCTGGTAATCCTATAACTGAGGCACCTCCCCCAAACCTCCGTACTTCCTTGACATTGTTTCCAGGGAGATTGGTGCCATGGCCTGATGGAGGGATTCTCAGGTCAGCAGAATGTCGATGCCCTAAGCCCTGTCAGGAGTAGTTGTGACTACATAAAAGAGGGTTGAGGGTATCTCCCCAAGTCAGAGAGAGTGCATTCCACAGAAACCTGTCCTGTTCTTGCTGCCAGTTCTGGGAGACCCCAGGCAGGAGTTGTCGGATGTGGTGTCTTTTCACTTTTGTCTCAGGGAAGTCTGAGGACAAGATGGCAGGTGAGGGGGTAAGAGTGGCCTGATGTCCTGCCAGATGTAAAGCCAAATACTCTGAAGGAGCCCCGAGGGCAACCCCACCCCCAGAACAGTTGGCACCAGCCCCTGATATCATACCTGGAAGACACTAAGCAGAGATGGCCATGTGTGATAAGCTGTCACTTCTTCCATATGGGATGGGGGAAGTGATTCCTCTTGAAGAGTGGAATCTTCAGAGGATGCATGTTAGGTCTGCTGTGGTGGGGGATGGAGCAAGAACTTTCAGGAGTAAAGATTAATAACATAATGGACTCTCCTACTCTAGACAAAGGAGACCCCACTGAAACCCATGTAGTGCCTGCTATCAGCCCCAGGAGGCCCTAGGCAAGTGTGGTTAGATGTAGTCCCCCCTTACTTCCTCCTTAGGAAATCAAAGGAGCTAAGCAGAGTGGTGTAGCCCAGACCAGTGGTCACCAACTGATAGTCCGCAGACCACTGGTGGTCCATGAAGTCCAAAAGGTTGGCGACCACTGGTCCAGACTATGGCATAGGAAAGATTGGGACTCTGAGTGTGCACTGAGGGAAACATCTACTCCAGAAAAATGGGGACTTCACAGGTGGCCCCACCCCTCCTGACAACACCTGGGGAGAGAGAACTGTGCCTGTAGTCTGCATCCTGAGATATGCCTCAATTATCATAGGAATTGGGAGGTGAGAGCCTTGGTCTGAAGCATGTATCCTCAGGTCAGCATATCAGAAGAGAACCAGGCAGTACCAAAAGTCAAGGTGAGGTACATACACTGAATGCCAACCGAGTTCCCGCCTACCCTAGAACAGAAGGAGCCCCATAGTGCATGACCCTACCCAGTGTACTCTCAGCCCTGAAATCCTCTGGCTCTGTTGGCTGGCTACTCCCTGAGGAGCCATCTCACTTCTTCTTCTAGATCTTAGGAGACAGGCCACAAGGAAAACAGGAGCCCTGTGACAAGAGCACCCCTAAAGAGGAGACCTGTGAGTTGTCTTTGTCCGAGCCACCATGGATGAGTTTCTCAGCTAAGTGTACTGACACACTCCCTCTCTCCTCTAGGTCTGTAGGTCCCAATTGGCCAGCTGTCCCCAACACAAGCCATGCCTCACGGTCAGAAGAGGGAGAGCTGCAACCTAAAGGAAGACCTTCAGGCCCCAAGAGAGGCACAGGGCCTGGTAGGTGTACAGGCTCCCATAGTTGAAGAGGAAGAAGCCACTAGCACCAACACCTCCTTCTCCTCTCTTTCTTCTTTGACCCCTGGCACTCCAGAGGAGTTGCCTGCCACTGGGATACTTAGTCTTTTTCAGAGTTTCCAGAGATCCTGCTCCTCCTCCACTGCCAACACAGTCACTCTATCAAACAAATCAAATGAGGGCTCCAGCAGCCAAGAAGAGGATCCAAGCACCTTGCAGACTCCACCAAGTCCTGAGTCCTTGTTCACTGAAGTGCTACAAAATAAGGCATATGACTTGGTGCAGTACCTGAGTATCAAGTATGCAACAAAGGAGCCCATCACAAAGGCAGAAATGCTAGAGAGTGTCATCAGAGAGCACAAGGATCACTTCCCTGTGGTCTTCAAGAAAGCCTGTGAGTGCCTGGAGATTATCTTTGGCATTGAAGTGAAGGAAGTGGACCCCACCAGCCATTCTTATGCGCTTGTCAAATTACTAGACCTCACCTATGATGGGATGCTGAGTGATGACCAGGTCATGCCCAAGACTGGCCTCCTGATACTTATCTTGGGCATAATCTTCATGGAGGGCAACCGAGCCTCTGAGGAAAGAATCTTGGAAATGATGAATATGATTGGGGTGCATGCTGGGAAGAATAATTTTATCTATGGGGATCCCAGGAAGCTCATCACTGAAGATCTAGTGCAGGAAAAGTACCTGGAGTACCAGCAGGTGCCCAATAGTGATCCTCCACGTTATGAGTTCCTGTGGGGTCCCAGGGCCCATGCTGAAATCACCAAGATGAAAGTCCTGAAATTTTTTGCCAAGATCAGTGGGACTGACATCACTTCCCTCACAAACTGGTATGAGGAAGCTTTGAGAGATGAGAGAGAGAAAGCCCAGGCTGAAGTTGCCTTGGATGATACTATTGCCACAGCTGATGAAAGTTCAAGTGTCGTTTCCAGCAGCTTCTCCTGCCCTGAGTGAAGTTTGAAGCATATCATTCTTCACTCTCAATTTGAAGACAGCAGCCAAAGTTCTAAGTAGTGGAGGACCAGGGTGGATATGGAGGGAACACCTTAGTGTTCCTGTTCAATATAGGTGATTTGGAGATTTTTATCTTTTTTGTTTAAAATGTTGTTCCTTGTAATAAAAAGTTTAACTAGCTTCAGAATATGAGCTTATTAATAACAGTGGTCAAACATTTATAGCTGTTTATCAGGATTAAGTTTAAGAGGTCACAATTTAGAAAAAGAAATTAGGAAATCACCGATCTTTTTGTGAGTCCTTGTTCGCTGAAGTGCTACAGTAACAGTAAGCACAAGAACAAGATAACATGGCATTACATTAGGAATCCTAATATATAAAATGCCAGGGGCCATCACAACCTAAACAACTAGATGGACGATCTAACAGCAGGCTGCGTGGGCCAACCAGGCTGGCAGGGGGGTTAGTGAGGGACGACCAAATGACTGAACAGCAGGCTGTGTGGGGCGACCATGCCAGCAGGAGGGCAGTTGGAGGTGACCAGGCTGGGGGGGGGGGGGGGGATGGCAGTGAGGGGTGACCATGCCAGCAGGGGGGGGCAGTAAGGGGTGACCAGGCCAGCAGGGGGGGCAGTTGGGGGAACCAGGCTGGCAGGGGGAGCAGTTAGGGGAGATCAGGCCAGCAGGCCGAGGCAGTTAGGGGTAATCAGGCTGGCACGGAGTGGGGGGCAGTTTGGGGCAATCAGGCAGGCAGGCAGGTGAGCAGTTAGGAGCCAGCGGTCCCAGATTGTGAGAGGGTGCAGGCTGGGCTGAGGGGATGGCCTCCCCATGTGCACAAATTATAAGTTTTCTTATAAATGTGAAAGATCCCAGCAGTAAAATATATGGTTTTAAGCCACAGAGGAAGAAAACATAAAAGATAGCTAACTTTTTATTCATTTATTTACTCTGTAAAATTATATATACCTGGGTTTTCTTGGCTTATTCAAAAATATAGGAGAAATTAAATCTTAACTGAAATCTCTCACTGGCTCATTTATTCCCCAAACATGAATTGAGTGCTTGCTCTTTAGAAGGCCCTGGGTTATAGTGGGGACATTAGGATTAGCAGGACACACTGCTAGTCATAGAATGGTAGAGGATAGGAGCAGCAATGCCATCAAGAAGATGGTGAGATGTCCACTAAGAGCTAACAAACAAGGTAAACAGAAGGGGAGAGATGGTGGGACTCCATATGGATGCAGTCAAGTAAAAATGCCCTGAGATAATATAGTTTGGGACTTTCAGAAACTAAGATTCCTTCTGTGAGAGTTATTTATAGTGAAGCTGGCTAGTGGCAGGTGTCGGACTCAGTTGAGAGAAAAGTCTAGAATAGAAAAATTCAATTAGCAGTTACTTTTAGGTCATGGATAAAACAGAAAGAAATCTCCACCTGAGACTGGTATGGAAGGTGTCCTGAACTCTTCTAAAAACACAGTAAATTTGGTTAATGTCTTAATACTTTCAACAATAAGAATTTTTAAGTTAATCACACAGCACATTTGAGAAGAATGTTTGAACTAGGTGTTCTAGACATCATCTGCAAAGATTTCCTTTAAAGTACAATATGAGCCCTAGAGTGTGGTCTCAGTGGTTAGAACATTGCCAACCAATCAATGTGTCTCTCTCATATCGATGTCTCTCTCTCTTCCTCCCACCCTTCCAGTCTCTCTAAAAATCAACAGAAAAAAATATCCTCAGGTGAGGATTAACAGGAAAAAAAAGTGTCATATTCCCTTGAAGTGATGCCCAGGCTGGCACTCTTTTGTCTGGCCTGGGAGAGCCAGAGTTTTCTCCATTAAAATGACATTATGATTAGGTTATCTTGAGTGCACATTGACTAACTCTAAGCAAGGAAAAGATTTTTTTTTATGGCAGTGAAATTAATGAAAATGGTGTTTTGGATGGAACAGCAGTTGGAGAGAAGGAGTTGGTCTTTGACTTGAATTCTAGGAGCTCTGAGTTGAATCCAGCTGAGGAATACTAACCCATAACCAAATTAAATAGTGTATGCTCTAAGAAAATGTACTGAGTTTTATTTATGGAGCATTGTTTTGGACTGATTTGGTGTCTAGTGTCTAAGAGCACTCACTGCGTATTCTCTGAGAAGTCTTGGATAACAAAAGTTCCCAGAGGACATGGGGGTAGGTTCTAGGGTCAAAATAATATTAGAAACAACGGCCATGTGTCAGGAGCTCTGTTGAGCTCCAGTGAGAGCTAAGCTGCCAGGTGTCAGAATAGCTGATTAAACCAACAAGCCAAATACAGTGAAGTTAAACCTTTAATCACTTCCTGTGATGGTATAAGCGAGAGTGTAAAACAGAAGAAAGTGCCCATTCCTTGTTTTATTTTCCTTCATGGAACAGCACACCAGTGATGGTCAGGTAGATCAGCACAGACCTGGTGGATCTGCTCACTGTTGATGGAGCCAGAACAAAAGGCTCTAACAGTTTTATGGATCCTGGAATCAGAGGAAGTAAAGGGGGAAAGGCTAGAAGTGAAAAGGCACATGAAAAAAGTGTCTCCAAGATTTCCTCCTCCTCCTCCCAGAAGGAGGAGGAAGCAGAGGCCCTGAAGAGGACCTCTGCCCAAGGCCTCATATAAAGACACTTTGGAATGAAAGTACAGGGACTAAGACTGCAAATATGAGAAGGGAATGACCTACCAGAGAGGCCTGAATCTTGAACTGTAATCCATTTCAGATACATGCAATCTGAGGTGTGGAGGGCAGCTTTTCTCCAGGAGGCCTGACAAGGGAAAGCCTTTGTAATTGTCTATGCTTAGACCTGAAAAACCACACATTAGGATTTTTAACTAGAAGCTGGATTCATCACCATTAATTAAAGATCCAATATATGCCAGGCACTATGCCAGAGGATTTCCACATACATACATACTGGGTATATTGCAACAGTTCTATAAGACAGAGTTTATCAAATTCACTTTGCAGATGAAGAACCTGAAGCTCACAGTGCTTGATAATTTCCTATTATAATATGGCTAGTAAGTGACAAGGCTGAGACTAGATCTCTAGTGTAAATTCATCAGCAATCCATGTTGCTCCCATACCACCTAGCCTGAGGCAGACATTCCATCTCTTAATTTATTTTTCTCAGTTCTTCATAATATCTTCCAGGCCTCTGTAAAAGGAGGTTTATGTACAAGGATACTACAAGCAGGCCTAAAGAAGGAAGGTGACAATGTAAATAAAAAATGATTTGGGTCTTATCTGTGGCTTTATTAACCTAAGGTCCTCCTGCCCAAATTCCAGGGTTCCTTGAGAGCTGCCTCTGTATTTCTTTCTGGTCCCAGAACTTCCCTGAATTATAGCACCTTCCCCCTGGTCTTCCCCCGTGTACCCTGTCTTTCTACCCTAGGACCTGCTCTTCACTATCTTTTCCTATGAAAGCTGTATCATATTCTTGGTGGAACAGCCTAGAATCATCTGCCCTTCCGCTGACAAAAAGCATCCCTATTCCTTGCAGAAGACCCCTTGCTGTCCCATCCTTCACCCTGAAACTTCTCTGATAGTAACAGCCCCTTCGACTTAAAGGTTCACTTGGGAAACTGATATTCAGATGCCTGGTTTCCCCCAACCCCTTAGCCTCTTCAACCACTCCCCAAGTGTTTTCCAGAGTGTGTAGGTTCTGACTTGGCACATAGTGTACTGATTTGGGGCTACAACCTTGAAATTAGAGATTTTTAAAAATCTTTCTGATATTCGCAGTAGGATGTGATTATAATGTCTTTGAAATTGGCCAATGAACACATACACAGTTGGATTAGCTTACCTAGACAGTTAAAAGCCAAAGCAGAGTTGACTTAGGGTGGTAAATACACAATGCAATATATAGAATTGTACACTTAAACATATATGAAGTTATTAACCAATGTCACCCCTATCAATTTAATTAAAAAGAAATTTTAAAAATATAAAGGAGATACCATTAAAAACACTCCAAAGGCTTCCTCATAAATGGTAGATGAAGAAAGACTATGGAAATAATTGTGGAGTAAACATCTATTAAAGCTGAATTTCTACAACCCTGGAATCCTCCTACGAGTTGAAAATTGGTTCTTTGGTGGACATGCTAATTCTGGTTAAAAAAAAGAAAAATATATATTTCCACTGCCTCTGGTCTGTGTACCTTCTCAGGAAAATCTTGGTTTTCAGTTTGACTAATGGCATCTGTGTAGATAGTTGTTCAGTCATGTGGAGGGCAGCAGAAACTCACAAGTTAAAATTTGGACCATGCATCACAAGGAAGGAGAAACTTCTCAGCCTAATGAAATTATAAAGGTTATTCCAAAGGGCATGGAAGAAAGGTGCTATTGAGTAAAGGAAGGACAAAGGCTCCCTGAAAACGGTTATATAATCCTTCAAAAACTCAATGTGATCCTGAGGACAAATATGTGATACCTTAATCAATAAAGAAATTAAAAAAAAAAAAAAAAGAAAGCCCCTGTCACACAGTAGGCACTTGAAAAGTTGTAGGATTTCAAAGTACATCTAACTTTCTCAGGAACTCCTCCAAGAAATGAAGAGATTTGTAATAACACATTGTAATAGTTTATTTTATTGAGTACCTATTATTGACAGCTGATGGGAGAGACTACAAGTACTCATCCACATCTTACCTTTCTCTTTTTCCAGGACAAAGGGGAAAATGACATTGATAGTCCATGTATTGTTAGGCAGAAGCCAGTGGGCAATTCCCATGCTTTCTCTTTCACTTATTGGCAAGCATGGCTTACCCTGTGTTTCCATGGTAAAGCAAAAGGATGAAAGCAGCCTGGATCCCTAGATTACCTGAGAGCAGAGAGACCCTTCTAACTGCCATCAGAATTTACTTGAACAAAAGTAAGTTTTGCTATGTTAAGACAGCCAATTTTAGGTTTTGCCTGTTGTATCAGTTAGCAGTTACACTAAGTAGTAACATAGTACATAGCTAGTATCTCTGAGGAGTATTTAAACATTTAATTACAAAGGTAATAGTGCATATAATATTTTGTTTCTTTTTCCTACTGGTAAGCTTTATGGAGGTACAACTGACATGTAAAATTGTAAGATATTTAAAGTGTACATCCCAGTGATTTGATATACCTATACATTGTAAAACGATTCTCCATCCAGTAATTAACACATCTATCACCTCACACACATTTTCTTTTTTTGCTGAGAACATTTAAGTTCTACTCTTTTAGCAAAAATCAATTATACAATACAGTGTTATAAACTATAGTCACCAAGTTTTACATTAAGTCCTTAGACTTTATTTGTCTTATAGCTAAAAGTTTGTACTTTTACCAACCTCTCCAAATTTTCCCTGCCCCTCCAACCCCCAGTAACCACTTTTCTACTCTGTTTCTGAGTTTAACTTTCTTTAATTCCACATATAAGTGATACACTGCAGTATTTGTCTTTCTCTACTTGGTCTATTTCACTTGGCATAATGCCCTCAAGGTCCATCCATATTGTCACAAATAGCTTCAGCTTCAAGGAAACATGAGGAGGCACTCTATCTTTATTTGAAGACAGCCCTATATTAATTAAAATGTATACTATAACCCTAAGGTAACAACTGACAACTTTTAAAAAGGTATAGACGATGAATAAATAGAAAAGATAAAATTAAATAAAAATGTTCAATTAACCCAAGTGAAGGCAGAAAAGAGGAGAAACAAAGATGGAACAAATAGAAAGTAGTTAGTGTGATGCAGATTTTAATCCAACCAAATCAATAATTATTTTAAATATGAGTAGTTTATTAAAAAAACCCACTTTATGTATGACGATATAAAGATCCTGAAAGATGAAGTTACATAGTACATATGTTAACAAAACAACAGCTGGAGTAATTTTGTTAATATTAAACAAAGTGGAAATTAGAATAATAAATATTATCATGGATAAAGAAAAACATTATATTAGACAATGATAAGCTGTCCAATTATTCAAGGAGATATAACAAATACTTTTTTTATGGTTATAGCCTTAAGAAGTAGAAGAGTTGTGGTTTAAACCAATCATTTTCATAATACATTTCCCATGAGTATTTAAAATTCTTCCTGAGTTTGCAACTCAGTTTCACTGTTATCTGTTAATTCCTGTGCCAATGCCACACTTTTAATTAAAATTGCTTTATAGTACATTTGAATTCCTGTAGGGTTAATTCCCTTGCTCTTCTTTATGGAAAGTTTTCTGGTATTTCTTATAAATATCCTTTTCATATTAACTTTAAATTATAGATGATATAAATGATTTCTCATTTTTAATGTGTTAAGACTTATTTTATGATCCTAAATGTGTGTGACCATAACAATAGAGTTTCAAAATGCATGAGGCAATAAACAAAATAAAAGGGGAAATGGAAAAATCCACAATAATAGAATAATCCTACATCTACTAAAGAAATTGAGTTTATAGTTTCCAAAACAAAGAAAACTCCAGGTTTAGATGGTTTCACTGGTGAATTCTACCAAATATTTAAGGAACAAAAGTTACCAATTCTACACAATACATTCCAGAAAGCAGAAGAGTAATAAACACCTCTTTTCCCATATTATGATTTCAGCATTAAAGACCAATATATCCTACCTAATAAAAGGGTAATCCTATCTAATAATAGAGTAACATGTAAATTACCATCATTCTGCTACGCCCACAATTGGGCTGCGGGAGGCTGGGGGGCGGGACTCAGGGTGGCCTATCCGGCCATTGAGAGGCACGGATCCGCTGCCACTGAGGGGGGCTACCCTGCTGTTGAGAGGCACAGGGGGTGGGACTCCCGCCCCCTGTGCCTCTCAACGGCCAGATCCGCAGCCGCTGAGGGGGCCTGCCGTACACACCCAGCTGCGCCTCTCAACAGCAGGGTAGCCAGGTATCTGCAGCAACCCCCCTCAGCGGCCGTTGAGAGGTGCAGGGGGCCGGAGTCCCGCCCCCTATGCCTCTCAACAGCAGGGTAGCCCCCCTCAGTGGCCGTGGACCATCAAAAGTGGGGGAGCTAGGTGCCTGTCTGCTCTGGCACCAGGCCTTTCAGATGCCTCTGCCGAGCCAGAGGCTTCTAAAAGGCCTGGTGCACCAGCAGACAGGCACCCAGCTCCACCGCGAAAAGCAAAAGTGTGTAGGGGACCCTACACGTGCATGATTCAATCATGCACTGGGCCTCTAGTATGCAAATAGCCATCACTCCGCTACTCCCACGATTGGGCCGGCGGGAGGCTGGGGGGCGGGACTCGGGGTGGCCTATCCGGCCGTTGAGAAGATCAAGATGGCGGCACCCAGTCCTCTTAGTTCTGGGGGTCTCTGGGAAGATCGCCGCCCTGGGGAGGCGAAGTCGGGTCGCCCAGCCGCTCCCGGGGGTACCTGGGGAGATCGCGACCCTGGGGAGGCGTGGCTGGGCCCGTCCAGCTGCTCCTGGGGGTCCCTGGGGAGATCGGCACCCCAGGGAGGTGAGGCAGGACCCGCCCAGCTGCTCCCGGGGGTCCTTGGGGAGATCAGCAACCAGGGGGGGCATGGCCGGGCCTGCCCAACCGCTCCCAGGGTCCCTAGGAACATTGCAGGCATGGGGTTGCTGAGACCCAGACCAGGCCTCTGGCCACAGATTCATAGCTTCGCGGAGACCTAGGGCAGGGATCTGCCTCATCTGCAGAGAGACAGAGGTTCTGCAGTGCCCCCAAGACATGGGTGGGCCCAGCCAGGGATCAAGGGGCATAGAAGGACTCCTGGCAGAGGGGCAAGGACCCTCACCCCTGAGGCGGGGGTTAAGGGTGGTGCCACTCAGTGGTGGGGTGCTGCACTGCAGGGTACTGTACTGACTGATGTGATTCAGAGAAGCTCCCAGTGCTAACGGGCCTCGCTCAGGCGGCCTTCACACTTCAGAGGCAGTCACTCCTGCTCCTGCCTTGACCCAAAAGCAAGCCCGGGCTGCCCTGCCCCATGGCAGAGCATGCCTAGGCAGTGAGTGTGAAGCCTTCCACCTGCCCTGGAGAAGCGGGGGCAGTAAAGAATGGGGGGGCAGTGGATGGGGAGAGGAAAGAATGTGGAGCATCTGCAATGAAGAGGTGCTTGAGAAAGAGGCTCGGAAACCTGACTGGAAGGTTTGTTCTGTTTGCTGGGCAACTGCACCTTAGGAAGCGCAAAGAGCATGGCTCTGAGGGCTTCCTGTGTACTGAATCAAGTTCCACAGCCAACTAGAATTGGCCTCAGTTTCCTGGTCTATAAAATGGATGAAGCGTGTCCCAGTGCCTTCACTGAGCTTTGATGGCCAATTGAGATACTATATAAAGAAAATGAGGGAAGAAGTGAGAAAGAAAAGGAAGGACGAGCAACACAAAAGAAAGACTGAAAGGAACCTATAAACCCATTATCACTTAAATAGGGAATATAGTCAATAGTGTTGTAATGATGGTATGATGCCAGGTGGGTACTAGAAATATCGGGGAACACTTTATAAAGTATATGATTGTCTAACCACTATTCTATAACTAATATAAAACCTGAAACCAATACAAAATAATGTTGAATGTAAAGAAATTAAAATTGGAGTGAAATTTTTATAAATTTCAAAGTTTAAATAAAAGCTGTAAAGGAAGGAAGGGGAGAATAAAAATAGGGTTTTTCATTTTACCACTTCATTAAAAAGACAGTTGTCTTTATATGGTGCTTTTATACTTTTCTAAGTCATTATCTCATTTTAATTTCCGGGCAACTTAAAGACAAGATAATTATTCCCTCCTCTATTCAAAGAAAGGAAATCTTGGTGCCTGGTCCTAATGATTCAATCGTCAAGCCCTTATTGTAAAGCAGGGTTAGTAAAATTTTCTGTGCAGGGTCATATCTATACTAATAAAAGCCTTGGGGGTGATCAGGCCAGCAGGGGAGGGTATTTGGGGGCAATCAGGCCCGCAGAGGAGCAGTTAGGGGGTAATCAGGCCAGCAAGGGAGCAGTTAAGGGGCAATCAGGCAGGTAGGTGAGCGGTTAGGAGCCAGCAGTCCTGGATTGTGAGAGGGATGTCCAACTGCAGGTTTAGGCCCGATTCCACAGGGATCGGGCCTAAACCTGCAGTTGGACATCCCCCGAGGGGTCCCATATTAGAGAAGGTGCAAGCTGGGCTTAGGGACACCCTCCCCAGTGCACGAATTTCATGCACCGGGCCTCTAGTGGGTATATATATATATATATATATATATATATATATATATATATATATATATTAATATATATTAATTTCCTTTCAAAAAATATATATATGCAGATAAACAGAAATGTGAACACCCTCAGCAAAATCTAATCTACCTATATATAATAAAGATGATAAATAAAAAACAAGAATGAAAGGCTGGTTTTACATTTGAAAATCAATCAATATATTTTAACATGCAAACAAACTATATAAAAGAAAATCACATATAATCATTTCAATAGTTTCAGAAAAAATATTCAACAAATTTAAAAAGAAGATTCTAACAAATGTCTCAAGAAACTTTCAACAGAAGATAATTTACTTAACCTGATAAGGGCTATTTATTTATTTATTTTTAATTCTATATTGTTGAGAGTGTTGTAGATGTCCTCCTTTTTTCCCCCCATTTCCCTCTTCCACCTGGTTTCCACCCTACCCCAAGCCTTCACCAAACTATTGTCTGTGTCCATAGGTAATGCATATATGCATATAAGATCTTCCTGCCCCTCCTTTCCCACTCCCCTCTGAGATTCATCAGTCTGTTCCATGTTTCCATGCCTCTGATTCTATTTTAATTATCAGTTTATTTTGTTCATTAGATTTCTTGTTGGTTTATTTTGATTTTTTAGATTCATTTGTTGATAGATATGTATTTATTGCCATTTTATTCATATTTTTTAAACAACTTCTTCTTCTTCTTCTTCTTCTTCTTCTTCTTCTTCTTCTTCTTCTTCTTCTTCTCCTTCTTCCTCTTCTTCTTCTTCTTCTTCTTCTCCTTCTCCTCCTTCTTCTTAAAGAATACCCTTCAACATCTATATATATAAAAGGTTAAGTGACTGTCTGACCGGCTGGTATTTATTATGCGCACTGACCACCAGGGGGCAGACTCTTCATGCAGGAGCTGCTGAGCTGCAGTAACTTGGCAGCAGTGGTTCTCAGGTGATGCACCCCAAACCCGGAAATGAGGGAGCCCAATTCCTCGCAGGGCCACGTGATTCCACCTTTGGCCATGAGTTATGCTGTTGCTGGGGCACTGTTGGCCCCGAATCTGGCTTACTGCACACTGTCATTTGCGTTCCACACCCTATATGACAGCAACTTTGCAGAGTGCCCTCTTGCACTCCAGGACCCCTCAGGGGATGTTAGAGAGCCAGTTTCGGCCAGATCCCTGCAGGCCAGGCTGAGGGACTCCACCTGCTGCAGGGACCCGGTTCACTCTGCAGATGCCCCTTGAGCTGTGGTACTGCCCCAGGTGTGGCCAGCAAGGGAGGGACCTCGGGAGGTTCCATCTCACCCAGTCCCACCCCACCAGCCACCACCTGGGACCACCTGCATTAGTCCCTGCACTGGAGCCAGTGCTGTGAGTGGAAAGACCAGAGCATGAGTTTTCTTTCTTTTTCTTGCACCCCGCCCACCCCCACTCACTCCAGAGATGCCCTTGGAGCCACGGTGCTGCCCCAGGAATTCTAATTTATTTCCTTTCAATGTGCATGAATCTGTGCACCGGGCCACTAGTATCATAACACTGGTTTGGTGGTGATGAACTCCTTCAGCTTTTTCTTGTCTATGAAGCTCTTTATCTGACCTTCAATTCTACATGATAACTTTGCTGGGTAGAATAACTTTCCAGCTAACAGTACACTTAATGATGGGAATATAAATACTTTTCCCATAAGTTCAAGGACAAGAAAAGATGTCTTCTCTCACTGCTGCTTTTAAAATCATACTTGAAGTTTGAAACTGTTTTATAGATCAAGAAAAATAATTTGATATAAAGATTCAAACCATTTCTAGTAGCAGATAACATTATTGCCTATGTAGGATACAAGGTCAAAGGGGAGATAGCAGAGGGTAAAGGGGGGGATAAATGGTGATGGAAAGAGACTTGACTTGGGGTGATGAACATAATATAATATAGAGATGATGTGTTATAGAATTGTACCCCTACAACCTATATAATTTTATTAGCCAATGTCACCCCAATAAATTCAATAAAAATAAAGTGTGGTTTTATAACAGCAATGTTCAATTGAAGTTTGAAATAAATGATACACTAACACACAGATAAAAATAAATAATTCGGTATGTATCTAACAAAATATGTCCCAGATCATTGTGCTGCATGCTATAAAACAGGGTTATGAAACAGAGAAGACCTAAGTATCTAGATCTACCATAATCATAGATTAAAAGACTTGACATTGTTAAAATGTCAATTCTCTAATTTCATTCATATGGACAACATAATACATCAAAATAGCAGCAAACTTTTTTTAGATATTGACAACCCAATTCTAAAATTTACATGTAAAGGCACGGGAACTAAAATATCCAAAACATTTCTTAAAAAGAACAATGTGTGAATATTCAAACCATTTTATACCAAGACTTAATACAAAGCTACAGTAAACACTGTGGTGTTGGCACTCAGATCTTTTATCAATGTAACAAATATCAGACCCAGAAAGGTACACACACAAGTAGAGTCCAGTGATTTTTAACAATGATGCAAGGGAATTCGATGGATAATCTTTTCTTCAAATGGTGGTGCAAAAATAGAACATTCACAAGCATAAAAATGGACTTTGCCACATACCACACAACTTATACTAAAAGTAACTAATATATGTGTAACTTTAGGTTTGTCAAAGAGTTTTTATATAAAATACCAAAAGCATTACCCATCAAATAATACATTGATAAATTGGACTTTATGAAAATTAAAAACTTTTGCTCTGCAGAAAGAAAAATACTGCGAATGACATGAAAAGACAAGCTACAAACTGGGAGAAAAGTTTTGCAAATAATATTTGATTCTGTGATTATGTATTCTCTATGTAATAGAAAGTTAAGTTAAAGCTCAACAACAAGAAAAACAAATTTACAAGTAGGTCAAAGACCTGAACATACATTTCACTGGATTACAGATTGCAAATAAGCATTTAAAATTTATTCAACATTATTATTCATTAAGGAAATAAAAATTGAAACCACAATAAGATATCACTACCACATTTATTTATTTTTTAAATGTACTGGTGAGGGTGTGAGTATATAACTCTTAACACACAGTTGATGGGGTTGCAAAATTTGGCTCTTTTTTACAAAGTGAAAAAAACATTTGCCATAGGATTCAGCAATCCCCCTCCTAGGCATTTACCCAAGTAAATTGACAACTTATGCTCACACACATAAAAAAAAAACTGAATATGAGTGTTTATAACAGCTTTCTTCATAATTGCCAAAATCTGAAGGAACAAAAAAACCACCAGATGTCTCTCAAGGAGTTAAAGTATAACCAAACCATGGTACACTCAAAACATACAATACGCCCTGGCTGGTGTTTCTCAATGGTTAGAGTGTCTGCCTACACACTGAAGGGTCTCGGGATCAATTCCCTGTCAAGAGTAGATAGCTGGGATGCAGGTTCTGGTATGCAGGTTCAATCCCTATCAGGGCGCTTGCAGGAGGCAACCAATTGATGTGTCTCTCTCATCTCTCTCTCTCTCTCTCTCTCTCTCTCAGCCTTTCCTTCCTCCCTCCCTCCCTTCCACTCTCTCTAAAAATCAATGGGAGAAAAATATCCTCTGGTGAGGATTAACAAAAATCAAAACAAACCAAAAAACATACAATACTACTCAGAAATGAAAGAAAGGGAAGAAACTATTGATCTATGTAACAACAAGGAGGGTTCGCAAATGTATTTTTCTAATTGAAAGAAGCCAGACAGAAAAGCTGCATATTGTATTATTCCGTTTATATTGCATTCCAGAAAATGCAAGAACAAGGATGAAAATTAGGACCAGGGGCTTTCAGGGATTCAGGAAAGGAAGTGGACTACAATGGGTAGATGGGTTGTCATAAGCTAATTTGTGTGGTATTGAACCTATTCTGTATGGTAATGTGATGTTGGATACATGACTGCATTTGTCAAAACCCTTAGAACTCTACACTACAACAATTTAATTTTACTAAAAAAATTAAAAATCAAACAGGATGGCCCAGGAACTTGCAGACTGTCACAAATGAATTTAACTGTATTGACATGTAAGTCATAACCATACTGAAGGAGGTGGGGAAGATAGGGCCTAACTTAAATAACTTTAGAAAACAATGTTTTGACTAGATACTGTAAAGTTAAAGACAGAAAGACTTGTATACAAACCTTGTACTCTCATTGTTTAATCTGTTTTTCACAGGAAGAATGGTTAGCAAATCTGAAATCATTGTACATGTATTCTATCTAGATTTTTAAAAATATAATACATTGTAGTAGTGAGAGCCAAGTTTCTCATTGTCAAAGAAAAAAGTTATAATTAAGCAAAGATAAGTGCTAAAATGAACCCTGTAGTAGTGGATTAGAGTTGGAAATATTATTAAAAATTCATGTTTATTTTAGTATATATACAATTATATAAATATATATAGAGATAAATGTAAGTATACAAATATATATTCTATATATTTGTGTTTGTTTGCATACCTTTAATTGCTAGTATGTCTGCCTAGAAGACCTAGAATCAATGACAACCCAGCAGCATCACACACACCTAGTTCTCAGGTTTCAATCTTTAAACTCCATTCATTACTAAAAGGAGCCAGGCTCCTTGAGTGATGGTTAATTATAGGGCTTGGAATTTTGTATTATGCAAAATATATTTTTCTGGTTATTTTAAAATCCTTTTATATTTGGTCCATTGGAAAATTCTATGTAACTTTTAAACATTTAGGTCTAAAGATTTTGTCTCTTTAGTACTAACACATGAATATTATTAATGTACTTTTTAGCATTTCAACATGTCATATTACAATGGTGATTATGTTAAAATGCCAGGTTTTATATTTGAAAGGTTATTATTACCTTTAGCTCATTATATTTAACCTTGGCAGTTTCAACAGTTTTGAATGGAACCAAGACATTCTTTTACTTGGACTTATAAAAAGTTGACTTATTTGTCATAGAAGTTTTTCCATGCCAATCTAGGGGAAAGTTATAATTGAAGTCAATACTAGCTTTCAATACATATGCACAATTTCATTTTTTATACTAATTTCAGACAAAAATAATACTATGCACCAACTTGAAAAGAAAAAGAAAAAAATGGTTACAAAGAAGAAAACTTGAAGTTGCAATGTGACTAAAAGACAATTATAATTCTGGTCAAATACATATAGCCTCTTTGGAATTTTCTTTGGAGATTCTCATTTTAATTACTAGTAACACCATTGTACTTCATTGTGTAAGTCTCTTAATTGAATCTGTAACAAACTGACTGTCATGGAGGTGACTCATTCTGAGAATTCCAAATATACAATTTGATTTCACATTCACCCTTTTTTGTCTTTTCCATTTGTTGCTTCCTAGTTTAACTCTTGTTATCTATTCTTAACAATTTTCTTGAACATTAATATTTTCAAATACAAGTGAATACATGGTTAAATACTATGCACTCTATCAAAGAACAAATAGATAATTTGGGTTCTTTTACATTTCCTTTTTTTTTTTTAATTTGAGTGCATCTAATGTCCCAGGACCAGTCTTTGAGTGACAATTGAAGAAATGTATTTAAACTCCAGGTCTCCCCTAGTATCTGGGTGATACTGTATTTTACCTCTCTAGTTTAGACACAATAGAATACCAAGACCATAAAGGTCTTTGATTTGTCTTTTCCCCAACCCAGAATAAATTGTGGCTATGATTCCTTGAAATTCCTAAGAGAGTTAAGTATGTTGGAAGCTTTTTCCATTATAAATGCTTTTCTGCCGGGGCTGACCTGCAGACCCTGAAGGACGGATGAATGATTAACACACTTTTCCATGAAAGAGAGGGCTAAGGCACTAATTGGCTATCGCCTTCAAGTAGCCCTGTTCTCCTGCCTCCTTTGGCTTTTATTGTCATAACAGCTTGAACTAAAATTAATCTCTAGATACAATCAGCAAGGTAAGCATCCTTGAGAAAGTATATGCTTGTACAAGGTCGGGTCTTTAAAGACTAAGCATAGAGATTCTAGCAAAACACCCCAGGGGATTGAGCTTGTTTGGAAAAGTTAAGGGAGGGGCTGCAGCCTTAGGCAAGGTCCCCTCAGAGGTCCCTGACCTTTGGGAGAATCCTCCTTACAGACACTCCAACCAAGTACCTTGCTTCCCCATCCTTTTCCATTACGAATACTGCAGCCCTGGGCACAACTGGTTGCATGAAGGGTGTTATTATTCCACTTCTCTTTGGTCCATGTTCAGGGACCCCACTATTCAGGGTTAATGCTTTCTCAGATTTCCAGTTTTTCTTATAACCTTTGAAAGTTAAGAGACTGTAACTATGGTTTTCATCAGCTGACCCAGTGGTTGAATCTCCTTTATAACATACACAACAAATTAAACCATAGCTTCTGATTTTGCTTTTCTAAATTACAGACTTGAAAATTCTTATTTGTTTAAACCAAAATATTTCTCATTCCAACTTCATAACCATGAAGCTACAAAATATAAATTGATCATCACAGTTTTCATTAAAAGCCTGTTTGGTTTCCTATGTTATGCCATTGTGAAGAAAAACATTTATTGCATTGAATCACCGTTTTTAAAATCTTCCCTTTTGAGATAATTGTAGATTTACATGCAGTTTTAAGAAACAATTCAAGAGATCCCATATAGCTTTAACCCAGTTTCACCCAAGATTAACACCTTGCATAACGGTACTACAATATCACAACCAGGAAATCATTGATAAAATCCACCAACTTTATTCAGATTTTGCCAGTGTTCTATGCACTCATTTGCTTAATTGTTTGTGTGTGTGTATGTGTATGTATATATATATATATATATATATATATATATATATATATATATATGTATATATATGTATATATATGTATATATATGTATATATATGTATATATATGTATATATATACATATATATATAATTTTGTCATTTCAATAATGTTATATAAAATGGAGTCATATACTTTGTGACCCTTGACATTGTTTTTTTTTTCCCCACTTAGTATAATGCCCTTAATATCCATCCAAGTTGTTGTATATATTAACAATTAGTTCCTTTTATTGATAAGTAGTATTCCATGGCATGGATAATCACAATTTGTTTAGCCATTCACATTTTAAAGAATATTTTTATTGTTTTGAATTTTTTGCTTTAAATTTGAGGTACTGTGAGATCCATGTACAGGTTTTTGTAATTGTTATCAGGCAACCCGCAAGAGATGACGACCAGAGACAGAGATCAAAATTTATGAGCCTTTATTAAGCTGGCCAGCGACTACAGTTGCAGCACTTCACCGCGGTAAAGGCTGAACTGCAGTACAGACCACAGGTGTTACAGCAAATTTATACTCAGAATCCACAAGAGGAAGTCAGGACAGTTACAATGACAACCCAAGGGTTACAAAAGTTATTTCAGCCATTTCCAAGAAACTCAGGGCACAGGTGCAACGCCTGGGCACCCTTGGCTGGAGCTTGAACTGCCACCTCCCTCTAAACTCCAACCAACCCATTGTTCAGTGACCTACTCTACCTCCCTCTGTCCCAAGGCATCCTGTCTCCAGGCAATGGAGGAGCTGTGCAATGTTTGCAGCCCAGAACATAATAAGTTTTCATTTATCTGCTAAATATCCAAGAATTACAATTTCTGGGCTGTATGATTAGTGCATTTTTATTTTGTAGAAATTTCCATATTCTTTTCTGAAGTGGCTGTGACATTTTCCATTCTAAGCTGTCATCTATGAATAAGCCAGTTTCTCAGCATCCTTGCCATCATTTAGTTTTATTACTATTTTTCAGCTTTATAAAGATATACTGTAATTGACATGATATTATACAGGTTTAAGGATATACAGTGTGTTGATTTGATACACTTATATATTGCAAGTGATACACTTATATATTGCATACACATATGATTGCCACCATATTGGTAGCTAACACCTTTATTACATCACATAAGTACCTTTTTATTTTTGTGGTGAGAATATTTAAGATTTACCCTTAGAAGCTTTCAGGTATACAATACAGTATCATCACGTATAATCATCATGCTGTGTACATTATATCCCCAAACTATTCATCTTATAACTGAACATTTGTACCATTTGCCATTTACAACAACATGAATGGACCTTGAGAACATTATGCTAAATGAAATGTTAGTCAGAAATAGCTACAAACCATATGATTTCATTCATATATGGGATATAAAACTGAAATTCGTGGACACAAACAGCAGTATGGTGGTTGTCAGAGGGAATGGAGTGGGGGTGAATTAGGCCTAATATATGATTGCAGAAGAAGTTTTGACTTTGGGTGCTGGGCACACAGTGCAATATACAGATCTTATAATATAAAATCCCACACCAGAAACCTATCTATAATAATAAAAGCATAATATGCTAATTAGATTGGATGTCCTTCTGTACCTCCTTCTGGACAACCTTCCGGACGAAGCCGGGGCTGCAAGAGAAGCCCGGGTCCTGGGTGCCAGAGGGAAGCCGGTGCCAGCAGCCAGGGGAAGGAATTCTACTCTTACATGAATTTCGTCCATCAGGCCTCTGGTATAATCATATTAACCAATGTTACCCCCAATAAATTTAATTTAAAAAATCAATAAATTTACAAACAGATCCTCTTTTTAGCCCTGGCGTGTGTGCACAGTGGTTAGAGCACCGGCCCACACACTGAAGGATCATAGGTTCAATTTCCAGTCAAGGGCAGGTACCTGAGTTGCAGGTTTCATCCCCCAACACCTGGCAGGAAGCATCCAGGAGGCAACCAATCCATGTGTCTCTCTCATGTTCATGTTTCTCTCTCTCCCCCTCCTTTCTACTCTGTTTAAAAATCAATGGAAAACATATCCTCGGGTGAGGATTAACAAAAAAAAAAAAAAGAAAAGAAAGAATACCTTTTATTTTATTTTTATTTTTATTGTTTGAAGTATTACAAATAGTGGTACATATGTCTCCTTTTTTTCCCCCATTGGCCTCCCCCCAGCCTCCCCTACCCCCCAGTACATGTCCTCACCTGCCCCCCCACAGTGTCTTGTACCCAACAAGTCCTTCGGTTGATCTCTTGCAGCGCCCCCCCAAACCTTCCCTGCCTTCCCGCTGTAGTTTGGCAGTCTGTTCAATGCTTCTTTGCCTCTGTATCTATTTTTTCCCCCATTTCTTTCCTTTAAAAAAATCTTGCCTCTGCAGACTAGAAATAAACATATAATAACAAAAAATGTTTGAATCCCAATTTCAATGTCCAACAGTTCTGAGTCCCTGTTTCAATGTCAAACAGTTCCTTACGTGTACATGTCAGCAATGATATCTGGATGGTGGGCACATGGTGGCAATGCAGGTCCAACCCTCTCTGGTTTGGTTCTAGGCAACCTGCAGCGACGCACAGCTGCTGACTGTTAGCATGGCAAGGCGTCATCAGCGTCTTCCATCTCTGGACTGTTTCTCCTCTTGTCTTCGTGGTTGGAGCAGACCTGTCAATTCCTCTCTGTCTCAGGAATCCACCTAGTCTTGGAGTTGTTTTCTGAAAATATACAAACATATTCTCGACCAAAAGTTAATAAAGGAATTTTTTCTATATAATTGATTTGGGATCCTTTTTACTTTTGCCCAAACGATTTTCCTTTGTCTTATTTAGATACCATGTGTGTTTTTCATGGGTTTCTTGCTGTTATCATTACAAATGAAAATTAATTTTGTAAAGTAAAAATTTTATAGATGTAATTTACTTATAGGATATTTTTCCTTACATGATATTACCCTACTATCCCCCCTTTTTTTGATTAATGGAGGCTTTTGTAAATTTTATAATGCAGTCTTAATAACTTTAAATTTTAATTTTTTGCACAAAAATATGATTGCTTTAGGTTCATTGCATGTTCAGGAATTTTACCATGAGATGAACTACCAATAGAAATTTTAGGTACTACTTTAGGAACAGCTTTTTGTGCAGTACAATTAAATTTTCTTGAATATTCACTTATTTCAATTAGCCCATTTAAACTAATCTGAAAATGTGATTACTATTTTACTGTCAAATTTAATACTCTACCAATAATCTTAGTTTACCCTGTAAATATTAGTGGATAGGATTATTTGCATTCTTGAGTAGGCCCTGAGCATTCCTGGTGCTAGGCTGGATTTATATATAGGGCAGCTGCTGTCAGCCTGTTACCTGTGTCCCAATCTGAGCTGGGCGTGGGAAGCAAAGCAGCCATGGGGGCAGGAGACCTCCCTCTGAAGGGGTGAGGGTTTAGGTGCCTGCAAGTTTGGGGGGTGAGGGTCTGTGCCCCACCTCTGTTGACCCCCAAGTTCTCTCCTGATGGCCCCTCTGCGACTGTGCCTGTCTTAGGTTGTTCCTTCCCTGAGGAATCTTACCCATCTCTGGCTAACCAGTCATCCTCCAGGGCCAAGCAGGGTGATGTGAGGTTCAGTTCTGTCTCCTTGGTAGCCTATGCCCTGTGGTCTCCACACCCAGCATCTGCCTTGGGATCCCCTCACCTGCTGGCGGGGCCCCAGCACTGATCACATATCTCGGGGAACTCAGGTTTCTTCTCCAGGGAGGGCTCAGCTCACGTGATTGGGCGAGAGACAGATCCATGGTACCAGCCACCACGAGGCTTCAAGCTCAGCATGAACAGAAAGCTCAGGCAACAGCTGAGGGCAATTATATTGTGAGAAGAGGGTCCCTCTTGACAAAAAAGGCAAGAGGGGCCAATATAGAATGCTCAAGTGCCTTCCCAGTGCCTTAATTCCTTCTGAAAGGGATTAAATCCTTTCATGTCCTGTTTCAGATTGCTGCCAAACATTCATAGAATTAGTTTGTAAGTTTGTTTGGGATAATTGTACAATATGCTGTTGTAAAATATCTAATTATAATGACATTGTAGAATAATATCATGTAAGGGTATTCTTTGCTCTAGGCCATGGCAATTCAATTTCAAACTGTCAATTTCTTTTTGTAACTTTATATAAACTTTGTGAGGGAGGCAAAAACACAAATTACCTACTTTAGTTCAAGAGGCCAAATATATTGACTTTCAGTTACAATCCTTACGACTTTTGAAGGAAACTTCTCTTTGTTTCCTTCCAAAATAATTTTCAGGCTACAGAGAGTTTCATTTAAAAATCTTTTGTCACATGAAACCATTTCTCTTAAGGTTATGGTGACCACTAGTATGGATTAGATTTAATGTTTTATTTTTTTTATTTTTATAATACTTTTTTTAAATTTTTATTTTTTACATATGTGTCCTTATTCCCCATAACCTCCCACCCCCCAATTATGCCCCACCCCCTTGTTGTCTGTGTCCATTGATTAGGCTCATATGCATGCACACAAGTCCCTTGGTTGATCTCTCCACCTTACCCCCACCCTCCCCTACCTTTCCTGAGGTATGACATTCTGTTTCTCAGTCTCTGGATCTGTTCTTGTTCATCAGTCTATGCTGTTCATTATATTCCACAAATGAGTGAGATCATATGATATTTATCTTTCTCTGCTTGGCTTATTTTGCTTAGCATAACGCTACTACACTGCGGTAAAAAAGAAGGAGTTCCTACCATTTGCAACAACATGGATGGAGATGGAGAGCATTATGCTAAGCGAAAGAATATCTTTCCATTTGCTGTAAAATCCTTCTAGTTGTTTTGTACTCTTCCTTATCTACCTGATCTCTAAACTTTGGGGTACTTCAGAACTTAGTCCTTGGATCTTTTCTCTAGTCATACTCATTCCATTAGTGATTGTAGCCAGTATTATAGCTTTTAATATAATCTATCCCAAGCATAGATTCCTGTAGTAAACTATTGACTCATTTATCCAATAGCCTACTTAACATAAGCCCTTGGAAGTCTACCAATATGCAAATCTGATCATTTCTTTTCTCACAAACCTGTTCCTTCAACATCCATTCTCATCTTAATTAGTGGTAATTCTGTATATACAGTGCTGAAAGACAAACATTTTGATATCATCTTCAGTGATATCATTTTTCTCTCATTCTCTGCTTTTCTCATATCAGAACGTCTTGGTGGCTCTATCTTCTATTTATATGCAATCATTTGTAACTACCCACACTGCTATAACCCTGATCCAATACACCATCATCTCTCACATGGTTTTCTATAGCATGTATTGCTCTAATAACCTCTTTTTAAAAGTCTCCCTGCTTGGACCCTTGCCAAACAATAAATAATTTGTAAGAGAACAGATAAAATAAAAGTAAATTACTACTGACAGAATTAGAAAAGTAGGATGTGGCGTCCCAGCTACAACATTTCTTAATTGTAACTTTGAGCAAGTTACTTAATTTCTCAATGCTTCAGTTTCCTTATCTATAAAATATGGATAATAGTAAGACTTACTTTGTAGGGTCATTCTGAGTATTACACAAGTTAATATATTTAAAGTTTTCAAAAGACTACCTGGCAATTGTTATATATCTCTTAGAGACTATTTTGAGATGAGCAATGAAACACCAGCAGAGTTTCCATAAATATATTATGTATAGAAATGGTTTTCTTTATGCAATGAAAACCTTTAGAAAAATTTAAATGGGTGTGCAACAAAACTATGTTACATTTCATCTCTATAACTTATCAGCTGATGGAGCTTATATTTACATTTACCTTTTGTGATCAATTGAAAGTGTTTCTTACAATATTAAATTACATACATTAAGGGTTATATAGAAGTTATTCTCTTCAATCCAGTTCACCAAATGATTATAATTTTATTTATATTACCCCAATGAGAATTATATATAATAAATGTTGATACATAAGCTATATATAAAGAAGACAAATTTCCCCCAATGTTAATTTTATTGAAGTTTGGGAAAAGCAAAAAACTTTAAATATATAAGACACCTGCTAGGGCATCATTTTACTGTATATATTAAGAACAGTTTGAGTGCAAGTAAGTTTGTGGCATCTTGTTTTATTTTTCCCCTTGCTATTTATTACCACCTTAAAATAATTTTCAATACATTATTTACTGATTAATCTATTATTTTCTGCTCCCCTCTCAAGAGAATGTGATCTCCCTGAAGTCAGTGTACACAAGCCTTCTTGCTCTCCATTTTATGCTCATTAGCTGTAACAGTGCCTGGAACTTACCAAAAGCCTATAAATATATATTGAAAATTGTATAAATGGATGCATAGATACATTGTTTCAAGGTATAATGCTATCGCACACTTAGACTATAGTACAGTGTAAGCATAGCTTTTATATACAGTAGAAAATGTTTAAATTTATGTGACTTGCTTTATTCCAATATTTGCTTTATTGCAGCAGTCAGGAACTGAACCCATAATATCTCTAAGGTATGCCTTTAGTTTTCTTTTTTTTTCTCTCTTTATTGATTAAGGTATTACATATGTGTCCTTATACACCATTGGCCTCCCCCGCAACCTCCCACTCATGCCCTCATCCCCCTGGTATCTGTGTCCATTGGTTAGGCGTGTATGCATGCATACAAGTCCTTTGGTTGATTTCTCCCCCTTACCCCCACCCTACCCTACCTTCCCTCTGAGGTTTGATGGTCTGATCAATGCTTCTCTGTCTCTGGATCTTGGTTCATCAGTTTATGTTGTTCATTATATTCCACAAATGAGGGAGATCATGTGATCATGTGATATTTATCTTTCTCTGAATGGCTTATTTCGCTTAGCATAATGCTCTCCAGTTCCATCCATGCTGCAGCAAATGGTAAGAAGTCCTTTTTTTTACCGAAGTGTTGTATTCCATTGTGTAGATGTACCACAGTTTTTTAATCCACTCATCTGCTGATGGGCACTTAGGCTATTTCCAAAACTTAGCTATGCTGAATTGTGCTGCTATGAACATAGGGGTGCATATATACTTTCTGATTGGTGTTTCTAGTTTCTTGGGATATATTCCTAGAAGTGGGATCACTGGGTCAAATGGGAGTTCCATTTTTAGTTTTTTGAGGAAAGTCCATACTGTTCTCCACAGTGGCTGTACCAGTTTGCATTCCCACCAGCAGTGCACAAGGGTTCCTTTTTCTCCGCATCATCTCCAGCAATTGTCATTTGTTGATTTGTTGATGATAGCCATCCTTATAGGTTTGAGATGGTACCGCATTGTCGTTTTGATTTGCATCTCTTGGATGGTTAGTGACTTTGAGCATGTTTTCATATGTCTCCTGGCCTTCCATAATCACTCCTTCAAAAAGAATCTATTTAGGTCCATTGCCCATTTTTTATTGGGTTGTTTAACTGCCTTTTGTTAAGTTGTATGAGTTTCCCGTAAATGTTGGAGATTAAACCCTTATTGGTGATAACATTGGCAAATATGTTCTCCCATGCAGTGGGTTTCTTGTTGTTTTGTTGATGGTTTCTTCTGCTGTACAGAAGCTTTTTATATTGATATAGTCTCATTTGTTTATGTTCTCTTTAGTTTCCATTGCCCTAGGAGCTGTATCAGTGAAGATACTGCTTCGGCATATGTCTGAGATTTTGCTGCCTGTGGATTCCTCTAATAATTTTATGGTTTTCCGTCTTACATTTAAGTCCTTTATCCATTTTGAGTTTGTTTCTGTGTATGGTGTAAGTTGGTGGTCTAGTTTCATTTTTCTGCACGTATCTGTCTAATTTCTCCAATACCATTTATTGAAGAGACTGTCTTGACTCCATTGTATGTTCTTGCTTCCTTTGTCAAATATTAATTGAGCATAGTGGTGTGGGTCGATTTTTGGGTTCTCTATTCTATTCCATTGGTCTATATGTCTGTTCTTGTGCCAGTACCAGGCAGATTTGAGAACAGTGGCATTGTAATACAGCTTGATATTTGGTATTGAGATCCCTCTTACTTTGTTCTTCTTTCTCAGGATTGCTGCAGCTATTTGGGGTCTTATTTTATTCCAGATGAATTTTTGAAGAGTTTGTTCTAGGTCTGTGAAATATGCCATTGGTATTTTAATGGGGAGTGTATTAAATCTATAGATTGCTTTGGGTAGTATGGATAGTTTAATGATGTTGATTCTACCAATCCATGAACACGGTCTATTCTTCCATCTGTTTATATCTTCCTCTATCTCTTTTTTCAGTGTCCTATAGTTTTATGAGTACAGGTCTTTTACCTCCTTGGTTAAGTTTATTTCAAGGTATCTTACTTTTTTTGGTGCAATGGTAAATGGGAATTTTTTTCCATTTTTAAATTTTTTATTTTCATCTTTCTTTTTTTATTGTTTAAAGTATTACAAATAGTAGTACATATGTCTCCGTTTTTTCCCCCATTGACCTTCCTCTGGCCTCCCCTACCCTCAGCACATGTCCTAACTGCCCCCCCCCCCCCCAGTGTCTTGCATCCATTGGTTATGCTTATATGCATGCATACAAGTCCTTTGGTTGATGTCTTACCTACCACCCCCCCTCCTCAGCCTTCCTTCTGTAGTTTGACAGTCTGTTGGATGCTTCTCTGCCTCTGTATCTATCTTTTTGTTCATCAGGTTATAATGTTCTTTATTATCCATAAATGAGTGAGATCATGTGGTATTTTTCTTTCACTGACTGGCTTATTCCACTTAGCATAATGCTCTCCAGGTCCATCCATGCTGCTGCAAATGGTAAGAATGCCTTCTTTTTTATAGCAGCGTAGTATTCCATTGTGTAGATGTACCATAGTTTTCTAATCCACTCATCAGCTGATGGGCATTTAGGCTGTTTCCAAATCTTAGCTATTGTAAATTGTGCTGCTATGAACATAGGGGTGCATATATCCTTTCTGATTGGTGTTTCTGTTTTCTTAGTATATATTCCTAGAAGTGGTATTACTGGGTCAAACGGCAGTTCCATTTCTAAATTTTTGAGAAAACGCCATACTGTTTTCCACAATGGCTGCACCAGACTGCATTCCCACCAACAGTGAAGGAGGGTTCCTTTTTCTCCGCATCCTCTCCAGAACTTGTCATTTGTTGATTTGTAAATGATAGCCATTCTGACAGGTGTGAGGTGGTACCTCATTGTTGTTTTGATTTGCATCTCTCGGATGATTAGTGACTTTGAGCATGTTTTCAAATGTCTCTTGGCTTTCTGAATATCCTCTTTTGAAAAGTATCTATTTAGATCCTTTGTCCATTTTTTGATTGGATTGTTTATCTTGCTTTTGTTAAGTTGTATGAGTTCCCTGTAAATGTTGGAGATTAAACCCTTATTGGAGATATCATTGGCAAATACATTCTCCCATGCAGTGGGCTTTCTTGTTTTGTTGATGGTTTCTATTGCTGTGCACAAGCTTTTTATTTTGATGTAGTCCCATTTGTTTATTTTTTCCTTAGTCTCTCTTGCCCTGGGATCTGTGTCTGTAAAGATATTGCTAAGACATATGTCTGCAATTTTGCTGCCTATTGAGTCTTGTAGAATTTTTATGGTTTCCTGTCTTACATTCAAGTCCTTTAGCCATTTTGAGTTTGTTTTTGTATATGGTGTAAGTTGGTGATCTAGTTTCATTTTTTTTTGCATGTAGTCTGACCAAATTTCCCAGCACCATTTATTAAAGAGACTGTTTTGACTCCATTGTATGTTCTTGCCCGCTTTGAAAAATATTAATTGAGTATAATGGCTTAGGTCAATTTCTGGGTACTCTATTCTTTTCATTGTTCTATATGTCTGTTCTTGTGCCAATACTAGGCAGTTTTGAGAATAGTGTCTTTGTAATATAGCTTGATGTCTGGTATTGTGACCCCTCCAACTTTGTTCTTCTTTCTCAGGATAGCTGTGGCTATTCGGAGTCTTATTTAATTCAAGATGAATTTTTGGAGAGTTTGCTCTAGATCTTTGAAATATGCCATTGGTATTTTAATAGGTATTGCATTGAATCTATAGATTGATTTAGGTAGTATGGACATTTTAGTGATGTTGATTCAAACAATCCATGAACATGGTATGTTCTTTCATTTATTTATGACTTCTTCTATCTTTTTTTCCAACGTCCTGTAGTTTTCCAAATACAGGTCTTTTACGTCCTTGGTTAAGTTTATTCCTAGGTATCTTAATTTTTTTGGTGCAATGGTAAATGGGATTGTTTTTTCATTTCTCTTTCTGTGAGTTCATTATTGGTGTATAAAAAGGCCATAGATTTCTGGGTGTTAATTTTGTATCCTGCTACATTGCCAAATTCAATTATTAAGTCTAGTAGTTTTTTGATGGAGTCTTTGGGGTTTTCTATGTATAGTATCATGTCATCTGCAAAAAAGGAAAATTTTATTTCTTCTTTTCCAATTTGGATGCCTTTTATTTCTTCTTGTCTGATCGCTATGGCTAGTACTTCTAGTACTATGTTGAACAGGATTGGTGAAAGTGGGCATCTTTGTCTTGTTCCAGTTCTTAGGGGAAATGAGTTTAGTTTTTTCCATTGAGTATGATGTTGTCTGTAGGTTTGTCATATAAGGCTTTTATTATGTTAAGGTATGATCCCTCTATTTCCACTTTGCTGAGAGTTTTTATCAAAAAAAGGGTATTGGATTTTGTCAAATGCTTTTTTTGCATCGATTGATATGATTATTTGGTTTTTGTCTCTCAGTTTGTTTATGTGATGTATCACATTTATTGATTTGCGGATATTGTACCATGCTTGCATCCCCAAAATAAATCCCGCTTGTTCATGGTGTATGATCTTTCTGATGTATTGCTGGATCCAATTTGATAGAATTTTGTTGAGGATTTTGGCATCTATGTTCACCAAGGATATTGGCCTGTAGTTCTCTCTTTTTTGTGGTGTCTTTATCTGGCTTTGGGATTAGGGTAATGCTGGCTTCATAGAAAGAGCTTGGAAGTGTGCCTTCCTCTTGAATTTTTTGGAATAGTCTGAGGAGGATAGGTTTTAGTTCTTTGAATGTTTGGTATAACTCTCCTGGTAAGCTGTCTGGACCAGGGCTTTTGTTTGCTGGAAGATTTTTGATTGCTGTTTCAATTTCTTCAGTAGTTATAGGCCTATTCATGTTTTGTGATTCTTCTTGGTTGAGTTTTGGGAGCTTGTATTTTTCTAGGAATATGTCCATTTCACTTAGGTTGTCCATTTTGTTGGAATAGAGTTGTTCATAGTATTTTTTCATAAGCTTTTGTATTTCTGTGGGATCAGTTGTTACTTCACCTCTTTCATTTCTGATTTTGTTTAATTGGGTACACTCTCTTTGCTTCTTGGTGAACCTGGCTAGAGTTTCATCAATCTTGTATCCTTTCAAAGAACCAGCTTTTGGTTTTGTTGATCTTTTATTTATTTATTTATTTATTTTTTGGTCTCTATGTCATTTATCTCTGCTGTGATCTTTATTATTTCCTTCCTTCTGCTTATGATGGGCTTTTCTTGTTGACTCTCTAACTTTTTGAGTTGTAGGGTTAAATAATTTATTACCATTGTTTCTTGTTTTTTGAGGTAAGGTGTAGAGCTGTGAACTTCCCTCTCAAGACTGCTTTCACTGTGTCCCATAGATTTTGGATTGTTGTGTTTTCATTGTTGTTTGTTTCCTTGATATTTTTTATTTCTTCTTTGATCTCTCTGGTAACCCAGTCATTGTTTAATAACATGCAATTTAGCCTCCAGGTGTTTGATTTATTTTTTTATTGTTTCATTGTAGTTGATTTCTAGTTTTTGCCGTTGTGATATGAGAAGATGCTTGATATTTCTATCTTCTTGAATTTGGAGAGACTTTGCCTGTGTCCCAACATATGGTCTATCATTGAAAATGACCCATGTGCCCTTGTAAAGAATGTATGTTCTGTGGCTTTGGGGCAAAATGTTCTGCAGGTGTCAATTAATGCCATCTGATCTAGTGTGTCATTTAGGATTGATATTTCTTTGCTGATTTTTTGTTTAGAGGATTTTTCCAGTGCTATTAGTGGAATATTAAAGTCCCCTACTATGACTGTATTGCTGTCATTCTCTCCCTTGATATCCTCCAGAAGTTTATTTTTTAGTTTATTTTTATTTTTTTATTTTTTATTATTTTTTTATGTGTTTGGGTGCTCCTGTATTGGGTATATATATGTTTACCAGCGTTGTATCTTCTTGTTGGATTTCTCCCTTCAGTATTATGAAGTGGCCTTCCTTATATCTTGTTATGTCCTTCACTTTGAGATCTAGTTTGTCAGATACAAGTATTGCTACCCCAGCTTTTTTTTTCATTTCCATTCACTTGTAATACCTTTTTATATCCCTTCACCATCAGTCTGTGTGAGTCCTTTTATCTGAGGTGGGTTTCCTGTAGACAGCTGCTATATGGGTCATGTTTTCTTATCCACTCAGCTACCTTATGTCTTTTGATTGGGGCGTTTTATCCATTTGCATTTAAATTTATTATTGATAGGTACTTGTTTATCACCATTTTTATTTTTTATGCCTGTGTTACTTTGTCACTTCCTATTTCTTCTTTTTACAGGAGATCCTTCAGCATTTCTTGTATTGCTGGTTTGGTTGTGAAAAACTCCCTTAGTCCTTTTTTGTCTGTGAAGCTCCTGATTTCACCCTCAATTTTTATTGATAGCCTGGCTGGGTACAGTATTCTTGGATTCAGTCCCTTCCTTCCTATGACTTTGTATATTTCATTCCATTCCCTTATGGCCTGATGTGTTTCTGTTGAGAAATCAGTTGCTAGACTGATGGTGGATCCTTTGTAGGTAACTTTATGTCTCTCTCTGGCCACTTTTAAGATTCTTACTTTGTTGTTGGTGTTTGCCAATCCTACATAATAAAAGAGTAATATGCAAATTGACCGTCACACCAAGACACAAGATCGCCGCCCCCATGTGGTCAAAGATGGCTGCCCCCATGTGGACACAAGATGGCTGCCACAAGATGGCCTGCAAGGGAGGGCAGCTTTGGGCAGTTAGGGGTGACCAAGCCAGTAGAGGAGGGCAGTTTGAGGAGACCAAGTCAGCACATGAGGGCAGTTGAGGGGGAACCAGGACTGCAGGGGAGGGCAGTTGGGGAGGACCAGGCCTGCAGGGGAGGGCAGTTGTGGGCGATCAGGCAAGCAGGGAGGGCAGTTGGTGTGAATGGGCCAGCAGAGGAAGGCAGTTGTGGGAGACCAGGTCAGGAGGGGAGGGTAGTTGGGAGGGCAGGACTATAGGAGGGGACAGTTGGGAGGTACCAGGCCTGCAGTGGGGGGCAGTTGCGGGGGAACCAGGCCTTCAGTGGAAGACAGTTGGGGGGACCCAGGCCTCCAGGAGAGGCAGTTGTGGGCAATCAGGCCAGCAGGGAGGACAGTTAAGGGTGACAGGGCTGGCAGGGGAGGGCAGTTGGGGTAGACCAGGTCTGCAGGGGAGGGCAGTTGTGGGTGATCAGGCAAGCAGGGAGGGCAGTTAAGGGTGACTGGGCCAGCAGAGGAGGGCAGTTAGGGGTGACTGGGCCAGCAGAGGAGGGCAGTTGGGGGGGGGACCAGGACTGCAGGGGTGGGCAATTGGGGGGACCAGGGCTGCAGGGGAGGACAATTGGGGGGGATCCAGGACTACAGGGGAGGGCAGTTGGGGGGGACCAGGCCTGCAGAGGAGGGCAGTTAGGGGCGACCAGGCTGGCAAGGGAGGGCATTTAGGGGTGACCAGGCCCACAGGGAAGGACAGTTAGGGGTGACAGGACCAGCAGGGGAGGGCAGTTGGGGGCAACCAGGCCTGCAGGGGAGGATAGTTAAGGGTGACCAGGCTGGCAGGGGAGGCCAGGTAGGGGCAATAGGGCCAGCCAGGAAGCAGTTAGGCGTCAATCAGGCTGGCAGGGGAGTGTTTAGGGGGTGATCAGGCTGGCAGACAGAAGCAGTTAGGGGCAATCAGGCAGAGGAAGGCAAGAAGTTGGGAGCCAGCAGTCCTGGATTGTGAGAGGGATGTCCGACTGCCCATTTATGCCCGATCCTACCTTGATCTGGCCTAAACAGGCAGCCGGACATCCCTCAAGGGGTCCCAGATTGGAGAGGGTGCAGGCTGGACTGAGGGACACCCCCCCATGCACGAATTTCATGCACCGGGCCTCTAGTTTAATTATAATGTGCTTTGGTGTCAGTCTTTTGGGGTTCTTTTTGTTTGGGACTTTGTGAGCTTCTTGGAGTTTTCTTCTCTATATCAGGGAAGTTTTCTGTCATTATTTTTTCAAACAGGTTTTCTATCCCTTGCTCAGTTTCCTCTCCTTCTGGCACACCTATTAGGCAGATGTCATTTCAATTCATGTTGTCCCAAAGTTGCCTTAGGCTCTCCTCTTGTTTTTTAAGCTTTTTTTTTTTCTAGATGCTTCTCTGCTTTGGTATTTTTTCCTACCTTGTCTTCTATCTCACTGATGCAGTCCTCCAATTCTTCGAGTCTACTGTTGATGTTTCTAATTGAGTTCTTTATTGCAGTGATATTATTTTTCATTTCTTCTTGGTTCTTCTTCATTTCCTCTTGGTTCTTACACATATTGTTGAATTTGTCTTCCTACCTTTTCAGTGACCTTATGACCATTTCTCTGAATTCTTTCTCTGACACGTTGCTTGCCTCCATTTCGTTTACTTCCTTTTCTGATAATGCCTCCTTTTCTTTCATATGCGGGCTGTTTCTTTTTCTCCCCATGATCTCTCCTCTCTGGGTGTCTCTTTATGTAACTCTCTCTCTCCTTCATTGACTTACAGGCACAAAATACAACACAACAAGGTACAATGCACAAGGCACTGAACAGAAATGTATTCAAGATACTAATAATCCCAAATAAAGGTGAACACCAGAGAAAAGAGAAATAGGAGATAAAAAAAGTGCAAAAATAATATTGAGAAAAGGAAAAAAAGTAAGAGAGAAAAGAAAAAGAATTAAATAGAAGGGGGAAAAAGTATTTATATGGGAGAAAACTCCAACAGAACAACAACTAATCCAAAAAAAAATGCAAACAACTAACACCCAGATATGAATGTAAACTACAAACAACAACTAATAACAAGAGAGGAGAGGAAAAACAGAAGCAAACAAAAGGAGAAACAATCACACAAAAAAACAAAGAAAAAAACCAATCTAATCAACAATCAAACTAACAAAAACAGTAGGACAGAGAGAATGAAGGCCAAAACAAAACAAAACAAAACAAAACAAAAAAAACATAAATAAAAAAAAAGGGAAGGGATAAAAAAATTTGGATAATGAAGAAAAAGAAGAGAGACATGTGTATGGACTTGGAGCATGGGATAAAAATTAGATATATAAGTAGGGTGAATGTTTAACAGGGCTAAAAAGAAGGAATAGGGAAAATCTAAAGCAGGAATTGGGTAAGAGAAACAGGACAACAAAAGGGGAAAAGTGAGGAAGAGAGTGTTGGCATAAAGGTAAAGTTGAGATACAGGAAAATGATGCTAAAGGAAAAGTGAAAATAGAATGCAGAACACTAATTACAAAATAAAATAAAGAGAAAATAAAATGAAACTTTAAAAAAGGTAAAATAATAGTAGTAATAATACTGATTAAAAATAAAAATATGATAATTAAATAGGTAAAACTAAGTGAGAAAAAAGAAAAAAATAGTTTCTTAAGTAAAAGATAAAAAATAGAAATGTGCAGTAGTGACGGTCATTCACATCCTCTACTGTTCTGTTTGGCACACCTGTTTCCTGTCAGGTAATCAGGACAGTATTGAAGTTCCCTGCATTCCACAGCTCCTCTGTGTCATAAGCCACAATCTTGTTTTCAAGCAAGCTGTATTTCTTTGTTACTCAGCCTGCCTTTGGTTTTATTTACACAACAGTCAGTTTGTGATTTAACCTCTGGGTGGAGTGTTTCTGCATTGACATATGGGGCTATAAGTCCTCTCTACCCAGTATTTAGAATTTGTTTTTCCTATTGCACTTAATACTGGTTTGGGGGTATGGACTGCCCCATAGCTGGTTTTCTGATGATTTTTCCCCTCTCTGATCCCCAGATTCCACAAAAACAATTTCCCCCTGCAGTCTCTGAGAGTGTTTTTAATTGGGTGACCTGTGTACTGGGCTTAGTAATCAAAAGCAAGGTTTTAAAGAGAAAAAAGAGCCAGAGAAAGTGCACAAACTCACAACTTTTTTGCCCCAGCACTGCGCACAACTCTGCTCACGTCTCTGTGCACGTCTTTTTCCCCTGGCACAGTGCAGCTGGTTTACTGGTAAAGCTTCAGGCTGCCTTTTTGTGCCCAGCTCAGCTATAGGTTTATTTCTAGAATTCCCTTCTGTCAGCAGCCCTGTGGACCCCTTCCACATTCGTGGACTATGCTGGCCCCAACGTCTGCAGATTTTGTGGGGTACAGACTTCCTCTGAACCTCTAGAGCCCACTGCACATGATTCTCCCTTCAGCCTGGATCACAGACCTCCCCTTTTTCTGGGCCAAATCTGACCTTTCCATGAGAAGGTACAGAGGTCGTTTGAGTGTGCATATCCATGCTGCTTGAGACTCAGTGTTTGTGGGCTCACAGCTGGTCCCTAGGTGTTGTGGTTGTAGGGTCCCAGGAGGTATCTGATTCTTCCCTATTGAAGGTAAGGCTAGGTTTCTGATCACAGCCACTCTCCCCTTCAAGATGGCATGATCTCTGGGGCACAGCCGGTCTCTCTGAGAGAGATTTCATCAGCAGTGGAGGCTCCCCGGACTGGGGAGCCCGGTCTGTCAGTCCCCAACAGTCCCTTGGAGTATAACTGTCCCTCACTCACAAATAGACACTCCCCATAAGTCCACACACTCTCCTTTCGTTCTCTCACTCACACACTATCTTGCAGCCTGCCTTCCAATTGGCAGCCATCGTCGATCTCCAAATGGGATTTTTTGTAAATTTCTCTATCTGTAAGTTCACTATTGGTGTGTAAAAATGCCATCAATTCCTTGACATTAATTTTGTATCCTGCTACATTGCTGAATTCATTTATTAATGATTCTAATAATTTTTGATGCAGTGTTTAGGGTTTTCTATGTACTGTATCATGTCATCTGTGAATAATGACAGTTTTACTCTTCTTTTCCAATTTATTCTTCTTGTCTAATTGCTATGGATAACACTTCCAGTACTATGTCAAACAGGAGTGGTAAAAGTGGGCATCCCTGTCTTTTCCTGTTCTTAGGTGAAATGGTTTTAGTTTTGGCCATTGAGTATGATGTTGGCTGTACAATTGTCATATAAGGCTTTTATCATATTGAGGTATGATCCCTCTACTCCCATTTTGCTGAGTGTTTTTATCAAGAAAAGGTGTTGGATTTTGTCAAACGCTTTTTCTACATTAATTGATATGACTATATGATTTTTATCTCTCAATTTGTTTATGTGATGTATCATGTTTATTGATTTGCAGATATTGTACCATCCTTGTATTACCAGAACAAATCCCACTTGGTCATGGTGTATGTTCTTTTGGATGTAATGCTGGATCTGATTTGCTAGAACTTTGTTGAGGATTTTGGCATCTATGTTCATGGGGGATATTGGCATGTAGCTCTCTTTCATTGTGTTGTCTTTATCTGGTTTTAGTATTAGGGTAATAATGGCTTCATAGAATGAGCTTGGAAGTGTTCTTTCCTCTTGAATTTTTTGGAGTAATCTGAGGAAGATAGGTTTTACTTCTTCCTTGAATATTTTGTAAGACTCCCCTGTGAAGCCGTCTGGCCCCAGGCTTTGGTTTTATGGAAGCATTTTGATGACTGCTTCAATTTCCTCCATAGTTATCAGACTATTGAGATTTTTAGATTCTTCTTGATTGAGTTTTGGAAGGTTGTATTTTTCTAGGAATATGTCCATTTCCTCTAGATTGTCTAGTTTGTTAGAATAGAGTTGTTCATAGTATTTTTTAACAATCCTTTGTATTTCTGTGGGGTCTGTTGTGATTTCACCTCTTTCATTTCTTTTGTTCATTTGGGTCCTCTCTCTCTGCTTCTTGGTGAGCCTGCCTAGAGGTTCATCAATCTTGTTTATCCTTTCAAAGAACCAGCTCTTGGTTTCATTGATCTTTTTTATTGTTTTCTTGGTCTCTATATCTTTTATTTCTTCTCTGATCTTTATTATCTTCTTCTTTCTGCTCATTCTGGGCTTGTGTTGTTGCTATCTTTCTATTTCTTTAAGTTGTAGAGTTAGATAATTTATTACCTTTTTTTTCTTGTTTTTTTGAGGTAGGCCTGTAGATCTATGAACTTCCCTCTCAGGACTGATTTCACTGTGTCCCATAGATTTTGGTTTGTTGTGTTTTCATCGCCATTCATTTCCAGGATGTTTTTAATCTCTTTGATCTCTTTGGTAGCCCAATCATTGTTTAATAACATGCTATTCAGCCTCCAAGTTTTTTAATTTGTTTGGTTATTTTTGTTGTAGTTTATTTCTAATACTATGCCATTATGGTCTGATAGAATCCTTGATATGGTTTCAATCTTCTTGAATTTGGAAAGACTTTGCCTGTGACCCAATATATGGTCTATCTTTGAAAATGTCCCATGTGCACTTGAGAAGAATGTATATTCTGTGGCTTTGGGATGAAATGTTCTGAAGATGTCAATTAAGTCCATCTGATCTAGTGAATCATTTAGGATTGCTGTTTCTTTGCTGATTTTTTTCTAGAAGATTTATCCAGTGATGTTACTGGTGTATTAAAGTCCCCCACTATTATTGTATTGTTGTTGATCGCTCCCTTAATATCTTCAAGGAGTTTTTTAATGTATTTGGGCGCTCCTTCATTGGGTGCATATATGTTTACCAGGGTTATATACTCTTGTTGTATCAATCCCTTTAGTATTATGAAGTGGCCTTCCCTATCTCTTGTTATGGCCTTCACTTTAAGGTGTATTTTGTAAGGTATAAGTATTGCTACCCCACCTTTATTTCATTTCTATTTGCCTGAAATATATTTTTCCATCACTTTACTTTCAGTCTGTGTGAGTCCCTTGTTCTGAGTCTCTTGTAGATGGCATATATATGGGTCATTTTTTTTTATCCATTCAGCCACTTGATGTCTTTTGATTGGAGCATTAATCTGTGTACGTTTAAAGTTATTATTGATAGGTTATTGTTTGTAGCCATTTTTATTTTTTGTGCCTGTGTTCCTTCTTCCCTTTTTACTTCTTTTTTTTTTACACCAGTCCCTTTAGCATTTCTTGCATTACTGGCTTAGTAGTGATAATCTCCCTTAGCCTTTTTTTTGTCTGTGAAGCTCCTTATTTCCCCTTCAATTTTGAATGATAGCCTTGCTGGTGAGAGTATTCTTGAATTCAGTCCCTTGCTTTGCATCACTTTGCAAGTTTTCTTCCATTCCTTTCTGGCCTGATATGTTTCTGTTGAGAAATCATTTGATAATCTAATGGGAGATCCCTTGTATGTAACTTTCTGTCTCTCTCTTGTGCCTTTAAGATTCTCTCTTTGTCCTGAATGTTTGCCATCAGAATTATGATGTGTCTTGGTGTGGGTCTTTTCAGGTTCATCTATTTTCAGACTCTGTGCTTGTGTGACTTTTTTCTTCCCCACATTAAGGAAGTTTTCTGACGTTATTCTTCAATCAGTTTTTCTAACCCTTGTTCCTCTTCCTGTTGTTCTGGCACCCCTATTATTTATATGTTGCTTTGTTTCATGTTGTCCCAAAGCTCCCTTAAGCTCTCCTCTTGTCTTTTAATTTTTTTTTCTCCAATTGTTGTTCAGTTTGGGTGTGTTTTGCTTCCTGGTCTTCTAATTTGCTAGTTTGGTCCTCCCCTTCTCCTAGTCTGCTGTTGAAACGTTCCATGGTATTTTTTATTGCAGCTATATCACTATTCATTTCTTCTTGATTCTTACATAAGTTGTTGATTTTTTCATCCATCTGGTTTATGAGCTGTATAACCCATATTCTGAATTCTTTTTCTGACATATTGCATGCCTCAATTTCACTTCGCTTCTTTTCTGGCGATTCCTCATTTTCTTTCCTTTGGGGGTTTCTTTGTCTCCCCATTTTTTGCTCTCACTGAATGATCTAGGATTCTTGTCATCTGGGGGCTGCTCTTTGGGCAGCAGTGGCTCCTTGGGCTATAGCTGCTTCTCTGGTGGTCACGGCAGCGGCTGCTCCTCAGTTGGCAGTGGCTCCTCTGGTGTGTGCTGCTCACAGCAGTGGTGGATCCTCTGTCTGGTGGGGTAGGCTGTTCGTGCATCTGCTGCTCCTCAGATGGAGGTGGGCTGCTTGTGGGGCTGCTCCTCCTCATACGGGGGAAGGCCTCTTGAGTGGCTGCTGCTCCTCAGATGGGGTCAGGATGCTCGCGCTGCTAACGTGGCTGCTGCTCCTTGGATGGGGGTGAGCCACTTGTGCGGCTTCTGCTCCTTGGATGAGGCAGGCTGCTCATGGAGCTGCTGCTCCTCGGACGGGGGAGGGCTGCTCGCTGAGGCTGTAGCTCCTCAGACAGGAGCAGGCTGCTCACATGGCTGCTGCTCCTTGAATGGGGTGAGCTGCTCGTGGAACTGCTACTCTTCGAATGGGGTAGGATGCTCATGCGGCTTCTCTTCCACAGATGGGAGCGGAATGCTCACATGGCTGCTGCTCCTCAGATGTGAGCAGGCTGCTCGCATAGCTGCTGCTCCTTGGATGGGAGTGGGCAGCTCATGCAGCTGCTGGTTCTATGACTGGGGCATGCTGCTCATGGGGCTACTTCTCTTCAGACGGGGGTAGGCTGTTCACGCAACTGTTGCTCCTCCTACTGGGATGGGCTGTTCGCGGGCCACTGCTCCTTGAATGGGGGTGAGCTACTATTGCGGCTGCTGCTCCTCAGAAGGGGGAAGGCTGATCACGGGGCTGCTGCTCCTAGGATAGGGGTGGAATGCTCTTGTGGCTGCTGCTCCTCTGATAGGTGTGGACTGCGTGTGGCTCCTGCTCCTTGGATGGTGGCATGGTGTTCACATGGCTGCTTTTCCTCAGATGTGGCAGGCCATGTGAGGCTGCCACTCCTTGGACTGGCCTGGACTGCTCACAGGGCTGCTGCTCCTCAGACAGGGGTGGGCTGCTCATGTGGTTGCTGCTCATGTGATTGCGGTACCCTGGGTTGAAGCATTGGGCCAGCCAGAGGGGAGTGTGCTTCACAACTCACAGGAGCCTGCACCCAGGGTGGCTGGAGTCTTGGTGACCATGGGACTGCAGCTGAGGCAGCAGGTCCCTGGGAGGGTGGCTGTAGTGTCCCGGGTGTTGTCTGAGAGCACCTTGGGTGGAGATGAGGCTGGGGTCCCAGTCACAGCAGCTCACCCCTTAAAAAAGGCATAGCCTCTGCCGAAGAGCCAGCCGCTCTGGGACTATTTTCCCCAGTAGCTGAGGCTGACTGGTTAGCGAACCCAGTCAGCCTTCCCCCAAAAGTCCTGCAGTATCTAACTGTGCCACACACACACACACACACACACACACACACACACACACAAACACACACACACGACATGTCCACTCTCCTCTTTTGCTCCCTCACTCACTCATGCTCCCTCCCTCTATTCCACATTCTTCCTGCCTCTGTAGTTTGGTATGGAGTGTTATTGACCCAATTGTGGATGGAATTTCCTCTCTGGGTATCTAGTTATGTGTGTCTCGCTCTCTACCACATTGGCCAAACAGGATATAATTCACCTCGACAAGACATGTCACAAAGGGAACAAAACATGAATGTACTCACTACCCCGATACCTCCAATATAAGTGACCACCATAGAAAAGAGCACAAATGATACTGAAGAGAGAAAAAATGGTATGAGATAAAATAAAAAGGAATATATATATATATATATATATATATATATAGAGAGAGAGAGAGAGAGAGAGAGAGAGAGAGAGAAGAGAGAGAGAGAGAGAGAGAGAGAGAGAGAGAGAGAGAGAGAGAGAGAGAGAGAAAACACCATAGAACAAACAAATAAACAAAAACATACAAATCCCAAATACCCAGTAAAGAGGGTGGGGGCAGAATCTTATATACAGAAAAGAAGGTTAAGGCATTGGATGAATATGGGGATAACCTCAGTTCAGTATAGAGAGTGTATAAAGAGGATGAGTGGATAAGATGGAAGAGAAAGAGAAGAAAAAAAACAATACAAATTTTTTAAAAAATAATTAAAAAATAAGATAAAATTTTAAAAATTTGAATAATGAGAAAATTCTAAAAGAAATTGAAAATAAAGAAACAAACAAAAAAGGAAAATAAAGAAAAAAAAAAGAGATAACAAAATAATGATAAAATAAAATGAAAAAGTAAAGTGTTGTTTCCGCAGATTTTTAATCCCCTATGAGGGCTGGTTTAAGATCCCACTCTTCTGTACTGTCTGCAGCTTCTCAGTTTCCTGTTGCTGGGACTGAAGGCCTCTCTTTAGGCCATTCCCTGTGGGCTCTCAGGGACTATTCAGCTTTTGTTTGTTTTTTTTGTATCCTTTGTACCACTCAGGGTGTAGTCTGGGTGTGGCTGTATTGGTTGCCTGGAGACAGCAGGGAGGGGCTATCTCTTCTGGAGAAAATGACTGCCTAGATCAGTGATGGTGAACCTATGACACGTGTGTCAGCACTGACACGCGTAGCCATTTCTGATGACATGTGGCCGCTGAGGCAGCCACATGCCGAGGATGAAACCTTTGCTGCTCCTGAGGATGAAACATTTGCGACTAGAGTGTTGGAGTTAGACTCTAACTCCAAGACTCTAGTCGCAAATGTTTCATCCTCATCTATTAGACACTCTGTGCCAGAGGTCTGTAGGACAAAACAACAGAAGTCCGGCACAGAGCGTCTAGTTCTGGGACTTCTGGTTAAGCCGGGATCTTTGCCCTCACTTCTGCCGGCAGAGCAGGGAGCAACGGAACGCAGCAGGGGATGCATTTCTGGGGGCCCTGCCATTACCAGTAACCAAATAACAGTTAACCACAGCAACCATTATCTACTGTTCTGGGGTGTCATGGATTTCTAATCCATCATTACTGAGATAAGTGAGGGGGAGGCTGGGAGAGCCGAGGGTTTGTGGTGTGCTATGGGTGCCATTTCCCACCATTAGAAATAGCGGCAGCCATTTTAATTCACATAAGGAACACCATTTTGCTCCATAGTGCAGACTCCATTTCACCACAATTACTGTTGTGCATCCTTATTAACCCCTATTTCTGCTTATTAACCCTGCCCTTTCCTAAAAGATAGTTATATGCACCATTTTGTGGTTAGTTAGGCTAGTTAACCCCTAATTGCCGGCAGGCCTAACAAGCTATCTATAATTCTATCTTCTGTCACTGCCCCCCTGATGGAGAACCCAAAAAATAAAAAAACTAAGGTTAAGTAAAGGAAGTGGTAGTAGCAGTGGCCGACCCTTTCAAGAGACATGGACCGAGATGTATGGCTTTATAGAAAAAAATGACAGATCATTTTGCATTCTATGTACTGAAACGGTAGTAAGCAGAATGTGGAATATAAATAGACATTTTGAAACTAATCATTCCCAGCTCTTGGAAAAAAGTGAGGATGAAAAGAAGGAATACATTTCCAGGCAGCTACACCTTTATAAGAGCCAATCTAATTCCATCCTTAAATTTATGGAAGGCTCTACAAATTTAACATCTGCAAGTTTGAGCATTGCTCACTCTATAGCTCAGCATGGAAAAGCGCTCAGTGAGGGAGAATTTATTAAAGAAACTCTCCTGAGATGTGCACCAGTTCTATTTCACGATATGTAGAATAAAGATGCAATTATTAAGAGAATATATGAGTTACCACTCAGTAGAAATATCATTAGAAGACTGAATAATGAGACTGAACACAAACATACAACATCAATTAAAGAGAGACATAAGGAAGTGTAAATATTTTTCGATCTCTCTTGATGAAACTACTGATGTCATATCACATGCACAGTTGGCCATTATTGGTCGATATTCTGATGGTCTCACAATGAGAGAAGAGTTGATAAAGTTAGTGTCAACAAGTAAATCAGGAAGCAAAATATGTAAGGTAGTTGTACAAACATTTCGTGACCTAAGCATTGATACCTCTAAAGTTGTGTCAGTGATGACAGATGGGGCACCAAATATTATGGGGGAAAAAGTCGGATTTGTCAAATTGTTTACAGAAGCTATTGGACAGCCGATTGTGCCTTTTCATTGTATTATCCATCAGAAGGCTTTATGTGCCAAGGCAGGATTCACCGACTTAAATGACTTAATGTCAGTTGTTACAAAAATAGTTAATTTAATAGCTGCTCGCCCCCTTCACAAGCGAGAATTTTCGGCACTTTTACTGGAGGTTGATTCCACCTACAGTGGACTGCTGATATAAAATAATGTAAGATGGCTGAGCCGAGGCAAAGTTGTTGAGTGCTTTGTGGAGTGCTTTGAAGAAATTAAGGTATTTCTTGACGATAAGGATCTGGGAAACTTTCCTCAGCTTAATGATGATAAGTGGGTCAACACCCTGATGTTTTTTACAGATCTCTCTGTTCATATTAATGAACTGAACTTAAAGTTACAAGGTTTTGGCAAAAGTATTGACGTTATGTTTGGATACATAAAAGCTTTTGAAAGTAAAGTTAAAATTTTCAAGTGAGATGCAGAAACTAAAACTTATAAGTATTTTCCTCGAGTAACAAAGTATTTTGAGAAGGCCAGTCCAGCTGTACAAAATGAAATGGAACTCTTGCATATGAAGTACCAACATGTTTTAGACTCATTACTTGACCAGTTTAGTGATAGATTTAGTCAATTTAGAAGTCTAGAACAGACCATGAAAATAATTAAGTATCCTGATGTAGTAGTCTACAGTAGTTTGGAATTAAATGGTTTCCAATGGATGCAAATTGATGATTTGGAGATGCAACTTGCAGAATTTCAAGACAGTATCTGGGCTCAGGTGTTTGTCGACTTGAGGTCAAAGCTTGAGAATCTGGATAGGTGCTGCTTGGAGAATCAAGTGGAGTGCCACTACAAACAGGAAATTTGGAGTGCCTGGAACCGACTACCAGACACTTTTAGCACCCTGAAAAATATAGCAATGGCTTTACTCACAATTTTTCCCTCTACATACTTTTGTGAGGCCTTATTCTCAGCATTAAATATGAAAACCAACAAAAGAAACAGATTGACAGGTGAAGTTAGTAGCGCTTGCTTGGGCCTGAAGTGTACAAAATACCAACCTTCAATTGAAGATTTAACCAATAAAATTCAGCAACAAAAAAGTCACTAATGGGCAGGTTAGTTAAAGAATTCCCCCTCCCCCTCACTTATCTTTGTTCATGGTACCCCACACAAGCTAAATAATATCAAGACCAACAAAAGAAACCAACTGATGGATGAACAAAGAAGTCACTAAGCAGGTAAGTTAAATATTTAGTTTTTGGTTTATTAAATACAATTATATATAACAATTATACATTTATGTTATTTAAACTATAAATATCACGAAATAATGTTTCCTCAAAGTGACACACTACCTGAGTTATGCTCAGTTTTTTGGCGAAGTTTGACACACCAAGCTCAAAAGGTTGCCCATCACTGGCCTAGATCCAGCATGTCAGGTGTGACCCAGCACCAGACTCGTGGCCCCCTCTCCCAGACACTCTCCTCTCCCCAGCCTCTCCCTAGACTCCACAAGTCCACACTTCCACCTGCACCTCTCTCTGTATTTGTAAGGTCCTATGAACTTGGTTCAGTGAACAAAAGCAAAGACCAAAAAGAGGGGAAACAGCTGTGCCACTGTGAGCCCCTCTCCCCCCATCATGGCATGAATTGGGCAGCCATCCAGGCTGCCCCCTCTGGGCTCAGTCTCTTGTGACTGTGGACCCAGACCCAGAATCCCCTGCCGCCAGCAGTCCTGCAGACCTCCTTTCCACAGTCAGACGCTACACCTGTCCCAAGGGACATGGCCTCAGTGCCACATGGTTTCCCTCTGACCCTCTGGGCTTGGAGGTCTCACAGTACTCTCCAGCCCAGATTCCTGATTTTACAATTCTCCAGGCATCCTCTCCCCTTCCTGGCTGTGAATAGTCTCAACAGCTGTGTCTACTTTGCCAATTCTGGGTGAATGTTATTTGATTTAGTTGCTCATTCTATCTGCTCCAGGACAAGGCTTGGGACACATCCATCTATTCTGCCACCATTTTGTCTCTCCAATAGTGATTTGTCTCTGCCTTTAGTTTTCAATCTGATATCCATCTTTTCCAAAAGACCTTATGTTTCTGAAACTTATTTTTCATTGTGTTGTCAGAATTATTTCCACAAATCAGCTAATCACTGGACCATCTCAATACTTAAAAGTAACATTTCAGAAGAATTCTTCATATATCAAATTATCTAATAATTGATGCTATAACATTTCTTAGCCTAGATGTATAATTTCTTAAAATTATTAACAATATTTTCAAAAGTTTGGGTTTTTTTTTAAACAAGTCTTAATATTAACTCTTTTATTCATATTGCCTTTTACATATACAAATACACATGTAAAATACCAGACAAAGGTAGTAAAAATGTGTTTGTTTGTAGATGAGTGTATACTTCAAGATGTACTGAGTAACAATCCAGTTGTTCATTGAGGTTGATTTTATAATAGAAAAACACAATGAAAAGTGGCTAGGAAGTAAAATAAGAATAAAATAATAAACCAAAAGATGCAATGCTTCATTCAGGTTCTAGAATACATTAAATTGTGGGTGATATGGAAAAAGGAGTTGCTCAGTTTTTCTGGCTATCTCTTGTATACAGGCAACTTCCATGTTATTAAACTTCCTTTTACTCTCCTGTTAATTGTCTTTTATTATGAGGGGTGGGGAGATGTCTCAGTCAAGAACCTAGAAGGGTAAAGGGAAAATTATTTTTCTTTCCTTACATTACTAAGACAGATGCCAGGCATTTAATAACAGTTAAAATTTGTAAGGACTTCAGGAAAAAAATTCCATACCTAAATCACTGTGAAAATACTCCCAGGAAAATCTGCCTTCTTGAATTGTTTATTTGCCCCCTTAGACATGAATGCATCGTTACTGTTTAATATATCAGTTTTCAGACTGGGAAATATTTCTGTTTGATTCATTTATTAGTCATTATTATTTTTTACTGTTTTGTTTCATGTAACATTTCAATTCTTTCCCTGTTGGTGTTGTGCAAAATTACTCTGGCATTTAGAACTAAAAGCTATGTGCTCATCTTATTATCCTAGATTGATTTTGAAAACATATTTATATCTAGTTCATGTTTCCATATCTCTGAAGCTGTGTTTATGTTTCAGGTTCTTTCTACCTCATGGAAACACTGTGTTTAAGCTTTCTCTTGATTACTGATTGCTTACCATTTTTCTATAGGAAATAATGTATTTAGGGGAGCTTGCTGACAAGTCTAATTCACTCATTAAGTCCCATTACCTAGGCAGACTGTAGCTGATTGTTAGATATAATATTATTTTAAAATATATTTTTATTGATTTCAGAGAGGAAGGGAGAGAGAGAGAGAGAGAGAGAGAGAGAGAGAGAGAGAGAGAGAAACATCAATGATGAGAGAGAATCATTGATAGGCTGCCTCCTGCATGGCCCCTACTGGGGATCGAGCCCACAACCTGGGCATGTGCCCTTGACTGGAATTGAACTTGGGAGACCTCAGTCTTCAGGCCGATGCTCTACTCACTGAGCCAAACCGGCTAGGGCAGATATAACATTTTTAATCCTCATTGACAATTTGGAAACTTTAAAATTCAGAAGCGATGAGAGAAAGTTAACTGAAAAGTTAGCTAAATATGAAAAAGAAAATAACAGACATTAATTCATTTTAAGGCATAATAAATCTCAGATGACCAAAACTGAAAGAGATTCATTATTTAATAATGCTACCATTTACTAATCATTAACTGTTAACTTTACTAACATCCTCTCATTTATTCCTAAAAATAACTGCCAGGTAACTATTATACTCCAATCACAAATGAAGAAACTGAGGCTCAGAGAAGTTAACTTGCTCAAGAACAAACAGCTAAATAAGAATTGGCACATTATCCTTACTTTGTCATGACTGTGGTCAAATAATACCCTCTTAGTGAGGCCTTCACTACTATTCTATTTAAATTTACAATCACCACCCATTAGCACAACATTTCCCTTCCTATAGAGGGCCCCCTGGGAAGGCACATGGGCATTCTTTAATTATTGTCAGCTGAACCCAGTGGTGTTGGCAAAGCCACGCCCTGGGAACATGCCTTGCCAAAAGGGGAAGGGTGTTGTCAGCTTGACCTTCATTTCAGCCCATGGTGTGGGGAAGTGGGTTTTGATATCTAAATCCAGCCTAGCACCAGGAATTCTCAGGGCCTACTCAAGAATGCAAATAATCTCCTTTTGTCTTGACCTTTTGGTGAAACTTCCTTGTATTTGGGGGTATTAAATAAATATGCTGCATCAGCTCTGGGTCACTGTCTCTCCATCAGAAGAAGGCAGCGGTCCACCAAGCCCCAGCTTTTCTTTCTACCTCTGTGTCTTGTCTCTTTCTTTTATTTCTCAATCCCCAGCCGCCTCTACTCAGTAATTTGACCCACTCTCTAGCTGTGCTGGATGTGGAAAAGAGAGAAAATAGTTACACCTTCCTCTGATTTATTTTTGTTCATAGAACTGATTAGCATCTAAATTACTATAATTCACTTATTGTGCCATTTATTATGTCTCAATTCTCTATAAGGTCAATTCCAAGAGGTCAAGTGTTTGTGTCAACTTTGTTAACTGCTCAGATCTAGCACCAAGTACAGTCTCTGGCACATAGAAGTATTCATTGACTGTGTAGAGCAAGGATCCATAAACCAGAAAGAAATTTATGAAAATGAGCAAAAAGTTCATCATACAGATAGCCACTTATGTTGTCACCAGGGTGCAGTGAAAGAAAGAAAGTGGTGTTTATTGTATAGTGCTACACAATGGAGAATAAGCAGCTTACGTTGCAAAGTCTTAAACTCCCTGATGGTTTAGAGACAAGTGGTTTTATACAACAAAAATCATGAGTCTTCATGATTGGTCATGAATGGGTTAAGGGCAGTAAATCATTATTTCATGTCTTGAAGTCAGCTTCAGGTTTCAGTCTGGTTTCATAAAGATGTGTCCAGGGTGTCATTCTATTTTAGGACTCAGGATCTGAAACAACTTAGGCCATGGTGTTATCTTCTTTAAAAGTTTTTATTAAATTTATTGGGGTGATATTGGTTAATAAAATTATATAGGTTTCAGGCGTACAATTCTATAATACACCATCTGTATATTGCATTGTGTGTTCACCACCCTAAGGCAAGTATCCTTCCATTACCATTTTCCCCCCTTTATCCACTTCTTCCTCCCTCCACCCCCATTTCCCTCTAGTAATCACTATTTGTGTCTATGAGGGTGTTGATTTTTTTTGTTTAATCTCTGCACCCTTCTCACCCAGCCCCTCAAACTCCCTTTTCCAACAGCTGTCCGTCTGTTCTCTGTATCTATGAGTTTGTTTCTATTTGGTTTATTTGTTTATTTTGTTCATTAGATTTCACATATAAGTGAAATCATATGGCATTTATCTTTCCATGATTAGCTTATTTCATTTAGCATAATACTCTCCAGGTCTATCCACACTCTAACAAAGAGTAAGATTTCCTTCTTTTTTTATGGCAGAGTAGTATTCCATTGTGTAAATGTACCACAGCTTTTCTATCCACTCATCTACTGATGGGCATTTGGGCTGTTTCAAAATCTTGGCTATTGCAAATTATACTGCTATGAACATAGGTGTTATCTTTAGCTTAACAGAAACCTGTACTTTGTGACCCTTAGTCAAGGCACTCTTTTTGGTTGCCTCAGGGATTTAATGACTAGAATGGAAAGGGCTAAGTCTTCTAGTAAACAGAGTGCTTCACCAGTAAATGTGCCAGAAGTGTATTTGTCAGGAATAAGTCAAACCAGCAAATCAGCCCTGGTCTGTTTGGTGCAGTGGTTAGAGAGTCAGCCCACAGACCAAATGTTCTTGGGTTTGATCCCCCGCCCAGGTGGGAGTGTATGCGGAAGGCAACCAATCAATGTTTCACTCTCTCTCCCCTCTCCCCCTTCCCTTCCACCCTGTCTGAAAATCAATGGAAAAAAATATCCTTAGGTAAGGATTAAAAAAAAGAGAGAGAGAGCAAATAAAATAATAGAATTTTACAGTTGGCAAGAAAAAATATCTGAGATGTTTTAAATTAAAATTATAGCAGCCAGAGTGGGTAAAAGATATAGAACAGTTGGTCTGTGAATAGCTGTGAGCCAGCTCTGACAAAAGACTGCTCACCCTCCTTAGTGTACGTTGGAAGTTTGGATTAATTTTCTGGTGGCAAACCTCAGAGGGAAGGTAGGGGAGGGTGGGGGTAAAGGGGAGAGATCAACCAAAGGACTTGTATGAATGCTTATAAGCCTAACCAGTGGTCACGGACAATAGGGGGATGGGGGAATGCGTGGGGAGGAGTTTGGGATAGGAATGGGGGGATGAGGACAAATATGTGATACCTTAATTAATAAAGAAATTAAAAAAAAATAAAATAAAATAATAAAAAATCAATAAAAAAAAGAAAAATAAATAAAAATATGTACAACTTATCAAAAATTTTTTTTCTGGTGGCTAGTTCTATGATTGTTCTATAGAGGAATAGCCAGATATCTTTGGACCCCAGGAGCCTCTGCTTCTGATTTACACATGAACTTTCTGGACTTGCCCACAACCTATCCAAGAGAGTAAAAACTTCTTTCTTGTACCCTGTGCCTATCCCAGAACTAGCCCCACCTCACTTTCTCTGGTCCTTGTTGTCTTTCACCAATGTAAATTCTTTCAGAACATTTTATATCTTTCTTCTGCCTACTTGATGCATAAAAACATTTGCAAATCTCCACAATGGACAGACATGTTTGCCTTTCCTATGTAGCCATGCTGCTTTAGTTTAGACTCCATGTCTAAATACTAGTCTTCTTTTTTGCAAACAATCCTAATATATAAAGACCCAGGGTCCATAACATCCAAAATAACCAAAGGTTTGACCGACCAGAAGTCAGTGCTGGGTCGTGGCGACCCAGCACTGACTGCCAAGGGGGTTGCGGATCAGGCCCAAAAAGAAGCCTGGAGAGAAAAGCAGGGTCTGATCCGTAGCCTCCGTGACAGCTGTTAATCAGCCCTTGGCTCTCTCTTTCTCTTGGGGCCTGGAGAGCAGCCACACATCTCTTTCTCTCAGGCCTCCACTGGGGCTGCTGTTCAGCCCCACCTCTCTGATCAGGCCCATTGATAGGCCTGGAGATGCTGACTGGCATAGAAACCGACCAATCAGAAACAAATCTGGGTGAAGTGCAAGGAGCCAATGGCTGCCTAGGGGGTGGAGCTTTTGACTCTGACTGGCATAGAAACTGACCAATCAGAACCGAGTCTGGGTGAAGTGTGAGGAGCCAATGGCTGCCTAGGAGATGGAGCTTTTGACGCTGACTGGCATAGAAATCAACGATCAGAACCAAATCTGGGTGAACTGCGAAGGCAGAACCTAAGGTAGGGGCTGAGGAGGGGTTTTAAGGGCAACAGCTGTTTGGGGTAAGGTGTAAGAAAGTGGTTCAATTTTTTTTTAATGACCTATTTGGCAGTATAGTGCATATAGCTAGCTATCAGTCCAGATATAGAGATTATGTATTTTTGTCTGCTAAGAACATTTCCTCCTGATGAAAAAGGCTCCCCCCTCTTTAAGCAATCCTATCCTATATAATCTATCTATACTACTAAAAGGGTAATATGCTAATTATACCAGGTCGACTGGCCATCTTCCATATGTCTGACTTGCTTCCAGACAAAGTCATGGTGGTGGGGGCCAAGGCAGAGGCCATTAGGGTTGATCAGGCTGGCAGGGGAGGACAGTTAAGGGCGAGATCAGGCCAGCAGAAGAGGCCAGTTGGGGGCGAGATCATGCCTGCAGGGGAGGCCAGTTGGGGGCGAGATAAAGCCAGCAGGGGTGGGCAGTTGGGGGCAACCTGGCAGGCAGAGGCAGTTAGGGGTGATCAGGCCAGCAGCGGAGGGCCATTGGGGGTGATCAGGCCAGCAAGGGAGGGCAGTTGGGAGCAAGATCAGGCTGGCAGGGGAGCGCAGTTAGGGGTGATCAGGCAGGCAGGCAGAGGCAGTTAGGAGTGATCAGGCAGGCAGAGGTAATTAGGGGTGATCAGGCAGGCAGGCAGGTGAGTGGTTAGGAGCCAGCGGTCCCAGATTGCGAGAGGGATGTCCAACCAATGGTTTAGGCCTGATCCCCCAAGGAGTCCCCGATTGGAGAGGGTGCAGGCTGGGCTGAGTCCGCCCCCCATGCACGAATTTTGTGCACCGGGCCACTAGTAGCCTAATAAACCTTTTATTTTTAAAAAAGACTTTCAGGTGTAGAAATTATAAGTTTTGAATACAATCTGCCAAACAGAAGATTTAGACTTTATCAGAGGTCTTCCCTCTAAGATGAGATAGTTGAGAAATGAAAAAACAAGCACAAGTATAGGGGTCATTCTTGGAACAGAAAAGAACTAATTTTTCTGATTTATAAAAGAAAGGATGATCTCTCTCATATGTGCAATCTAATGAACAAAATAAATTTACCAACAAAATAGAAACAGAGGCATGGATACATGGAACAGACAGCAGTCAGAAAGGAGGTGGGTGAGGGGACTGGATGGAAGAAAGTGAAGAGATTAAGCAAATACACACATACATATTTAACACATAGACACAGACAACAGTGCAGTGATAGCCAGAGGGAAAGTGGAGGTATGTGGAGGTGGGCAAATGGAAGGAAAATAGGGAGACTTTGCTTGGGTCAATGGGCACACGATACAGTATGCAGATGGTATTTTATTGAGTTGTACACTTGAAACTTGTATGTGGCAAGTTTGGAAGACTTTAGTACACCAGGCCTTTAGTGTATATATAAAATTAATTGGGATGTCTTTGGGTAGTTAGAGCTATAGGTTTGTTTATTTTTCACTTTTTATTTTTCTGTCTTTAAAATATGAATTTATAATTTGAAATTGGGACAAACACACTTAAAAAAATAAATGGGACAGAGGACATTTATACATGCAAAAATTAGCTACATTATTAGGCCAGTAATAGTCCTTGCATTAAGGACAAATTGTATTGTTAAGCATTCAAAAATAAAACAAGATAACATTTTTGTCCTTGGAGGTACTGTAATTTTAAAATAAGAAGAAAAGAGTTAGTGTTTCTTGGCTGGTGGGCTCCCTCATTGATTTTCATCTGGAAGCTAACAGATAAGTTCTTGTCCACTCTATTAGTACTTATATAGTTGGACACAGATTGAACACTTTCATGGGGCATAGAAAAAACATGTGTCTAATCCTATGGACACACATGTATGTGTATGCATAAATCAAAGTACACACACACATGCACACAACATGCTAATGGCTCTGTCACTTGGGCCACCACACAGAAACTAATGGCATGCTGATTCAAAGAACTAAGGCTAGCATTATTTCTGAGTTAAGATAGCAGTATGAGCATAAGCGTAATCACACAATTCCCTACTCCTAAAATGTTATTGATCAATTAAATAAATATACACATGGAAAAAACAATTTTCATCAGCAATATAAACAGAGAAGGTATTCCACACCAGAATATTCTGTTTGAGACCCATGGGATATAGTGAAGGAACCCAGAGAAGGAATCCATTTTGACAGAAAGTGGTGTTTACAGGAAGTTAGTGGTAGTAGACCTATTCAGAACTGACACAGGTACTCTAACTCAGAGTTATGGCTGACATTGTACATGACTGAATGTAAAGGCAGACCGAGGAACTGTTAGGAAATGTAACAATTGGGTTTCTCCTCATCTTGGGAGATGACTATCTTTGTGATTCAATACTGATGTAAGGCAGCACCTAGATGTTTTCTGAAAGAAATGGACCAAATGGAGAACAAGACTTATTTGTGAAGGAATTAAGGAGGCTCTTGTCCTATATATCCTGACACGATTGGTGGCTCAGAGCAGAAGCTTTTAGATGACAATGTTTCTGATACAAGTTGTTAACTATCTGAACTAGTATCAACTGATTTTGTTTATTTTTATTTCATGAAGTCATAGATGCAAGCTGGAAGAGAGAAGGTGGGATACTCAGAGTAGGGACCATGGACATTTGGTTCACTTATTTATGTAACTTACTTATACCTCCAGGTCCTGCTCAAGCACGGTTACACAAATTCCACTTCTATTTGATGATGGAGTGATGCTGTGTATGCCCAACTTTACAACTTAGTGGATCATATAACATGCATTTCATGATTGTGGCTCAATCTGCATGGTAAATTGGTATCCTATAGTCAAGTGTTCAGTCTCTATTTAAGCCCAGCAGTCTCTCAAAAGAAGGGTAGTTACCTGAGGATGATGGTAGGACCTTGCTCCAAAATCCTAAAGTCCTGAAAGGTGATTAATCTATAGGAGCCTGCCAAAGGGATGACAAGCTTCATCCCTATCTACACTGACACTTTAAGCACCAATAGATCTGATGGATCATATGGCCCAAGTGACAGAGCAGCTTTCACAATAGCCTGGATGTGCTTTAGAGTCTTCTCTTGTTCTAGGCCCCATTCAAAACAGATTTTTTGGTCACTTAGCAATAGGACAGAGTAATGCACTGAGGAAGATATGTTTTCTCCAAACCCAAGGAGGCCCATTATGTTTTGTGTTCCTTTTTTGTTTTTATGAGGTGCCAGATGCAACAATTTATCCTTCATCTTAGAAGGGATTCTCCATATTCATCACATCACTGGATCCCTGAAAATTTACTGTGGTAGAAGCCCCTTAATTTCAGTTGGGCTTAGGTCACTCTCTGACACCCAGATACCTTACCAATAAGTCTAGAGTACTTGCTTTTTCCTGCTCACTAGGTACAATCAGCATAATATCATCAATGTAATGGACCAGTGTGACATCTGGGGAAAACAAAAGATTTCAAGATATCTGGGAATTAGGAAGTGACATCACAAAGATGGCAGAGTAGAAGGCTCCAGACTCCATCCATCTACAAAGATAAACAATTAGATAGTATTCCATAAACAAAAACATATCTGGGAGAGACCAGAAGTCAACTTAAGAGGCTTCAGCAACAAAGTAGAACAGAAAACCTGAGAATAACTGCACAATAAAGGGTAGGAAGAGAAGCTTCCTTTTGCCTACATCTTTCTCTCCTATAAGCTGGCACTGTTCAGAATCAAGAGGGAACTCCCAGGCTCAACGGAGTTCCCTGAGTGACCAGCTTTCCCAGCCTTTCATGGTGCCGCTCACAGAACTCACTTCAGTTTCACCTCACCCAGAGGCTAGCAAAGCTGAGCATTTTGAGAATAGGAACAAGGAAGAAGGGCAGGGTAACTAGCATTAGCCCTGCATAATAAGTGTGGTTCCCAGTGCCCTGCTCTGTAGACAACTCCAGCAGATTTTGCTAGTAAAGACCTCAATAGTCCTTGTGGATGCTGCAGACTCCCTCAGGTTTCATCACTCATGACCCCATCACAGACCCCAGAAGATTGTTCTGCAGAAGACTCCAGTACCTTTTGCTGAAGAAATCAAAGGCCAGCACAGTGCTGCAGAACAACTACATATTTCACCTCTGAAATTTTCACCCTACCAGTTTTTGCATTTGCAGACACTAACCTGAGCCCCTCCACCCCCATGCTGCTTTTTTCCCCTCTCATTGGAGCCCAGGTTCCACACTGGCAGCTAGCTCTAGCCTCTGAAGCTGTGTGCATGCAAAATGTCAGCCTCAACCCTTGCAGCTGAGCCCCACCACAGTACATGCTTTCATGACTAGCTCTTGTAGTTATGCATGCACCTGCATGCTGCCAGCCTGACTCCTGTCACTGGCCTCCACCACCATGCACATGCTTGGGGTGAGACTCTACAGCCTTATGGGTGCATGCAGAGAGCCAATGCCACATAGTTGCTTGTGGGCCTAGATCTTTCCCTATCTCCTCTCACTGGCCTGCCTCAATGCGTTCACTTAAAGCTAGCAAGCTGCAGCTATGCACTTGTACAGTGCAATCCCAGATCCAGTCACCATTCTCCATTACCATGTGTGTGCCTTGAGAGCCTCTGACAGGGCCACTGAAGCTGCTAGTGTGCTTATCGTTGAACCCAGCCCTCACACTTCCAAAATGATGCACCTATCATCTGAGAAGAGTTGACTATTACTGACTAACGTTAACCCAGCTAAATGGTGCTCACAAAAAGTATGAAAATTCATTTACTCACCTTGCTTCACTCAAAGTTCTCACATCCAGGTACACTCAAAGTCCAGCTTCAGTATTCATAAGAGAAAAAAAGAACATATTTCTAGAAATAACCAGTTCTCTGTAATACTGACTTTCATAATATCTTTTATTTTGGGGAGAGAGGTGTTGTGTGTGTGTATGTGGTTTTTTTGTTTTTTTGTTTGTGTTTTTACAGACAACTTTAGTTTTTATTTCATGATCATAAACTTAACTCTGCAATCCAGATAGATTGGGAAGGGCTAAGGAAATTATGGAACCCAATGAACTGTGGTGAGAGCACAAAGATTATACTAGTAGAACATTCCAAGCAGCTAGGGGTGTAGGGTGCTCTCCTGAGCTACAGAAGGAATGGTGTGGTGGTTAAGATAAACCACAAGTCAAATTTATTAGAGTTGTCCATAGTCAGCAATGGTGATCTTCTTGCTGGTCTTGCCATTCCTGGACCCAAAGCGCTCCATGGCTGTCACAATATCCATGCCTTCTTTCACCTGGCTGAAGACCACATACTTGACATCAAAACACTCAGTCTTCGCAGTGCAAATGAAAAACGAAACCATTTGTGTTAGGTCCAGCATTTGCCATGGACAAGATGCCAGGACCTGTATGTTTCAGGATGAAATTCTCATCCTCAAATTTCTCCCCATAGATGGACTTGCCATCTGTGCCATTATGTTGTGTGAAGTCACCACCCTGGCACATCAATCCCAGAATAGTTCTATGAAAACAAGAACTTCTATAACCAAATCCTTTCTCCCCAGCATTTAGAACATGAAAGTTTTCTGCTGTCTTTGGAACTTTGTCTTCAAACAGCTTGAAGGAGATGCGGCCCAAGAGCTCGCAGTCGAGGAAGATGTCAAAGAATACAGTGGGGTTCACTGTGGCTGGTCATGGGCAGGGCGGTTCCTGGGCAGTGGCATCTGCATAGCCGGGAGTGTTTGTTTTAAGCCATTTTCTTACTTCCTAGAAACCATCAAAAATTATCTGGCAGAGATGCCCCTGCATTTACTAAACAGGAATAATGCTATCAGACTCAGTGGCCTCAGACCTCTGACTTCTTCTGTTTTGCCATCAGGCCATCATACTTTTGATCTCCCTCCTCCCCAGGACTGGCAGAGTATAACTCACATTAGAATCCATTTGCTCTTGCATGCTCTTTTCCTTTTCTCCTTTATTGTATAAGATGCTACTCTTCCCATAATTTTTAAAATGTATACCTGATACTTTATTTTCTTTTTCCCTAGAACCCTAAAAACATCTGCTTTGGCTCAAAATCACAACGGACTCGTTAGCACAGTATTCTAAAACAAACAGGCTTCAATAGTTAAATATTCCATAGATAAATAGAATCTATTTTCCATGTTAATCCTTTTAAAATCCAACAAGAGAGCATTTTGCACAAGCATGCCAATCAATTAAAAAGGCAAATATCAGAGAACTACAAAATGTCAGAGCTGGAAAGGGCACTTGGAGGTCATCTAAAACAACCTCCATGTTTTTCCATATGTAAAACCAAGGTCCAGTGAGGGTGGGTTGCCAAAAGATTCATTTAGTTATAAACAGAGCTGCATGCAAACCAGGAAGTGTAATGTCTATAACTTAGTTTGAAACTTATCCAAAAATAAGATGGATTGAGAGATGGATAGAGGGATAGATATGATAAATCAAGTGCAGTAAAATGTTAATGATAGGATCTAGTTGACAAGATCATGACTGTTCACTGTAAATACTTTCAACTCTTCTGTGTATGTTTGAGTACTTTCAACATAAAATGTTAGGCATTTGAGCATTGCAACTACCTTATGAAGCTGGGAAGCCAACAATATTGAGGATAGATGCCTCACAATAGGTTTGGTGGATGCATGAGTGAATGCTGGTGTCCACAGTCAACGTAGATAAACTAATGTGAACTCCTACTAAAAGAATACACTTACACTTCTTTAAGATGCATTGCAGGATCCAAATAGATAAAATAGTTTTGATTTAGTCAGGATTCTTGCAATTACAGGTGAAAAATAAATTCACCCCAGATTTGCTTAAGCAAATTAAAAGACTGTATTGGTTTCCATAAATGAAATTTCCAGGGGTGAACTTGGTTTGCTCCTGGTTATCTGCACCCAGAGTCTCCATCTCCTGGCTCTGCTCTCTTTCACATTGGTTCCATTCTTATTCAGGCTTGCTCTTCCCAGTTGCAAGGGTCTCTATACCTCCTGTTTATAACTCAACAAGTCCAAACCTAGAAGAAATGAGAGCACGACTGTCTCAACAATAAAAGCAAAAGTATGAAGAGTGCATTTCATTTGTTCAGTCTGAATTGTGTGCCCATCCTTAAACCAAAAACCATTTGCAAAGAGACTGCGATATTCTAATTGGATGTCAAACCATTAAAATGAAAAGTCACACCACAGGTTTGCTATCTGAATATCTCTTAGATTGCTGAGGAAATTGTCTTAAGGTCCAAGATGGTAGCAAGGAGTAGAGGTCCTAGATGTGACCTATCTTCCAGTAAATTCCATAGCATATTTCTGATCTCAGGAATCTCTCTCCAAGGGAGTCACAAATGCAGATGGTGAAAGTGGCCCATTTCAAGAAAGATGCACACAGCTGGATCTGGGACTATAAGTGTTCCTTGGAGAACAATCTAACACTTGATGAAAAAAAAAGGAGCTTGAGCTCTTGTACACATGGATTCCAGGAACCTAGAAGAAATGATAAATTTGGGGTGTTAAATATGGTCCTTGAAATCAAAGACACTCTTGGAGCCATATTCAAAGAAATCTTAACTATTTTTGCAAGTCAGATTGGAAAGAAATTCACTGACAGTTCTTACTTCTAGGTAATTGAAGTTAATTTCCAAATAAATTTAAGAGTAGGTGTGAACTATTTCATCAAATAATATTGCCTTAACTGGGCTACTTATTCAGATGTGATGATTATATAATCAAATGCACTATTCAAACAAGACCATTTTTATCTTTATAATCATGAATTAAATTAGGCAGAAATGTATGAATGCTGTAAATTACTAGAATTCTCTACCTAGTCTCCTTCCCAGAGTAGAACTGCTGAACCCAGTAATGCTATTCAACAGGGTCAGGCTGCCAGGAGCAGTGCTGAGGTTGCCCACAGTTGTCATGTGTGGAGCCCGAGTGCAGTGACCAAACAGCCTCCAGAGAGGCTCCCAGACTACCACCGGAGAACTATGTTTCTTATGGTCATGAGAAGAAAGAAGGCCAGAAACCAAACTCAGAACAAGTGTATGGAGACAAAGTTTAGGTAGTCCACAAATTTAGAGCAAGAAACAATGAATCATAACTGGCAAAAGAAGGTGCCCTGTACAACTCCAACAGATAAGGCTGCTGGCAGTAGATTGAGTACACTGGTTAAAGCAGCGAGGGTGAGGGGAAATGCTGACCAGTTCCCAACTGTGTCTGGCAACATGCTCACAAATCTAATTTGATCCATATGAAAATACCCTTCCATATCCAGCCTGATCTTAGCAGTTCTTTCTAAATGTGGAGTGGGTTGATACCTAGAAAATGACTTGAAAAAATATTTAATGTGCAAAATTGGGATTTTGAAGGTGTCTTGATCCACATATTTGCACCTGCTTTATGCCTGTGTGCAAACATTTTAATGTGCTCTTTTCTACATTTTTCTCTGTCTTCAGAAATGCCAGGCCCATCTTTCATTCCAACATGACCAACAGATTGACAGACATGGTACATGCACAAATTGTAAAAAAAAAAAAAAAAAAAAAAAAGGGCTTTCATTCATTCAAGAACTATTTACAGAGCATCTGCTCTATGCCAAGCCTCATGATAGGCAGTAGGAATGCAATGGTGAGTAAAAGTAGACATATTGATGGGAAGCATCTGGAGGTGGTGCTGACAGATTAGCAGGGGCCAGAGCATCTAGAGGTGTGTCAGTTATAATGAAGAGTTTGGTCTTCATTCTAAGAGCAATCAAAGTCTTTAGAAAAATCTGAAATTGGGAAGGGAGTATGATGACATCATCAGATTTGTGTTTGCCAAAGATCAGTGTGGCTGCTGTGTACAGGATGGACTAAAGGAGATAAGGGGGGAGCAGAAAGATCAGCTAGGGAGGAGGTCACCATGGTAGTCCAGGGAAGATAAGATGGCTTAAACAAAGGAGTGATTGTGGAACATGAAATATGATTTTAGAGGCAAAATTTGCATGATTTGCTCATAAATTAGACATCACGGGTCTTGGTGAGGAAGAATGAGGCATTAAGGATAGCATCCATGGAGTAACGTACAATTTGACTTAAAAGCAAATTCACTCTCTTTGTAGGGACTCCTATAGCATACAGACAGAGCAGCCCAATATCAGTATCCCTCACATCTTAAAGACTAGTCACATATATGTGTTCACTTTACAGACCCATCAGCTTCAAGTAAAAGGCTCTTGCATTTTGCAAAGACAGAAGGACATTCTGTGCTGATCAAAGACAAATAATGAATGTGATATTAAATAAGGTGTAGTACTTTCTTCACTGGATGTCATGTTTAAAGATTCTAGTTGTAAATGTAGGAAGCCCTAGGTTCTCCTTCATTAACTCTCATGGATGAATTATCCATAGCTAAGTCTCAATTTATGTTAAACCTATTTCAGAAGCAACAAAGCAGTCTGTAAGAAACAGGCAGGATATTGAAACCCATGGAATATATTCCAAGAGAGAAGTATTTCATCTTAATTATCCGGGGATGGGGAAATCAGCATGATGTGGAGGAAAAGAGCAGCAATGTCAGAGTCAGGCAAAGATAAACTAGAATCTTGGTTCTCCATCCAGTGGGTATGTGACCTTGGAGCACATATTTCTGCAAGTATTTCCTTCTGTTTAAAATTCATTTAGAATGGGACTACATCAAAATAAAAAGATTCTGTACAACAAAAGAAACCGTAAACAAAACAACAAGAAAGCCCACTGCATGGGAGAACATATTTGCCAATGTTATCACCGATAAGGGTTTAACCGCCAACATTTACAGGGAACTCATACAACTTAACAAAAGGAAGATAAACAACCCAATCAAAAAATGGGCAACGGACTAAATAGATACTTTTTGAAAGAGGGCATAAGGAAGGCCAAGAGGCATATGAAAACATGCTCAAAGTCACTAATCATCCAAGAGATGCAAATCAAAATGACAATGTGGTACCATCTCACACCTGTCAGAATGGCTATCATCAACAAATCAACAAATTACAAGTGCTGGAGAGGATGCAGAGAAAAAGGAACCCTAGTGCACTGCTGGTGGGAATGCAGACTGGTACAGCCACTGTGGAGAACAGTATGGACTTTCCTCAAAAAACTAAAAATGGAACTCCCATTTGACCCAGTGATCCCACTTCTAGGAATATATCCCAAGAAACTAGAAACACCAATCAGAAAGTACATATGCACCCCTATGTTCATAGCAGCACAATTCAGCATAGCTAAGATTTGGAAACAGGCTAAGTGCCCATCAGCAGATGAGTGGGTGAAAAAACTGTGATACATCTACACAATGGAATACCTCGCTGCTGTAAAAAAGAAGGAATTCTTACCATTTGCAGCAGCATGGATGGAACTGGAGAGCATTATGTTAAGTGAAATAAGCCAATCAGGGAAAGATAAATATCACATGATCTCCCTCATTTGTGGAATATAATGAACAACATAAACTGATGAACAAAAACAGATCCAGAGACAGAGAAGCATTGATCAGACCGTCAAACCTCAAAAGAAAGGTAGGGGAGAGTGGGGGTAAGCGGGAGAGATCAATCAAAGGACTTGTATGCATGCATATAAGCCTAACCAATGGACACAGACAACAGGGGGATGAGGGCATGAGTGGGGGGTGGGGAGCAATGGGGGGATAAGGACACATATGTAATACTTTAATCAATAAAGAAAAAATAAAATTAATTTAGAAATACTTGAAATACAAATTGTTATAAGGATGCAATTAGATAATCAAACATAGTTTCCTTATATATCCATAATGAGTACAACAGTACCTACTGTTCAGGATCATTGTTGGATTGAAAGTAAAGACAGTAGTAACACAACATTAAAATATATGGCACATAGAAGACAATACATCAGAGCTATTAAGACAGAGGGAATCCCTTGGGATTGTTCTACATAAACAAAGTAAAAATATTATTGATTGAAAAAATTCTCATTATTCAAATAAAGCTGAAATAAAACTAGTTCTTAACCCTTTGATAAAATTCTACTTTTTTCAAACCAATATTATGTGCAGTTTTTATAATAATATGTTTTTAAAATAAAAGTTTTATTTATGATGTGATCATTTTTAAAAATAACTGTTTTCAATACTTTGTATTATCTTTTTTTAAAAATATGTTTCATTGACTTTTATATAGAGAGGAAGGGAGAAGGAGAGACAGATAGAAACATCAATGAGAAAGACACATCAATTGACTGCCTTCTGCATGCCTCCTACTAGGGATCTAGCCCACAACTTGGGCATGTGTCCTGATGGGGAATGGAACCCAGAACCTCTTGGTCCATGGGACAATGCTCAATCCACTGAACCACAGTAGGTGGTCTACTTTGTATTATCTTAATGGCATGATATAAAATTCTCAAATTTACCTGATTTCAAATGGTACCTTATCAGAGCTGTCTTCGCAGATTATCCTATCTATATAAACCAGTGCCTCTTCCTCCATCCAATGCACAGATAATAATTTCATCACCATGCTTCTCCTCACCGCCTCTATCCTTTATTTTTCTATATAGCAACTATCGCCAACATCTGGCATCCTGGGTAATTACTTGTGGACTTGTGTTCTATCTTTCCCCATCAGAATGAAAAGTTCAAGGAGCATAGGACTGTTCTGTTGTTTTGTTAACTGACTTATCCTTGGCACCTACAACTGCATCTGGCATAGTGTGGGCACCAATAAATATTCACTTTTAAAATGAATAATAATATTTGTGCATACTTACCAAATAAAAAAAATGCTACTTTTCATGTGAATTAATATGACAGCAAAGCTTTCATAGAATCTATTTGCATTTTACGTTTAACTTTTTTCTTCAGCTCCCATTTCCTATAACAAGGCCAGAGAAGGCTTTAACTCTATTTTACAATCAAGTAAATTAAAGCTTAGACAAGTTATGTGTGCCATCTTTTATCACACAACTATTGAGTGATTTCCTCATCAAAACCTGATTCTATCTACTGAGCCAAACCAGTCAGGGCCAAAACCTGATTCTAAAAGAAGAAACTACAATTGCAGTGTCAAAAATGCAGAAGTCACTTGGAATATGCAAAATAACAGTGTTCGGTTTGTATCTGTCATAAATGAATTGCTTGCTTTCTAGTTGAATTTCAAGTTTCTTATAGTAATGAAAGTATGCAAATAATGACTTTTTCCTCACCCTGCATTACAAAGGTTAAGGGCAAAGAATGAACACCTGCTGTGTGATACTGCTTTTCACCAATAACGCAAAAAGATGTGGAGCTCCATTTACAAATACCTGCATAATAATAATGCATGATAAATGAAAAATGCCTGGCTTCCATCTGACAGAGAGTAGCATCAGCATACTATGTTTGATTAAGGTCTGTATTTTCCCTTTCACCACAGAAAACGTGTTTTGCTAAAACAATGATTTAAGATGAGTGTTGGTGGTCAAATCCCATTAATCCCACCCTAGAAAAACTGGGGAGTAGGCAGACCTTGGTTTTTGTGTGCTGGCTGCCTTTCCATGTTATACCTTCACCACTGTGATCACTCCCAGGCAACAAGAAGCTGCTTAAAACATCCCTTGCATCTCCTCATGGCCTCTTCCCCTGCCAAATACCCAGTGTGGACCTATCCCTCCATGGAAAAAAGAAAAATAAGTTGAAAAGCTGGTTTATGCTGAATTGTTAAGATCATAATAATTCCAGAATAATTTTGGATTCAGCTCTTAGTGCAAAATCAGGCCCCACCACTTATTTGCTGTCTGGCCTTGGGCAAGTTACATAATTTCTCTTTGCTTCATTTTTCTCATTATGGAATGGAAATACTAATAGTACTTGACAGGATTGAGTGAAGACTCGTGTGTGTGTGTGTGTGTGTGTGTGTGTGTGTGTGTGTGTGTTTCCGAGTGCCTAGAACTTAGTGTTAAGTATTTGCTATTAAAGACATAGGTCATAAAATGTAATAAAAGAGGGGACTGATCTGATTTTGATTTCTGTGACCTGGGCATGTTACATCATTTCTCTGAATAAGATTCCTTATTAAAATGGATATACTCCCTACTTTACAATGCCAGATTAAGGATTTATAATATTGTATGTAAAGCATATAGAATATTATCTGATGAAGAGATGTTTCATATAGCATTAAATATTATTCTTTGCAACTTAAAAAGGGGATTGTGGGGTGTAGTAATGATATTCTAAAGTACTCATTGGGATAATGATCTTGAGCAGTGCTTCCATTGGAGACCTTCAAGGTATCTTAAATAAGACCAGCATTAATGTTAGAAAGTTTTGTTTTTGATGCTGTTTGCAGCAGATCATATTTTCCAAGGATGATTACAGCAATGCCTCATATTTCACATGTTCTTTTTACTAAGTGACCTGGACCTCTTGAATGTCTCTTCCCCTTGAATTGGGGCTTTGTGACGGCCTTGATCACTGGAGAAGCTATATGACTTCCAACGTTAAGTCATAAAAATGCCATGCACTCTGCCTAATTTCTGGGGACACTCCTTCTGGGGAACTCCAGCCACCATGTAGAGTGGAACTGCCCTGAGGCCACCATGCTGTGAGGAGGCTCTAACTAGCCCATGTGGAGCTGCCCTAAAATTCTGTGACGAACCCTAAACCAGAATGGCTCACTTAAGTCCTTCCTAAATTCTGGAAGCTCAGAAACAGTGAAAAATAGGAGAACCATTGTTATGTTAAGCCACTAAGTTTTGGAGTGGTGTGCTATGCAGTTTTAGGTAACAGATTCACAATTCTGTGTTTCAATTGTGTTTTACTGTGTGAAAATATTGCTTATGATATCTTATTATTGTATCTTATTTGACAAATGTATTTCATGAAAGCAGATCATCTCTTTTATGGCTGAGGAGATGGAAGATCTGAGAAATTGAGTGACTTTCCAGAGGTCACACAGCCAAGTGCAGTGGCAGAGCAGGCAGGCAAACAGTGATCCTCCAATTTCAAGCCCCAGAGTTGGTCTGTTCATATCACCCACCTCAGAGTAAAGGACTTTGAGAAGAACAGCATGAAAATTGCTCTTGGTACAGCTTTTCCTTGAGTTCCAAAAACCTTTTATAAAATGAGATCGTGCAAGCAGATGTGATTTACTTCAAGTTTTGCCTGGTGTTGGGCTGATAGATTTCCATAGTTGGTACCATAAGGATGAGTTTGTATTGTTTTAACCACTTGAAATGAAAAACTGAAGCATGTTCAATATTTACATTTCATTTTACTAGATCTTGGTCATTCAATTTATTGTTCAATTTCACATTGTAGTTTTATGATTTCTCATTTCCATGATTATTAATCGGAATGACAAATGTACTCAATGATTTAAAGGCACGTTTTAAAAGTATTTGGTGGGAAATTCAATTCGGGTGATATCTCCTGAAAAACAATCTTTCTATAAAAGTGAAAAAGTTACTGCCATGTCATCGTGTTCTCTGAAAATACACAGTGAGCAAAAATAGCCAATTAAAGAGCATGATAACTGTCCTCCTTGAAATTCCTACAGGTAATTTAAAATGTCATGCTTTTATTTCTTCCTGCATATTTTCAACAAACAAAATGCTTGTTTTTCCCTCCTGATGATCCTGACCACTGTTTGTTTCTGGGTGGTCATGGAGACTGAAGGTTGTCTACAGAGTGCTGTAAAGTGAGCACCAAGAGTCATTTCTTCTGTATATCGTTACATGCCACAACCCTTCTCTTGGTTATAGCCTGGAGAGCATGGATGGAGTATGGAACCAAGGACTTTGTAATATTTCTCTTCCTAAAAGTTCCCCAATTCAGAATTCTATTACTTTGGTACTCTGAATTTCTTTCCCTTCAGTGATTGTTGAAAAATAAACATTTTGAGGAAAATCTCAGTTGAGATTTTAGTTTTATGGCTATTTTTAGAAATCTTTGACATGTCACTTCCTGAAATTCAGAATGGCATTACCAGCCTAGGATTAGAGAATACCAATGCCAATAGAGCCCCTTGAGTTCACTTAGTCCAGACTCTTTGACAAATAGGCCAACTGAGACTCCAAGAGAGGTAGGACCTTGTCCGCAGTCACATCATAAACTGAGGGCTGGCTTCCCCTATGTCCAGAGACTTCTTCTGCTAGATCTCCTTTGCTCAGTGAGTCTCTTTGACCACATATGGGCAAGACTGTGGGTACTAGAAAAAGCTATTTTCTCCTAAGACTGAATACATAAGGATGTCCCTAGGCTCTGTCCCAGCCCAGATAACCACAAACCCAAGCACATTCCTTTCCTTCTTGCCTCTCAGGTTATTTTCAGTTGAAGAAGAGGAAGGAAACTTCTATTGAGGTACTACCTCTCCTTCTGGCTTAACATTTCTTTTGATCTTTCTCTTTGGTTCCTGACCCGCCTCTTTTGTTTCTGAAATATCTAGTGGGAGAATTTTCTTGGCTCAACATGCACTGTTGTGAGTCAGGCCAGACCCAGTCAGGATTGAATGAGAGCCTTAGGAACCCATTTCCTACAGAGGGAAGTTGGGACATTTCTAAAGGGAAAAAAAGTAATGTTTTAATTAAGACTCTTAGCTTAATTTAAAAAAATAAAAAAAATAGAAATTAGCCATTTTTCTCACTAGTGAGCCTAGCCTTTGGTATGATCTATATGAGACAAATAAACATTTTGAATAATGAGATTAACTGGGTTATTCAGGAAATAAAACTTTGATCTGAGGGGGAAAATGAGTTTTTGCGGAGGCTCAATTTAGCCATATTCCCCTCTATGTAAACCAAATGTAATAAATAGTGCCTCATTTCTTCAATGTATTTCAGAGTCATAGCTCAGGCCAAATGGAATTAGGTCAATTCAGCAGTGGTATTAATGTGGCTCCAAGTGAGGTGTCACATTTCCCACCATGAACTCCAGCACTGAGATAAACTGTCACAGCTGCAGGAATAAGCAATGGTCCCAGGCAGGTCGTCATGTATAGACATGACTACAATGTGTGTAAAAAGTGCCCTTGTAAATGGAAAACACTTAAGTAAGCAAACAATGAACCCAGAGCTGTTCACACACTACAGAGAAGTCCTCCAATGCAAAAACAACCCTATTATAAATTTCTCCATGGGACCACCACACAATAGACACAATATATACATTGTGCTGAAAGCAAGGAGAAAAGAAGAAATAATTGTCTCAAATTTGTCATTTCATGTCTATCAGTTTTAAGATTTGCAGGACAATCCTATAATCAGTGCTTCTCAAACTTCAGGATACACAGGAATCAGCAGGGAAGCTTGTAACTATGCAGATTCTGATTTGGTGGGCCAGAGAGTCCGCTGTAGAAAACAAGTTCCCAGTTCATGCTCAAATTCTGGTCCACACACCATAATTTACGTATCAAGGCTCTAGGCTTGACCTTCCCAACCTTGTGCTGCAGTATTGTAATGAGAATGTATTGTATATGTAATGTGATATCCACATCCCTTGGGCACCTGGGCAGGAATTGAACGGAGCCTCTGGCAGTGAAGTTTATCTTAGTGTGTTGTGCAAGTGTTATCCTTTTCTATGTGTGCACTATAGGGAAAAGGTTTGGAGGCACATCTCTAAGTAGTAGTGGAAGTTTAACATCATTCCCATTAGCAATAAATTATTCCTAGTAATAATCATAATGATAACAATAGCTATCATTTATTGCCCACTTACTATTTGCCAAAAACTGTGCCAAGTACTTTACAGGACTCAGTCATAGAATCTTATAACAACTCTAAAATATACATGGCAGTATTAGCCCCTAGGTGACTTACATCTGTTCCCATGGCTTTTCACTTTAGATATTAACTGTATAGTAATGATTCTCAAATTTATATCTGCAACTCTGACTTCTTCCCGAACTCTGGTTGCATTATCCAACCGCCTACTTGATGTATCCACTTGGAGATGCTCAAAATTCATAGTATATCCTAAGCAGAAAACATGCTCCTCTTCCAAGCTGCTTCTATTTAATCCCTCCAGCTAAAAATCTAGGTGTCTTTTTTTTAACTTCTTTTCCTCACCCTACATATACATGTACTCCATTAGGAAATACTGTCAGCCCAACTTTCAAACTGTAATCTGAGTCAGTCTGGTTCTCTCTATCTCCTCTGGCACCATTAGCTGTGGCTTGGATCACTGCAACAGGCTTCTGGCTGTTTTCTCTCTCTCCGTTCTGTACTTTGAGCAGCTTTGGTTGTCTAGAGGTGGTTGGCATGTTTGCAAGTGGCAGCTGGTGAGGCCAGAGCAGTGGAGTTGAGCCAGATAATAATAGCAAATATTTGAGTGACACTCACTACGCTCCAGACAACTTTCTAAGGACCTTGCACAGAATAACATATTTAATGCTTGCAATAACCTCCCAGTCATGTTCTATTGTTACCCCCATTTTACAGGTGAGTACACTTGCCCAATGTCTCCCAGCTAGGGAACAGTAAAAGTAGGATTCAAACCAAAGCTGAATGAGTCTAGAATAAGCAAATCGAACTTTTCTGCTGTTTCTTCTAGAAAGGTTTGTGTGTCACACTAAGGAGCATGCACTGTGACCTGAAGGCTAGGGGAAGGGCCATTAAAATTAATAAATCCACCAAGTCAGTTATGTGGTTGTTTTGTTTACAGACAAGTACACAAACTCAAGCAAATTATTTTTTAACTGAATTGGTAACTTCAGTGAACTAAATAAAAATAATCAAGTTGCTTAAGCAAATCACTTCCCTTGGAAGTTGCGTATTTTGTGAATTCTGCTGGTCTGTTCCTATATCCTCCAGAGAGTGTCCTTATGGAAATCCATTGCTGTACATCAAGAATATCTGTCTGATGCTTCCATATATATCGACCAGTATATATTTATACTTTTTCTCAATGTATATTCTAATTTGAATAAGAAGTAGAAGAGTATGAATACCAATTACTTTCATGACTATAACAATACCTTGCCTATTCTGAAAATATCTCCCAAGGGATTTGGATTATACATAACTCATCTCTTAGGAAATAAAACCTTGAATGTCATTCAGTACATCTCTGGCAGTGATCAGTCAATGCACTATGCTAATAAAAGAGATCTATTCATTCCAATCACTTGCTTCTGAAGATATAAGGGTAAAGTCACATAAAGAGAAGGTACATGTTCCCATGGTACCTTGTGCTTGCAACTCTTTAGCACGGACCACATTATATTACTATGGTCTATTTACTTTGCAATCTCTTCCACATGACTGTGAGCTTCTCTAGGGCAAAAACCATATTTTGTTCAGCTTTGGATCCCAAGCACTCAGCACAATGCTTAGAGAAGAGTGAGCTTTCGGTAAACTATTATGGGATAAATAAAGTGGCATTTGACATAGCTGATCACACCTTCCTTCTTAGATACCATTTTTAGTAGGCATCTGAGATGCTCCTCTCTCCTGGCTTCTCTTCTACATTTACTGGCTATTTTTTTCAGGCTCCCAAAGTTCTACACTACCTCTTTTGTTGAATTTCCAGTCTCATGACTTTAAATGCCATCCTTAAGCTGACTACTCTAAAATCCAGTGGCTTCCAAGCACATGTTTAGAATAAAATTCAATTTCCATACAATTACTTAGAGGCACTCCACAGTCTGCCCTGCCTCCCCACATCTGACTTTCTCTCTAAATGACCACTCACTCTCTCCCCAGCTCACTCTGTTCCAACTACACTGGCATCCTTGCTGTTTGGGGGAATATACCGACCATGTTTTTGTCCCTTGGAATGCTCTTACTTCATGTCTCATTCATTCAGATTTCTTATCAATACTTATTTTTAAGGAAGCTTTCCCTGACCATCCAATATCTTTCCCCCATCAAGTTCTATTCTTTTTTACTCTAAATTATTTTCTTTTCAAAGCACATATCACCATCTGATATGTACTAGTATAGTTGTGTGTTTTCTCTCGTTTCCTTCCTCTAGGCTATAAGCACCATGAGGGCAGGGATTGCTGGTATTTCTGGTACCTAGAAGAGTTCCTGTACTAGAGTGAGTACCCAATGAGTATTTATTGAAAATAAATGAATGAGTAGAAATGGCAGATTTTAGAAAACAAATGATGAGTTGTAATTTATACTTATAGATGGCGAAACCAATTCCAAATCCCAAGAATCTGTGAGTTCAAACTTCTCTCCTCATCTAACTTTGTAGCCAGCTAGACCATTGACTTTGCCTTACACATCTTTGTATTTCTACTGCCTAGCATAGGACATGGGATACATAAGGTACTTAATAAATGTTGAATGAATGAATATACTTTACTATTAGAAACAAAGCCTATGGATTTCAGTGTGTGCCCCCTGGGTAAATGTGAGACAGACTTGTTAAAGGTGATTGTAAAACACTTCACAATTGTTGGGTACCAGGGCCATGCATGGCAGCAGTTGGATTTTCATTTGATTGGAGCAGCTATTAGCACTGTGGCTGTTTCAGTGATCTGATTCGTCCACAAGGGCTCCTTCATGTGGCTCTAACAGCCTGTCCTTATGAGGGAATGGACCTGCTTGCCTTGGCAAAATAGGAAGATGGGGAATCTGATGAAATCACAGCACTGCTTAAGAGTTAAGTCCTGTAAAGCTTCACATTTACACCAGACTAAAATCATTTGGGATGACCCAGAATCATAAAATCTGTTCTAAAGCATATACAAAAGTATGGGTGAGTGTCAGGGAAACTCAGTTAGCATACACAAATGCTTATTTTTATTTATTTATTTATTTATTTATTTATTTTAATCAATCTTTATTGTTCAGATTATTACAGGTGTTCCTCTTTTTTTCCCCCCATAGCTCCCCTCCACCTGATTCCCCACCCCACCCCATGCCCTTACCCTCCGCCACTGTCTTCATCCATAGGTGTAAGATTTTTGTCCAATCTCTTCCTGCACCCCTCACACCCCCTTCCCCCTGAGAATTTTCATTCCACTCCCTTTCTATGTCCCTGATTCTATTCTATTCACCAGTCCATTCTGTTCTTCAGATTTTTTATTCACTTGATTTTTAGATTCACTTGTTGGTAGGTATGTATTTGATGTCATTTTGTTGTTCATAATTTTTATCTTTACCTTTTTCTTCTTCTTCCTCTTCTTAAAGAATACCCTTCAGCATTTCATGTAATCCTGGTTTGGTGGTGATGAACTCCTTTAGCTTTTTCTTGTCTGTGAAGCTCTTTATCTGACCTTCAATTCTGAATGATAGCTTTGCTGGGTAGAGTAATCTTGGTTGTAGGTTCTTGCTGTTCATCAGTTTGAATATTACTTGCCACTCCCGTCTGGCCTGCATAGTTTCTGTTTAGAAATCAGCTGACAGTCGTATGGGTACTCCCTTGTAGGTAACTAACTGTTTTTCTCTTTCTGCTTTAAAGATTCTTTCTTTGTCTTTTGCCCTTGGCATTTTAATTATGATGTGTCTTGGTGTGGTCCTCTTTGGATTCCTCTTGTTTGGGGTTCTGTGCGCTTCCTGAACTTGTAAGTCTATTTCTTTCACCAGGTAGGGAAAGTTTTCTGTCATTATTTCTTCTAATAGGTTTTCAATATTTTGCTCTCTCTCTTCTTCTGGAACCCCAAAAATTTGGATATTGGTACGCTTAAAGTTGTCCCCGAGGCTCCTTACACTATCTTCATATTTTTGGATTCTTTTTTCTTTTTGTTTTTCTGGTTGGGTGTTTTTTGTTTCCTCATATTTCAGATCTTTGGTTTGATTTTTGGGGTACATTGATCTACAGTTGAGTTTCTGTATATTCTTTATTTTAGACAGTGTATGCTTAATTTCTGACTGGTCCTTTTCTATTTTTTTTTTTTTGGCCTTCTCATTAAGATCCTTAAAGGTCTCACTAAGTTCCTCAGAGGTTTTTATAAGATTCTTGAGTAACCTTATAAATGTGGTTTTGAACTCTATGTCTTCCAGTAGTTTGCTTTCCTCCATTTCTTTCATTCGTGACATGTATCTTTGTCTCCACATTTTGGCTGCTTCCCTGTGTTGATGGAGTGGCTTTGTGTGGTAGGTGACCTATAGGGGCCAGTGGGGCACCCCTTTGTGGGCTGAGTGCAAAGTCTTGGTGTAGTTAATCCTTGATTGCTGTTGGTACACTGGGAGGAATTGACCTCCAGGACAATTGGCTGTGAGGACCTGCTGTGTATATAATGGAAGAACTGCTTCGCTGGAGACCCGCTTATGGTGCAGAACTTGTTTCAGTGGGGCTTCTTTGGTCCTCACTGAGTCTGCCTCTTGAATGTGTCACTTATGGATGTGAGGAGTTGAAATCTGGTGTCTCACACTGACCACTAGGTACACTGGCTCCTGGATCTCCAATGCGGTGCAGGTCAGCTACTGTCCTAGGACACCCAGCAGGAGCTACAGTTTTCTCCACTTTGCTTGGAGTTTGGAGGTTTTGGAGCTGTCTGACCCAGGCTGCAAGTTTGCTAGGTTAAGCTGCGATAAGGCAGGCCATTCATATGCAAAAGTCGCTGCTTGGAGCTTGGGTGGGTTTGTAGGTTGTGGGGGGTGGGGTCTTAGGGCGTCACTAGGCCAGGGCGTGGCAAACAGTGATGGCTGCCAGTCAGCCGTCTCTGCGTCTCTGACTGCGTCCCCACGTCCCGCGCCCCAGCACAGTAAACAATGATTCCTGCGCGCAGCTCTGCAAACAAGCCACCCTCACTTTCTGACCAGATGGCAGACAGTCCAGCTTCTCCCCGTAGGATTTTGGGTCCCCCACATCTCCCCAGAAACTGGATTTCAGAGTAGTCGGGAGCTTGTCTCCCTTTGGATTGAAAAAAGCAACGCCTGCCACCAGCCTGGATCACGCGCCTCCGTACCTCAGCTTTTCAGCGCTTGTGCACGTCTCAGTGCTCTTTTCCCTTTCCTTCTAGTTGTAGAACTTCCACTCAGCCAGCTTTCCCGTGGTTCTGGGTGATAGACGTTTTGTCTTTTAGTTGTAGTTTTGAAATTGTTGTGCGAGGCAACAGTTTAGGTGTTTACCTACGCCTCCATCTTGGATCCTCCCTCCACAAATACTTATTTTTAGTAATTGTTTATCAACATGGAAAAGTTCATGCTCTTAACGAAGACATATACTCATTTATTAGATTTCATTATTATAATTTGTTTTTAATATCCTGAATATAATTTTCTTTAATTTCCTATATAAATGGTAACTACTGTATAATAAAATGTGTTATTGAAACAAGAACTCTTTGAAAATGAAGGGGGGCTCTAATAATCATTTTGGCTGATCAAAGGAGCAAATTGAGACTGCTTCAGCCCATCTGGGACATGGGGTCTCTTTCTCCAAATGTACTTTGATAAGCTCTTATGTGGATAAATTTAGTTTTAGAAAACTCAGATTTCTGTTGTCTGACTCATGTTCAGGTTGTAAAAAATGAGATAGCCAATACAATTATTCCAATAACCTGTATCATATATATTAATGCTCCTTTTCCCACAAGGGTTAGAAATAATGTTATTTATGATTTAGAAACACCTTGAATATCATATTTGACAGAGCAGAAAACTGAGATTATGCAACCAGCCTAAGGCCCTGATTATCAGTCAAGAAAACTAGGATTCAAACTCAAGAAGTGTGTTTTTGTTCTTCTGATTTGGTGTTTCTTGCTTCCTCATATTCTAAATCACTGATTTGATTCTCAGTATAATTCACAATTATAAAAAGGTTGAAGAAACTCAAATTGTTTTTCCTTGTTTAATTTTCTTGTCTGTTTCTCTATTCCAAGGAATTGCCCAGGAATTTTTCTAAGTTTTTAATATCGTGCCACATTTAGACATACTGAACTATGGAGGTAATAACATAAAGCCAAGATTTTACTCAGTTTTGTCCTTTTATTAAAATTCTCTGTGAACATGATCCCCTTTATTGCCCTGACCAGGAACCAAACTAGCAACCTTTTGGTGCACAGAATGATCCTCAACCAACTGAGCCACACTGGCTGAGACCCTTATGTCCTCTCTCATTCAGTCATCCCAGAAGGGTACCAGACCTAGTCGGCTCCTAAGAACAAAGTCCTTGGTTGAGTCTGGTGGGTCAGTCCAGAAATAGAGCATTTGGGCAGAGGTAAACCATAAGAACAAATACCACTGAGTCAGTGAACAACCCTTGAAGACTCACATGTCTTGTGTTAAACACCATATTTAGTATGGGGATATATTAAACATGGTCCTTTTCATGCACTTTTTGAAGAAAATGTGTCTGCCTAATGCCTATCCAAATATATACTTCATATCTGCATAGTCAGACATTTTCTACAATGGTCAACGTTTGACGGATTTTTTTCTCTGAGATGCCAGAGGCTAAAGAGTGTGATCCTTCATTACTATGCCTAATAGGAAAGAGGCTTCAATGCCATGAGGTCAATGGGAATATTACTTTGCAATAAGAAAGATCTTCAATTGTACATATAAAAGAGAATGAAAAAAAAGTGTGTAATTTTTTATTTTATTTTTTACCCCATGGCCTAACAACTTGAAAGAATATCTTTCTATTCCAAAGAGACTATTATGGGAATGTTTCTAGAAATCAATGCTAGATTTTTAATTATTTTGAGAGAGAAAAGAAAATTGTACTATTGAAAGTGTTTGTCTACTGATATTTAGAATATTTTATTTCTCCTATTTTATCTTGTTATTAGTGACAATGGAGAACCTAGCATAATGCAATTATAATTAGAATTGTAAGTTGCCCTACATTTCTCTTTACCACCATACTTATCCTAAGAACTGACTGTTTTATTCACATTTTAGGTTTGATTATTTTTTCAAGGTCTTTCAAACTGTAAACGAAAAGGCACTTTCTGAAGGTCAGTTCAAAGACAGAGAAACTGAGGCCGGCCATTCATACTTTGTCTCCAAGGTGAACGCCTGAGGTGACTTATTCGTCTAACCAGTGTGTACTCAATAAGCGGGGTTTTTTGTTTTTTACTATAAAGATTAAACATTGACATTTAAAAAATCACTTTATCAGTTCTTACAGCCTTAATTGAATTATACATTCCAAAAAATGATAGTACCAAGCAGAAATGTCATAAAGCCAATAACAGCTATGATGGCATAAAAGATGATCCCCATACTCCATGCATGACCTACATCACTTCACATTTCTCTGGAAAAAATGCTCTTCACACTTCCTGTGCTTTACTTTCCACTTCCCAAATAATGGCTATTCGGAGTATGTGCACTTTGCAGATATCAACATACTTATCAGATGTACTTCCCTTGATTAAAGACTCAGCTCACTATCCCAGAAACAAACATTTAAGATGCATTGACAATTTTGTTTTAGAATTGCCTTTCCAATCATTATTCAATAAGCAACTTTTCCCTGCAATTTACTTATATATCAATACAATATTTTATTTTCTATAACACTTTATATTTGCACTTTATCAGGCATATATTTCTAACACAGGCATAGCTAAGTAAAGGAAGAATGGAATGACATTTTTTTCACATTGACCTTCCAGTGTGCTAAAATGTGCAGCTGGATGAACATACACAGACCTCCATTCCTAACAGAGCTGCTTTGTTCCTTTAACAGGGGACACAGTCTGTCTTTCCCGTGTGACTCACACACGCCTCTGAAGCCCTTTCAGTTCAATCAGAATCAAGAACTATCATTTGGAAAAGCTGCCAGGATGTCATATAGGGGAATATGGGAACCACATGCTCAACGTGGGGGACTCCAGGAGAAGGGGGAAAGTAAGGGCAGGGAGATTTCCAGTTCTAAAACTAGGTTTAAATCAGCAAAGTTCTCACCTGGATAAGCGTGTCTCTGGGATGAAGAACAGTTAATTTTGTTTTGTCCTTACCTGAGAAGATTCTTGCATTTTGCCAGGAGCCATCTGATCATCAGAAAAACTGTGGGTGTATCACTGAACAATAACTAGGATTACAAATGACAACAGTACCCCATCAAGTCATCACCAGCAACAACTAATTAGAACCATGAAGAAATCTGGGTCATACTAGTGGGTATTCAATTGCACTTAAAAAGAATATTGTGACAATATCAATTGATGCAGAAAAAGGATCAGACAATATCCATAATCCATTCATACGTCATATTCATAGTACACACCTTAATCCAAGTTAATTATAAGTAAAGCATCAGACAAATACCAATTTCAGGATGTTCTATAAACAATGATATTAAAACTACAAGGAAAATTGTAAAATCATCACTGCCTAAAGGAGCCTAAGGAGACATGACACATCAGTTGGGGGGGTAGGGAACAGGACATTTATAATATGTTCAATAAGAAAAATATTTTTAAGTAAAAATAAATAAATAAATAAATAATAGATGTAATGTAATATCCTGGATGGGATCTTGAAAAAGAAAGAGGGCATTATGTGAAAAGTATGAAAATTTGATAAAGTATAGACTTTAGTTAATAATAGTATATTAATATTGATGTCTTATTTTTACCACATTTATGGTACTAATATAATATGTCAATAATAAGGGAAACTGGATGGGAAGTATACAGTAACTCTGTACTATCTTTGCAATTTTTCAGTAACTAAAACTGTTCAAAGAATAAAGTTTATTCTAAAAATTTAGTAAATCTCTGCCAAAACACATTAAGAATAAACAGAACATTGTAATAGATCCTTCAGTCATTAGTAAAATAAGAGAATATCATGAACAACTTATGTCTACTAATACTAGAGGCCTGATGCATGAAATTCATGCATGGGGGGAAGCGGGGATTGTCCCTCAGCCTGGCCTGCACTCTCTCACAATCTGAGACCCCTTGCTCTTAACCGCCTGCCTGCTCGCTCCTTACTGCTTGGCTCATCACTCCTTATGGCTGCCACAGAGGTGGGAGAGGCTCCCGCCACCGCTGCTGCACTTGCCAGCCATGAGCCTGGCTTCTGCATTGAGTGTCTGCCCCGTGGTGATCAGTGTGTCATAGCAACCAGTCGTTCTGGTCTTTCTGCTGTAACCGTCGCTGGCCTTTTATTATATAGATTTAGATAAAACTTACAAATTCTAGAAGAATGTATTTTACCAAAACTGAATAGATCTATCATTATTAAAACATTTGCATTAGTAATGAAAATCTTCCTGCATTGAAAACTGCAGGTGCAAAGAGCTTCACTGTAGTTCTACCAATCATTCAAGAAAGCAATAGTTGCAGCATGATACAAACTATTATTCCAAATAATGGGTACAATTTGAAACTCATTCTATGAGTCTAACAACACATTGTTACCAAATTTTAACAAGAGCTGTATAAAAAATGAAAATACAAGTGACTCTCATTCAAAAGTAGCCATGCAAAAACCCTCAGAAAATATCAGCAACAAAAAAGGGCAATACATCATTAGATTATGAATTCTTTTCCAGAAATGCTGCTTCTATTTTACTTTAAAATTTTAATTAGTGTAATATACTACATTACCTTATTAAAAGGAAAAATCATATGATTGTCAAAATAGATGGAGTGAAATAATTTGATTAAATTAATAACACATTCATAATAAGAACACTTAGCTAAATTCCTATAAGAAAACTTCCTTTACTTGAAAACTGATGGCTACAAAAAATACTTAATGGTGACACACAGAGTAATTTTTATTGAAATCTGGAATAACCTAAAAATGCCCACTACCACCACTTCAATTTAACATTTTACATTATTATAGCCAGCATAATAGTTACATTTATTAAAAAGAGAGGAAAAAGATTACCTTATCAATATTACATTTATGCACATAAAATACAAAATAATATAGAGATAAATTATTAGAATTAATAAATAAATTTAGCAAGTTTTTATAATCTCTATATATAAAACCCTAATAGGCAAATTGACTGAATGGAGGAACAACTGGCATAATGACTGGTTGCTGTGATGCGCACTGACCACCAGGGGGCATATGCTCAATGCAGGAGCCACCCCCAGCCCACAGGCTCAGACCAGTGGCGGAAGCTGGGCGTGGGGCCCGTGAGCAGGTGGTGCCAGACCAGCCAAAGCGAGTTCGAGCTGGGAGCCCCAATTGCACCACCAGTCACCCCGCAGATCGGCCCTGATTGCTGGCCAGGCCTAGGGACCCTACCCATGCAGGAATTTCATGCACCAGGCCTCTAGTAAAATCATAAAAGAGAATGGCATTTCTATATACCATCAACAGACAGAAAGTGACATTTTAAATAACATGTATAGGGCCATAAAATATCAACTATCAAAAATTAAACTAATAAAATATATGAAGACCCCTGTGTAGAATACTTTAAAAAATCATTGAGATAAAGACCTGAATCAATATTAAATATACCATTTGATATCTTAAAAATTTAAATTTTAAAAATATAAATTATCCCCATTTTGATCTACGAATTCAATGCCAATCCAATCAATACCAGTACATTTGCAGGTAATTTTCTTGCAATTGACAAAATGATTCTAAAATTTTTATAAATGTGAAGTAGCAAAAATGTTTGCAGCACATTTAAAGATGTCCAATGTGTGAGCACTTGGGCTACTGGATATCAAACATAATTATAAAATTATAGTAATTAAGGTACCATAATATTCTTGTAAGGACAATGAAGTGGACAGAAGAGAGAAGGCAGAAATAGTGTATAAGTATTCGGAAGTCACCAATTTTCAATGTGCTTGTGTTGGGGAGTGGGGTGTAGTTGCCACACTAAAAAGCAATTATCAGGCCACCAGAAGGGTATCTAAGAATTCAACTCAATTCTGATACTATCTACCCAGAGATAGCCTCAGATCCCACAGGTTAAGGGTTCAGTCCTACAAAACTGAACAGCCCTCTTACTTCAGATGCCAGTTGCAAGCCCAGGTTATCACTTGTGCTTATAACCAGCAGGTTATAAATCAAAATTTTCCATGACCCTTTCCTCAGGTTCAATTAATTTATTAGAGTGGCTCACAGAACTAAGAGAAAAATTTTACTTACTAGATCATCAGTTGATTAAAAAGAATATAACTCAGGAACAGCCAGATGGAGACGATGTATAGGGCATACCTTCTTGGAGTATGCCATTCTTCCCATATCTCCACATGTTCACTGAGCTCAAAGATCTCCCAACCCCATCCTTGGGATGAAAAACAAATATAACTTCTTATAAATCACAATATTACATAAAGCCTTGCATAAGTATTTGATTTATGACAAAAGTAGCACTCTAGAGGAGTGATGCTGAGACAATTGGGTAGCCACAGGGGAAATAATGGGGGGAAAAACAACACATGAAATTTAACCTGGACTTCACCACATAACACATATATCAATATACACAGTCATTCCTCCTTATTTACAAATTCATATTTGCTAGTTCCTTTGCTCATTGAAATTTATTTGTAATCTCCAAATAATTACTTGTCATGCCTTTGTGGTCATTTGTGATCATGTGGAGAGTGGTGAATTTGAGTCATCCAACACATATGATACTGCCAGCTAAGATGGAATAAGGCAAAGCTCTGCCTTCTTGTTTCAGCTCTAAACACAAATATTATTCTAGAGGTCTATTTAGTGCCACATTCTTTACTTGTTGGTCATGATTTTTCTGTTTAAAATGGCCCCATTTAGTGTTGAAGTGCTGTCTAGTGTTCCTAAGAAGGCTGTGATGTGCCTTATAGAGAAAGTACGATGCTAATAAGCTTTCTTCAGGCATGAGTTAATAGTGCTGTTGGCCATAAGTTTAATGTTAACGAACCAACAATAAGCTATATCTGGAAAAAGGAAGAGGAAATTTGTCAATCTTTACATGAAGCAGTTCTGGAAAGTGCTAAAGTAACAGCCATTTTGTGCATTGAAGCTTTGGAAAACTGGCTAAATTTATGGATTCATAAAATGATAACTAATTAATAAAAGCATGGTGGATGGAATTGTTGTGAGGCTGAAAGCCAAAGAAATTTTCAGACACATTACCCAGGGTCAATAAAATGTTAAACCCTTCTTAACTAATGCTGGCTGGCTCGTTTGCACGTTTCAAAAGGCAACATGGTGTGAAAACATTGAACTTGCAGGTTCTGCACAGGAGGATGCTGCAGTAGAATTTTAAAAGTATCCACCAAGTGATCTACAGAAAAAGGGAAAAGTTACAAGCAGATATTTAATGCTGATGAGATTGGCTAGTTTTATAATGACATTCATAAGCAAACCTATATACCATGAATAGCATTTCAGTTTATGAAAATATGACCAGAAACTCAAAGGAACCTAATCCTGTTTTTTTTTCCCTAAGAGTATAGTTCAGCATTTGCTAGTTTAGTATTCATGGTGACTTCATAGAACATAACTACTATTGAATAATGAGAATCATATATATTACAAATCAATAAGATAGACAACACCTCTACAGGAAAATAGACAAAATATTTTTTTCAAATATATATTTTATTGATTTTTTTACAGAGAGGAAGGGAGAGGGATAGAGAGTTAGAAACATTGATCAGCTGCCTCCTGCACACCTCTCATTGGGGATGTGCCTGCAACATACATACCCTTGACTGGAATTGAACCTGGGAACCTTGAGTCCGCAGGCCAACGCTCTATCCACTGAGCCAAACCGGTTAGGGCTAGACAAAATATTTTAACAGTTTCTGGAAAATAGAGGAATTCCTCATATCCAAACATCATATGAATTAGTGCTAAACCTTATTAGTAATCAGGAAAATGTAAATTAAAATGATAGTATGGTATCATTACCCACATTTTTGATTGGCAAAATTTTATAATCTGAGAATATCCAGTAGTGAGAGAATATAATTCTCTGCTATTGGCTGTGCACAATTAACACAACCACTTCGGAAAACAGTTGGGAATTATCTAGCAAAATTTAAGTGTACTTACTTTGTAGCCCAGCAATTACACTTGAGTAAATACCATAGAAAAGTGCATGTATATATGCACCAGAAGACATTGAAAAGAATATCCATTGTAGCACTATTCCTAATAGCCAAAACTGGAAAAAAATCCTTAGGCACATTATTAGTGAAGCTAAGAATAATGTGGTATTTCTTCTCATAGTGAGCCTAAGTATTCTAAGTAAGGGGGAATTCACTCATATTTTCTGAATGATTATCTAACTCAAGTATTTTTTTTTTTAAATATGAAACCTCAGAGCAGGCTGCAGAGAATGGTAATGTGTTCTAGTCTAGGAGTAACTGAGATTTTTTTCCAGATTGGCTCTATTTTTTAAAGCATAACAATTCTCTTTTTCTTAGCATAATTTAAGATTCTGTTTAAAATATTTTAAGTATTGCCAAAACCGGTTTGGCTCAGTGGATAGAGCGTCGGCCTGCGGACTGAAGGGTCCCAGGTTCGATTCCGGTCAAGGGCATGTACCTTGGTTGCGGGCACATCCCCGGTAGGGGGTGTGCAGGAGGCTGCTGGTCGATGTTTCTCTCTCATCGATGTTTCTAGCTTTCTACCCCTCTCCCTTCCTTTCTGTGTAAAATCAATAAAATATATTTTAAAAAAATAAATAAATAAAATATTTTAAGTATATTAGCATATTAAAATTCACTCCGAGGTGCTGTTGTTATGTTTATGGGCACGACCTTTAACTCATTTAAGTTTCATTTTCCTCACCTGTTAACTCTTGATGAATCAATTCCAGCAGCTAGGAATGTATTGACCATTAACAGAATACCTGCGTAATACTGGCTCAATCAAGTAGAAGTTACCTTTCTCTCACAATAACAAAAATAAACACTTCTATACATTGTTTCAGGTGCTCAATATTGAATTAAAAGACTCAGGTTCTTTCTAACTTTGTTTCATTATCATTGCTACATGGTTGTAAGATGGCTTCTGAACTTCCAGGTATCACTTCTGTCTGTTCCAGGCATCACATCTGTCTGTTCCAGGCAGAAGAGGAAAAGAGAGAAAAAGGATGCACTGATGACAACTATTTTGTTTTCATTAGTAATCAAAATTATTTCTTAGAACACTACTTAGCTTTTTCCTTCTTTCATCTTTTTGGATGGAACTAGGTCATAAGATCAGCCTTGGTTTCAGGGGAAACTGGAAAGCCAATAATTCAACTTTCTAGCCTCTGGAGTAGAAGAATGTAAAAGAGAAGGGGTTAAGGAATGAACACTTATGAGCCAATACAATGCTAGGTATACTCACCTTACCTATATCAAAAGGTTGTTATGAGTATCAATTGTGCTATCAGACTTGAAAATCTTGACAACTTACAAAATGCTAAATAAATGTAATAAGTCATTATGATCAACTTTTGGAACTAAATATCATTTGGTACTTTACTGAACTCAAATTATGATTCAATGCTTAATTACTGAGACAAAGATATCTATGCAAATATTATACCAGATGATTTAAATCTATTTTTATCTATTTTCAACATCAACTAGCAACTGCTAGCTTGGGACTTTGCTCAGGATAGAATATTTCAACTTAATGAGCCAGTATGAAAAATCTCTCTATTTTATAGGAGATTAATCTGAAAAACTTGTCATATTATTTATCTCTTTTGAAAGTTTCTACTGTGAATAGATGGAAGGCAGAGAGAAAATATTCCCTATAGAAATAGGCAAGGGGAAACTGATATTGATTTTTGCAAAATAAATTCGGAGTAACTCTCACAGGCTTTGGGTGTAACTAGGTCACTGGGAAAAATAAGAAAGAAATGTTTTGCTGACAGGAGAAATATGATTATTTCTTACACATGATTATTAAATGGATTCAAAACCTTTTTATTATTATATCAAGATTATTTCAACCAAGTAGAAACTACATACTTATATGAGCAGAATGCAAAAAAAATAATAATAATAATTTGGACAACACTATGCATTTATATCAATTTCCCTAAAGAATGGTTAAATTAATTATTAAATCCCAAATAAAATCACTTATCAAAAATTCAAATCATTTAAAAGTGGCAGCTACTTCATACATAATTATGTAGCCCCAACAGAGTACAGTGAATCAGTTACTGGTTATTTCTCTCTGTTTCAACTCCAAAATCATTCACAGTACTACAAGGACATTCTAGAAGCTATCAAAATCACTAGCCTTATATGTTGGCCAAAGTAGTAATTTAGCAATCTCAACATATGAAATTCAATGGATTAGAAAGAAAAATATCTTCATTAACTTGGAGTAAAAAATAAAGATAGAAATAACATCTTTGACTACTCAATCCGTTAACAAAGTTATATTAAACACCTAATATGTGCCAGGCTCTATGCCAGGCACTAGGTATAAAATGGTAAATAAAAAGATACGAACAATATCTACCATGGTTTTTTATAGTACATACAGTCTAGGCTAAAAGACAAATTTTAAGCATATTTTTAAATGATATCATTCTTAAGTGCTTAACACAATACCCAGAATAATAATTCAATAAATGTCAGCTACTACTTCTATTGATGATACTACATACATATATACACATATATGTACATACATACATAAGTGCAACATGCCATGAAAACATAAAGAAAGAGGACTATTTTGGAGAGGTCAGAAAATGCTTCTTAAAAGACCTGATATTTAAACTGAGTTCTGAAGGATAGGTGGGTATAAACTCAGCAAAAGGAAGATATATGGTTATTAGTTTCTAAAATGAATACCTCATGAAGATTGCTCTACCCACTGATTCCTAAAACTACCTTACAATTATATGCTAACTTTGTTCAAGCTAATATCCCCTATTAAAGAGTGTCCTCTCTCCATTTTTCTACCAATTCTGATCTCACATCTTTGAGCCTAAATCTGTTGAATTACTCTGCAAAATTCTGCCTTCTTCCAACAGTGACATTTGGTCTTAATAATTATTTATGTAGGAGCTAAGATATTTTGAATTTAATAATAGATGTAGTACAATAATAAATAAGTCTTACATGTGTGCAATTGGGCTCCCAGAAGAAAGGCAGAAAAGGACAGAAAAAATATTAAAAAAAAACCCTAGTCCGAAATTTTCCAAAACTAGTGACAGCAAGCCAGAGCTGCAAGAAGCTCAGAGAATAAACATGCACACAAAACTCCCAAATATAAGCATATCATATTTAAACGGCTTTAATACAAAGAAAACTTCCTATTTCAGTTTCAATATGTAAATAGCTTAGAAATCCTAACTCACATATGTACCAGAAAGAAAAAAAAAAAAAAAGAACAAACTGAAAAACAATGACTTTTCTTAGAACCATCAGACAGGAGAAGTTTCAGGGTAAAATGCTAACCCAAATCTGGAGAGAAAGGTGAATCAGTTTACTAGGGTCAGAAGCCAGTAAAGACATAAGCTGGTAAGAACACTAAAACATTAACTGCAAAAAAATAAAAATAAAAAAAAAATACTGGCAGCATTGTATAGACCAGAACCTCTTGGAGGCTGCAGCCTTAAGGAGGCCTCCACACTTGTTTTACCTCTAGGAATCCCACCAAGTTTTCATGTTAAAAAGCCAATAAAATTTATCTCATGCCTATGGCACTGCATGGGGGAAGTAAACAAGACCCAACTCTATGATGTCTACAAGAAATCCACTCTAAAGACATAGGTTAAAAGTAAATATATGGAGAAAAATATATAAGGCTAACATTAAGTAAAAGGAAGATGAAAGAGCTATATATTAATTTTAGTTGATGCTGACTTCACAACAAGAAAATATCAGGGATAAAAGGAGTCCATAAATAACCATAAAAGGTCAATTCTCCAGGGAGACAAAAATACTCTATGTGTGTGCATCTTAACAGAGCATCAAACTACGTGGGAGACAAAAACTGATTGAATTGCAAGAAGGAATAGGCACATCAACTATTATACTTCAACATCCATCTTTCAGAAAGAATGCAGATGCCTGAACAGCACTATCAATCAAACTGATCTAATTGACATTTATATAATACTCTACCCAGCAAATGCAGAATACATGTTCTTCCCAAGCTCACACAGAACATTCAGCAAGACAGACACCATACTGGGACAGAAAACACATCTTACCAATCTTTTACAGAAACTTCTTGTTTGTGTATATTTATTTAATATAAATTATGTAAATTATGTTCTCAGAAAACCCACACCCAAACCCCGTAATCAGAAGGCAATGAGAGACTGAAGAAAGAGGCAGGCCACACCATATTGGTAGATGGCAGATTGAATATGCAAGGGAACTTAGTTGAAGCTTCTCTTGGCCAACCACAAGGTGAATAGATCTCTGCACCATCTGCCTGAATCCTAAAAGTTTATGTAGAGGTAACTCCATACTACTTTCCACAGTGACTGCACCAATCTGAATTCCCACCAACAGTAAAGGAGGATTCCCTTTTCTCCACATCCTCACCAGCACTTGTTTGTTGATTTATTGATGATAGCCATTCTAACAGGTGTGAGGTGGTATTTCATTGTGGTTTTAATTTGCATTTCTCTGATGATTAGTGACATTTAGTGTCTTTTCATATGTCTATTGGCCATTTGTATGTCCTCTTTGGAGAAATGTCTATTCAGGTCATTTGCCCAATTTTAATTGGATTGTTTGTTTTTTGGGGTATTGAGTAGTATTAGTGCTTTATAAATTTTGGATATTAAACCCTTAACATATGTATCATTGGCAAATAGGTTCTCCCATTCAGTGTGTTGTCTTTTCATTCTGTTGATGGTTTCCTTTGCTGTTCAAAAACTTTTTAGTTTGATGTAGTCTCACTTGTTTATTTTTTTCTTTTGTTTCCCTTGCTGGAAGAGATATATCAGAAAAAAATATATTGCTACAAGAAATGTCAAAGAATCTATTGCCTATGTTTTCTTCTAGGGTTTTGGCTTGGAGTCTAACATTGAAGTCTTTAATCCATTTTGAGTTTACTCTTGTGTGTGGTGTAAGAAGGTCTAGTTTCTTCCCCCCCATATGTGTCCAATTTTCCCAACACCATTTATTGAATAGACTATCTTTACCCCATTTTATGTTCTTGCCTCCTTTGTCAAATATTGATTGAACATATAGGCATGGGTTTATATCTGGTCTCTCTATTCTTTTCCATTGATTTATATCTCTGTTTTTGTGTCAGTACCATGCCGTTTTAATCACTAGAGCCATGTAGTATAGTTTGTTATCAGGTAGCATGATACCTCCAACTTTGTTCTTCTTTTGCAAGTTTTTTGTGGCTATTTGGGGTCTTTTGTGGTTCCATATAAATTTTTGGAATATTTGTTCTTGTTCTGTTGTTCCTGTCAAGATACACCATTGGTATCTTGATAAGAATTTCAGTGAATCTACAGATTGCTTTGGGTAGTATGGACATTTTAATAATGTTAATTCTTCCTATCCACGGACATGATATATGTTTCCATTTATTTGTATCTTCTTCAATTTCTTTCTTCAGTGTCATAATTTTTAGAGTACAGGTCATTTAAAACCTAGGTTAAGTTTCTTTTTAGTTTTGTTTTTTTTATGCAATTGTAAATGGGGTTGTTTTCTTAGTTTCCCTTTCTGATAGTTCATTATTGGTGTATAAAAATGCAACTGATTCCAGGATGTTTATTTTGTATCCTTCTACTTTCCTAATCATTTGTGATAGTATTAATAGATGAATAATCTCATATGTTCCTCACAACAATCCTATGATTTAGAAAATATGATTAATTCTATATCACAGGATTGTCATGAGGTGCCAATGAGGAAGTTCTTCTGGAAGCTTAAAAGCAACATACAAATATAAGCCATTATATTATCACAACATATCTCAGGTTTTTGTACACATGTCCTATAAAAGTACATGCACACACATATTTACACATTTAAAAACAATATAAATACTCTTAGTATATACACTAAAATCTCTGATTCCTTTAAATTCTCTTTTATGCCTTTATAAAATAAGATAACTCAAGTCCCTTGATGTCAAAACTCACAAATAGCTTACAACATATATTTTAAAAAACACTAATCTAGAATAATGTCCACACTGCATATCTAAGATACAAAATTATTTGCAGAAAAAAATATGTGTAACATTGTTCTGTATTTTACTAATTAAAAATAAGCAGTAATATGTATCTATGTTAGTTATATAGTTTTGAAATTGTATTATACTTATACAAGATTGGTGGAGACTGGGAAAAGAGTGCATGGGACCTACCAGTATATTTTTGCAACTTCTTATTTATGTATAATTATTTCAAAATAAAAAGTTTAAAAAGTTAAAAATCTATAAAGGAAAATGCACATTCTTTACACACATTAGTATATTTTTTATTTTTAAAATGAAAAATTTGTTCCAAGAATGTAAAATATGTTAATTAAAATCCATATAGTATAGATTGAAGTGAAAATAAACTTACACTACTTAATTTCCATAGATATAACATTTCCTATTATTATAATAAGATGATAATGTATGTACTTATATTATTAAAAAGTGGAAAAATAATTACCTTTTATTTATTTTTTATTTCCTTGATAGGTAAAGTTCTTCAAAATTTTATGTAGATTATCTCATGGAAACCCAAAAAAACTTTATTGTTAATTCTATAAAATAAATTTGTTGTGAGCATTGAATGAGATAATATGAGAAAATATTTTTGTAAACTATCAAGCAACATGAAAATAGAAGCAATCATATTACTCCAACATTTTATTCCCTAACATAAAGTTTTCCTAATACACACTTATTTTCTATTTAGAACTGAATCTACATGAGGAATATATTTTGATAATTAAATTTAGTAATTCCATTAATTAGCTATTATTAAAACACTATTTTATTTTTAATAAAATGATGTGAGTTACTTGTTTTCAGGAGATTGCCAGAACAAACCTGGATAAGTCAGCAACCAAATCACTTCAAACTTGATCCCAAAACAGAGGTAAACATCCAGCACCTAAAATATACATGTTAAGAATGATGTGAACTGTTAAGCTACTGAATATAATTATATTAAAATTATGTCTCTATTTTGGAACAAACAAAACACAGTAGGAAAGACAATAGAATTAAAAATTTAAACAATCACAATAGAACAAAGTGACCCAAATTCCAAGGAATAGACTTAGATTTTGTTATACTATTGATAAGGAAGAGAAGAAAATCTAATTGAAGAGAAAGAAAATTTGATAAAAATGGCTAATGGCACATATCAGGAAAGGAGAAAACTCTTTATTGAAAATATCTTGTATTTTCGCATTTTCTTTAGTGAATTTAGTCATTCTAGAATAAAAGACTATTATAAATTTGTCAAATTAACACTTGTTAAGTGGAATACAGGGTGCCAGCCCACAAGAGAAATTGAAATAAAAAAGTTTATTACTCACAGGTCCTGGAGGAAGTACCTGGCAAACCTCAAGAGGCCACAGGTGGAGGTCCAGGAAGAGTGTAGCCAAAGCAAGAGAACCTGGATGGGGAACATGTCTTTATTAAGGTCCATCGGTTGAGTGAATTGGGGTTCCCATGATTAAGATGGATTGGTCAATTCAAACCAAAAGAATGGAGTTTAGGTAAGCCTCACGGGGGTCTTATGTAAGGGGCATAGACCCTGGGAGGGAGAGGAGACCATTGATCACAGGTTTGTTGGGGAAGTCATATTAGGTGTACTTATATTTACATGTGACTCTGAAGGCTGCTATCCAGGGCATGCAATTGCATGAGGGGCTTAGTGTCAGTTAAAGGTCACTGCAGGCCACTTTGCCAAACAAAAAGATGCCAAGGCAACATTACCATGGAGTAGCTTAGCTAAACTCTAAACAAAAACCCAAAGTGTCATTTTCATAAATAAGGAAAACAGATGTTTATCTTAATATCTAAAAGTAAGTGGGTGGAATATTTCATGAAATCCTTAAATAAAGAGGGTATAGCAGGCCTTTGAAACCAGATCCTCAATGCTATTGTAATGCTACAGTAATGAAACCTTGTGCTATTGGCTCAATTATCGACAAACATCAATAAACTGAATTGAGAGTTCTGTTCTTGCCTAAAGTGGGTATTTAACAGAAACAAACATCCACAGATATAGCGTCAATTTATAACATACCCAAACTCAGTCTGCATATATTACATTTTGAATTTAAAAAAGGTTATTAACAATAAAGAATTTAAATTAAAAAACATGAAAAAATATTATTAATTACTTTCACCTATATGGAGGTTCATGATGAGCTATTTAATGAAAAAGATGTATCAGGTGATAGTAAAATGCTATTTTGTTTCAAGGTCTCCTGTGAATCACAGGAACAGGATGTTGCCAGTCAAACCTTTGGAAAACCACTCCAAACTGATTGATTTCCAGAAGGCTCAGTACTTAACAGCCCAGCTAAAGGTCAGTAACAAAAACACACTGCAGAATGTGAATAGTATAATGTCATGTTTCTAGAGGCTGCCAAGGCCAAACTATGGACTGGTTTTGTAAAAACAGAACAATATAAATGTTATTATTACAAAATTTGATTCTATACAAAGACATGCCTGAATACTGTTCTGAATGCGACAAATGTTGAAAAATGAATAGGCAATTAATATTGATTTAGAAGTATGAAATGAAGAATGAGTGGAGAAGGTTTCACTTTTGTCTTTGTTATTATGTTTTCTTGCCTGGTATCATTAATAATGGTGAAAAAAGAATTTTTATTATTAAGAAATTTTTATGAGAAGTAATAAAAATAATTGGTACCATAGAACAGGAAAATCATTTTATGTGGAAATTTAAAGTCACTTAATTTCTAGAAACCACATGTTTTCTCTTCTGTAAACCAAAGGTATTAACCATACTTAATATTAAAGTTGGCCAAAAATAATAGCAGTAATGATGATTAAGATTTAAATATTACTTACATGGCAGGCCAACTGCTTGATATGTATTTGTAGATAATCTCACCTGTGATACTGATATTTTTAATTTTGAGGATTTAGCTTCCCTTGAAATCTGAGAAGAGATTAAAAAAACCAAGCTATTAAATTACTATGTTTGCTTCAAAAAGACAAAATACACATTTAATTATGTTCCCTTGATATCTCCTTCAGAAGCCAATTATCTACCTATCAGGATGTGATTATCTGGAATAATCCTTTGTATTTGCTGTGATTTAGCTACCACTAATCAAGTAACCATCATTTTATGCCTCAAGGTCTCAGATGAAACTGAAATTTGAAGAGAATGTCACTGGCAAACTCTATGAACTGTCTTCCATGAGACTCTGAACTGACCAGGTGAGTACTAGAATTTTAGAATAGAGGTGAAGATCTCAGGTCTAGAAACTAGCCAGTTTGACTAAGTGGATAGAGCGTTGGCCTGCATACCAAAGGGTCTCAGGTTTGATTCCAATCAAGGGCATATACCTTGGTTGCAGGCTCTTCCATGGCCCAGGACCTGATCAGAGCTAGTGTAGGAGACAACCAATTGTTGTGTTTCTCTCACATCAATATTTCTCTCTGTCTTTCCCTCTCTCTTCCACTCTCCCTAAACATCAATGGAAAAATATCCTTGGGTGAGGGTTAACAACAACAACAAAAGATCCCAGGTCTAAAGAACATGGGTAAGGAATGTTTAGGTAGACCCAATCACTAAATTATGCATACTATCTGAGTTGATCTGTACTACTCTACATGTAATTTGGTGAATATGGTAATGCAGAATATAGTTTTGACAGTATTAATCATCCTATATAATAAAAGGCTAATATGCAAATAGACCGAATGGCTGAACAACCCAACAACTGGTCATTATGACGTGCACTGACCACTAGGAGGTGCACACAGAACATGGCAGGCATCAGCAGCAGGTGGCAGAATGCAGAACATGGCGGGCGTCAGCTGTGGCAGGATGGTGGAGCAGGTGAGCGGGGGTGGTAGACCAAGGCAGGGCACTGGTCGCTGTCATCAGGGCGAGCCTCTAGTGGTTACTGAAAATTCTTCACTCCCATATGCCATGGTCCCGCCTGGCACTCACACCTGCTGCTGGTGTCGGCCCTGCTCGCACCTGCTGCTGGCGCCGGACGCTGGCCCTGATCGCTCAGCACCATCAGCGAGTGCGAGCGGCGGCCGCCAGCCCTGATCGCCCCTGAGGGCTTATCCACCTCCCCCTGCTTCTGAGGGATGATTGGGGCAGCAGCCACCACTTGCACCCACTGACAGTGCCAGCCCTGCTCGCACCTGCTGCTGGCGCTGGCCCCAATGGCTCCGCACCTTCAGCGGGTGCAACCAAGGCCAGCGCCATCAGCGCATGGGAGCAGTAGCAGTGAGAGCAGGGCTGCCAGCAGACAGGGGACTGGGGACCGTGGCAGGAGGGGCTGGGCAGGGGTGCGGAGGATGGGCTGAGACCTGCCCCTGTGAGCACCGCAGTCTTATGGCCCACAGTTTCTTTTAAGGTGCACAAATTTGTGCACTGGGCCCCTAATTTAGTAAATACAAAAAAATACAGTAAGGAATTATAAACTTCAGTAAGATAATTTTGTAAGAGGAATTTTATTGAGATATAATTTACACACAATAAAAACCCATTTCAATAATGTATAATTTAAATATGTTTAATAAATTTACAGATTTGGGCAACTATTACCACAGTCTAACATTAGAACATTTCTATCACACCCCAAATATGCCTCATGTCTGTTTGCAGTTTCTGCTCCAACCTTCATTGAGCCCAAGGCAACTACTTAATCTACTTTTTTCCCTATATAGATTAGCCATGTCTAGAGATCTATACTAATAAGAGAGTAGTATGCTAATTAGACCGGGAGATCATCCGGATGTCCTTCCTGACAAAGCCAGCTGGGTGAAGCAACCTGGCAGTGGTCTCGGGCACCAGCGCCTGTGGCTGGCTGTGGCCGGGGAGATGAAGAAGCCGCCTGCCCTGTGGTCCCGGGCCACAACCAGCTGGAGAAGCCACCTGTCCCATGGTCCCGGGGGGGAGACTGACAAGCCACACGCCCACAGTCCGGGCACCAGAGCCTGAGGCTGGCTGGAGCCTGGGAGATGGAGAAGCTGCCCGCCCTGAGGTCCCAGGCTACAGCTAGCTGGAGAAGCGGCCCACCCCCGTGATCCCAGGCGCCAGCGCCTCTGGCTGGCTGCAGCACATGAGATGAAGACACCGCCTGCCCTCTGTGGTCCCAGGCTGCAGCCAGGCAGAGAAGCCACCAGCCCTGTGGCCCTGGGTGCCAGTGCCTGCGGCCTGGGAAATAGGTTCCCTCTTCTCCCACTACAGTCATTACTCCAATATTCCCCTTCTGAATTTCCCTCTGCTTTCCCAACCCAACTCCATTTTTCATCTGTAGGAAAGGGAACAGAGAGAGCATTGTTAAAAGCTTACATTTTTAAGCAGGTAAGGTTGGTACTTAAACATATACATGGAAAACTAGAGTCCTTAAGGTAACAAAGGCTAGAAAGGGAGGGGACAGGGACAGGGCAAGACATATTATATCCAGCAATCCATGTGGGGACTGAAAACTTTACAATGATGACAATCAGTGAAGATATGAATCAACTAAAATAGTTGACAGGGACAATTCTTCCATCTTTGGAAAATATCTATATCAAGTCTGTTTAAATATATTTTTATCTACATAATATAACACATTTTGACAAGACCACCGCCACCAATGTGGTCAGTGTTGTGCTGGTAAATGTTTAACAACTGGCTCTCAATCAAAGAAAACAAAATCCTGATTTATAGTATCTGCCAATTTCTGTGGCATAAATTCTCCCTCCATGGCTGATTTCGGCTGCTAATGTGATGCCACCGAATGCAGAGCTGAGGAGAAATGTGCAGTAATACACTATTATATTCCACCAGAAAGACCCAAAAGATATAAATAATGTCAAGAGTCAGAACAGTAAAGTTCAGTAAATAATTGAGGAGTGATGAATTTAGAGTATGTATTACCTTTGGTTTTAATGTAATTTATTCACTTTTAAGATTATATAATTTAATTGTTAATAATGACCATGTTTAACAACCAGCTTGCAAAATTCCTAAAAATTTGTGAGCCAGTAAGAGCAGGCTCCAGCACAATACTGAGTGGAGTATAATGGTTAAAGGGCATGGCTCATGGATTTGAAATGAGACTCAGCCACTTTTAGGTTTCACTGGTCAAGTTACCTGATCTCTCTATACCTCTGTGTTCTCATCTGTGTAATTATAGTACCTACTGTATACCTCTGTGTTCTTATCTGTGTAATTATAGTACCTACTGTATAGAGTTATTGCAAAGATAAAATGATATCTGTCTATGTCACAGCACAGTACCTGAAACAATAATTCACTCAATTTGTTATACATGTTACTCCCTCAATACGTTGTTGGCAAAATTACTCTACTCATGCTGAAAGAATGAAATTTTATTGATGAGAAAAATATCTTATTTTGCGATCTACATGGAGACAGTCAATTTTGCTTCCTAGGCAGTAGATGGTAATCTACTACTAGAAACTGAAAGGGGAAAATGACCTCAATCAACATGATTGAAGCAATGTATTATTAGCTGGATCATAAAGCAGAGAGGATGCCATACATTCTGGGATACATCTGCAGTAAGAGGCTTCACCTCAAGTATAATTCTGATCAACTAAGCATCAGACTTAAGATGAATGGTGAGAAGTATTCTGAGGCTGCTTCTAGACTTAGCAGGAATAGAACTTAATACATAAGCAACAGTTACTATGGTTAATGATGGTGAGAAAAAACACACCATGATCTATACTAATAAAGGGGTAATATGCTAATTAGACCAGACGTCTTCCAGATGACCATCCGCATGTCCTACTTGACAAAGCCGGGCCTGGGCAAAGCCGCCTGCCGTCAGTCCCGGCACCAGCACCTGCAGCTGGCTGCGGCCCGGGAGATGGAGAAACCTCCTGCCCCATGGTCCCGGGCACCAGTGCCTGCAGCTGGCTGTGGCCTAGGAGACAGAGAAGCCACCCGCCCCACAGTCCCAGGCTGCAGCCAGCTGGAAAAGCCGCCCGCCTCACGGTCCCAGGTGCCAGCGCTGGCAGCCCAGGCAAAGCCACCTGCCCACCATCCCCTGAGGCTGCAGCCGACCCAGGCGAAGCCAGCCTGGGTCCTGGTCCCTGTGGCCAGCCAGAGGGAGGGAAGCCTGGGTCCTGGGTGCCTGCAGCCAGCTGGAGGAGGGAATTCTGGGTCCCAGGTGTGGAGCAAAGGCAGAGGTGGTTAGGGGTGATCAAACCAGCAGGGGAGCAGTTAAGGGTGATCAGGCTGGCAGGCAGAAGCAGTTAGGGGCAATCAGGCAGGCAGGCGAGTGGTTAGGAGCCAGCAGTCCCAGATTGTGAGAGGGATGTCCCAGATTGGAGAGGGTGCAGGACATACTGAGGGACAACCCCTCCCCCCCCCCCCGCTGTGCATGAATTTCATGCACTGGGCAACTAGTCCTATATAATAAAAGCCTAATATGCAAATCAACTGAATGGCGAAATGACTGGTCGGTGGGGGATGGGGCTGGCAAGCAGGTGGCGACCAGAGGCAGTGGTGGGGGATGGGGCTGGCAAGAGGGAGGCGACCAGAGGCAGTGGTGGGGGCGGTAGTCTCCCGCAGAGGTTTATTCAGCTCGGCTGCACCCCTTTCTACTTTTATATTCTGGTCCAACCACAGCATTTGTAAGATGGGGTGGTGGGGAACAAGTGTCCTCCTGGCTGGACACAGGGACTTGAGTGCCGGCCTCATGTGCGTCCCCAGGTCGCTAGCAGACACAGCTGCAACCAGGGGCCACAACCCAGGAGCGAGCTCTTCCACAGGCCCTCCCCACCTTCTTCCACCTTGGGTCCCGCATCCCTGACCACAAAGCCAGCAGCAGCCAGCAAGCGGGCCACCAACCCGAGCAGCAAGCCTCAAGGACTAGAATTCCTCCTGAGCCACCGTCAGCCCCACCCTGTGCTCAACAGCAGTCAATCAGCACCCCCAACCTCCCACAGCACCTCTCCCTGGCCAGCCCCACCCCTGATCGGCCCCACACCAGGGACTCTGACAGGAGGAAGGTGGGAGCCTGATTCCTCCCGTGGGCATCAGCAAAAGAATATTTCTGAAGACCAAATGATATATGTAAATTCGATTTATTTGGCAAAGTAATAGCTAAAATCCATCATTGAATTTCAGAAATGCAAACTGCCTCACGCTCACATATTATTGATATTAGATAGTGAATCCAAATTATGAACAGAAGATGACATTGACCATATAGTTAAGGCAGAAATTCGGATGTAGACCAGTGTCCTCGACTTTTTCAAATTGTAAAATCAAATATGGTATATGGACCATGTCGAATACAAAATACAAATAATCCATTCATGGAAAATGTTCAAAGGGATATCGGAAAGAATTTCAAAATGTGACCATTGAAAATATTGATGGATAGCCCAAACACAAACCATATCTATTGGAAATAAAGTTGTCTATAACACTTGGATTGTCCCTATAATCCCTATTTGTGCCTTAAATATAACTATCATATAAACATTGAAGTCTGTGCATCGATTAAAAGTGTCAAATATTTATTTAAATACATCTATAAAGGGCACGATTGTGCCAATATTCAAATTTCTGAAAAAAATATTATCAATCATGAGGAAGTACAGGACTTCATTGACTCCAGGTATGTGAGCTCTCCTGAGGCTGTTTGGAGACTTTTTGGAATGTGAATGCATGAACAATCTCATGCAATCACAAGATTAGCTATTCATTTGCCAAATGATCAGAATTTGTGTTTTCATACCAATGATTTTGCTGAAGTTATAGATAGGGCTAAAAGGCATAACTCGACTTTGATGGCTTGGTTCTTATTGAACAGAGAAGTCTCTGATGCACGTAATTATTATTATTGGGAGATTCCACAACATTATATGTTTAATAATTCTTCGTGGAGAAATACCAAAAGGGCGGGAATAAAGTATTAGGTAGACTGTTCACTGTGAGCTTTAGAGAACTAGAACAATATTACCTTAGACTTTTGTTTCTGCATGTAAAAAGTGTGATAAATTTTGCTGATCTGAGAATTGTAGGAGGTGTAACTTATGATACATTTCATGAAGCTGCTAAAAATCGAGGATTAATAATTGAGGACACTATCTGGAAAGAAATGATTGACAATGCGATCATCCTTAACATGCCCAAACAACTACGGCAACGTTTTGCATATATATGCATGTTTGGATGTCCTTCTGATGCAGACAAATTATGGGTTGAGAAGAAATCTCATTTTATTGAAGATTTTTGTTGGACATTACACTGAAGAGAAGGTGCCTGTGTGAACTGTGAAATGCAAGCCCTTAACGAAATTCAAGAGGTATTCACATTGCATGGAATGAAATATTTGCATTTCAAACTTCCGGATTATCCTTTATTAACAAATGCAAATACATGTGATGAATACTATGAGCTACAACGGGGGTTTTGATAAATTCTCTGAATGATGAACAGTTGGCAGTCTTTCAGACTATAACTTCAGCCATCAAAGATCAAACTGTACATCCCAAATGCTTTTTCTTGGATGGTCCAGGGGGTAGTGTAAAAATATATCTTTATAAAGTTTTAATACATTGTATTAGAGGTTGTGGTGGTACTATTTTACCCACAATGTCTACAGGAATTGCTGCAAATTTACTTCTCGGTGGAAGAACCTTTCATTCCCAATATAAATTACGAATTCCATTAAATGAAACTTCAATTTCTGGACTCGATATAAAGAGTAAAGTTGCTAAAACCATTAAAAAGGCCCAACTTCTCATTATTGATGAATGCACTATGGCATCCAGTCATGCTATAAATGCTATAGACAGCTTACTAAGAGAAATTATGAATATGAGATCAGAGTGTTCTGCTTATAGTGAATGGTTACTAAAACTTGGAGATGGCAAACTTGATAGCAGTTTTCATTTAGGAATGGATATTATTGAAATCCCCCACAAAATGATTTGTAACAGATCTATTATTGAAGCTACCTTTGGAAATAGTATATCTACAGGTAATATTAAAAATACATCTAAATGTGTGATTCTTTGTCCAAAAAAATGAGCACATTCAAAAATTAAATGAAGAAATTTAGGATATACTCAATGGAGATTTTCATACATATTTGAGTGATGATTCCATCAATTCAAGGGATGATGCTGAAAAGGAAAAAAATTCCCATCGAATTTCTTAATAGTATTACTCCTTCAGGAATGCTGTGTCGTAAATTAAAATTAAAAGTAGGTGCATTCATCATGCTACTGAGAAATCTTAATAGTAAATGGGGCCTTTGTAATGGTACTAGATTTATTATCAAAAGATTGCGGCCTAACATAATCGAAGCTGAACTATTAACAGGATCTGGGGAAGGAGAGGTTGTTCTGATTCCAATAATTGATTTGTCCCTATCTGACACCGGCCTCCCATTTAAGTTAATTTGAAACAGTTTCCTGTGATGCTAGCATTTGCAATGACTATTAATAAGTCACAAGGAAGAGCTCTAGACAGAATGGGAATATTCCTACCTGAACCTGTTTTTGGACATGGTCAGTTATATGTTGCTTTCTCTCGAGTTCAAAGAGTGTGTGATGTTAAGTTGTAAATACTTTATCACAAAAGAAATTAGTCAAGCACTCTGAAAGTATTTTTATTCTTAATGTGGTATAAAGGGAGATATTAGAATAAGTTTAATCCATTTATCCGTCATTGTTTGTATCAATGTTGTTTTTATATCATTTTTTGGTTGTTTTTATATCATGTTTTTGTTGTTTTTATATCATGTATTTGTTATATCATGTCGATGTTGTTTATTTATTAATCAATTTATATATTATTTTCATATACATTTTACTAACTTACTTTCATCTCTGACACTTCTATTATAGAGAAAGGGAAAATAGCAATATTAAAATATTTCTTCTAATTAATTCACTTTCAATGTGCACAAATTTGTGCACTGGGCCACTAATTTCATATAAATGTAATGATACAATATGTGGCCTGTCTGGCTGGCTCTTTTCACTTAAAATAATGTTTTTTAGTTTAATCCATGGTGCAATATATACCAATACTTCATTTCTTCCTATTACCAAACAGTATTCCAGTGTATAGATATGCCACATTTTTTTCATCCATTCACAGGTTGATGGAAACATTTTCTCCATTTTTTTTGGCTTTTTAAATAATGCTGCTATGGATATTTGCAGACATGTATTTGTGTAAACATATGTTTTTATTTCTTTGAGGTAGATCCCTAGGTGAGGCATTGCTATATTATATGGTAAATGCACACTTAATATTTTAGGAAATTGCTAAATCATTTTTCAAAGTGGCTGCACCACTTCTCATTCCCATAAGCAATGTATGAGAGTTTCAGGTTCTCTACATCCTATTAACACTTGTTATCATCTGACTTTTACATATAACATTTTACAGTATGTGAAGTGGTATCATATTTTGGTTTTGATTTGCATTTACTTATTGACTAATGATTTTGAGCATCATTTCATGTGTTTTGGGCCATTGCTATGTCCTGTTTTTTTAAATATCTATCTAAACTGTTGTCTATTTTAAGTTGGATTATTTGCTTTCTAATTATTGAGTTGTGAGAGGTCTTTATATATTATGGACATATGTTCTCTCATTGTATAGATTGTCTTTTGACTTTGTTAATAAAATCTGTTGAAGTACAAATGTTTTTAATTTTTACAAAGTAATATATATCATTTTTCCTTGTATTCTTGTGCTTCTAGCATCATATCTAAGAAACTTTTGTCTAATTCAAGGTTATAAAAATTTACTGTTAACTTTTTTCTAAGAGTTTTTTTTTTTAGTTTTCAACTCTTACATTTATACCTAAGTTTCTTTTTAATTTAATTTTTGTATTTGGTATGAGGTAAGGGCCCATATTCATCCTTCTATATGTGGATATCCAATCATCTCAGAATGAATTGTTGAAAATATTATTCTTTCTCATTTGAATGGTTTGGGAACCTTTTTCAAAAGTCAAATGGTGATAGATATATGACTTTGTTTCTAGATATCAATTCAATTCCAATGATCTATGTGTCTATACTTCTATCAGAACCACTCTGTCTTGATTGCTGTAGCTATGTAGTACGTTTTAAAATTAAAGTCAATATAAGTCTTCCTTATTAAAGTCAGTATAAGTCAGTATAAGTCTAAAATTAAAGTCAGTATAAAGTCAGTATAAGTCAGTATAAGTCTTCCAATGTTGTTATTCTTTTTAAATATTGTTTTGGCGACTTTAAAATCTACAGCTCTGGAAGATGGCGGCGGAGTTGAACGGCTGATCTGTTGCCTCGCATGGCAGTTTAGGAAATACAACTAAAAGATGGACTGGTGAGCGCGGCAACTCCTGCTCACGTCTCCCCAGGCTGGGAGGCTGCTCCTCTCAGTCAGCACCTCAGCCGGGGCCATGAGCTCATGGGTGGCTCCAGCAGCTGCTATGGCGGCGGCTGCGGACTCGGCGCAGTGGCTCTCGGTGAAGGAAGAGACCATCTTTCTGCAGGACGGGCACATCCGCATCACCGACCTGGCCAAGCTGCCCAGTGAGATCCTCGGGGCCCCGGAGGCCACCAACACCTACTTGGAAGATTTTTAGGATTTCAAGTCCTTTAGCCATTTTGAGAGAGGAGAACCAAGAAGGCGGCAAAGTTAAACAAATGAACTGCGCCGCGCAAAGCAATTTCAAAAATACAACTGGAGGACAGAGCGTCTGCCACCCAGAACCACAGGAGAGCTGGCTGAAGGGTGGATTTACAGCTAAGAGGGAAGAGGACAGAGTGAACTCGGAAGGGATAAGGTGCAGAGGCGCGTGGGTTGGACTGGTGGCGGGGGAAGGGTCGTGCGGCTTTTTTTCCAACCCTAGGGGAGATTAGCTCCCCATCACCCTGAAATCCAGCTTCTGGGGACTCACGGGAGACCCAGACGCCTGCAGGGAGAGGCTGGACTCTCAGCCTTCGTGTCAGAGAGTGGGAGTAACTTCCTTGCGGAGGTGTGCCCAGCAATCAGTGTTTGCTGCGCTGGAGTGCGGAACGAGGGTGCTTAGAAACGTGGAAAGCAGAAAAAGCAGACTTGCAGCCATTGCACTTTGCCACGCCATGGCCTGGTGGCACCCTGAGACCCCGCCCCGCCCTGGGACCCGCCCCGCACGTTTTGCAGACCCGCCCCGCACGTTTTGCAGGCCCACCTGGGCTCCAAGCAGCGGCTTTTGCATGTGGGTGGCCTGCCCTGTGGCAGCTTGACCAGATGAACTGCGGTTCTAGTCAGACTGCTCCAGGGCCGCTTAGACAGGAGGAGGAAACTGCAGTTTTTACTGTAATTCCTGCTGAGTGGCTTCAGGTAGTAGCTGACCTGCACCCCATTGGAGACCCAGAAACGAGGGCATCTAGTGGTCGGTGTGAGATGACACCAGATTTCAACCACTCGCATAAGGGACACATTCAAGAGGCAGACTCAGTGAGCGCCAAAGCCTTGCTGCAACAAGATCCGGCCCATAAACGTGTCTCCTGCACAGCAACTCTTCCTTTATAGACACAGAGGGTCCTCACGGCCAATTGGCCAGGAGGACAATTCCTCCCAGTGACACCAACAACAATCAAGACTTAACTATACAAAGGAGGACCAAGATGGAGGCATAGGGCGGAAGCCTGATTGTTGCCTACCACAACAATTTTGAGACTACGACTGGAGAGCAGAGCGGACACCATCCAGAACCACCGGAGGGCTGGCTGAGCAGATGCTCTACAACTAGAATAAAAGAGAGGGGTACGCGGGATGATGCTGATGCCGGTGACCCAAAGATCTCACTTTAAGAACTACGGCTCAGGCGACACAATGGCAGCCTGGAACGTGCTCGGCGCAGTTCCCCCGGCGGTCTCCGGGTGAGGGGATGGCTCCACTCGCTGCCGAGCACGGACAGAAGAGCCCCTGAGAGACATGGGGTGGGAGACTCCGCGCTTGCTTACCTCCGAGTCCTTCAAGAATCTCAATGCCCCGGAAGCGGCCAGGTGCGCACGCTCGGCAACTGGCCAGCGCTGCAGACCCAAGGGCCGACGCAGTGACCCCGGACCAGCCCGCCACCGCGCACCGAGCACACCGGAGCTTCGCCGAGCCTGCAGCCCAATGAGTTCTGCGGCAGCCGCCCTGGAGCTCTGAGAAAATGGCCGAAGGAATTGCTAAGAGGGAATTGACCAACAGGAATTGGGATCAAGAAGACGAAACCCCGCTGGGTCCCGGGTCTGGGTGAGGCGCGTGCCCCTGGGTCCGGGTGAGGTCACGCGCCCCTGGGTCCGGGTGAAGCTGTATCCCGGGCCCGGGTGAGGCCATGTGCCCCTGGATCCGGGGAGGCTGGGTCCCGGGTCCGGGTGAGGCCACGCGCCCTTGGGTCCGGATGAGGCCACATGCCCCTGGGTCCAGGTGAGGCCACGTGCCCCTGGGTCCGGGTGAAGCTGGATCCCAGGTCTGTGTGAGGCCATATGCCCCTGGGTCTGGGAGAGGCTGGGTCCCGGGTCCAGGCGAGGCTGCGTGCCCCTGGGCTCGGGTGTGGTCACACACCCCTGGGTCTAGGTGAGGCCTCACGCCCCTGGGTCCAGGTTTGGCCGTGCGCCCCTGGATCCGGGTGAGGCCATGCGACCATGGGTCTGGGAGAGGCCATGCGCCCCTGGGTCTGGGAGAGGCCACGTGCCCCTGGGTCCGGGTGAGGTCGCGCGCTCCTGGATCCGGGTGAAGCTGGATCCTGGGTCCAGGTGAGGCCGTGTGCCCCTGGATCCGGGTGAGGCTGGGTCCCGGGCCCGGGTGAGGCCGTGCGCACCTGGGTCCGGGTGAGGCCATGCGCCCCTGGGTCCGGGAGAGGACACACGCCCCTGGGTCCGGGTGAGGCCATGCGCCCCAGGGTCCGGGTGAAGCTGGATCCCGGGTCCGGGTGAGGCCGTGTGCCCTTGGGTCCAGGTGAGGCCGTGCGCCCCTGGGTCCGGGTGAGGCTGCGCACCCCTGGGTCTGGGAGAGGCCACACGCCCCTGGGTCCGGGTGAGGTCGCGCGCCCCTGGATCCGGGTGAAGCTGGATCCCGGGTCCAGGTGAGGCCGTGCGCCCCTGGGTCCGGGTGAGGCCGCGCTCCCCTGGGTCCGGGTGAGGCCATGCGCCCCTGGGTCCGGGTGAAGCTGGATCCCAGGTCCGGGTGAGGCCGTGCGCCCCTGGGTCCGGCCAAGACCAAACCAGAGGGTGTCGGACCTGCATTACCACCATTTGTCCACCATCCAGAGCTGAGGGGTCAGTACCGACATGTACACATAAGGAACTGGTGGACATTGATATTGGGTGTCAAAAGAACTGTTGGTCCAGAAAGAAACTCACTACAGACTGATTCATTTGCCTGTCAGCATAACTATTATTGCTCGTCTCACATTCAGTTCTTATAAGTATATCTCTAGTGACACATGATCTTGCTCATCTAGGGGAAATGATGAACAACATAGACTGATGAACAAGAACAGAACCAGAAACAAGGAGGCATCGATTGGACTATCGGGCCTCAGAGGGAAGATAGGGAGGGTGGGGGGAGGGGGGAGAGATCAACCAAAGGACTTGTGTGCATGCATATGAGCCTAACCAATGGTTAAGTTCAACAGGGGGTTGGGGCATCCGTGGGAAGGGGTGTGGGATGGGAATGGGGGGATGAGGACAAATATGTGACACCTTAATCAATAAAGAAATTAAAAAAAAATTAAAAATTAAAAATTAAAAATAAAAAATAAAAATAAAAATAAATATTGTTTTGGCTTTAATATCCAGCACAATAAAACAAGAAAAAATAAACAATTGTCACACAAGTCAGCAAAGAAGGAATAAAACTGACTTTATTTACAAGTAGCTTGGTTTTCTACATGGAATATCCAAAACAAATGTCCTGAAATTAACCAGTGAATTTACTTAGGCCACAGGATACAAGATCAATATATTAAAAAAAATGAATTTTGCATACTAGCAGTGAATAAGTAGAAATACATATTGGAAATACACACCATTATAATCACTCAATATAAAATACTTAGGTATAATTCTGACAAAATATGTACAGGACTTGTATGCTGAGAAATGCAAAATGCTGATGAAAAATATCAAATAATATCTAAATAAATGGAGTCATCTTATAGCCATGATGTGGAAGAGTCACATCACAAAGGTGTTAATTCCCTTCAACTTGATATACTAGTACAGGTTTTAGGTAATTTCTTATTAAAGTCTCAAGAAAACATTTTTTAGATACCTGTATAAAAAGACAAAGAAACTAAAATAGCTTTTTAAAAAGCATTCTGGAAAATAATAAAGTAGGAGGAAAGACTCTTTCCAAATGTATGTAACATATGTAGTTACAGTAATCAAGACAATGTTGTATAAGCAAAAGGACATATACATTGATAAATAAAATAACAATAGAAAACCAAGAAGTAGCTCTCACACAAGTATGGACAACTGAGTTTTGCCACAGGTGAAAAAGCAATTCAATGGAGGAAGGATAAGCTCTTCAACAAATGGGGCTATACAATTTGGATAATTACTCCCCTCCCCCAAAGAACTGGGACCTAAACTTCACCATTTACACAAAAATTAATTCACTACAACCAAATAACATAATCCATAACTCGCAAAGGTTTTAACTAGCTCACTTAATCCTTTACAGTCATTAAGTTACATTAAGCATGATCTGATACTAAAAAAAACACATTACTTTTAATTCGATTTTTATAAGTAGTTAATTTTTAATTTAATATAAAACATGCAATGGAAATTACGTGTGCCTGTAATACTTACAAACATATTCTATCCTGATACCCTGTTTCTATACCAACATAATTTTTATGTATTTTGTAATGGTTTGTGCATATTACTAACCTTGATAAAGGTTCACCTGCAATACCAAATAGATATTTTTACTATTCAAAATAATTTAAGTAAAATTTGCTGTTTTTCCAATGGAAAAACAAACAGACTTTTCAGCTTATAATTAACACCTTCACGTTAGTTTTAAAATCCCAATAGTAGCCATATATTGATCTATGCAGTCCCCATAGCAACCATGAGATATTCTTTTTAATAAATATTAAAATCTCAACCAAATTATTGAATATATATTGTGCAAAGAAAATACAAAAGATATAATTTCATTGAATCACTCTACTAGTATTCAGGAGGGAATACTTCATAAGAATTTTTAGGGTTTTGGTTAGAATTATAGTCATAATAATGGAGAGTAATTTGTTAGTATTATGAGTTTAAGGAAATATATAAACTCAAAATTACTAGTTAGTTTTCTTAAAAAATGGGAATTATCCATAATGTCCTTTAAGAATTTATCTATACTAATAAAAGGGTACTATGCTAATTAGACTGGGAGACCTTCCAGGAAACCTTCCAGACATCCTTCTGGACAAAGCCATGGTGGCGGGGCCGAGGCAGAGGAGGTTAGGGGTGGTCCGGCCAGAAGGGGAGGGCAGTTGGGGGCAAGCAGGCTGGCAGGAGGGACAGTTGGGGGTGAGCATGCCAGCAAGGGGGGGCAGTTGGGGGTGATCAGGCCAGCAATGGGGGGCAGTTGGGGGCAAGCAGTCCAGCAGGCAGAGCGGTTAGGGGCAATCAGGCAGGCAGGCATGTGAGCGGTTAGGAGCCAGCATTCCTGTATTGTGAGAGGGATGTCCGACTGTGGGATCGGGCCTAAACTGGCAGTTGGACATCCCCCAAGGGTCCCAGATTGGAGAGGGTGCAGGCTGGGCTGAGGGACAACCCCCCCCCCCCATGCATGAATTTCATGCACCAGGCCACTAGTATATTTATAAAGGAATTCATAGAAACCAATTGTCTCAAATGTTTTTGAGTTTACAGGTTATTATTCATTAATAACAGTACTGAATATAAAATTAAATGTTAAATCGTTTTCTATAAAGTTCTTATAGATATTTCCTATATTACTGAAAATAATATATTATGTTTGTCAATGAAATTATGGGGAATTATCTCAATGTGAATATAATCATGTGACATCAGACAACACTCAATGCTCTTGAACTCCTTCAACATCAAGTTTCACTACTACAAAATTAGGAGATAAATTTGTGGTTACATATACCAGTTTAAGTAAGTTTTTAAGGCAAACATGGGTGTTTAAAACTATAAATGCCCATAAACATGTTTATTTAATTTGAGGTCATTTTATGTTTGTAAAACATAATAATAAAAATGCTTCAGTTACTACATAAATTATTCATTTTGATCACAAACAATATTTCAATTGGTTAATAAGGTTGTATTTAATTTAGCTCCATATTCTTAATGCTTTCATTTAGATTTAGAATCACTTAGATTTCATTTTTATTTAGATTAAAAGCCTACACTGAATTGTAAAGACACTGCACCTATTTCTTTTATTTTAATATATTTTTATTGATTTCAATGAGGAAGGGAGAGTGAGAGATAGAAACATCAATGATGAAAGAGAATCATTGATCAGCTGCTTCCTGTACGCCCTATACAGGGGATCAAGCCCACAACCCAGGCATGAGCCCTGACCAGGAATCAAACTGTGACCTCCTGATTCATAGGTCGATGCTCAACCACTGAGCAACATCAGCCGGGCTGCACCTATTTCTTTAAGCAAAGCATGCCTACTTTTGAAAAATATATGTGGAAATGGTAAGGAAAATTACTATAGTCAAATATTCTGTAGGATATATTTATACCAAAATAATATATATTGTTTATATAAAATTCAAATGTAACTGGGTATCCTCTACTCTTTTTGCTAAATATGACAACCCTTCTATTGAATAATGCATATTTAGAAAAACACTTATTGTGAGTCATCAGCTATGTAAAATATTACAGTGAATTTGACACTCCCATATCTCCTTTCCAGTTACATGAGAGATACTGTTTCTCACCTGTGTCTCTTTGTTCAGAACATATTAGTTAACATTAAAACTATTAACTACCAGGTATTGTGAACAGAAAAAATAGAAACATCATAAATATTGAGTCAACTTAGGAGGAAAATAGGAGAGTGCACATTTTGAGGGGACAGTATGAAGAAGATTAAATAAACTCCGATTCCTCAGGAAATAATATTTTAAAATTAGTTAAATATTTCAAGGACTACATTGAGATAAGAGAACAAATGAAAAAGCCATAGCTAGTGCAAACAGAAAGAGTTGTTTTTCATAGGGACTTATGTGCAGAAAAACAATTTGTCTTGGGGAGTTAGAGTGAAAAAAGGCAATTCGTATTTTCCTCTTGTGTCTTGCTCAGAGTTAAGAGGATTATAAATTTGTTTTCATCATTTTGAGACTTGAAATGAAATGCCATAATAGGGGATTTCTAGTATGAGTACATTAGTTTAAAGTCACTTATCTTCCTTCGCCTCTTGGAATTCACAGGGAGAATAAGGCAACAGAAATGCACACCTCTTATAGGAAGTTAGGGGCAGCTGAAACTGAAAATAATGAAAAGCTTTCAGGGTTGCCAAATGCAGTGGAGATAGGACAGTAGTATAAACTGGAGTAAGTAGAGAAGATATGCTACAAATACAGACCCCAGAAGTATCTGCCAATGTATAATCCTTGAATTTGAAGACAGGAGCCTGAGTTGAAATCAGTAAATCCCTGTGTACAATAATGATAACTGTGTGCAAAGGCTGGATGTGTGGTTTTATTCTGAGAAGCACAGAGCAAACACATAGAATTTTTAGTTTGAGGAAATCCTTTGGAAGAAGCAAGGAGAAATGGGAAAAGAGAAAGAAGTTAATATGTATGGATTAATATGTTGCTATTTAGATAATAGAGCCCCAGAAAGAAAGAAAAAATGCAAAGAAGGCAGTGTTTTTAAAACCACTGGAGATAACTTTCTGACACTTAATAAAACATAGAAGAAACAAATGGGAGAGATTCAGAGTATACTAAAAATGGAGAAATTGCAACATACATACAGACATATCACATTAGAATGACTTTTCCCCAAATATCAAAGAAAAGTAGGAAATTCTAGACACTTACAGAGAGACAAAAAGCAAAAACAAGTGATATTAATATATTTTTGAATATCAGTACACGATGCAAGAAATTGAAGAAAAATGTAAATTTTAGCACATATATTTATCCAAACTGTCATTAAAATATGTGAAAGATTAAATTATTCATAGGCATGCAAGTCCTATAAGTTTTGTAACCAGGTATTTATAGGCAAAAGAGTTATAGATCACATCTTATCATTTACAGTAACACGTATGGACTTTGAAGGCATTTTGCTAAGTGAAATGTAAGAGAGAAAGACAAAAACCATATGAACCAACTTACATATAGAATCTAAAAAAATGAATGGAACCCCCCAAAAAACACACTGATAAATACAGAGAACAGACTGGTGTTTGCCAAAGGCAGAGGGGGTGGAGTGAGCAAAATGTGTGAAGAGGATTAAAAGGTGCAAACTTCCAGTCATAAAATAAATAAGTCATTGGGATGTAATGCACAGCCTGGTGACTATAGTTAGCAGTATTGCATTGCATATTTAAAATTTGCTAAGAGAGTAAATCGAAAAAATCTTCTTCACAAGAAAAAAATTTTTGTAACTACCTGTGGTGATGGATATTAACTAGACTTATTGTGGTGATAATATCATAAACCCAAAGTTTTGTTTTAATATAAGATGATGGCTGAATCTACCAGTTATACTTATATGGAAATGTGAAGGATCTAAAATAGCCAAAATAACTTTTAAAAAGAACAAAGTTGGAGGGGTGTACTACTCAATTTTTTTAAAGATTTTCTGTAAAATAACAATAACCAAAGACAGTCTGGTATTGGAATGATAGAAATATAAAAACAGTGTGATATAAAGTCCAGAAATAGAACCATATATATATAGAAAATTGCTTATCAACAAAGATTCAAAGGAAGATTAGAAGAGAAAGAATATAGTCTTCTTTTCAAAATTTGAGTCTGGATCAATTATATAACCACATGCAAAAATATAATTTTGTTCTATACAACTCATCATAAAAATTTTAAGTCAAAATGGATCATAGACCTAAATGTAAAACCTAAAATGATAATGCTTCTATAAGAAAAAAAGAAAAAAAATTAATTTGAAACTATTTCTTAGATACAAAAACAATCTGTTAATGCAAAACAATAAATTGGTATTCATTCAAATTATGAACACATTGTAGAGAGAATGAAAAGATAAAACACAGATTTTGAGAAAAAGTTTGCTAATCATATATCTGATAAAGGACCTGTATAGAGAAATATAAAGAATTCTCAAGTCAATAATAAGGAATCGAACATCCCAATAATAATGGTCATACGATTTGAGCAAACACTTCATCAAAGAAGATACAGGGATTGCAAATAAGCACATGAAAAGAGTTATTTGTAATTAGGGAAGTGGAATATCAGAATGAGGTGCTACCATGTGCCTAATAGAAAGAGTAAAATTAAAAATACTGATAATTATGATGTACACTTTAAATATCATACAATGTTATTGTCAATTGTACCTGAATAAACCTGAAAAAAATAGAAGATACTTTATACCATTTTTTCTGGGGACCTGGCAAATGTCTTTATAGAGTCCCTAATATTCTCCTTTTCTAAATGTCTTCATTATAATTATTGAATACTAGAGGCCCGGTGCACGAAATTCGTACACGGAGGGGGGTTGTCCCTCAGCCCAGCCTGAACCCTCTCCAATCTGGGACCCCTCGAGGGATGTCCAGGACTGCTGGCTCCCAACTGCTTGCCTGCCTGCCTTCCTGATTGCCCCTAACCACTTCTGCCTGCCAGCCTGATCACCCCCTAACCACTCTGCTGCCAGCCTGTTTGCCCCCAACTTCCCTCCTCTGCCGGCCTGGTCACCCCTAACTGCCCTCTCCTGCAGGGTTGATCACCTCCAACTGCCCTCCCTTGCAGGCCTGGTCCTTCTCAACTGCCCTCCCTTGCAGGCCGGGTGCCTCCCAACTGCCCTCTCCTGCTGGCCATCTTGTGGTGGTCATCTTGTGTCCACATGTGGGCAGGATCTTTGACCACATGGGGGCAGCTATATTGTGTGTTGCAGTGATGATCAATCTGCATATTACTCTTTTATTAGATAGGATAGAGGCCTGGTACAGGGGTGGGGAACAGCTGGTTTCCCCTGAAGGGCGTCCCGGATCAGGTGGGGGTTCCCTTGGGGTGTGGGGCGGCCTGAGCGAGGGGCCTGTGGTGGTTTGCAGGCAGGCCACGCCCCCTGGCAATGCAAGCGGAGGCTCTGGTATCTGGAATTTATTTTCCTTCTACAATTGAAACTTTGTAGCCTGGAGCGGAGCCAAGCCTGGGGCTCCCTCCAAGGCCGGTAGCCATTTGTGTTGGGGTTATAATTGAAACTTGGTTGCCTTAAGCGGGTGGGCCCGGCCAGGGTGTGCGGAAATCTTTGCTTCCCCTGTTGCCGGCAGCAACCCTGGCCTGCTCTCTCAAGCTCCATTCTGCCACCATTTGTTTGAATTTGTTTACCTTCTATAATTGAAACTTTGTAGCTTGAGTGGAGGCTTAGGCCTGGCAAGGGCAGGCGGAAAGCTTGGCTTCCTCTGTTACCTAGGAAACCTTGCTCTCTGTGGCTGTAGCCATCTTGGTTTGGGCTAATTTGCATACTCGCTCTGATTGGATGGTGGGCATAGCTTGTGGGCGTGGATTGTGGGTGTGTCAGAGGTAAGGTCAATTTGCATATTTGTGTATTATTAGATAGGATTATTAAGAAAACCAATAAGAATAATGATCACTCAATCATTAACTCAGTGCTAACTTACCTGTCATTTATAGAGTTTAGTTTATATGTTTTGATCATTTAATTTTCATAATTCAAGGATCATTTGCATATTTAAATCTTGAATAATTTTGAGTGAATTTATGTCTAAGGTGCAAAGTTTGTGCCTTTCCTCATTTATTTCCATATGGCCATCCATTTGTACCATCACCGTTTATTGATGACCAAAGACAGACTAAAGACTGAAAGACTATCTTTTCTGTCTTGAAGTGCCTTTATTCCTATGACCAAAGTAAAGTCTGTATTTGCACAGGTCTATTTATGGACTCTATTCTGTTCCATTTACTTGTGTCTATTCATTTTAAAATATTATGTTCCCTGTAGGGAGCGGCTTTAGGGTCAAGCCTCGGGCTGACCTGTGGCAGGGCCACAAACAAGTCCTAGCCTGGAGGGCAGAGTTCTCCTAGCATAATTAAGCCTGACCTTGTAGCCCTCCTTAATTCCTTCCTAAGTAGCTAATGAGCTGTGGGAGGTGCAGCAAATGTTACCAAAACAAGAATATTTGTATACATGTTAATCTACCCTTGTTTTAATGAGACTATAAAATAAAGCATCAGCTTGCAGGCTGGGTCTTTTGTGTCCTCATCCAGGCACGGGAGATCCGCTGAGCCCCAGCTGTATTCTCTTGTCTGTCTTTTCTTCAATCCTTCACCACCCCTCCTCAGGTTCACCCTTGGCCGTACTGGCACAGCACAGTTCCCTTGATTGTTGTAGTTTTTAAATAAAACTTGAAATTGGAAAGTGTGAGTTCATCAAATTGTTCTTCATTGGTATTGTCTAGACTACTCAAAAGTATGAAATGAGTTTGTCAACATCTACAAAATAGCTTGTTGAGATTTTATTGGGGTTGCACTGGTTCTTTTGGTCAATTTATGAAAAACTGACAGATTATTAATAATGTCTTTTGGTCATAAACAGGAAATATAACTCAATTGACTTATTTTTCTTTCATCACTTTCAAGAGTGTTTCATTTTTTCCCACAGAAATCTGTAAATATTTTGTTCAATTTATATGTAAGGATTTTTTCCTTTTTGGTATATTATAAATGGTTTTGTTTCTTTCATATTTCAATATTTGTTACTGGTATATAGAAAATCAACTGAATTTTGTATGTTGACTTTGAACCTAGCTTCATATTATCTCTATAAATTCTCATCTGGGCATATAACAATGGGCTCCATTTCAGTTTGAAATTCCCAAATCACGGCGTTAATAACGTAAGTACTGAATTTCAGCGTTTCACCAAGGGAGGGGCACAGCCAGCTCCAAATAACTGGGTTTGGGCCTCCTGCCCTGTGCCCCCAGACCAGCAGGTGGTGCAAGAACCCACCTTTTCTCCCTACGTGGTGCGCATGCCTAGTTGGCCTGCAGTTGTAGGTGTTTTGTCCAGGAGTTAAGACAAGAATTTCATTTCCTCAGGACCAAGGGAAGGAAAATCAAATTTACAAGATTGCCTTCACGCAAAAATGCATGCATATAAGCATAACCAATGGACACAAGACACTGGGGGGAGGGGGGAGAGGTCATGTGCCCGGGGGTAGGAGAGGCCTGGGTGTAGGTCAATGGGGAAAAAAGGAGACATATGTACTACTATTTGTCATAGTTTAAACAATAAAGTAAAAATAAAAAACGAAGCCTGTTCATTTGTACTTGGCTCACTGTTAGAAACCCAGACACAGTCAACCACTGACCTAGATGCTTTGCTTTAGATTTAAATTTCTGAACATTTCATATAGATGGAATCATACCACGTGAGGTATTTTATGCCTTTTTTTCAATTATCAGATTGTATCAAGGTATATAGATGTAGCATGTAGCAGTACTCCATTCCTTTTTTATGACTGAATAATATTCCACTGTATTACACTTTTGTTTATTCAAGAGTTGATGGATATTTGGATTGTTTCCATTTTTGGACTATTATATGAATATGAATAATGTTACTATGAACATTCATATACAAGTTTTGATCTGGACCTATTTTTATTTCCTTTGTGTATATAACTAGGTGTGGAAGCACTGGGTCATAAGGAAACTCTATGTTTAAAATTTTGAGAAATAGCTATGCTGTTTCCAAAATGGCTGAACCATTTAACAATTCTAACAGCAACATATGATTGTTCTAGTTTCTCCCCATCTTCACCAGTGCTTGTTACAGTCTGTCTTTTTTTTTTAATTATAATCTAGTGACTATAAAGTGGTATCTCACTGTGTTTTTAATTTATATTTCCCTAATGACTAATAATGCTGATCATTTTATATGATTATTGACCATTCATTTATATTCTTTGGTTAAATATCTATTCAAATCCATTCCCCCCACATTTTAATTAGTTTGCCTTATTATTATTGAGTTGTAGTAGTTGTTCATATAATATTCATACAACATTCTTATCACATATAAGAACTGCACATATTTTGTCCTATAATAAGTTATTTCAGGGATTCTTGATAGAAGCTGAAATTGTCCTTTTTTTATTCCAAGTTCCTGTAAAGTTTAGTGCTTCAGAAAAAAACCCATGCCAGATTATGTAAATTGAAAGGTAAAGTGGTGGAACAAAAATGAAATATAAAAAAAATAGAATGTTACTTGTCACAGTTAATAATCAGCAAAGGCTATAAAAATAAGAAATTGGAACACATTAATACCAAAATCTAAATACACAAATTGTTTGTAAATTTATCTTATTCTTTCCAGACATCTATAAAAAAAGCTGCCTATCTTTCCAGGAGAACCCAAAATGAGATTTCTCACCTTATTTTGTAATTGCCTCCAGCTATTCTGAGTACCCTGTCTATCAGCTGGGATTAACTTCCATTGGTCCACTGGCCTTAGTTGGAGCCTTACCATCTTGAGGATGCCTGAAATCCAGGTGGCTGTCACAATTCTCCTAAGTTCAGGGAAGGCAGCTCAAGGACACCTACAGCTCCATCCCCATCACTGGTCCGAAGACCATTACAAACATTGCTTTTGTTTAGCATTACTCTACCTGGAGAGGCACCAATTACACATAACCTAAGATATCTACACCTTTCAAACTAAGGCACTACAGAGAAGGACTCAAGGAAGAGGACCTACCCAGTCTCCCTCCCATTCTCACATGTAGCTTTCATCTTTCTCGCCACATCATGATGACTGTACCCAACATTTTTCCATAATCAGTGTTGACCCCACTGCCCTTATCTTACATCCCTCCCTCAGTGGGGATCCTCTATCAAGTCCATATTTACCTGAATGATTATGAGGACCCAAAGTAAATAATCTATGTCCTGTTTTCTCTTCTATTACAACTATCTTCACCTTCTCTACTCTGTGGGTGTTCAAGTTGTTAGGAATGAAACTTTGAAAATGGTTTGCTTTTTCACAAAGACAAAAAAGTCTCCCATCACTTTTCTCTGTGCCCCACAACTATCTACAGTTCACACTGCAGAAAAGCAGTGACAAGAGCCCTAGAACCCTGGTACGAAGGTGGAGATTTTAAGGGTGTGAGTATGGAGAGGAGAGAAATCTCATTTCCTTCTCCATCACTTAACTGCATCCATCCCAAACCAATCAAGCAGCTGAGGATTAAAGGACAGTGTCCATACTTTGCTCCTCATCAGGTACCCTTCAGTTGGCCATGTGATATGGGCCAAATTCCACATGAGGATTTTAACCCCTTCAGTAGTTGCTTCAAATAGTTGGCATATGCTAGTGCAGGGTTAGGAATGAGAGGACCTGAGGTATTGTGGTGAGGTGGCAAAGCAGAGACACTGGGCAGGGATGGTCTGAGTTCAAGTAACAGCTCAGCAGCTAGCAGACTGTGAGATGCCAAGACAGTTATTAAAACTTCTTTTCCTTCTCTTTTTTCATTAGTAAAAAGGAGTGTATATCCCACCTCCTATGTCACAGGGTTCTTGTAAGAACTCAATAAGTATCCCTGGCAGGGTGGCTCAGTTGGTTGTAGCATCATCCCATACACCAAAAAGTTGTGGGTTCAATTCCCTGTCTGGGTATATACCTAGGTTGCGGGCTCGATACCCTGTCAGGCATGTAAGGGAGGCAACCGATGTTTCTCTCTCATCTGGAGGTTTCTTTCTCTGTCTCCTTTCCCCTCTCTCTAAAATTAGAACAAAACAAAAAAAAACTTTTCCTTAAGTGAGGATTTTAAAAAGTCAATAAACAAACACAAAATTCAATAAATATATGTCCAAACAACTTTAAATAATCCTTGGCACATAATAAGCATTAGTGTTGATGCTTGTGTTTCTACTATTTATTTTGTAAATATTAATCTACCCTAATTCATCCTATTTCCTTGGGCCAGTCCCTAGTCCATCTGTGACATCCCAAAGAAACTCCATACCAGTAGTGGTCACTGGGTGTCCCCTCCCCCAGAACCTGGATTACTACTTTGTATCTCTATAGATTTGCTTATAATAGACATTTCATATAAATGGAATCATAAAATATATGGCCCTTTGTATATATGTTCTTTCACCTGTGTAATATTTTCAAGGCTCCTTGATGTAACATGTGTCAGTGTTTCATTCCTTTTTATCCTTTGTATGGATATGCCAAAGTGTGTTTGTTCATAGTATTGTGGGTTATTTCTACACTAGAGGCTTGGTGCACAAAATTTGTGCACTGAGGGGGGGTCCCTCAGCCAGGCCTGTGCCCTGTCACAGTCTGGGACCCCTTGGAGGACGTCCGCCTGCCAACTTAGGCCCGATCACCCTGGCAATCAGACATCCCTCTTGCAGTTTGGGGCTTTCTCAGTCCAGGACCCCTCACTCCTTGCTGCCTACCTGCAGTGGAGGCGGGAGAGGTTCCCGCCACCACCGCTGCGCCCACCAGCCATGAGCCTGGCTTCTGGCTAAGCAGCACATTGACCACCAGGGAGTAGCTTCTGCGTTGAAAGGTGGTCAGTGTGTGTCATAGCGACCAGTCATGCCGCCGGTCATTCTGTCGTTCGGTCGATTTGCATATTAGTGTTTTATTATATAGGATTTGGGCTTTCATGTATAATGGTCCTCTGAGTATTTATGTTGATATTTTTGTGTGTTCATATGTTTTGACTTCTCTTGGGTGTATAGCTAGGTGGAATTGATGGATCACAGTGTAACTATGTTTAATGTTTTGAGGAACTGCCAGGCTTTGTTGCGAAATAGTACATTCCCACCAGCAATGTTTTCTCAGCAACCTTGAAAAGAATTGTTATTGTATATTTTTCACTTTAGTCATTTTATAGGATGTGAAGTGATATCTCATTATGGTTTTGATTTGCATGCCCCAAATGACTAATGATATTGAGCATCTTTTTATATAGTTATTGGCCATCTGTTTATCTTTTTTGGAGGAATAGCTATCTGGATCTTTTTTCTATTTAAAAAATGGATTGCCTTTTTATTAAGTTTTAACAGTTATTGATATATTCTGAATAATAAGTTATTTTAAAATATGTGATTTGCAAGTATTTTCTCCCATTCTGTGGGTTGTCTTTTCGCTTCTCTAATAGTGTCCTTTGAAGCACAAAATATTTATTTTTCATAAGTCCAAATTATGTGTTTTTTGTTGGGTTGCTTGTGCTTTAGGTATCATATCTAAGAAACCTTTACTTAATTCAAAGTCACAGAGATTTACTAGCAGCATTTTGACACAGTGGGTGACTCCCCTCTTCTGGTAAAACTTTAGTCACCTGGCATATAAGGCATGATTTTCTTTTAGTTTTCTGCTTAACTCACTGTCTGTTTCTTCTCAGTCTCTTTTGATGGATTCTCTCTTCCCTGTTGTCTTAATGTTGGTGTGCCTTGGGTTCAGTTCTTGGACCCCTTCTCTTTTCTCTATCCACACTCACACCATGAATAAACATCACCAATCTCATGGCTTAAATACCATCTGTATCCTAATGACACCTAATTTTATATTTTCATCTTAGACTTTCCTCCTAAACTCCAGAGGAAACATTTCTATATGCATGTCCAAAAGTTGTATTAAATTTAACTGATCCCAAATGAGCTTTGTAGTCTCCCTGAACTGGAGACCTCCCCATCTCAGTTAACGGGCATCCTATTCATTAGTAAAACCTATATGCATGCATATATATATATATATATATATATATATATATATATATGCATGCATATATATATATATATAATTGTTTTAACTGGTAATTCAAATAATGGCACTACATTGCAGTGTAAAACCTGCAGTGGATTTCCTATTGAACTTGGGTTTAAAGCCAGTCACTTGCAATGGCTAAGGACCTATATTAACTAGCCTCCATTTATTTTGTTGAACTTTGTCCCTAACGGTTCTCCCTGTATCTCTGCACTCCAGCCACACTGGCTTCTCAGATATTGCCAGAACTCACCAGCCACACTCCTTAGGGTATTTTCATAGAATGTTCCTTAGGCTTACTATTATATATTCTAGCTCATATTATCCCTCTCTCAATGTTCTAGATGTTTGCGCAAAAATCACCTTTAGCTCTGACCAGTATTTTGTTCTGACATGGATGTTTCTCTCTGTCTCTCTCTCTTCCCCTCTCTCTAAAAATAAATTTTAAAATATTTGTAATCATCTTCATATTGAGACTATGGGGAAGACAAATAATTCTCTCTCTGCCCTTCTGATTTCTTGATTGAGACTCCTGTAATAAAAGACAGATTAATAAGGTAAAACAAACAGAAGTTTATTAATATGTATACTTCCTATACACATGGGAGAGACCCAGGAAGAGTAACTCTCTCAGGTAGGTAGAATACCATCCTAATAAGCAAAGAGGAAGGATATATAGGCCTCTTAGGAAATAGAAAATGACTTTTAAGAAAGATGAATGGGCCCTTAGAAGAATAGATGTGAAATGTGAATGTTTGTGACAAAGTTTGTCTGGGTGTAGTATTCCCTTCTATTCTTCTCCTATGATAAGAGTCAATCTTCTATGACTGATGAAACCCCATGGGAAGAGATTTATGACAATTTTGTTCCTTTTAGAGAATCTGTCTTTAGATAGATAAAGGGAATTCAGAGAAAGATTCTACTTAAATTGTTATTTTTTCAAAAGCCTACATCTGAAAATAATCAAAATATCAAACTGGCATATTTTAAAGTGACATATTCTATTACCTTTCAAGGACTTCTTTGATCACTTTATATAATTTTGCAACTAATCCCATACCACAACTCCAGATCCCCTTTAATCCAGATGTTTATTTCTCCCTTGATCTTTATCTTTATCAGGTTCTAATAGTACATAATTTATTTATGTCAGTGCCCCTCTTCCCACCTAGAATGCAAGTTCTATAAAGACAAGTATTCTCAGTTATTTTGTTTAATGATGGCATATAATTGGCACCAATGAATATTTGTTGGATAAATATCAAATGGCAGTGTATAGCTATCATAATTAAAACAATTACATATCTGGCTCAAGAAGTGACTGAAGCATCAATATAACAAAATTGAAAGCTCAAATGTTACAAGGCCAGATTTCATATTACCAAAAAAAGGTAAAGTTAAAAAATTATCTTCCTAATATTTCCCAAATAAATTTCACATGGGGTAAAGAGGTAGAGTATAAAATATGAACCATAAAATCCCATTCACCCAGAGAGGGACATACACTATCTTTTGTCAAGGAAATAATGTAACTGGCAGAAACATGTTCTTATAGAGTGAGTTCATACTTGCACAAACAAACAAACAAACAAAAAAGGCAGAAAAGGGGAAAAGCCTCACATGTATACTTATATAAGTTAGCAGGTTGTTCTTTGAGCAAGGAAAACTGTGTGGAAAGATATGTACAGGGTTTTTTGTAATGATTGAGGCTGAGTATGTGGTTGACTAAGAATATTTTTGTGCATTGTTTCATATATTAGAATAAGCAAGTAGTGTCTTTTAATTGAAATTTTACACAGATTTTTTATGAAAGTAAATTTAGTTCCTACCACATTAAACAAATTAAAGTCTTCAAGTCTTGAGATTCTAATCTGTCAAAAGAGGTAATTCCTAGCCTTATGACTGGTAATGACAATTATGATAAAGACAATTATTAACACTTCCTGAATTCACACTAATATTTCAGGCACTACAATAAGAGCTTTTATGTGGTTCTACTCATTTAATCTGCATAATAAAACTCATGACAGGTAATATTATTACTTCAGGCTCAGTGATCTGTCAAGAGGATTAAATCAGCCAACACACATAAAAATACTGCTATAATCTGAACACAACCTAGAAATGAAAGTAATTATGTCAGTTTAATATGCAGTCATACATTTGACTAAATAAATTTATTGATAAGTTTAGTCCTTAAGAACTTGTATGTAAACCTAGTTGTCTGCATATGAGCACTCTGAACAATCTAAACTATTTGTTAAGCTTAATCATTACTACATTGTCACCATGTTATTCAATATGGAAGCCACTAACCACATGTGTCTCCCAGCACTTAAAATGTGGCCAGTCCAAATGGAGATGTGCTGTAAGTGTAAAATGTACACCAGATTTTAAGCATTTTGTGTGAAAAAAGAAAGGAAAATATTTAATTACTATGCTTTTATCTTGATTACCCATGGAATATAATATTTTGGATGTATCCAAGTAAATAAAATCCATGGCTAAAATTGTTTCAACCTGTTCTTTTTGCATTTTTTAAATGTGGGTAGTGGAAAATTTAAAATTACATATGTGGCTCTACATATATTTGTATTGGAAAGTACAACTTTATAACATATTGTTTCTAGTGAGTTTGGTTTTCATGTGGCTACTAGGGCATTTCTTGATCAATGACACCTCAATCCTTGTAAAGCATATTTACCCAGTGCTTTTGTCAGAACATAGTTAAAACAATCTGGCATAAAAAGAATGTTTGGGTGGCAAGATGGTAAATGGGATGGAAAATCAAAAGCAAGGAGATTTCCAAAAATTTAGTTTCAGAATTCATAGATAGCATTTATTGAATGTGCTGATCCAGTGTGTTTCTTGTGAGAACAAAATGGACCAACCAATGAGAAAATAGTCTTGTGAATTGTGAACTGGCATAAAAAGATAAGGAATGGTTACAATGTTGTTTCTAGGTCTAACTAAACACTTTACATGCACATTTTCCTACTAAGAAACCACATATCAAGTTGTGAGCACAAGGGATATGCCCCTTAGAGGTTCCACTTCATTTCCAGAGTTTATTGACAATTTTTATCAACATGTCACTAGTATGTTTGGGTCTCATGCTGCTGCCAAGACAGCCTTGTGGGTGTTAGCATCAGGGCCCCTCCCGATGCTGATCCTGTGGAGGAAGGTCCCTATCATGTGAACTGTGGAGTTGCAAAGTAAAGTCTATGGAGAGGTGCAGTGGTGGGACCTGGGAACCCCATGTCTAGAGCAAGGCCACTGTCTGACTCACTGAGCTGTCCATGCACCGCCCCTCCTGTTTGTGAAGAGATAGATGGCTCTTCTTGAGGTTGAAGTTTTGTAATGCATTTCACATACTGGATAAAATTACATCCCTGAAAATTCAAGAACATCAGGTGAAAATCTAAGAACTCAAAAGATGGTTTAGTAAGACAGGAATAAAGACACAGGCAAGCTTTCTCTGAAAATTGAGCATTGAAAATAGTCCTCCACATAAAAAAAAATGTTGAAATCTGGAGGAGGGAGAGGTCAGCCCTTCAGGAACCATTGAATGAAAGGGCAGCCAGCTTCTGGCACCTATACAGAGCTCACATGACATGGATGGAGTTGAGCCTCACAGTGAGCCAGCCTGAGGTAAGATTCTGCTCATGAACAGGACAACAACAATCAAGATCCAATTACAACAAGAAAACCCAATTAACCCACACAAGGGACATTTCTAGAGCATCCAGGTCAGGAAATAAAGGAGACTGCACCACTGGGTCCCACAGTACACTTACTGCATTAGGCCACCCCATGAAGACTATTCCACACCTTCTGACATGTAGTGTTTTTATTATCAATCCCATTTAAGTATTCCATTATTTCCTTTATTTATACTTTTAAATTCAAGTGTTATTTCTTAGTATATATTTTCTAAACTACCTTTTTAAGTCATCTGTTTTGATTGATATCTGATTTTATTTCATTGTGGTCAGGGGAACATCCTATATGGTAATTTTTAGAATTTATTTATTTTGTATGATGGTCAGATTTTGTGAATGTTCCATTTGTGTTAAAAATAATGTTAATTGATAAAAAAACACACAAGATCAGTAAAATAAATAATGCATATTCGGAGGAGGGAGATGGCAATTGGCAAGATGGCAGGGCGAGAGAGAGAGTGTGTATAAGAGAGTGAGGGAGCGAAAGGGGAGTGTGTAGATGAGTCTGGAGAGTGTGTGTGTCTGGAGAGTGTGAGCTAGGGACAGTTAGATCCAGCAGGACTTTCGGGGGCTGGCAGAACAAGCAGACTCACCACCACCCAGACTGGCCTCAAACACAAATGGGGACCCTACAATCACTCTGGACAAAGACCTGCTACCACAGCTGCAGACCCAGAGACACTGAGACTCCAGACATCCTAACCATAGATTTCTGTAAGTCACAAAGCACAGCCCCCTCACTGCTGGCCTGGGGCAGTGGCATAGGGCCTGCATTACCAGTGGCATGCAATCAGGCCTCCTGCTGACACCGGGGGTTCTGTGCGACCCCGCCCCCCTAGCAAGCCAGGAACTTTGATTTTCAGCATACACACTAAAAGCCAGACTGAGCGCCAGTGACTTTGATTCTCAGTGTGTGCAAGTGGGGACTCTATTTCTACTCTCACGCGCACAGGTTATCAGTGCACAGACTGATTCTTGGCACCGCACTGAGCACCACTAACTGATTCTTAGGGATCGCATGTGGGAACTCTGTTTCTCACTATGCACGTGCACAGGGACTCTGACTATAGGCTCACAGACTGATTCTGGGAATGCACAGCAAGGCCACACTGAGCGCCAGTGACTTTGATGCTCAACACGTGCACGTGGGGACTCTGTTTCTCCTCACACATGCACAGGGACCCTGATTCTCAGAGCACACTCGAGGCAGCACCATGCACCAGATACTCTGATTCTCGAATCTCAGCATGCGTACACAGGGACGCTGATTCCTGGTGCGCACTTGGGGACTCTGATTCTCGGTGCGCTAAGCAGGGACTCTGTTTCTCAGCACGTGTGTGTGGGGGCCCTGATTCTAGGTGCATGCACGAAGCCACAATGAGCACCAGTGACTCCAATGCTTGGCACTCAGGGACCCTGATTCTTGGCGCATGTACAAGGCTGCACTGAGTGCCCATGACTCTGATTCTTGGCGCAGACATGCAGGGACTCTGATTCTCAGTGTGCACAGCTCCTGCAGACCATGGCAACCACACGTTTTGGTGTCCGAGTTCTTCAGGGACACTTGGGTGGCGCGATGTTCCCACCACACACAGCTCAGGTCCCCACAACTCAGCATGTGGACCTTCTGGTGACAGCTAGAATGCAAAGACAACAAAACAATCCCCAAAGGAAAGACAAAGAGGAATCACCAAGAAAGGAAATAAGTGAAACGCAGGTATGCGATATATCAGAAAAAGAATTTAGAGCGATGGTCATAGAGTTCAGAAACCAGATGGACAAGAAAATCAAAAACCTATGCAAAAATCAGGAAGAAATCCAAAGTGATATATCTACTATCAAAAATGCTATGGAAGCTTTCAACAGTAGACTAGAAGGAGCAGAGGACCAAATTAGTGAGTTGGAAGATAAGGTAGAGAAACAAGCCCAATCTGAACAGCAACTAGAGAAAAAAATTAAAAAGCAGGAGGAGAGCCTAAGGGAGCTTTGGGACAACATGAAACAAAGTAACATATGCATGATAGGAGTGCCAGAAGGATAAGAAGAGCAGCAATGATTAGAGAATCTATTTGAAGAAATAATGACAGAAAAAATTCCTTGATATGTGGAAGAAAAATGTCACACAACTACAGAGAGTCCCAAGCAAGATGAACCCCAAAAGGCCCACACCAAAACATGTTATAATTACAATGGCAAATGTTAATGACAAAGAGAGTATCTTAAAGGCTGCAAGAGAGAGACAGACAGTTACCTACAAAAGTTCCCCCAACAGATTATCAAATTATTTCTTAACAGAAAGACAACAAGCCAGAAGGGAATGGAATTAAGTATACCAAGTGATGCAAAACAAAGGACTGAATCCAAAAATATTCTATCCAGCAAGGCTATCAATCAAAATTGAAGGGGAAATCAGGAGCTTCACAGACAAAAAAAGGCTGAGGGAGTTTGTCACTACCAAGCCAGCAATGAAATAAATGCTAAAGGGAATGCTGTAAAAAGAAGAAATACAAGGGAGGAAGGAACAGAGGCATACAGACTAGAAATAGCTACAAACATGAAGCTATCAATAATAACATAAAATGTAAATGGATTAAATGCGCCAATCAAAAGACATCGAGTAACTGAATGGATAAGAAAACATGACCCATATATATGCTGTCTACAAGAGACCCACTTCAGAACAAGGGACTCAAACAGACTGAAAGTGAAGGGATGGGAAAACATCTTTAAGGCAAATGGAAACCCAAAAAAAGCAGGGTTAGCAATATTATATCTGACAAAATAGACCTCAAAGTGAAGTCCATAACAAGAGACAAGGAAGGCTACTTCATAATTCTAAAGGGACCAATACAACAAGAGGATATAACTCTGGTAAACCTATATGCACCCAATGCGGGAGCACCCAAATACATAAAAAAAAATAATAATAAAAATAAAAAATTTCTGGAAGATAACAGGGAGAGATTGATAGTAATGCAATCATAGTAGAAGACTTTAATAGCCCATTAACATCACTGGATAAATCCGCTAGACAAAAAATCAGCAAAGAAACAGCAATCCTAAAAGATTCACTAGATCAGATGGACTTAATCAACATCTTCAGAACATTTCACCAAAAGCTACAGAATATACATTCTTCTCAAGCACACATGGGACATTTTCAAAGATAGACCACATTTTGGGACACAGGCAAATTCTCTCCAAATTCAAGATTGAAATCATATCAAGCATCTTCTCAGATCACAATGACAGAAAATTAGAAATCAACTACAATAAAAACAATCACAAAAATTAAAAAAATTAAAACACTTAGAGACTGAATAGCATACTATTAAATAATTATTGGGTTACCAAAGATATCAAAGTAAAAATAAAAAAACATCCTGGAAAAAAATGACAAGGAAAACACAACAATCCAAAATCTATGGGACATAGTAAATGCAGGCCTGAGAGGAAAGTGCATAGCATTATAGGCCTACCTAAAAAAAAAAAAAAAAAAAAAAAAAAAAAAAAAAAAAAGAAAGAAAAGAAAAGAAAAGACAAAAGAAAAAGAGAGAAAAGAAAAACTGGTAATAAACCACCTAATTCTACAACTTGAAGAATTAGAAAGATAGCAACAAGAAAAGCCCAGAGTGACCAGAAGGAAGTAAATAATAAAGATCAAAGCAGAAATAATGATATAGAGATGAAAAACAAACAAATAAACAAACAAACAAAGATCAATGAAACCGAGATCTGGCTCTTTGAAAGGATAAACAAGATCGATGAACCTCTAGCCAGGCTCACCAAGAAGAAAAGAGAGAGAACCAAAATAAAGAAAATCAGAAATGAAAAAGGTGAAATAACAACAGACCCCACAGAAATAAGAAGAATTGTAAAAAAATGCTATGAGCAACTCTCTTCCAACAAACTGGTCAACCTAAAAGAAATGGACATATTCTTAGAAAAATAAAATCTTCCAAAACTCAACCAGGTAGAATCAAAAAAATCTGAATAGGTTGATAACTATGGAGGAAATGGAAGCAGTAATTAAAAAACTTCCAACAAACAAAAGCCCTGGACCAGATGACTTCACAGGAGAGTTTTATCAAACATTCAAAGAAGAAATAAAACATATCTTCCTCAGACAATTCCAAAAAATTCAAGAGGAAGGAACACTTCCAAGCTCTTTCTACAAAGCCAGCATTACCCTAATGTCAAAACCAGATAAAGACACTACAAAGAAAGAGAATTATAGGCCAATATCCCTCATAAACATAGACGCCAGAATTCTCAAGAAAAAAAAAAAAATTCTAGTAAATCGAATCCAGCATTACATTAGAAAGATCATACACCATGACCAAGTGGGATTTATTCTGGGTATGCAAGGATGGTACAATATCCGCAAATCAATAAACGTGATACACCACATTAAAAAATTGAGAGATAAAAACCATATAATCATATCCATTGATGCAGAGAAAGCATTTGACAAAATCCAACACCATTTCTTGATAAGAACTCTCATCAAGGTGGGAATAGAGGGATCATACCTCAACATAATAAACGCCATTTATGACAAACTTACAGCCAAAATCATACTCAATGGGCAAAAACTAAAACCATTTCCCCTAAGAACAGGAAAAAGACAGGGATACCCACTCTTATCACTCCTGTTCAACATAGTACTGGAAGTACTAGCCATAACAATTAGACAAGAAGAAATAAAAGGCATCCAAATTGAAAAAGAAGAAGTAAAATTGTCCTTATTCACAGATGACATGATACTGTACATAGAAAACCCTAAAGAATCCATCAAGAAACCATTAGACTTAATAAATGAATTTGGCAATGTAGCAAGATACAAAATTAACAACCAGAAGTTTATGGCTTTTTTATACACCAATAATGAACTCACAGAAAGTGAAACTAAAAAAACAATCCCATATACCATTGCAACAAAAAAATTAAGATACCTAGGAATAAACTTAACCAAGGACGTAAAGTACCTGTACTCAGAAAATTTTAGGATGCTGAAAAAAGAGACAGAGGAAGACATAAACAAATGGAACAATATACCATGTTCATGGATTGGTAGAATCAACATCATTAAAATGTCCATACTACCCAAAGCAATCTATAAATTCAATGTAATCCCCATTAAAATATTAACGGCATACTTCACAGACCTAGAACAAACTTTCCAAAAATTCATCTGGAATTAAAAAAGACCCCAAATAGTTGCAGCAATCTTGAGAAAGAAGAACAAAGTTGGAGGGATAACAATAACAGATATCAAGCTATACTACAAAGCCACTGTTCTCAAAACTGTCTGGTACTGGCACAAGAACAGACATGTAGACCAGTGGAACAGAACAAAGAACCCAGAAATCAATCCAAGCCATCATGCTCAATTAATCTTTCACAAAGGAGGCAAGAGCATACAATGGAGTCAAGACAATCTCTTCAATAAATGGTTTTGGGAAAATTGGACAGATACATGCAAAAAGTGTTTAATCCCTTTTGATTTACATTTCAACCCTTGCTCACATCTTATGCATCACTGTATGTAAAAGCTGGCCAGTCTGATGGTAGAGGTTTGCTGATGTGATTTCCCAGGTATTACTTATATTAGGGTTTCCCAGAGGAGCAGAACCAACGGGACATACATACATACATACATACATACATATGTATATGTATACATACACACATAAGCATATATACAGATATATACAGCTATATAGATATATGATTTATTATAAGAATTGGTTCACACAATTATGAAGGCCAAGGCAGCAAAATAGCAGACATTAGTTATAGCAATATTTTTACCGACACAACTTCTAAGACAATGGAAATAAGGAGAAAATAAACAAATGGGACTACATCAAAATAAAAAGCTTCTGCACAGCAAAAGAAACCATCAACAAAACAACAAGAGATCCCACTGCATGGGAGAATGTATTTGCCAATGTTATCTCCAATAAGGGTTTAATCTCCAAAATTTATAGTGAACTCATACAACTTAAGAAAAGGAATATAAACAATCCAATCAAAAAATGCGCAAAGGACCTAAATAGACTCTTTTCAAAAGAGGATATACAGAAGGCCAGGAGACGTATGAAAACATGTTCAATGTCACTAATCATCTGAGAGATGCAAATCAAAACAACAATGAGGTATCATCTCACACCTGTCAGAATGGCTATCATTAACAAATCATCAAACGACAAGTGCTGGGAAGGATGTGGATAAAAAGAACCCGCGTGCACTGCTGGGGGGAATGCAGACTGGTGCAGCCACTGTGGAAACAGTATGGAGTTTCCTCAAAAAGTTAAACATGGAACTCCCATTTGACCCAGTAATACACTTCTAGGTATATATCCCAAGAAAACAGAAACACCAATCGGAAAGTATATGTGCACCCCTATGTTCATAGCAGCACAATTTAAAATAGCTAAGATTTGGAAACAGCCTATATGCCCATCAGCAGATGAGTGGATTAGAAAACTGTTGTACATTTACACAATGGAATACTACGCTGCTGTAAAAAAGAATGCATTCTTACCATTTGCCACAGCATATGGAGAGTATTATGCTAAGTGAAATAAGCCAGTCAGAGAAATATAAATATCACATGATCTCACTCATTTATGGAATATAATGAACATCATAAACTGATGAACAGAAATATATACAGTGACAAAGAAGCATCAAACAGACTGTCTAACTACAGTGGGAAGGCAGGAGAGGGTTGGAAGGGGGTAAGAGATCAACCAAATTACTTGTATGCATGCATATAAGGATAACCAATTGACACAGACACTGTGGGGGAGCTGAGGGCATGTTCTGGGGGTAGGGGAAGCTGGGGGGAGGTCAATGACGGAAAAAGGAGTTTTATGTACTACTATTTGTATTACTTTAAACAATGAAAAATAAAAAAAATAAAAGCTATTATCATCCAACAAATAAAAAAATAAAAATAATGTATATTTTTCCACACTTAAACAAGTAGAGTGTTACATAACAATCATATATCAATAAAAATAATTTATATTCTCTGTTAGGTATAAATTTATATGCATTCATGGATAATTAATGTTTATCTGATATTATATCAGCACTTCACTCATCCCTAACCAAAACCCTGTGAGGTATGTATTATCATTTCCATTTCATAAAGGAAAAAACGGACAAAGAAATGTTATATAATTTTGCCAAAGTCACACAGTTAGCAGAGAGTATAAACGGAATTTGAACCCAGGCAATCTATCTTCAGTCTATGCTCTTAGCTACTGCTTTTTATCACCCTTCTTTTAGTTTTGTTATTTAAATCTTCCAGTTCACTGGGGTCTTTTTTGGTATCTTTGTCCATCAATTTTCGATAGAACTAAAATTTTCAAATTGTCTTTTCTCTGTGGTTCTGTCATTTACAATTTTATAGCTCTATTTTCATGATCCTTATATCTTCTTCATCCATTTCTCTTAATATTAGTAAATAATACCCCATTTATCTTTTATGATGTTCTCACTAAGAAACAAATCTTGCAAAGATAAGAGATGCTGGCACTGGACATATGTATTAATGCTCAAGTCACTACAATATCAACTTCTATTTGGCCTGGATCTGGTGCAAACAACTCATTTCTGGAGAGTCAACAACTTGCATAAGTCCATAATAGGTTAAAGAAAGAAAGGGAAAATAACATTTTCTCAATGTCCTATTAGCTACCTTACCAGGAAATAACTTTTAAAAATAAGTTATTTCCTCTTGCAAACAATTTCTCAGAAGCACAGTAATCCCCACAGTAAGCTGTTAAAACAGGTGAGCTCCAGGATGCCTGCTATTTAAATGTGGCTCTCTGGTATTTTAACTATATGTCAGTATCGGAGGGAGTAGAGCTACAATGTATCCTAGGAATAATCATGGGCACATAGCTAACATCCACTGAGCAATGACCATGGGCAAGACCCTCTACTGAATGCTTTAAATGAACCTATGATGGATACTGATGAAATATGTGTTAAATTGTATAATTATCATATTTAATCATGTTTACCAACTGAGATAAAAAAATCAGATCATTGTAACAATATAAATACTGCTATCAGCATTTTCCAAATCAGCTACTGCTGTTCAGAGATATGGAGACACTTAACCAAGAATAACTAGCTTGTAAGCCAATGAAATCTATTTTAAATTTTACAACTCCACTAGATTGAGATTATTATCTCTGCTTTATATATGAAGAAACTGAAACTATAGAGATTAAGAAATTTGCTTAGTCACTCAGATAATAAATGAAATAGATGAGAAATCAACTAAAAATGTCTGAGGCTTAAGATCATAGGGAATCTCTAGACTACAGAATGATTTAGTAAACTAGGCCATTGCCTGCATGCCTGCAATCTTTCCCTAAATTTATTTTCAACATTCTCTATAACAATGGGCATCCCTTCTAGCTTTACTGAAATTCCCACCATTTTAAGTTGATTATGAAACAAACAAGGATACATTATCTATAGAACACTCCAGTTGAAATGCTTAAATATTGTGATAGTTAATTATATATGTCAACTTGACTTGGCTAAGGTATGCCTAGATAGCTGGGAAAGCATTATTTCTGGGTGTATCTATGAGGGTGTTTCCAGAAGACATTAGCATTTGAATCAGTAGACTGAGAAAAGAAGACCACCTCTACTAATGTAGATGGGCAACATCCCATCCATTAAGGCACTGAATAGAATAACAAGGCCGAAGGAAGGGCAAATTCTCTCATCTTGAGCTGGGATAGCCATCTTCTCCTGCCATAAGACATGAAGACATCAGAGCTTCTGGTTCTGAGGCCTTTAGACTTCAGGACTTATATCAGCGTCTTCCACCCCCACCTCCCTCAAGTTCTCAGACCTTTGACCTTGAACTGGGATGTACAGGAGTGTCTCCCCTGGTTCTCAGGCCTTTGGACTCAGACTGAATTATACCACTGGCTTTCTGGGTCTCCAGCTTGCAGATGACAGATGGTGGGACTTCTTGGCCTTCATAATTGTGTGAACCAATTCTTATAATAAATCATATATCTATATAGCTGTATATATCTGTATATATGCTTATGTGTGTATGTATACATATACATATGTATGTATGTATGTATGTATGTATGTATGTCCCGTTGGTTCTGCTCCTCTGGGAAACCCTAATATAAGTAATACCTGGGAAATCACATCAGCAAACCTCTACCATCAGACTGGCCAGCTTTTACATACAGTGATGCATAAGATGTGAGCAAGGGTTGAAATGTAAATCAAAAGGGATTAAACATAGAGAAGAAAATTTAGAATGCTATTATATGAAGAACTGATGACAGTCTGAATGGGTACATTCGGTGGAGAAAGAATTCACAGGAGAAATATGAAAAGCATGTGAAAAACATAATTTATAGGGTGTGTATAATTCTGGGTTATCATACTTTCCTACATGCCTAATTGAGGTATGCATAATGACTGAGATTTAAAAATAAAGGAGTTTGTTTTCCTTTAAAAAAAGTAATTTGCTTGTACCATCTTTGAGGCTACTAGTAAATAAAATCAGGTGTGACCTTATTATAAAGTTATTTATACCATTTATCTTAAAGATGGCCTCCATTGGGATGAGAAAAAAAGATTGAATCCATAATATTTTAATCTGTTGCTGTTGGTGTACATAAGTCACACTCTTCTATATCGAGTGTTTGCATATTGATTGTAGCTTGACTTTACCAATTTATCATTTAGTCTCGTACCATCACCCTCCATGATAGATGTTACAGCTAAGGGTCTAGTAGCAATTTCATTATAGTCCCCATGTTTCAGGTTTTCATAAATAAGCAGTCAAAATCTACTGTAGGCTATGAAATATTTTAGTTTGCATATCTATATTATCATTTTAGTTCCATATTGTAGTTTCCATCCATCATCTATAGAATCATTTTTCATTTTCAGAGGCAGTTTGTATAGGAAACCATTTTAATGACCATCAAGTGAGGAGAAACCTTGAAAGAGAAGGTAAAGGTATTAAATCCTATTCCTCCCCACCAATATAAATAAATTGAATGAATTTATGAATAATGCAAATTATACTATGTGATATACATGGATGAGATTTATAAATACTTATAAAATTAATCAATAAGCATGTAAACTGTTTATTAATGATAAAGCCTAGTAAGTATATGTTAAGTGAATAAATAAGGAGGTTTAATATTATGTAAAATATAGATTTTAAGACTATGCTCATGACCTCTATCAACTTAAAATCTAAAAGGGAGATAAGACATAGAAATATAATAATTCTAGAAAAATAATTTTGGAATGGGGTTTAATACCTCTCCCTTTGCACATTAAATGTCAAATGAGTAGTACTACATGAGTTGAAGTGAAAGAAAATATTTGTTAGTGTCTATATAAATGTCCAGTTATTCAAATGGTTAGCCCAAAGAAGGGCAGGGTGGTCTCAGACAATCTTTAAATTTCTCTCTGCCTTGATATTACAGGCCCTGGGCATATGATACTTCTGGCCCTGCTCTGCTGGCTGTTTTAACATTGCTTTCAACACTGAATTCTCATAAACCACTCATATTCATTACATTTCTTCTCATGTTAACGTTTTTCTCCTGTTCTGTTTGGATTAAAGTCTCTTTCCCTGAATTTACCACATGTTTAAATTTTAGCAATTTTCTATATTTCAGGATCTTCATCTATATTTCAGGATCTTCAGTCTACACTAATAAAAGAGAAGCATGCTAATTAAACTTCACTCCACTATGCCCACCAGCCAATCAGGAGTGAGTATGCAAATTAACCCAACAAAGATGGCAGCAGACATGGAGCTGGAGCAAGCAGGAGGCTTGGGTTGTCCCCGGCGATGGAGGAAGCCAAGCTTCCAGCCCGCCTTGGCCGCAGCTGAAGGAGGGGCTGGGAGCGAAGACTGCAGACTTGGCTCCGGCCTGGGAGCGAAGACTGCAGGGGAGCAAAGACTGTAGGCTTGTCTCTGGCCTGGGAGTGAAGACTGCAGGCTTGGCTCTGGCCTGGTAGCGAAGACTGCAGGCTCTGACCGGGAGCGAAGGCCTGGGTCCCGGGTGCCGGAGGAAAACCAGTGCTGGCAGCCAGAGGAGGAAGGCCTATTTCACAAATCTTTGTGCAATGGGCCTCTAGTGTATAATAATAATAATAATACCCTGCCTATTGATAGGGTTGTTATGAGAATTAGGTGAGATAATGTACATAAAAATTGTGTGTACTGTAAAATGAAATATACATATACACGATTGAAAATGATATATTAAAGGTAGTAATAATAGTGGACAGTAACAGTCTATTTAACTTATTATGTTACTATTACAGTACTAATATTGATAGGTATAGTGGGTTGAATAGTGTCCCCTTATGTCAACCAGAAGAATGTGACTTGATTTTGAAACAGTGGGTCTTGATTTAAGAATCTTGAAATGAAATCATCCTAGATTCAGGGTGGCCCCTACATCCAAAGTTTGGTTTCTTTATAAGAGAGGGAGACTTGGACTCACAGATACAGGGAGAAAAGCCATGTAAAGATGAAGGCAGAGACTAGAGTGATGCAGCTCCAATCCAAGAAATGCAAGGATTGCTGGCTAATACCAAAAGCTAAGAAGAGTCAAGGAAGAATTCTTCCCTGGAGCCTTCAGAGGGAGCATGGCCCTGCCTGCATTTTAATTTCACACTTCCAGCTTCCAGAACTGTGAGGCAATAAATTTATGTTGTTGTAAGTCTCCCAGTTTTTATAATTTGATGCAACAACCCTAGGAAACTGTTAATAGGTGTACTTATTTTCAACAAATATACATTGTCATTGTTCAGTGGATAAGGAATGTCTTAGAATACTTTTTTTTTTTTTTTTTTTTTTTTTTACCACTTATCCCCCCTCATGGATCTTACTGATTTATCTGAGGCCTAGGTCTGGGCTCTGGTTTCAAATGTATAGACTATGCTACCAGTCATCTTCCATCCATTTCCACTTAATGAGTTGGTTGCTGAACTACATATACTTGATACAAAGTGCTATATTTCTGCGTTAAGTACAGACTTTGGTACAATGGGGGAGAGCATTGGTGTCATGGAATAAAACACTATATTCTGAGTCAGAGACAGAGAGACAGGCTGCTTATTAAAAATGTGAACTGAGTTCATTTAATCATCTGAAAATGAGAGTAAATTTGGGTTCACAAGATTGCTATGGAAATCAAAAGATAAAACATATGTGAAAGCACAAAGCATACTTCCTGACCTTGTACACAGTTCATAAATCTTCCCCTTAGGTCTTTTATTTCCTCTTCTTTTGTCTCCCTGTGCATGCACCCACTTTTTCACAATAGGGATATTGAATACAATTTTTAAAAGATGCAGTCCTAATTGAATCAGTGACAATTATGGGGACTGCATTTTGCCCCAAAGCAAAAAAAACAAATATAATGTCCAAAGGGCCATTGTTTGTGAAATACTTTAAATTTCAAGTATATGCCAGTGGAAAACAAAACAAAGCTGGTCTCCACCCCTCCCACCATATTTTAGGAAACATTCCTCTAGAATGAATTCTGATAGCATAAATTTTTAGTACTTAACATGTTTACTAGGTATCTGAAAAATACTATGCATGGCTTGTTGCAAAAAAATGTATTGCTTTCAGAATGAGAAAATGAGCTGTGAATCTCTGCTGAGTAAACAACTAAAAGAAGTAATCAAGGAACATTATAAGACAATAGTAAGTAGTCTGCACTGATTTTTTGAAAGCAACACAGAGGATTTGTTAGAAACATTTGGTGTACTTTTTATCAAAGATTAAGTCCAAGTTTTAGAAACAAGTCTGCCTTAGATTATTCTTTTCTCTGTTTTGTATTGTCATTCTCCAGAACTTATCCCAATGGAACTAAAAGTAAGGTAGAATTACTCTACTTCTTTTGTTTCTGTATCTATAGTTATATGTCACAATTACCTTTTGTATATATATATTACTCTGTCTCATAATCTTGAATTATTAATAATTATATAGACTGTCATTTTTCTGTGGAGGAAGGCATAAGGTCAAAACATTAGGAGTGTCCTTTATTGTTTTTTATGGTTTTTCCTGACATAGAGCACAAATTTATCTTACTGAATTTGTCATTCCTGAAGGATAACTTTGAGGAGGGTCTCACTGATTTTCTCCTAAAGTTATGCATCAAGGAATCTGATAATTCTTCTGTTGAAAAGCACACAAACCAGAGAAAACATCCTTTTAAAGGTACAGTTGAGCTTTGGAAAAAGTAGGGACATCCCTAGAGGCCAAAGGCAAGGACGAATGGTAGCTAGTTTCCTTAAAAACGAGGCTTGGCTTTTTAACCCTTTGCACTCGCTTGCTTTTTTCTCGATTCCTTTATTCTACTCGGGATTTAATTTTTTAAGTACCCCAGAATTTACAAAGCGTGGCAGTAGAATAAAAAACTGGAGTTTCTTTTCATACAAACTTATTTATTTGTATTTTTTTATATTTCAAATTATTGATACATTCAAAGAGTAATTTTAATCTCGACATCCGAGTGCAAAAGGTTAAGGTCTCATAGGAGCCCTCATGAATTTTTGAGATGGAATTTTAGCTTCTGTATAAGAAATAGAGGAACAACAAAAACACAGGGAGATGAAAAACAAGTTTGTCAGTCTACTGGGTTTTGTGAAGGTAGTGAGTTTTCCTAAATATGTGTAACCAGAGGCTTGCCCTCAGTGTTTTTGTGTTTTTTTTTGTTGTTGTTTTTTCAGGTTAAACTGACACTATCTGCAAAGCATAGAAATTCTCAAGATGAGAAATTATTAAAAGTGTTACCAGCTTGTGTTGACCGGGTACCCCATTGGTTGGAGCCTCATCCTGTACACCAAAAGGTTGCAGGTTCAATTCCGATTCAAGGCACATACCTTGGTTGCAGGTTTGATCCTAGGTACGGGATGCAACCAATCGATGTTTCTCATATCAATGTTTCTCTCTCTCCCCCCTTCCTTTCTCTAAAATCAATAAACATATCTTCTGGTGAGGTTTAAAAAGTGTTACTAGCTTATATGTGTAGAAGAAAACACAAGATCTCTTAAGATCTCTTTGGAGGGTCATGCTATCAGGCTACCAACTTGCAAATCTCACAACTGACAAGAATAAAGCTGAGGAGGAATTTGCAATCCAAATTCTCAAAACCACCAGAAACAATTCAACATGAGAGTCAGTCAACTGACATGAGAAAAAGCAGAATTATGTTTCCAAGAACTTCTGATAATAAAATGCATAAAAGACCATAAAATTGGTATGTTTTAAAAAATTAAAATATCAATCTAAAATATGAGAAAAAATGAGGTATTAGGGAATAAGGACACATGTAATAACTTAATTAATAAAGAAATTAAAAAAACAGACTTGAAGGCCTAAACAAACAAAAAAATTGATCTATCATACTGAAAAAAATGATCCACAGAACTTCTGAAACATAATCACTGCAATTAAACCTCAATGGGTCTCCTAAGAAAATGTCACAGAGAAACCCTTGCACATGTGCACCAGCACTAGTTGTTTTGTTGTTGTTGTTTCTTTCTTTCTTTCATTTGTTTTGTTTGTAGATGGAAAGGGAAAGAAAGATAGAAACATCAATGAGAGGGAAACACCATAGATCAGCTACCTCCTGCACAAACTGATTGAGCCCAAAACCTGGTCATGTGCCCTGACATGGAATTGAACAAGAGACCCCTTGGTTCATGGGTCAGTGCTCAACCACTGAGCCACACCAGCCAGATTGCACCAGCACTAGTTGTATAAATACTTCTTCCTAAGATACAAGGAATAAGTTGCAATCTTACACACAATCCCCTGTTAGGGAAAAAAAATGTCAACTCATTTAATGGAACTAGAAAAACTTAAACACCAAAAGTAACCAAGGACTGTATAATAAGGATATTTACAGAACAACATTTTCATGAACATAGGTGCAATGATCATTAACAAAATAGTTGTAAAACAATTCAGTAGCACTTCAAAAACACAAACTTGGAGGAGAAAATGGCCACAGAATAGCCAGACGCGTTCTGAGCCTTGCCCCGGAGCAGAAAGAAAGAACAGCTGAGGGTTGCACTGAGAGTGTTTGTTCTCAAGCTAAGGGACAGCTGAACTCCAGGAGAAGGTGGGGGACTGCTGGACGGGGTTCCCCTGACCGGGAAGACCCCACTGCAGCTGCGGCTGGGTCCCTTCCCGGAGCTACGGGCTCGGACGGGAAACCTTGCCATCTTGCATTGGAAAGTGGATCTTGTCGAAGGCCTGAAAATCAACAACTGTGGCGACCACCAAACAGCTGTGTGCCCCAGAACACCAGTCCCAGGTGGTGCGAATGCTTAGACTCAAGTAGCTCTTCACTCCACTACAGAAAGGTCAGAATTCGTAGGGATAGGGTAAGGTCTCTAGTCCCTGCGGGAGAGAAAAACGCGCACGCACTGAGGGAGCTGGAGGACCAGGGAGGTCTGTCCCTGGAGAAGTCCGTGGCTGTTGGGGCCAGTGTGATCCGTGATTGTGGAAGGGGGCCCTCAGAGCTGCTAACAGGGGGGATCTCTAAAGAGCAACCCATTTTGATCTGACGCGGAATGGATAGCCTGGGAGTTTCACAGGTGTGCAGTCTGCTTGAACTTGCCCGCCAGCCTCTGCAAACCTGTATTGAGTGCCACAGAGAAAAAGCCTGGAGAGGCCTTAGAGTCCTGGAAGCCAACCCAGAAACACTGCCACCCAGAGGCTGAATCACAAATTGACCCTAGTGTGATAAAAAATCAAGGATTACCAGAAATTAAACCACCGCCTGCTTAAAAATCAGGACTGGATTACAACACTGAGGAGCAGTGAAACGCAGGGAACTTCAATACTGTCCAGACTGGGAAACAGGCTTGCCAAACAGAACAATAGAGTAAGTGAATGACCTTCACTACTGCACATTTTATTTATTTTATTTATTTTAATCTTTATTTTTTATATTTTCATTTTTTGCATCATTTACTTAAGAAACTATTTTTTTCTTTTTTTCCTCACTTGATTTTACCTTTTTAATTATAACATTTTTCTTTGCAGTAAGCATTATTACTATTACTATTTTACCTTTTTTTATTCTATTTATTCTTGTTTTTTTTTATTAGTTGTTTTTTTTTTTAAGTGTCATTTTATTTTCTCTTTATTTTACTTCAGGATTAGTGTTCTACATTCTATTTTCATCTTTCCTTCACCATCGTTTTATTCTATCTCAACTCTATCTTTATGCCATCACTCTCTTCCTAACCTTTCCACTTTTGGTGTCCTATTTATATTAACCGTTTCCTGCTCTAGATTTTCCCTATTCCTCCTTTTTACAACCTGCTAAAATTTCACCCTACTTATATATATAATTTCCAATCCCCTGCTCCAAGTCTATACACACCTCTCTCTTCGCTGTCTTAACTATCAAAAAATTTTTTTTTCTCTCTGTCCTTTTGTTGTTGTTTGCTTGAATGTTGATTATATCGAATTTTTATGCTTTTTTGTGAGATTGTTTTGCTTATTCTTCTATTTATTTGTTTGTTTTTTGTGTTTTTGTTATTTTTTACTTCTGTTTTCCCTTTCCTCGCTTGATATTAGTTGGTGTTGTAGGTTGTATTAATCTCCAGGTACTTGTTGCTGGCATTTGCTGTGATGAGTGGTTGTTCTATTGGAGTTTTCTCTCCATATATATAGTTTGTTCCTCTTTTCTCTCTTAGTCTCATTCTAGTCTCTCTTAATTTTTTTTTCTCCTTTCCCAATTTCATTTTAACACTCTTTTTTTTTTCTTTCATTTTACTCTTCTTTCTCTCCTATCCTCTAATTCGCCTTTCTCCGGTGGTCACCTTTATTGGAGGTTATTAATATCGTGAATACATCGCTGTTCAGTGCCTTGTGTGTTGTAGCTGGTTGTGTTGTATTTTGTGCCTTTAAATCAATGCAGGAGAGAGAGAACTACATAACCAGACATCTGGAGAAGAGAGGCCATGGGGAGAGAAAGAAACAGCCCACATATGAAAGAAAAGCAAGCATCACCAGAAAAGGAAGTAAATGATTTAGAGGCTAGCAACCTATCAGAGAAAGAATTCAGAGAAATAGTCATGAGATGGCTGAAAAGAATGGAAGACAAATTCGACAATATGAGTAAGAACCAAGAGGAAATGAAGAAGAACCAAGAAGAAATGAAAAATGACATCGCTGCTGTAAAGAACTCAATAGAAAGCATCAAGAGTAGACTAGAGGAAGCAGAGGACCACATCAGTAAGCTAGAAGACAAGATGGAAAAAAATACCAAAGTAGAGCAGCTTCTAGAAAAAAAAATTAAAAAGCAGGAGGAGAGCCTAAGGGAACTTTGGGACAACACGAAACAAAACAAAATCCGAATAATAGGGGTTCCAGAAGGAAAGGAAACTGAGCAAGGAATAGAAAACATGTTCGAAGAAATAATGACAAAAAACTTTCCTGATATAAGGAAGAAAAAACTCACACAAATCCAAGAAGCTCACAGAGTCCCAAGCAAAATGAACCCCAAAAGACTGATTCCAAGACATATTATAATTAAATAGGCAAACACCAACGACAAAGTAAGAATCTTAAAAGCGTCCAGAGAGAGACACAAAGTTACATACAAAGGAACCCCAATCAGACGAGCAACTGTTTCTCAACAGAAACTCATCAGGCCAGAAGGGAATGGAATGAAATATACAAAGTCATGCAAAGGAAGGGTCTCAATCCAAGAATACTGTACCCAGCAAGGCTATCAATCAAAATTGAAGGTGGAATCAGGAGCTTCACAGACAAAAAAGGACTAAGGGAATTTATTACCACCAAACCAGCAATGCAAGAAATGCTAAAGGGTCTGCTGTAAAAAAAAAATAACGGAAAAAAAAAGAAATAGGAAATGAAGAAGGAACACAGGAGTATAGAATAAAAATGGCGACAAATAAGTACCTATCAATAATGACTTTAAATGTAAATGGATTAAATGCCCCAATCAACAGACATAGGGTAACAGATTGGATTAGAAAATAAGACCCATACATCTACTGTCTACAAGAAACCCACCTCAGAAAAAAAGATGCACACAGACTGAGGGTGAAGGGATGGAAAAAGGTTTTCCAGGCAAATGGAAATGAAAAAAAAGCTGGGGTAGCAATACTTATATCTGACAAATTAGATCTCAAAGTGAAATACATAACAAGAGATAAGGAAGGCCACTTCATAATACTAAAGGGAGCAATCCAACAACTCTGGATTGCTCCCTTTAGTATTAACTAAATAATACTAAATAACTCTGGTAAACATATACGCACCCAATACAGGAGCACCCAAGTACATAAAAAAACTCCTGGAGGATATCAAGAGAGAGATTAACAGGAATACAATCATAGTAGGAGACATTAATACCTCACTATCACCATTGTACAAATCCTCTAAACAAAAAATCAGCAAAGAAACATCAATCCTAAATGACTCACTAGACAAGATGTAATTAATTGACATCTTCAGAACATTTCATCCCAAAGCCACAGAATATACATTCTTCTCAAGTGCACATGGGCCACTTTCAAAGATAGACCATATGTTGGGACACAGGCAAAGTCTCTCCAAATTCAAGAAGATATAAATCATAACAAGCATCTTCTCAGACCACAGTGTCATAAAACTGGAAATCAACTACAATAAAAACAATCCAAAGAAATTAAACACATGGAGACTAAACAGCATGCTATGAAACAATTACTGGGTTACCAGAGAAATCAAGGAAGAAAAAAAAAATCATGGAAACAAATGACAATGAAAACACAACAATCCAAAATCTATGGGACACAGCGAAAGCAGTCTTGATAGGGAAGTTCATAGCTCTACAAGCCTATTGCAAAAAAAAACCAAGAAACAATGGTAATAAATTAGCTAACCCTACAACTCAAAGCGTTAGAAAGAGAGCAACAAGAAAAGCCCAGTGTAAGCAGAAGGAAGCAAATAATAAAGATTAGAGCAGAGATAAGCGACATAGAGACCAAAGAAACAATACAAAAGATCAACAAAACCAAGAGCTGTTTCTTTGAAAGGATAAACAAGATTGATGAACCTCTAGCCAGGCTCACCAAGAAGCAAAGAGAGAGGACCCAAATAAACAAAATCAGAAATGAAAGAGGTGAAATAACAACAGACCCCACTGAAATACAAAGGATTGTTTCAAAATCCTTTGAACAACTCTATTCCAACAAACTGGACAACCTGGAGGAAATGGACATATTCCTAGAAAAATATAACCTTCCAAAAATCAATCTGGAAGAATCTAAACAGCTCAATAGGCCAGTAACTATGGATGAAATTGAAGCAGTCATCAAAAAGCTTCCGGCAAACAAAAGCTCGGGGCCTGACGGCTTCACAGGAGAGTTTTACCAAACATTCAAGGATGAACTAAAACCTATCCTCCTCAGATTATTCAAAAAAATTCAAGAGGAAGGAACACTTCCAAGCTCCTTCTATGAAGCCAGCATCACCCTAATACCAAAACCAGATAAAGACAACACAGTGAAAGAGAATTACAGTCCAATATCTCTCATGAACATAGATGCCAAAATCCTCAACAAAATTCTTGCAAATCAGCTCCAGCAGTACATCAGAAAGATCATACACCATGACCAAGTAGGATTTGTCCCAGGAATGCAATGATGGTACAATATCTGCAAATCAATAAACGTGATACATCACATAAAAAAACTGAGAAATAAAAACTCTCATAGTCGTATCAATTGATGCAGAAAAAGCATTTGACAAAATCCAACACCCTTTCTTGATAAAAACTCTCAACAAGGTTAGAATAGAAGGATCATACCTCAACATAATAAAAGCTATATATGATAAACCTACAGCAAACATCATACTCAATGGGCAAAAACTAAGCACATTTCCCCTAAAACAGGAACAATACAGGGATGCCCACTTTCACCACTCTTGTTTGACATAGTACTGGAAGTATTAGCCATTGCAATTAGACAAGAAGTATAAATAAAAGGCATCCAAATTGGAAAAGAAGAAGTAAAGCTGTCCTTATTTGCAGATGACATGATATTGTACATAAAAAACCCAAAAGACTCCATCAAAAAACTAATAGACTTAATATATGAATTCGGGAATGTAGCAGGATACAAAATTAATGCCAAGAAATCTATGGTGTTTCTATACACTAATAGTGAACTTACAGAAAGATATACTAAAAAAGCAATCCCATTTACCATCACACCAAAAAAATTAAGATACCTAGGAATAAACTTAACTAAGGAGGTAAAAGACCTATATGCAGAAAACTACAGGACATTGAAAAAAGAGATAGAGGAAGACGTAAACAGATGGAAGACCATACCATGTTCATGGATTGGTAGAATCAACATCATTAAAATGTCCATACTACCCAAAGCAATCTATAGATTCAATGCACTCCCCATTAAAATACCAATGGCCTATTTCACAGACCTAGGAAGAACTCTCCAAAAATTCATCTGGAAATAAAAAGACCCAGAATAGCCACAGCAATCCTGAGAAAGAAGAATAAAGTAGGAGGGATCTCAATACCAGATTTCAAGCTGTATTACAAAGCCACTGTTCTCAAAAACAGTATGGTACTGGCACAAGAACAGAAATATAGATCAATGGAATAGACTAGAGAATCCAGATATCAACCCAAACCACTTATGCTCAATTAATATTTGACAAAGGAGGCAGGAGTATACAATGGAGTCAAGACAGTCTCTTCAATAAATGGTGTTGGGAAAATAGGACAGATACATGCAAAAAAGTGAAACTAGATCACTAACTTACACCATACACAAAAATAAACTCAAAATGGATACAGGACTTAAACATAAGACAGGAAACCATAAAAATACTAGAGGAATCCATAGGCAGCAAAATCTCAGACATATGCCGAAAGAACTTCTTCACTGATACTGCCCCTAGGGCAATGGAAGTTAAAGAGAAAATAAACAAATGGGACTACATCAAAATAAAAAGCTTTTATCAGCAAAAGAAACTATCAGCAAAACAACAAGAAATCCCACTGTATGGGAGAACATATTTGCAAATGTTATTACTGATAAAGGTTTAATCTCCCACATCTACAGGCAGCTTGTACAACTTAATAAAGGAAAGATAAATGATCCAATAAAAAAATGGGCAATGGACCTAAATAGAATCTTTTCAAAAGAAAACAGAAGGAAGGCCAAGAGGCATATGAAAACATGCTCAAAGTCACTAATTATCCAAGAGATACAAATCAAAAAGACAATGCGGTACCATCTCACACCTGTCAGAATGGCTATCATCAACAAATCAACAAAGGACAAGTGTTGGTGAGGATGCGGAGAAAAAGGAACACTCATGCACTGCTGGTGGGAATGTAGACTGGTGTAGCCATTGTGGAGAACAGTATGGAGTTTCCTAAAAAAACTGAAAATGGAACTCCCATTTGACCCAGTAATCCCATTCCTAGGAATATATCCTAAGAAACTGGAAATACCAATAAGAAAGGATATATACACCCCTATGTTCATAACAGCACAATTCACCATAGCTAAGCTTTGGAAACAGCCTAGGTGCCCGTCAGCAGATGACTGGATCAGAAAACTATGGTATATATACACAATGGAATACTATGCTGCCATAAAAAAGAAGGAATTCTTACCATTTGCAGCAACCTGGATGGAACTGGAGAACATTATGCTAAGTGAAATAAACCAGTCAATGAAAGAGGAATAACACATGATCTCACTCATTTATGGATAATAAAGAAAATTGTAACCTGTTGAACAAAAAGATAAATACAGAGACAGTAAAGCATCAAGCAGAATGTGAAATTACAGCGGGAAGTTTAGGGAGAGGTGGGGGAGATAAGAGATCAACCGAAGGATTTGTATGCATGCATGTAAGCATAACCAATGGTCACAAAATTCTGGGGAGTGAGGGCATGTATGGGAGTGGGGTGGGGTGGGGCAATGGTAAGATATGTACCCACATAATAACTTAATATAAAAATGAATACAATATATAAAAAATACCCCCACAAACTTGCCTAGCTGGCATGGCTCAGTGGTTGAGCATCAACCTATGAACCAGTAGGTCATGAGGTCATGGTCAATTCCTGGTGAGAGCCTATGCTCAGGTTGTGGGTTCGATCACCAGTAGGAGGCATTCAGGTGGCCTCTCTTCTCTCTCTCCCTTTCCCTCTCTGAAATCAATAAAAATATATTTTAAAAAAAACAAACTTAAGTTTACCTCAAGAATGTAAAGATTGTGTTAGGGAGGGAGATAATTTTTCAACCTCTATCCTTCTTGAGTTCTTTTGGCTGGACCAATAATAAAATTGACACAAGACCAGATGAAGAGGAGAAAATACAGTTTATTTTGTGTGCATGGGGTATCATAAATGATGCTCATAGAAATGATAAACCAGCCAGTTTTTCATACTTTTTATAAAAAGAAACAATAAATTTGTGAAGAATTGATAAGACAATGATTTTGGTGCTCAATTAGTGAGGAATCTAAACAAAGTTTGGGCTTGAATAAACTCTTGCGATAAGGGTATCTCTCTTAGCTCTCCTGGGGCAAGGAAGGCACCTTTCACAGGGGGAGATTTTTTTCTTCCTGCATTCAAATTTTATATATCCTACCTAATAAAATGGTAATATGTAAATTACCATCACTCTGCTACGCCCACAATTGGGCCAGAGGGAGGCGCAGGGGGCGGGACTCGGGGTGGCCGGGGTAGTCAGTTGGGACAGCAGGATGCTGAGCTTGCGTCGCCATTGGCGGCGCAAGTTCAGCGTCTGCGCCATGGCTGTGCTGGGGAACAGAAGGGGCCTCTGGGGCAGCGAGCTCACGTCCCACCAAGGACCATCAAAAGCGGGGGAGCTGGGTGCCTGTCTGCTCCTGCACCAGGCCTATCAGAAGCCTCCGCCACGCAGGAGGCTTCCGAAAGGCCTGGTGCACCAGTGGACAGGCACCCAGCTCCCCTGCAATTGAAAGTGAAAGCGTGGGAGCTGGGTGTCTGTCCGCTCTGGCACCAGGCCTTTTGGAAGCCTCCACTGTGCTGGAGGCTTCTGAAAGGCCTGGTGCACCAGCGGACAGGCACCCAGCTCCACCGCGATCGAAAGCAAAAGCGTGTAGGGGACCCTACACGTGCATGATTCAATCATGCACTGGGCCTCTAGTATATATATGTATACACACACACACACATACACATACTGAGTGGCCAGATTATTATGCATTCAGAGATCATAATAATCTGGCCACTCAGTATCTCTCTCTCTCTCTCTCTCTCTCTCTCTCTCTCTCTCTCTCTCTCTCTCTCTCTCTCTCTCTATATATATATATATATATATATATATATATATATATATATATAAAATCTCTGAACACATAATAATCTGGCCACTCAGTGTGTGTGTGTGTGTGTGTGTGTGTGTGTGTGTGTGTTAATTTGCATACTCACTCTGATTGGCTGGTGGGCGTGGCTTTGTGGGTGTGGCTTGTGTGGTGGAGTGATGGTTGATTTGCATATTATTCTTTTATTAGATAGGATATATATATTAGAGTCCCAGTGCATGAAATCGTGCATGGGTGGGGTCTGGCCAGCCTGGCCAGAGGGAGGGGAACATGGGAAGTTGGCTGGCCTGCCGGCTGGTCCAACTCCTAGTCAAGGGGACAATTTGCATATTAGTCTTTTATTTTTATTTATTTTTAAATATATTTTATTGATTTTTTACAGAGGAAGGGAAAGAGATAGAGTGTTAGAAACATCAATGAGAGAGAAACATTGATCAGCTGCTTCCTACATGCCCCCCACTGGGGATGTGCCCACAACCAAGGTACGTGCCCTTGACCAGAATCGAACCTGGGACCCTTCAATCCACAGGCTGACTCTCTATCCACTGAGCTAAACCGGTTTCGGCTGCATATTAGTCTTTTATTATATAGGATATACATTGAGTGGCCAGATTATCAATTAAATTACTATATTTACTTATTAAAGGGAAAAATAATATGACCATTTCCATATGTTCAGAAACAATGTTTTATAAAAATTCAACATCAAAACTTTATTAAAAAGTAAAAAAAGAAACTGTAGCAAAGCAAGAATAGAAAAACTCTCCATTAGTCTAATAAAGGGCACCTATAAAAAATTCACAAAAGCCATTGCATTTAATGCTAAAGTAATGAAAACATTCCATTTAAAATCTGGTATTACACAAGGTTTCCCACTTCCACTACTTCTATTCAATATTAATATCTGAGTCAGTGTATTAAGGCAAGAAAAAAAAAGATATAAGGATTAGAAAAATGCTACTCATTATTTGAATATGATAATTATTTACATACAAAATCCAAAATATATACAGAATACATTATTAGAATCAATAAGATGATTTTGTATAGCATTAGTATACATGATCAACATAAAATATATTTCTATCCTCCAGCTATGTGGAGTTAAAAATGTAATAAAATTGGTACCAGTTATAAAAAACATCAATAATCACAAATTAAAGAGGAATAAAGATCTCCTAAAATATGCAAGACCTTTGGGAAGAAAATTGTATAATTTCACTGGAAGGCATTAAAGAAATCTAAATAAATGGAGACAGACACCAGATTCATGGATTAGAAGTCTCTGTGTTATAAAGATGTAAGTCATCCCCAAGTTGATTTGTAAAGACAACAAAATTCCAGTCAAAAATTCACAAATTTTGTTTTGAAACTTGGGAAGCTAATTCCTAAAAATTCATTTGGGAAATCAAAAGTCCTAGAATAGTCCTGAAGTAGACACCCAAAATATGAGAAGGTGATACCTTACTAGGTTTCAAGATTTTTTTTTTGAATCTATGCCACTTAAAACACTGTGGGATATCGACACAGAAAGAGACAAAGAGATAAACAATGTAGAAAAGACAAGAGATGAAGTCACATATATTTGAAATCTTAAATTATGACAGAGGTGGCAGTCTAAATCACCTGAGAAATGCTGGTGGGGCAAATGCTTAACCTTAAAAAGTTAAATTGGAGCCCTAGCTCAAACCAGAAACAAAAATTAATTTCAGGTAAATTAAAGATTTAAATGTGACTAGGAAAATTATTAAACTGTTAGAAGGTACGGTTCTTGAGATGGGAAACTATCTGTTAATATCTAGAAATAAAAAAATGCAAAGAAAATGTTTTAAAATCAACCATATTAAGATTAAGTGCAGTGTTCTTAAAAATATCTATTAATAACGTTGAGCCAAAACCGGTTTGGCTCAGTGGATAGAGCGTCGGCCTGTGGACTGGAAGGTCCCAGGTTCGATTCCGGTCAAGGGCATGTGCCTTGGTTGCGGGCGCATCCCCAGTGGGGGGTATGCAGGAGGCAGCTGATCTATGATTCTCTCTCATCGATGTTTCTAACTCTCTATCTATCCCTCTCCCTTCCTCTCTATAGAAAATCAATAAAATATATTAAAAAAAATAACGTTGAAAAACAAAACATAACTAGGAGAAATAGCAACAAATGTAATAGACAACAGGTTAATATCAACAATATATGAAGAACATGTTTTTTAAATGCACAAACAATCCAATAGAAAAATGGGCAAAATAAATTACAGGCACTTTATAGAAGAAATAATGGCAGATAAATATGTGAGGAGATGTGCAGCCTCACTCATAGTCAGGGAAATGCACATTGCAGTAATTAAACATCATTTCACACCCATAAGCTTCTCAACAATATAAAAATCTAATAATATCAAATGTGTAGGATGTGGAGCAACCCAAACTTGTCATTGCCGTACACAGGACAGTAAATCAGTTCAAACACTTTTAAAAAAATTGAAAGCCATTATTTCAACAAATTGAAGGCACACATCTCCTATTACCAGAAGTCCTTTTTAAAATTATTATCCCAATGTCTTGTGCCAGTGAACAAGAAGATGTATATAAAGATTTTTATAATTTCATTGTCTCTAATTGCAAAAACCTAGAAACAACCCAAATATCTGTCAATAGCAGAATGAATAAATATATTCTGGTATAGTGACTAAAGGAAATGTTAAATGGTAATGAAAAATTAATAAATTTCAGCCATGAAACTACATGGTTGTATATCAGGAAGATAAGTATGAGTTAAGAAAAGAAAAAAACACATTCAGTGTGATTCCATTTATAAAACATTTAAAAAACAAACAAAATTAAACAATACAATGTTTAGGGATACAAATTCTAGTACACATTAAAAAAAACTATAGGAAGAAAAGTAAGGAACTAATAAATGCAAAATTCCTATTATTCATATGGCTGGAGACGTGGGAAGAGAACAGACAAGAAATCAACAAGAAGGTGTACATTTATATTTATTGGATTATTATTTCTCATATTCTATACTTTTATAAATATCCCTTTGCATACACTCCTTGGGAAAAATAAGCAAAGAAACTCAAACCATACCAAAACAAAAGATGTGCATTAACATTATCAGTAGGGGATACCAGAATGAGATGATTTTTCTTTTGGACTCCTTTGAGTAAGGGAAAAGGATAGCGTGGATATTTGAGAAAATCTGGAGTTGGTTGTGTACACAATTGAATGGTAGGGGGAAGGGGAATATAAGGAGGAAGAAGCTCGGCAAGCTGAGCCTAAGAAAGTCCTAAGACCTGAGAAAGCAATATTTTACTTTTGAGATAAATTTTCGGTAAAAAATCAAACAAAAGTCAATGAAGTGTATTTACATGTTAGCAAATATTATATTGGTGTGGGGATGGGGACCTGATGAGAAAGGTTGAATATGATATGACTATTCCAGTGCTTTACTTCAAAATGCTTTTATGATAGAAAAATCCCAGTAAATCGTATTACATTCCATGACCAACTTTCTCAGCACATTTTTATTTTTAGCTGCAGAGTAAAAGAACTTTGACTAAATACGTAGATATTGTTACTGACTACTAGCATCCATGCTAAGTTTGCTGCCCCAAATCCAATAAGAAGAAACTGGGTATCAGTTATAGCTGGGGTTAGTGAAATCTTGATCTAGAATATTCTTAAGGTCCCTTATTATTCTAAGCCTTCATGATGCTCTGTTTAACAGCACTTAGTAGGAAATGGTCACTTTTACTCCATTCCTAGCATAGGAGAGATGCTGCTTGGTTGAGATTGCTTCACAATTGATTTCTGTAAGCCACTTGGGTTCTGAAATGACAAAAAGACATGTATGTCAGAGTTAGGATGTTCTCCTTCTCCAGCCTAGACTACGCTTGACATGACAATGATAGTGAAACAACAGAGTTGGGCCTCTGAGATCTGGCCCAAAGAGAGGTCAGAAGTGTTACCTGCTTTGGATGACATCTTCAAATCATCAACCTTAAGGATTTTCTCATTGTCACCACACTGGTCTTGTTGTCAGGAGATATGCCTTCTAGTCCTGCCTCTGATTTTAACATACCACATGCCTTTGGGCATGTTATTTTCAGGACCTTGATTTCTTCATCAATAACATGAAAAATTTGGACTTGATGAACTCTAAAGCCTTCTCAGTGGTCAGACATGTTAAACTGTGATTTCAGCTGATTTCATCTACTCTCATAGTTCCTTTATGAGGTATGTTGGTGAAGAACCCTATTAAATACATAAATAAATAAACAACAACAGGAACAACAACAAAAAACAACCAGAAAATACAGGCATATTAAATCTGTGGCTTTCAAAAATCCCGGAATAAGGAAATAACATAGATGTGTAGCAGATCCTACCCCGCTACTATCATTTTTTTTCATTTTTACCAATATAAGAGGATAAATATTTTCGAATGAAATCTGAAAGAGTTGAATGAACACATAGTGATGTTATGTGGCTCATCAGTATTGATAATAATTTTAGAAGTGGTAAAATTAAATTGCAAGACTTCTAGGATGGGATTTAAAAATGCATTGTTCTTCTGCTCCCTTGTGGAACATTTAGTGTACTGCAGCTATCTGGGTCAGGCATCCCTTGCAAAATGGGTTTTCTCTGGAAAAGCCCAAAGTCCATTCTGTGTTTCCAGAGTACTTTGTTATAAATTTTTGTTTTACTAATACATTTAAAGAAAACAAATTTTCTGCACAACTTAAGCTGAGAATTCTTCAGGGATTTCTAAAATTATTTTCTAAGAGAGATCGTCTGAAAGACTCACTACTATAAAACCTAAAACTTGTATAGTCCCCAACTTGGCCAAGGCTTATTTCAACTGTATAATTTTAAAAAATCAGTAGCCAAAAAACTATTTACTATCATGTTTAAAAAACAAGAAAACAAACAAAAAAACACATGTGTTTATTGAATTTTTAGAGAGGAAGGGAGAGGGATAGAGAGATGGAAACTGCCTCCTGCATGCCCCCTACTGGGGATTGAGCCGCAATCTGGGTATGTGCCCTGCCTGGGAATTGAACCAGTGACCACTTGGTTCATGGGTCGATGCTCAACCACTCAACCACACAGGCCAGGCTACTGTCATGGTTTTTGAGGCAATAAGTACATCTGATTCTAAAATACACATTGATTAGGGGGAATTTTTAAAATACAAAAAGGTTTAAAGAAAAAAAAAGGCATAAATATTTCCAATAACCACTATTGATTCTTTCAATTATTTTATTCCAGGTTATTTTTTCTAAACATGCAGCAGGTTCTCAAAATATGTCATTTCATTCAACCTCCTTTCATTATAACGTTGATGATGAAAAAAATCGATTCCCAGACAGGGTCACTGTCCCCTTATGGCTGTATGGGTTTTCTCTGGGGATTCTGGTTTCCTCCCTCATCCCAAAGATGTGTACATTAGGTTAACTGGTGTATCTACATTGTCCCAGTCTGAGTGTGAGCATGTGTTTGTATCCCTGCTATGGAAGGGCGTACTCACGAGGGTGGGTCACCCTTTGATCCCTGAGCTACCAAGAGAAGTTCCAGCCACCCAAAACCCTGAACTGGAATAAGCAGGTTGGAAAATAATGATCTGATTTGTTTTTATTCATCTTTCTTAAATGGATGAATAGTTCACATTCATTTCAGCATTTGATAGTAGAAGTATTTGGGATCTTTATGTACAAGTTTAGTGATGTTTTTGTGATCAGAAATATACCATAGGAACTTAATTCTTGTTTGTAGCAATTAGCTTATGGTAAAATTGTTTTCATTATGTGTCAAATTTCGCTTAAAGTTGCAGCTTTCAAGAACTTATCTACAACATTAAGTGATGATTTGCTGTATTTATCATTGTTACTCGTAGTAGATGATTAGTAAATAATTGCTGAATATATAGGAATATATATAAGTATTTCCTCTTTTCATCAAATGTCTTTAGTAAAAATAATTTTAACCTCTTAAAATATTCACTGAAATTAATGTGTAAACATATTTCATTGTTTTTATGGTTCATGATAAATCTTCATAAGCTATTTTTCAGAAGGTTTGTACTATTTAATATTCCCACTAGAATATAGTTATTTGCAAAATAACTTGCCAAAATTGAATATTATTGTTTACATTTGTACTAAATTGAAGGATGGAGCTGTATCTCACAAATATCTATCCTTTCATTCATATATGTATGTAAACACATATGCATGTGACATGTACATACATATATATACAGAATATACATAAACAGGGAAAGGTGATGTGATTATCATTTTAGTTTTGTTTTTATTATGCTCAAATTTTAATTTTTTACATAAGGAAACATCCATAGTTTTATTTGGAATTTCTTCCATTGTCTTTAAATTTGAAAAGTATTACCATTAGCAATTTGATAATTACTTGCATTTTTATGTCTTGACTTTTTAAAAAAAATCACTCTTTTGTAGTATGAACCATACTAGAATTCAGATGAAGCATTCTTTAGATATATAGAAAATATTCATTTAAATTTAACATGTTTCAGAGAAAAATCAATTTCTTCATAGGGTCAAATATTACCATAGCATATTTAAAAATCAGGTTATTAAAAATACATTTTTCCTTAGAAAACATCAAGATGCTTAGGTTAATTGTTCAAAAGCTTTACAGCCCAATTAGCATTTCTTAAGCATAGCTGGCATTATTTGGATTCTTCCTAAATTGGAATGAAATATGAAACTACAAAAAAATTGGAACCTGCATCTATTCAATTTTGGTGATTAAGAAAACAAGTGAGCCTCAAGAAACTTTTAAACACTTACTTCATCTCCAAGTCTTTTAAAGTATATGAGAATATAGATATGACTTGCATATAAAATATTGCTCATAAAGGAAATTATTTCAGAGTTTTCAAAGTGATCACCTAATTGGGTTGATAACTCCACAGATGCTACTTTGACATTCTCCAAAATTCAGGGAAACATGATAGATTGCAGTTCATGTGGAATTCAAGGTTTGTAGGTGGGGTGTAAGGCCCAATATTTCAGTGATTTTGTTTACATTGAATCTTGTTTTCATTAGAATGAAAGATAGATTATAGTGGATAAGTTCATAAATAAGGAGAAAGTGCCCTATAGTGTATTTTGCTGGACATAGAAGAGATGAAAGATTATAAAATTTGCTTAAGCAGAATGCAATAATATTGAGCATTTATCATGTATCAAGTTCTATGGTAAATTATATGTGTCAGCTTTTAATATTCATGTAGCAACTGTATGAAATAGTTATTATTGTTATCTACTTAACAGATAGGGAAAATGGGGCATGAAATTGTTAATCACCTAGTCTGAATTCACACAATTGGTAAAGCCAAACCAATGTTCAAACCTAGGTCTGTATGATGCCACCAGTTTTAAGCCTTTACCATCTGTGCTCCGTTGCTGGGGATAAACATAGTGAGCTAGATTAGATCTGTTATAGGAGAGAAAAAGTTTTCATAGAGGTCTTGAAGGTAAAATTTGAATAGAGAAAAAATAGAAGAGTATTTTTTTATTTTTTGTTAATCCTCACCTTGAGGATATGTTTTCCCATTGACTTTTAGAGAGAATGGAAGGGAGGGGGAAAGACATAGAGAGAGAAATATTGATGTGAGAGAGACACATCAGTTGGTTGCCCCCCGCATGGCTGGGGATCAAGCCTACCACCAATGTTCATGCCCTTGACTGGAATCAAACCTGCCACCCTTCTGTCCGCAGACCAATGATCGAAGCACTGAGTGAAACTAGCCAGGGTGATTTTTTTTTTTTTTTTTTTTTTTTGCAGGGTGAACAGTACGAGCAAAAGCAGGGAGGTATGAATAAGTAAATAGGAGAGTTAAAAAAAGTAAAATAACTTTTTTTTACTGTATGCCAATTATTTAAATGTTTTCAAAAACAATTCTGCAATTTTAATAACATAATTTTTAAAAACCATAAAAAAGCACAAAATGAAATTAAAATCCTCTATAATACCACTTCTCGGAAATATATAAACATGGATTTTAATAGTATCATAATGATATAGAAATGTATAGTGTATTTTTAAGTAAATGCATCATTCATATTTTATATTCCTACCAAATTATCACTTATTTATGTTATCAATCTAGTTAGCCTGTTATAGATTTATACTGAAAATATCCACAAGATGTGGTTTATTTTTTTCAACTTAAGTATGTGCTCTGACGGGGAATCGAGCCTGCAATCTGGGGGGGGCCCCCCCCCCCCCCCCCCCCCCGTGCATGAGAGGACACTCCAAACAACTGAGACACACGGCCAGAGCAAATGTGGTTTATTTTCATTTTTCCTTGCAATGTTAACAAATAATTAGTTACTCATCATGGATTTTTGCCCCGAAAGAGTCACTGAGAGTCTTTTCTTTTGCTTATAGTATGGCATCTGGTATTCATTTGTGAATTCTTTCTTTTTTACTTCCTTGGCTTAATTTTGTTTTAGGTTGATTTTGTTGTTGCTAGCTCATTCTGTTGTCATTTTTCTTTTCATAGATAGTTATCACCCATTTTCATTATGGTCTTGATTCTGTTATCTTGCTTTAAGCTTGCTAATTTTAATGTTTCTTATGATTTCTTTTCTACTCTGATTCCTTCTGTTGTCCTGATTGTTTTGTTTTCCTTACCTTCCAATTCTGCAGGTTCTTATTCTTTCCCTGCTAAATAACCAGTAATGTAAACAAAGATCATCATAAAATTAATCAGGAATAATTTTAAGACAAACTTATAGTAACAAAACTTGTAGAATTTGGTTTAAGTCTCTAAAAGCCCAAGGAAATAGGTCTATTTTCAGAAATTGTCTTATTTAAATAAAGTCCAAATCAAGGCAATATTAGTGAAATCAAATGTATTGGAGGGAATAAATGCCAAGTTTGTGAAAAATTATTTTACATACATAAACTGGCAAAATTATCACCTTGAATATTTTTCAAATGTAAACTCAGAATAACTTATAAGTTCTAAGAGTTCATCAGTATGTGTGAATTAATTTTTTTAAAGTTCCATGAGAATCTATACCCAACTGGTAAATTTGGATTGGGGTGGCCAAGAAATATGTTATCTCTTTTATATGAAAACTACGGGCCCGGTGCACAAAATTCGTGCAGGGGTGTGGGTGTCCCTCAGCCCAGCCTGCACCCTCTCCAATCTGGGACCTCTCAAGGGATGTCCGACTGCCTGTTTAGGCCCAATCCCGGTGGATTCAGGCCTAAATAAGCAGTCGGACATCCCTCTCACAATCCAGGACTGCTGGCTCCCAAATGCTTGCCTGCCTGCCTTCCTGATTTCCTCTGCCTGCCAGCCTGATCACCCCCTAACCACTCCCTTGCCAGCCTGATTAATGCCTAACTGCTCCCCTGCCAGCCTGATTGCCCCTAATTGCTCTCCCCTGCAGGCCTGGTCCCCCCCAACTGCCCTCCCCTGCAGGCCTGGTCCCCCCAATTGCTCTCCCCTGCAGGCCTGGGACCCCTGAATTGCCCTTCCCTGCTAGCCTGATTGCCCTCAACTGCCCTCCCTTGCAGGCCTCGTCCCTCCCAACTGCCCTCCCTGCTGGCCATCTTGTGGCGGCCATCTTGTGTCCACATGGGGGCAGCCATCTTTGACCACATGGGGGCATCCATCTTTGTGTGTTGGAGTGATGGTCAATTTGCATATTACTCTTTTATTAGGTAGGATTTTATAATTATATCATGACATACTATGGAACTTAACTATTCCAAAATAAGAGTGTACAGGGGTATACCTAACCTATTAGAAAGAAGCTTTATCATTTTCAGTGGCTAAGTCATTGAGAAATTCGGCAATGATTTTTCATGAGAAAAACAGGTCTCAAAGCATTTTGCAATAGACATTAATTAGGCTGGGCTCTACTCCTCTGATTTTCTCTAGGAAACAGCATGATATTGTTTCCTATGCATTTAACTGTCTGGTGCCCCATGAGAAGTATAGGCTGAGCAAAATAACACTTCTAAATTTTAGGATGGAAGAAGTGAGGACCATAAAACGACTGGCTTAAGACCATCATAATACTTACAGAAAGTAATTATAAAACTGAATCCCTAGGACAGGTGACTCTTTAACCCTTATGCACAATTTGCTGCTTTAGCCAATGGAAAATATGTCCATTCTTTTCTCCACAACATTGAGGTATTATTGTTTATTGCATAAATATTAAAGCCACAAATATTTGAATGTCATTTTTTAAAGTTAAGTTTAAAAACAGTTTTAATATATTTTGAATTCCCTTAGATCTGTGGAGAAAAGGTAATATTTCCAGTGGTCCAGTTAAATGTTTTTCTTTTTCCAAATAAAAAGCATTTCATTACAAAGAAAAGGTGAGTGTTTTCCAAAATTTGGATGATGTCAGGCAGTTACAGAATCACAATGCAAATCTACTGAAGGATGTGTTTAATAATACAACTTAAAGTTCTTGTTCTCTTTTTTTTACTGTTCTGTTTCCCAAAAAAGGAAAAGATGCTAAAAAAACAATACAATGGGTTCTTCACAAAACATTTCAAATGCCAGCTTTAGTTCTATCATCAATAAACCCAATATACTTATGGAAACTAAGTAAATAGCAATGTGAACCACAGAATTCTGTGTCTTGTCACTTTAACTTTTAGGTTTGATATCATAAAACATAAACTTTTTTGTTCTAAAGCCCAGCCAAGTATTTATATTTTCAATACTGAAGCTTTTGACAAGTTCTTTCTATCATCACATTCCTTACAAAGTAATTGTGGAAAACTAGCAATCTGTGAAAAATTCTAGCCCCTTTAAAAGGTCCTGGAAAACTCCACCTGGCTTTGTGTGCCAGAAGCCATCAGAGGAGGTAGATACCTGGCTTGCTATATCAATGACTTATGTGTTTTCTTTTACCTGAGAATAATTTCACATTTTTCCTGGTTGATAATTATTAGAACTGTATCATTATTGAATTCAGATCTTCAGTTTGTTCTGTAAAGGACCAGGTAACAAATATTTTAGGCTTTGTGGGCCATATAGTCTGTTACAGCCACAGACAATAAGTAAATGGGTATAGCTGTGTTCCAATAAGTCATTACTTACAGAAACAGGCAAACTTAAAAACAATAATTGAGGATGGAATTTAGAGCTTTTGCAATGTCTCCTTTTCCTACTCTTAATCATCAATGAGTTGAGATCAAGCAAAACAAAACAAAAACCAAATAAAACATATTTTTCAAGGGATTAGAAGTGAAGTCTTAAATTTGTACTTAGAGGCCATACTCACTGCTCTTTGCAGGACTCAAACAAGATGCTCCTAGATGCTCCAGGATCCCAGTGCTGAATACCAAGCCCTTATCTCCTATAACTCACCCTCATAAACACTACTGATACAATTTTTTGTCTGTAGCTGTCACCTTACTACATATTTATGTTCTAGCTAAAATACTAGTAAACAAGGGAATCTTTCTCCATTGAAGCATCATGTCATTTTTGTTGCTGCGCAATGACTTTTCACTTACTTATCTGGCTTTTGTGCCAAATGCCAATTGTATTTGAGCACATGACCATTGCCACATTAAACTTAGAGATATAAGCTAATGCCTTTGCATGTTTACTGCTTGTCTTTGGCTATGATTTCCTGTCCACTGCAGTACATAAATAATTAGGCAGATCTCAGGAGGGTCATTTCCCCATCACTTAATTCTTTTCCCTACAATGGCCCATAAATTTGACTACCGTTTGCCTTTTTCTTTGCTTTTATAAAGTGATGTTCTCATTTTCAAAAATGTTTTGAATAATTTAAAAGTTGTTTCACCTGAATGCTGTATAATTTTGTTAATTAGTGTCACCCCAATAAATTTTAAAAAGGGGGAAAAGTTGTTTCAATAGTATAACATTTTTCTAAGTGGCATTCTAAAATTTGGGTTGGTTTCATAAATTTACTACTTATAGATATAGTAGTTTAATCAACCTCCATTAATAGATACGTTTTGAGCATTTACTATGAGCAAGGCATTATAATTAAGCATTGTACCAAACTATCAAATGTACAGCTGTAAGCTACCAACAAAATCAATTTAACACAGATATTGTCCACAATTATCTGCATACCATACTCTATTGTCTGATTTATTTTGCTAAAGGAGATTTATATTTACTGTTATTGAAATAAGATACATTGGTATATTCTGAGAAAAACATCATCTAAGTTAGTTATTTATGTAGTGAGGATAGAAATATGAACTTCTTAGGTATAGCATGATATACTCAAAACCTAGTATTTCTTTGGACCAGGATTGTTCCTATGTAGAAAACGATGTAGTTGAGATCACAAACAATACAAAATTTATGCTTTAACAAGATAAAATTAGTATTTCTCTATCTGATTATAGATAACTAGAGGCCTGGTGCATGAAATTCGTGCAATTGGGGGGATATCCCTCAGCCCAGCCTGCACCCTCTCCAATCTGGGACCCCTCAGGAGATGTATGGCAGTCAGACGTCCCTCTCACAATCCGGGACTGCTGGCTCCCAACTGCTTACCTGTCTGCCAGCCTGATCACCCCCTAACCACTCCTCTGCCAGACTGATCAATGCCTAATTGCTCCCCTGCCGGCCCAATAGCCTCCAACTGCCCTCCCCTACTGGCCTGGTCACCCCAACTGCCCTCCCCTACAGGCCTGGTCACCCCCAACTGTCCTCCCCTGCCAGCCCAGTCACCCCCAACTGCCCTCCCCTGCTGGCCCAATCGTGCCCAACTGCCCTCCCCTGCTGGCCCAGTAACCCAACTGCCCACCCCTACTGGCCTGGTTGCCCCAACTGCTCTCCCCTACAGGCATGGTCACCCTCAACTGCCCTTCCCTGCTGGCCTGATTGCCCACAACTATGCTCCCCACCGGCCATCTTTGACCACATGGGGGCGGCCAAATTGTGCGAGGGCGTGAGGGTCAATTTGCATACTACATCTTTATTATATAGGATTGTTATTCATATATTTAACTATTGCCAGATAAATGAGATCATTTTGCTATTTTTAAAAGTTTGGGGGTGTGTCTAATTAATTTTAAATACTTTATTTTTTAAGAGTAGTTTTAGGTTCACAGCAAAATTGTGAGGAAAGTAGAGAATTTTCACATATATCCCCAGCCCCCACATAGGCACAGCCTCCCTCATTATTAACATCTCCCATCAGAGTGGTACAGTTGCTACAACTGATGACCCTACATTGACACATCCTCACCCTAAGTCCATAGCTGACACTAAAATTCACTCTTTTTTTAAAAATTTTATTTTATTGCTTAACGTTTTACAAAGAGTAGTACATATGTCTCCTTTTTATCCCCATTGTCCTTCCCCCGGTCTCTCCTATCCCCCAGTATGTTGTGTCCATTGGTGATGCTTACATGCAGGAATACAAATCCTTTGGTTTATCTCTTACCTCCTCCCCCTAACCCTCCCCAGCCTTCCTACTGTATTTTTATAGTATGTTCAATGCTCCTCTGCCTCTGTATCTATTTTTATTCATCATTTTATAATGTTTTTTATTATCCATAAATGAGTGAGATCATGTGGTATTTATCTTTCACTGCCTGACTTATTTCACTTAGCATAATGCTCTTCATGTGCATCCATGCTGTTGCAAATGGTAAGAATTCCTTATTTTTTATAGCAGTGTAGTATTCCATTGTGTAGATGTACCACAGTTTTATAATCCATTCATATGCTGATGAACATTTAGGCTGTTTCCAAATCTTAGCTATGGTAAATTGTGCTGCTATGAACATAGGGGTTCATGTGTCCTTTCTGATTGGTGTTTCTGGTTTCTTGGGATAAAGTCCTAGAAGTGGGATTACTGGGTCAAATGGGAGTTCCATTTTTAACTTTTTGTGGTAACTCTATACTGTCTTCCACAGTGGCTGCACCAGTCTGCATTCCCACCAGCAGCAGTGCAGGAGGGTTCCTTTTTCTCTACATCCTCGCCAGCACTTGTCGTTTATTGATTTGTTGGTGATAGCCATTCTGACAGGTGTGAGATGGTACCTCATTGTTGTTTTGATTTGCATCTCTTGAATGATTAGTGACTTTAAACATGTTTTCATATGTCTCTTGGCTTTCTGAATGTCCTCTTTTGAAAAGTGTCTAGTTAAGTCATTTGCCCATTTTTTTGATTGGATTGTTTATCTTCCTTTTGTTAAGTTGTATGAGTTCCTTGTAAGTGTTGGAGATTAAACCCTTATCCGAGATAACATTGGCTCATATCTTCTCCCATGCAGTGGGATCTCTTGTTGTTTAGTTGATGGCTTCTTTTGCTGTGCACAAGCTTTTTATTTTGATGTAGTCCCATTTTTTTAAAATTTTCTCTTTAGTTTCCATTGCCCTTGGAGCTGAATTGGTAAAGATATTGCTACGACAAATCTCTGCTATTTTGCTGCCTATGGCTTCTTCTAAGATTTTTATTTTTTCCCATCTTACATTTAAGTCCTTTATCAATTTTGATTTTATTTTTGTGTATGGTGTAAGTTGGTGGTCTAGTTTCATTTTTTTGCAAATATCTGTCCAGTTTTCCCAACACCATTTATTGAAGAGACTGTCTTGTCTCCATTGTATAATCTTGCATCCTTTGTCAAATATTAATTGAGCATACTGGCTTGGGTCAATTTCTAGGTACTCTGTTCTGTTCCACTAGTCTATATGTCTGTTCGGGTGACAGTACCAGGCTGTTTTGAGAACAGTGGCTTGTAGTATAGCTTGATATCTGGTATTGTGATCCCTCCTACATTGTTCTTTTTCAAGATTGCTACAGATATCCGTGGTCTTTTTTTTATTCCAGATGAATTTTTGGAAAGTTTGTTCTAGGTCTGTGAAGTATGCCATTGGTATTTTAATGGGGGTTGCATTGAATATATAGATCGCATTGGGTAGTATGAACATTTTAATGATGTTGATTCTACCAATCCATGAACATGGTATATTCTTCCATTTGTTCATGTCTTCCTTTATCTCTTTTTTCAATGTCCTGTAGTTTTCTGAGTACAGATCTTTTACATCCTTAGTTAAGTTTATTCCTAGGTATCTTAATTTTTTTTGTGCAATGGTAAATGGTATTGTTTTTTCACTTCTCTTTCTGTGAGTTCATTATCCTATCTTATAATAGACAAATATGCAAATTGACCATACCTCCGACACACCCACAAGCCACGCCCACCATCCAATCAGAGCGAGTATGCAAATTAACCCAAACCAAGATGGCTACAGCCACAGAGAGCAAGGTTTCCTAGGTAACAGAGGAAGCCAAGCTTTCCGCCTGCCCTTGCCAGGCCTAAGCCTCCACTCAAGCTACAAAGTTTCAATTATAGAAGGTAAACAAATTCAAACAAATGGTGGCAGAATGGAGCTTGAGAGAGCAGGCCAGGGTTGCCGCCGGCAACAGGGGAAGCAAAGATTTCCACACACTCTGGCCGGGCTCACCCGCTTAAGGCAACAAATTTTCAATTATAACCCCAACACAAATGGCTACCGGCCTCGGAGGGAGCCCCAGGCTTGGCTCCACTCCAGGCTACAAAGTTTCAATAATAGAAGGAAAATAAATTCCAGATACCAGGGCCTCCGCTTGCATTGCCAGAGGGCATGGCCCGCCTGCAAACCACCACAGGCCCCTCGCTCAGGCCTCCTCACACTCCAAGGGAACCCCCACCTGATCCAGGATGCCCTTCAGGGCAAACCAGCTGGCCCCCACCCCTGTACCAGGCCTCTATCCTATCTAATAAAAGAGTAATGTGCAGATTTATCATCACTGCAACACACAATATAGCTGCCCCCCATGTGGTCAAAGATCCTGCCCACATGTGGACACAAGATGGCCACCACAAGATGGCCAGCAGGATAGGGCAGTTGGGAGTCACCCGGCCTGCAAGGGAGGGCAGTTGAGAAGGACCAGGCCTGCAAGGGAGGGCAGTTGGAGGTGATCAACCCTATAGGAGAGGCCAGTTAGGGGTGACCAGGCTGGCACAGGAGGGAAGTTGGGGGCAAACAGGCTGGCAGCAGAGTGGTTAGGGGGTGATCAGGCTGGCAGGCAGAAGCGGTTAGGGGCAATCAGGAAGGCAGGCAGGCAAGCAGTTGGGAGCCAGCAGTCCTGGATTGTGAGAGGGATGTCCGACTGCCCGTTTAGGGATCCAACTGCCCACTGGGATCGGGCCTAAACGGGCAGTCGGACATCCCTCGAGGGTCCCAGATTGGAGAGGGTACAGGCTGGGCTGAGGGACAACCCCCCTCCATGCACGAATTTCATGCACCGGGCCTCTAGTTAGTGTATAATAAGGCCATAGACTTCTGGTTGTTAATATTGTATCATGCTACTTTGCCAAATTCACTTATTAGGTCCAATAGTTTTTTGATGGAGTTTTTGGGGTTTTCTATGTATAGTATCATATCATCTGCGAATAAGGACAGTTTTACTTCTTCTTTTCCAATTTAGATGCCTTTTATTTCTTCTTCTTGTCTGATTGCTATGGCTAGCACTTCCACTACTATGTTGAACAGGCGTGGTGAAAGTGGGCATCCCTGTCTTGTTCCCGCTCTTAGGGGAAATGTGTTTAGTTTTTGCCAATTGAGTATGATGTTGGCTGTAGGTTTGTCGTATAAGCCTTTTATTATGTTGAGGTATGATCCCTTGATTTCCACTTTGTTGAGGGTTTTTATCAAGAAAGGGTGTCGGATTTTGTCAAATGCTTTTTCTGCATTAATTGATACAATAATACGATTTTTGTCTCTCAGTTTGTTTATGTGATGTATCAAATTTATTGATTTGTGGATATTGTACCATTCTTGCATCCCTGGAATAAATCCCACTTGGTCATAGTGTATGATTTTTCTCATGTAATGCTGAATCCAATTTGCTAGAATTTTGTTGAGGATTTTAGCATCTATGTTCATCAAGGATATTGGCCTATAATTCTCTCTTTTTGTGGTGTCTTTATCTGGCTTTGGAATTAGGGTGATGCTTGCTTCATAGAAAGAGCTTGGAAGTGTGCCTTCCTCTTGAATTTTTTGATATAGTCTGAGGAGGATAGGTTTTAGTTCTTCTTTGAATGCTTGGTAGAATTCCCCTGTAAGGCCATCCGGACCAAGGCTTTTGTTTGCTGGAAGATTTTTTAACACTGTTTCAATTTATTTGGTAGTTATCGGCCTATTCAGGTTTTTTTAATTCTTCTTGATTGAGTTTTGGGAGCTTGTATTTTTCTAAGAATATTTCCATTACATCTAGGTTTTCCATTTTGTTGGAATAGAGTTGTTCATAGTATTTTTTTATAATCATTTGTATTTCTGTTTTATTGGTTGTTATTTCACCTCTTTAATTTCTGATTTTGTTTATTTGGGTCCTCTCTCTTTGCTTCTTGGTGAGACTGGCTAGAGGTTCATCAATCTTGTTTATTCTTTCAAAGAACCAGTTCTTTGTTTTGTTGATCTTTGTATTGTTTTTTTGGTCTCTACGTCATTTATCTCGGCTCTGATCTTTATTATTTCCTTCCTTCTGCTTACGCTGGGCTTTTCTTGTTGCCCTGTTTCTAACTCTTTGAGTTGTAGGGTTAGATAATTTATTACCATTTTTTCTTGTTTTTTAAGATAGGCCTGCAGAGCTATGAACTTCCCTCTCAGGACTGCTTTTGCTGTGTCCCATAGATTTTGGATTCTTGTGTTTTCATTGTCATTTTTACCTTGATGCTTTTTATTTCTTTTTTGATCTCTCTGGTAACCCATTCATTGTTTAAAAAGCATGCTATTTAGCCTTCCGGTGTTTGATTTTTTAAATTGTTTTTATTGTAGTTGATTTTTAGTTTTATGCCATTGTGATCTGAGAAGATGCTTGATATGATTTCTATATACTTGAATTTGAAAAGACTTTGCCTGTGCCCCAATATGTGGTCTATCTTTGAAAAGTACCTATGTGCACTTGAGAAGAATGTATATTCTGTGGCTTTGGGGTGGAATGTTCTGAAGATGTCAATTAATTCCATCTGATCTAGTGAGTTATTTCGGATTGCTGTTTCTTTGCTTATTTTTTGTTTAGAGGATTTGTCCAGTGGTGTTAGTGGGGTATTAAAGTTCCCTACTATGACTGTATTGCTGTCAATCTCTCCCTTGATATCCACCAGGAGGTTTTTTATGTGTTTGGGTGCTCCTGTATTGGGTGCATATATGTTTACCAGAGTTATTACTTCTTGTTGAATTGCTCCCTTTAGTATTATGAAGTGGCCTTCCTTATCTCTTGTTATGGCCTTCACTTTGAGGTTTAAATTGTTGGATATAAGTATTGCTACCCCAGCTTTTTTCATTTCCATTCGCCTAAAAAACCTTTTTACATCCCTTCAACATCAGTCTGTGTGAGTCCTTTGTTCTAAGATTGGTTTCCTGTAGACGGCAGATATGTGGGTCATGTTTTCTTATCCACTCAGCTACCCTATGTCTTTTGATTGGGGCAGTTAATCCATTTATATTTAAAGTTATTATTAATAGGTACATGTTTTTTACCATTTTTATTCTTTATGCCTGTGTTCCTTCTTCATTTCTTATTTCTTCTTTTTATAGCAGACCCTTTAGCATTTCTCGCATTGTTGGTTTGTTGGCAATATACTCCCTTAGTCCTCTTTTGTCTGTGAAGCTCCTGATTTCACCCTCAATTTTTATTGATAGCCTGGCTGGGTACAGTATTCTTGGATTCAGACTCTTTCTTTGCATGATTTTGTATATTTCATTCCATTCCCTTCTGTCCTGGCATGCTTCTGTTAAGAAATCAGTCAATAGTGTTGTGGGAGATCCTTTGTAGGTAACTTTCTGTCTCTCTCTGGCAGCCTTTAAGATTCTTACTTTGTCGTTGGTGTTTGCCAGTTTAATTATAATGTGTCTTGGCGTCGGTCTTTTGGGGTTCATCTTGTTTGGGACTCTGTGAGCTTCTTGGACTTGTGTGAGTTTTTTCTTCCCGATATCAGGGACGTTTTCTGTCATTATTCCTTCAAACAGGTTTTCTATTCCTTGCTCCATTTCCTCTCATTCTGGCACCCCTATTATGTGGATGTTGTTTCATTTTGTGTTGTCCCAAAGTTCCCTTAGGTTCTCCTCCTGTGTTTTAAGTTTTTTTTTTCTAAATGCTGCTCTGCTTGGGCATTTTTTCCTACCTTGTCTTCTAGCTCACTGATGTGGTCCTCCGATTCTTCTAGTCTACTCTTGATGCTTTCTATTGAGTTCTTTATTACAGTGATGTCATTTTTCATTTCTTCTTGGTTATTCTTCATTTCCTCTTGGTTCTTAAACATATTGTTGAATTTGTCTTTCATTCTTTTCAGAGACCTTAGGAGCATTGCTCTGTATTCTTTCTCTGTCATATTGCTTACCTCCATTTCATTTACTTCCTTTTCTGATGATTCCTCCTTTTCTTTCATATGTGGGCTGTTTCTTTGTCTCCCCATGACTGCTCCTCTCAGGATTTCTGGTTATGTAGCTGTCTCCCTCCTGCGTTGACTTAAAGGCACAAAATACAACGCAATAAGACACAACACACAGGGCACCAAACACAAATATATTCACAATACTAATATGCCTAAATAGAGGTGACCACCAGAGAAAAGAGAATTAGGGAATGGAGATGAGTGTGAAAATGATATTGAGAAAAGGAAAAAATGTAAGAGAGAAAAGAGAGAGAAGAAAAAAAGAAGGGGAAATATATGAGTATGGGGAGAAAACTCCAATAAAAAAACTAATTCAAAAAATGCAAAAATCAAACACCCAGAGATGAATGCTAACTGCAAAGAACAACTATTCCAAAAAATGCAAACAACATACCTCCAAACAACAAACACCCGGATGAATCTGAAGAGGCAGAGCTTATTTCCAGGAGGTAAGGTCAAGGAATTGAATGAATGGGGGAAAATCCACAATTCAGTATAGAGGAGGTAGAAAGAGAATGAGTGTATAAGAAGAAAAGTAAAAAAAAGAAAAATACATATATACACTGAGTGGTCAGATTATTATGATCTCTGAATGCATAAAAATCTGGTCACTATATATATATATATTAGAGGCCCAGTGCATGAATTCATGCATAGGTGCGTGCGGTCTGGCCAGCCTGGCCAGGGGGAGGGGACATGGGCGGTTGGCTGGCCTTCCTGCTGGTCAAACTCCTGGTCAAAGGGACATTTGCATATTAGGATTTTATTATACAGGATATACACTGAGTGGCTAGATTATTATGCGTTCAGATATCATAATAATCTGGCCACTCAGTGCATATGTGTGTGTGTGTGTGTGTGTATATATATATATATATATTTTTTTTTTTAATTTTTCTCCTTCTTTAATCTATCTATCTATGTATTTGTTTACTATTGGAAAAAGAGGATAGAGAGTAGATAGGCCTGAGTTGGTGATTGGAATTAGTTAAACTATTAGTAGAAGAAGAGAACAAGCAAGGAGAGGAAAAAGAGAAGCAAAACAAACAAACAAAACAAAACAAACAAAAAAAGTAACCAATAGTAAAACAAACAACACCAAGACAGAAAAAAGGAAAAAGGCAAAAAAAGGAAAAATAATTTGGATAGTGAAGAAAACAAAGAGAGAAGTGTGTATGGGTTTGGATCAGGGGAGAGGAAATTAAATGTATGAGTAAGATCAATTTTTAACAGGGAGTAAAAAGAAAGGGTAGAGAAAAACTAAAGCAGGAACAGGGTAAGAGAAACAGGACAAAAAAGGGGAAAAGTGATGAAGAGAGTGTTGGCATAAAGGAAAAATTGAGATAGAGTAAAATAATGCTAAAAGGAAAATCAAAATAGAATGTATAGCATTAATTCCAAAATAAAATAAAATAAAATAAAGAAAAAATAACATAAAATAAAACTTTTAATAAAGGGTAAAATAATAGTATTAATACTAATAGTTAAAAATAAAAATATAATAAAAAATAAGGTAAAATCAAGTGAGAGAAAAAAATTAGTTTCTTAAGTAAAAGGTAAAAAATAAAAATGTGAAGTAATGAAGGTCATTCACTTCCTCCACTGTTCTGCTTGTCACGTTTTTATTCCTTGCAGGTAGTCAGCACAGTATTGAAGATCCCTGGTGTCATAAGCCACAAGCCTATTTTCAAGCAGGCGGGATCTCTCTGCTCTCTTTGGTTCTCAGTCTATTTTTAGTTGTTTTTTGCACACAAGAGTCAATTTCTGCTACAGCCCCTGGGCGGCAGTGTTTCTGTCTTAATATCCTGGGCTAAAAGGCCTCTTTACTTTGGCTCTGCAGGAGACTCTGCAAGTGACGCTGTGTGTGACTGCAGCTGTCTTTCTGGGTCCAGTCCAGCTGTGGGTTAATATCTAGAATCCCCTTCTGCCAGCAGCCCTGTGGACCCGCTTCCACATTCAAGGGCTACACTGATCCCAACAGCTGCGGATTTTCTGTGGGGCAGTCTTTCTCTGAGGCTCTAGTGAAACAGGAGGTCACGGTTTGATTCCCGCTTAGGGCACATGCTGGGATTGTGGGCTCTATCTCCAGTTGGGATTTGTGGGAGGCAGCTGGTCGATGAATCTCTCTTATCATTAATGTTTCTGTCTCCCTCTTCCTTCCCCTTTGGAACAAATAAAAATATACTTTTTAAAAATACCCTGCAAATGTATATGCATGTTTTTATAACCTCCGTCTATATTTACTGTTATATTGTCATTTTACCATTTTTCATCTTTGATTTTTCTCAGCCCAAAGGAGTTTACACAAAAAGAGGAGGCAATATAATGTTTTTATTTCATCTATATCACTTTAAGCCCTTGGCACTTTATTCATTCCATTTCTTAGAATAGTTATATATTGTCTTTGCTACATTGTTATGTTATTTGTGCATTCTGTATAGCACCTCTTTTGTTTGGCAATGTACATTGTGTTTAACCTAGGATTCAGAGGCATCTGAGCATATTTGGATGGCCTTTCAGGGAGAACTTCCAGTGATTCATTTATCATGAGAGATTCAGAATCCTCTTGGAAGGAATTCATCCCAAGGCAAGACAGATTTCAAGTATATGATTGTTTGAGTGGACAATATGAGTGATAGAAAATATGCTGTACTCAGCTTCATCCTTTCCTTCTGGGGCTGAAAAATCATGTCATCTAGAGCTTCTACCACCTCTAAGTGCCCACTCTTTTCTCCTAGGTGCACTAACCCTTTATTCTAAACCTTGAGCAGAGCCCTATGCTAGAGTCTAGGTCCAGTGGGTCATAATAAATGTGAGAAATCCTCAAAAGTTTGAATGGACTCTTTAAGCAGGGCTGAAAATCTGCATGTTATTACCTGCTGCTGGAACAACAGAAGGCAATTCCCCCAACCTGATGGTCCTTTACTGCTTACCAAACCTTACCTTTGATATGTATATCTGCTTTGCTAGAGGGAAAAATGTGTGAATAAAAAGCCCTGGGTGTGGAGATTCTAGGAGTTTAGTCACTAGAACTAAGTTTCCATCTGGCACCCCAAAATGCCTTCCAAATTCATATTTTTTTTTTCTCTCGCCTCTTCATTCATTTATGCACAGCCCCTTCTCCAGATTCCTGAGCTCTAGCAGATGCTGAGAAAGACCCTGGCACCCCTTTGCTTCAGGTCTTTCTTTCCCTTCTCTCTTGCTCTTTCCCTTCCACAAGTCCAGCAGTTCCTGCCCTATGCCATGTTCCTCTACAGCTTTGGTTAGATAGAAGTGACAGAAGACATTAAAAACTTATGCTAGTCATCACCCTCATCCTTTTAGAACTTATTCAGACTATGAAAGGGACTACCACAAGATACAGATTTTAAATCAAGGTTTCCTTTAATGCCAAGCATTTGTTTACCACCTTCACAATTTTGCCCATACCTGTTATATTAACTGTATTACCATTTGCTTAACATTTTATTTTTAATCAACTCATGACTAATATCTCCACGTACTTTTATTTTGTTCTAAGCAGTAATACCTATGAAATCGTAGTTTTGGTGTACTAGGTATAGTTTTAGAATATGTATAAATATATATAATATACATACAAAAGCACATAACTATTAAAAAAGTAGCATAACAAACAAACAGGGGGATATTTAGAGTGGGCATATTTTTTCCTTTCAAATAAACTGGATGGCATTGCAACTATGTATTTAATTTACTAATGGGAACAAGGGTTTCTCTTTTCTTACTTTTCCTACCACCTACCTTAATTCATAAATGACTATAATTGATAGAGTATGTTTATGTTTTGAAGTAAGCCATTTTAAAGCCTTTCTTAGCACTAACAAATAGCCATTCTTATAAAGAAAAGAGTGGTTAGCATCATCTCATTTTATCTAAAAGTCAAAATGACATGTTATAAAGTAGTACCTGAGGAGATATTTTGAAAGATTGCTCATCAAAAAAGGTTATTGATTCTGAAACCTTTAAAGAAAAGTTTCAGATATCAGATTTTTAAGGTTTTGAAAATAAGCAAAATTGATATTTAGAGTTTAAAAGAGAAAGAAGTGTTATTACAAGGAGATTTTCTTGGGCAAATAATAATAAAAAGGATAAAGATATCCAAGACTGAAAGAAAACTATTTGGCCATAAAAACCTTCAACAAAATCCCCACTGCAAGTCATTGTACAGACTTTTTCAGAGTGTCACCAAATAGATGAGATCATTTCTAATCATTTAATCCAAAATATTTAACCATATTAGTAGAGATGTGGTATTAAACTGTGTTAGCTATTGGAGTTTATGGGGTAGCCTTACAAATTCAGACAGGGTGGAGTGAGGGCATGTGCTGAGGGGTGGGGGCAGCTAGGGAGAGGTCAATGGGGGAAAAAGGAGACTTATGTAATACTTTAAAACAATATAATTTAAATTTAAAAAACTCAGGATAGAGATAAAGATGTATTGAATTATTCTCCCTTTCTGGGGAGACAACATGATATCATATACAAGTCTTGAATCTCAAATTTAATAACCATGTTATCTTAAATCACTTCAACATTGTATACCTTAGTTTTATTGGTTATAAAATGAGAATAATAATTCTTCTTTAGGTATTTTGTAACATAAATGTATATTCAATAGTTCTATAAAGTGCTATATCCTACCTAATAAAAGAGTAATATGCAAATTGACCATCACTCCAACACACAAGATGGCTGCTCCCATGTGGACACAAGATGGCTGCCACAAGATGGCCAGCAAGGGAGGGCAGTTGGGAGGGACCAGGCCTGCAAGAGAGGGCAGTTGGGGGTGATCAAGCCTGCATGGGAGGGCAGTTAGGGGTGACCAGGCTGGCGGGGGAGCAGTTAGACATCAATCAGGCTGGCAGGGGAGTGGTTAGGGGGTGATCAGGCTGGCAGGCAGGCGAGCAGTTTGAAGCCAGCAGTCCTGGATTGTGAGAGGGATGTCCGACTGCCCGTTTAAACCCAATTCTACCAGGATCGGGCCTAAACGGACAGTCAGACATCCCTCGCAGGGTCCCAGGTTGGAGAGGGTACAGGCTGGGCTGAGGGACACCCCCCCATGCACGAATTTCATGCACCAGGCTTCTAGTATAAGTCAGTTATAGAGGCCTCTGTTCCAGTCCAAAGTTAGGTAATTTCTGTGAAATCTCACTGACAAGAGAGGCGATACCCCTTACCTCTACACTATTTATTTATGTTATACATAATTCTGTCACTCAGTATATTGTACTTCATGTTTCTGGCAGGAGAGGAGAGTGAGGAAGGAGTTAAACACATTTTTTTCTAGTATGTTCTAATTCCTTGGGAATAGTTTCTCTGTATTATTTATCTATACCTGGTGACTGGCAAAATATTTGCTGAACCTCTTGGTACATTTTCACCATGAGTTAGAGGAATATAGATTTAAAGGAAAACAATAAAATTGTATCAAAATATTTTATTTAAAAAATTTTCTCATCTTTCAATATAATACACTGGTGTGAAGTAGAGAACCTTAAATGTATTTATAGACTGTTACTACTTGATTAAGAAAAATTGACCTTGTGCCCATCAGCAGATGAGTGGATTAAAAAAACTGTGGTATATCTACACAATGGTATACTATGCAGCTGTAAAAAAGAAAGAACTCTTACCATTTGCAACAGCATGGATGGACCTAGAGAGCATTATGCTAAGCAAAATAAGTCAGTCAGAGAAAGATAAGTATCACATGATCTCACCCATATGTGGAATCTAATGAACAACATAATCTAATGAACAAAAATAGACCCAGAGACACAGAAACATTGAACAGACTTTCAAATCCTAGAGAGAAGGTAGGGGAGGGTAGAGAGGGAGAAGAGATCAACCAATGAACTCATATGCATATATGCATAACCCATAGACACAGACAATAGGGTGGCAAAAGCTGGGGTGAAAGGGGCGGGAGAGGGCAATGGGGGAAAAAGGGGAACATATGTAATACTTTCAACAACAAAGATTTATTAAAAAGAAAAGAAATATCAAAAAAAATAAAAGAAAAATAAATTGACCTGGAATGAGTTCTCACTATAACAGTGATGGGCAACCTTTTGAGCTTGGTGTGTCAAACTTCGCCAAAAAACTGAGCATAACTCGGGTAGTGTGTCATTTTGAGGAAAAAACTAACTCCAAGACTTTAGTCGCAAATGTTTCATCCTCAGGAGCAGCAAATATTTCACCCTCGGCATGCGGCCGCGTGTCATCAGAAATGGCTACGGGTGTCAGTGCCGCGTGTCATAGGTTCACCATCACTGCACTATAATGAGTATTCTGATACACTCATTTAAATAAAGTTAATAGAAACAAGACTCTTCCTTTTGTATAATAACAATAATTATAATTAATAATTGCACATACATTATAGCTAAACAATTTGAATACATTTACTTAAGAGCCCTTGTACACAGAAAACACATTAATGTGAATAAAAAGTCAGAAGTCTCAGAAGACTTTCAAATGAAACATAATTGAGAGATTGTTAAAAGAAGTATTTCAAAAAAATGCTTTTCAAATTAATTTATTATTCTGTAGTAGTTTATTTTATTTTCTGATCTACATATTTATCGAAGGCTTGCTTATATACAGTTGATTATCAATTTGCTTGTTAGCTCAAATTGCTCATAATTTGCATTCTTTCTTAGCTTAATGCCAACATTATGCAGTGGATCTTGCCTATTTTAAGTGGTTTTCACGTCATAATTTCTCTTTTATATTTTGTTAAAGATATTTCACTTTTTTCTCTTTATCTGTTATTATATTTTAAAATATATTTTATTGATTTCAGAGAAGAAGGGAAAGGGAGAGAGAGATAGAAATATCAATGATGAGAGAGAATCATTGATTGGCTGCCTCCTGCAGGCCCCCCACTAGCCCGAAACGCAGGTATGTGCCCTGGACAGGAATCGAACCGTGACCTCCAGGTTCATAGGTCGATGCTCAACCACTGAGCCATGCCAGCTGGGCTGTTATTATATTTTAATGTAAATGTTTCACCATTATTCTACTTTCAAATGATCACATGTTGATGAGTTTGTGCAAAATTTAAAAAACAAAGAGTTTTATATTGGTACCATTCTGGAGTTTAGGATTTCTCCTTATTTTTGTCATATCAGTTGAGACTGGCCTGTATTTATTATAGTCAACATATATAACTTGCCCGTGTGATCTACATGTATCTCTGACCATAGAGTCAAATGTAGAGTATTAATGTGCATTCTTACCCTTGAATAATTGCCATGAAATACTGTAATTTCAGAAAAAAAGGAAATCTTAATGTTGTAGTCATTTTTTACTCCAGGGGGCAGTATAAAATAAGAAATGATAAGGCCTTACCTATTTGCAGTGTACATGTAATTATCAAAGCCAGAGGGAAGTGATGGATTTTATTAATACAACCAGGATTTCAGTGTGTAATTTATATCTATCTGAGATGGCTCTTTAAATGTGGAAGCCAGGAATTCATCACTGGTTGGTTTAACCAGGTATGACTACCTGATGAAGCTCTGGCAAAACCCAGAAGGGCAAGGCTCGGAGAACATTCAGCAAGCCAGAGGAGAAACCAAGATGGCAGCATAGGTTAAACACCTAACCTACAGCCTGGCACAAAAATTTCAAATACAACTAAAATTTCAAAAATACAACTAAAATGGACATCATCCAGAACCACAGGAAAGCTGGCTGACTGAAATGCCCACAACTAGAAGGAAAGAGAAAACTGCAAGGAAAATCAGAGGAGCTGTAAAAGCCTGAGGTATGGAGACATGGGGGGAGACACGAGCACCCGCGTGTGCGGGGAGGATGGAGCCGGAGAGGACGGGGCGGCTAACGGCCTGGCTGGTGTTCTCTAGCGGGAAGGAGATAAAAGCTCAAGATTGCGCTGAACCCCAGCTCTGACTGCACTGAATCCCAGTTCCAGGTGAGACCCTGGGAAGCCAGGCTCATTCTGGGGGAATCTGGGCTGTGGGGTGGAGGCACAGAGGAGTGGCAAAAGGCAGAGCTCCGGAGGCGCGCACGGGAATGCGCACAGAGGACGGACTGTTGCCTGTGCCGCTGAATTGCCCTGGCAGGGAGGAGACAGGGGCTCCGGACTGTGCTGAACCCCAGTTCTGGCTGCGCTGGGCCCCGGTTCCAGGCGAGACCCTGGGAAGCCAGGCTCATGGTGGGGGAACCTGGGCTGTGAGGCAGAGATGCAGGGGAGCGGCGAAGGGCAAAGCACCGGAGGCGCGCATGGGAATGCGCGCAGAGGATGGTCTGTTGACTGTGCCGCTGGATTGCCCTGGTGGGAAGGAGACAAAGGCGCCAGACTGCGCTGAGCCCCAGTTCCGACTACACTGAAACCCAGTTCCGGGCGAGAATCTGGGAATCCAGATTCACTGGGGGAGAGACTAGACTGTTTGGCGGCGGGCGAAGCTCCAGGGTGCTTTTCTCTCAGAGGTGTTTGCAGGGAGTACAGAGGGACACTGAGACCCAAGAACCTCATAGGGCGGGGCTGACGGGAAGCCAAGTCTGTAGGCTCCACCCTGAAACTCCGCCCCATCCAAGCTGAGCACAGAGGCTTTTGCAATTTTGCAAGTCTAGTTGAATAAGGCTGTCTCCCAGCATAGACACAGCTGATCCTCACAGCCAATTGGACTGGAGGTCAAATCTTCCCAGTGTACCAACAGCAATCAAGGCTTAACAACACCAAGACTTTGCACTCAGCCCACAAAGGGGTGTACCAAGAGCGACCACCTAGGGAGATTGGGGAAGCTGAGCTACCAGCCCCTATAGGTCACTGACCACACAAATCCACTCCATCAACATAGGGAGGCAGCCAAAAGGTGGAGACACCGAAGCAGGTCACGAATAGAAGGGATGAAGGAAAGTAAACTAATGGACGACACAGTGTTCAGAACCACATTTATAAGGTTACTTAAGAATCTTCTGGAGGACCAAGATGGCAGCATAGGGCAGACACCTGATTGTTGCCTACCACAACAATTTTGAAACTACAACTGGAAAACAGAGCAGACACCATCCAGAACAATGGCCGGAGGAATTGCTGAGAAGGAATTGACCGATGGGAGTTGGGATCAGGAAGACGAGGCCCCGCTGCGTCCCAGATCCAGGTGAGCTCGCCCGGCGACTGGTCACCGCTGCAGACCCGAGTGCCACCACAGCGACCTTGGACCAGCCCGCCGCTGTGCACTGGGCACACCGGAGCTTTGCCGAGCCCGCCACCCAGCGAGTTCTGCGGCAGCCGCCCAGAGCTTTGAGAAAATGGCCAAAGGAATTGCTGAGAGGGAATTGACCGACAGGAATTGGGATCAAGAAGACGAAGCCCCGCTGGGTCCCGGGTCCGGGTGAGGCCGTGCACCCCTGGATCCAGGTGAGGCCACACGCCCCTGGGTCCGGGTGCAGCTGGGTCCAGGGTCCGGGTGAGGCTCTGTGCCCCTGGGTCCGGGTGAGGCCATGCGCCCCTGGGTCCGGGTGAGGCTGGATCCCGGGTCCGGGTGAGGCCGTGCGCCCCTGAATCTTGGTGAAGCTGGGTCCTGGGTCCGGGTGAGGCCGCACCCATGGGTTTGGGAGAGGCCATGCGTCCCTGGGTCTGGGTGAGGTCATGCGCCCCTGGGTCCTGGTGTAGCTGGATTCCGGGTCTGGGCGAGGCTGCGCGCCCCTGGGTCCGGGTGAAGTTGGATCCCGGGTCCGGGTGAGGCCATGTGCCCCTGGTTATGGGTGAGGCTGTGTCCCGGGTCCGGGTGAGGTCACACCCCTGGGTCCGGGAGAGGCCATGCACCCCTGGGTCCGGCTGAGGCCACGCGCCCCTGGGTCTGGGTGTAGCTGAATCCCGGGTCCAGGTGAGGCCGTGCGCCCCTGGATCTGGGTGAGGCTGGGTACCGGGTCCAGGCAAGGTCGCGCGCCCCTGGGTCCGGGTGAAACTGGATCCCGGGTCCGGGTGAGGCCACGTGCCCCTGGGTCCGGGTGAGGCTGGATCTTGGGACCGGATGAGGCTGCGTGCACCTGGGTCCGGGTGAGGCCACGTGCCCTGGGGCCCAGGTGATGCTGGGTCCAAGGTCTGGGTGAGGCTGTGCACCCTTGAGTCCGGGTGAAGCTGTGCCCCTGGGTCCAGGCGAGACCAAACCAGAGGGAGCCAGACCTGCATTACCACCATTTGTCCACCATCCAGAGTTGAAAAGTCAGTGCCGACATGTACACATAAGGAACTGGTGGACATTGAAATTGGGTCTCAAAAGAACTGTTGGTCCAGAAAGAAACTTACTACAGACTGATTCATTTGCCTGTCAGCATAACTATTATTGCTCGTCTCACATTCGGTTCTTATAAGTATATTTCTAGTAACACATGATCTCACTCATCTAGGGGAAATGATGAACAACATAGACTGATGAACAAGAACAGACCCAGAAACAAGGAGGCATCGATTGGACTGTCGGGCCTCAGAGGGAGGGTAGGGGAGGGTGGGGGTAGGGGGGAGAGATCAACCAAAGGACTTGTGTGCATGCAGACAAGCCTAACCAATGGTTAAGGACAACAAGGGGGGAGCGGTGTGGGATGGGAATGGGGGTATGAGGACAAATATGTGACACCTTAATCAATAAAGAAATTTAAAAAAAAATTAATTAATTAATTAAAAAAATAAAGAAATGTGGAAGCCAGAGTGTCCATTTGAATCCTCATGGTAGGCTGATAACTGCTTACCTGCCATGTGTGTATTCTCATCCACAAATCGTGTATGATTTTAACACCGATAATGTGGTTCCTCTAAAGGACTTTAAAAAATTATATTTCAAGTGGAACTTTCTTTATTCATACATTCATACACGTTACACATGAAAAGGCGGGCTCATAAATGCGCATATCACATAGACAGTCAAAGATAAGTTGTTAGCGTACCATAATGGGAATATAATTAAGCAGGTGATATACTAAAATGGTGGTACAAAAACTATTTATTAAGTCTCTACTTAATTACAGGCTCTGTGCTGGGAGATTTATATATTAAATCTCATTTAACCTTGTAACAAAATCCCATTTTTACAAATAATGAAATTGAATCTCAGTAATTCACCCAAAGAATGCCAGCCAGCAAATGGCTAATGAGAATTCAAAAACATATGTTCTATTTATTATGATCACCTATATGCCTATCCCTACATGACATATACTTTGTGCAAGAAGAAATAAATACCAGTAGGAAACAGACTTTATTATCCCATTATGTGTCTTTTTTAGTGCTACAGCAGTTATTTTAAAAGACTCTCAGTTTTTCCCAGCCACCATGGCGCAGTGGTTAAGCATCGACCTATGAACCAGGAGGTCACATGGTTTGATTCCCAGACAGGGTACATGCCCAGGTTTTGAGCTCGATCCCCAGTGTGGGGCATGCAGGAGACGGCCAATCAATGATTCTCTCTCATCATTGATGTTTCTATCTCTCTCTCCCTTTCCCTTCCTCTCTGAAATCAATAAAAATATATTTTAAACAAAGACTCTTGATTTTTGTTTGAGATTAATTTTACCACCTTAATCTTTAGTCTGCATTTGCTAAAAATCACTTCTTCAGACTAATGGATTTTAAAAGAATACCTTGCTTGACTCTGAAAGCAATTCTTGCTCCATAACATAGGCTCTTATGTTCAATACATGGGGTCTGGTTCCACAGGCTAGAATTACTTGAATCATCATATTAGAAAGACATGCAAAAAGCCTCTTTGGCTGACCAGCCAAGGAATTAATATCTGGCTATTACTATCCTATGATCAGTCATTTACATATCCTGCCTTATTTACTCCACAGAAAAATGCTAAGGACATCTGAGAGGATAAGCACTTGAAGTTATTTTAATTAAAAAATAAAGCAAACTGAGATCCAACTTTATTTTTACCTTCACAGTACCAAAGGTCACATACAGTGATGATATGGGTGGAGTGGATTAAATTAGGAATTAAGATTGATAAATGGTGATTGCAAATCCCTGAAGAACTCGTGGGTTAAGCTATAAAAAAGTAACCATTGGTTAGGCTTATATGCATGTACACAGACAACAGGGGTGTGAGGGCATGAGTGGGGGATGGGGGGCAATGCAGAGATAAGGACACATATGTAATACTTTAATCAATAAAGAAATAACAAATAAAATAAAGTCAAAGTCTAAAAAAAAGTAACCAACATTAATAAATATTGTAAAATGCTTATCAGTGCTTAGAATGACCGATTGTTAGATGTGATATAGACCATAAAGTTCACTTATTCTAACTCCCTCCTTTTATACATGTAGAAATTGATCGCTGAAAAGCTTCAAATTGCCGATATATGTGATATGTGTAGCAAACCCTTATAAGAGTAAACATCATTGTGACATCATTCCATAAGAAGAACTATTTGCATGACCTTGATAATCCAACTCCCAAACCTAGATTATAATTGTCAGTTATATATTACTAGTCCATATATATGTGTAACAGAAATATTTGAAGGGGTTCCTTACCTCACAATGTGTAAAGATAATATAATGATTGAAAATAAAGCAGTGTTCAGGTAATAGTTTAAAATTCTCCTTCAATAGGAAGTGCTAAAACCCTGAAGAAAATGTAGCTTCCTTTTTTGCTCCTTAAATTTTTTTCTCGGATTCTTTATCCAGGTACTGTTTAACATCCTTTTAAATTCCACACTTTGGGGTCTCACTGGCTATCTTGGAAAGATCTCTTTCTTGTACTAGGACCTTAATTACTAATTGCAGAGGACTTTTGGTCTCTTTTGCATCTGGAATTGTTTAAAGTTCAGATTTTTAAACAACAACTCTTCCTCAATTAATTCTAAGGAAGCCTGTTTTCCTCTAAATTGGATCTGCAAGATGACTTCTCATTACCCAGGAAATAGCTTATCTCTCTATTTGTATGGGTCTGCAGATTTCTGCTTCTCTGAACCTCTCCCTCTGCTGCTAGTGAGTTCTCCCTGCTGAGATAGTTGATGGGAGACTGTTTTGATTGTTATATTCCTTTCTTTTTGTGGGTAGCCTAACATCTAGATTGGAAACTGATCTATAAAATATCCTCCAGTGGATAGAGACATAGACCCTATAGTACTTTATATAAATACAACTCCATGTGCTCTGGCTATAGCAGGCTTGAAATTTACTCTGAAAACATTTAATTTCTAGTTTGTGTAATAAACGTTAAGATTTTAACTATTCATAACTCTTAAGTTTATTTTTAGTATCACCTGAATGAATAAAAGCATTCAAAAGGGAACTCCTGTGCCTTCTCACCACTTAATGGCCCACACAACTTGTCTGTATACATATATTCTCCACCTCTATCAAAGAACTATAGAAACACTATCATTGTTATTAAAGGTCCTCTTCTCCACATATCTGCATCCCATCCCTTCTTGCACATTCACGAACAATAGACCCTTGAGACACTGAAGACTGCAGCAGAGTATGTGGATCTTGTACTCACCTCCTTCCAGAACCAAACTGGAATTACAACTAAAATATAGAGCAATCAACCGGTATAACCAACTGAACTATCTAAAGACAAATCTTATAACCAAGGATTTACAGAAGCCACATTGAGACTGGTAGAAAGGGCAGAGAAGCAAAATGGTCTGGCCCTGCTTCCACTGGTGGCAACTGAGATTCCGGCAGGATATCTCAGCTGCAAAGGTTACTCCTGAGAAATGTGGCGTTTCAACCCAAGCCAGGCTCTCCAGCCCAGAGCACCAGTCCCAGGAAGAGGCACCCACATAACATCAGGCTGTGAAAGTCAGTGGGGATTCTATCTACCGGGAGAGACAAGAGACACAGGCACCCTCTTAAAGGGCCAAAGCATAAAATCTTGTTAGCAGCTATTGGGCTCTAGTGGAGGGAGGGTGGAGCAGACTACAGTCATATGATGGCAGATTCTGGTGTTTGGCTCTAGGGCAGTGATGGCGAACCTATGACACGCGTGTCAGCACTGACACGTGGCCGCATGCCAAGGATGAAACATTTGCTGCTCCTGAGGATGAAACATTTGCGAAATAATGTTTTTTCCTCAGAGTGACACACTACCCGAGTTATGCTCAGTTTTTTGGCGAAGTTTGACACACCAAGCTCAAAAGGTTTCCCATCACTGCTCTAGGGAGAGAGCCAAAGAGACAGCCATCAGGATCCCTGTGCTGAGTCCCTCTTCCAGACTGCAGATGCCATCTTTCTTGGGTGAAGCACTCTAATCCATACCACATCAACCTGAGAAATGCAATAGCCCTACCTCTGGGCTCGCTCTCACTCCACCCTGTGGAACTTGCACACTGCTGATTTATACCATGTCTATCCATATATCCATCCTTCTTTTCAGATATATACATTTTAAAAGACTTTTAAATCATTTAGGATAATGAATATTTCCTAAATTCTCTAATCTTGATCAGAAAAGAAGCAGATTATTGCTTATTTAGGCTTCTAGGACATTAGAATGGAATCTTATAGTATCTTAAACTACTATACATTTGACTCTTAAAATTCACAGAAACCAAAAATTTAAATTGTATTTTAAAGCTGGTACTCATACACAATGACAGATAATGTAATAGTGGGTAACAAAGGAGCTAGATTAAAATGAATTTCAGCATATAATTGAAGATGTTTAGTCTAAACTAGAAGCAATGGAAGATCTAAACATTGTAATTAATAAAGATGTTAGGGAAATAACCACAGTTGATTTTATTCTTCTTTTGGTGGACAATGATGGCCATTGTCACTTTTTCACCTTTAATTATTCTGTTTCACTGCTAATTGACACTTGTACTAGTGAGTAGTGAGGGAGAAGTATAAATGACAGTATCCAAATTGATTTAAGTCATACAATGAAGTATTTTATTGCTAATTAATTCATAGAATCATAGAATATCTATAATAATAAAAGCATAATATGCAAATAGACTGAACGACCAAACAGCAGAACGACCGTCCAGACGACCTTCCAGACGACCACACTATGACACTCACTGGTGCCAGGCCAGCCAAGGTGGGTGCGATGCGATTGGTTAAGGGGCTCCGCCATGTCCCCAAGATTGCCCCACAGAGGGAGGCCCAGACCACCCTCTGTGGGGTGGTCAATTGCAGAGCCCTGGCTGGATGGGCAGGACTACCTCTGCTGGGCAATTGATCTGGGGGCCCTGCGATTGATCGCCCCACAGAGGGAGGCCGAGGCCACTGGCCAGCGATGCTGTGGTGGGCGTGCTGGGCCGGCCAGCGATTGCCCTGCAGAGAGAGGCCCAGACCAGTCAAGCGATCACACCCCATGCCTGTAGCCAACAGAAGGAGGCAACCAGTGGCGGGGGTGAGGGGGGCAGCACCACACAGATGGCAAGCAGTGGCAGCAGCGGGGGCACAGCCAGCTGCTGGCAGCCGGGGTAAGGAAAGTCCTGATAAGTCCTGATCACCGGCCAGGCCTAGGGACTCTACCCAATTGGTCCCACATTGCAAGAGGATGCAGGACAGGCTGAGGGACACATGTGTGAATTTTGTGCACTGGGCCTCTAGTTAATTAATAGAAATATATATGGAATGTCAGAACCAGAAGGACCCTTAAGATCACCTAGTCCAATTACCTCATTTTCCTGATGGGAAAACTGAGGCCCCTAGAAGATAAAGCAACTTTTTCAATGTCTCATTTTTATGAATCATGCATACCTAAAACACTAAAGTAGTATGTCCAGAAGCTGCCTTCCTTCTCTACTTGCAGAAAGCCATAATGAAAGATTTCACTTCCCTGGTCTAAATAATTGCTTGAGATCTTCTAGTTCTGACATTTGTTCATTATCTGATTCTAATCTATTGTGTTCCATATGTTTATATTGCAATTATAATATTTTAAATGACACTAGTACTTAGGGTTCAGTTAGCAATAGAAATTACTAGTTTAATGGACATTGAGTTTCTGTTTAATATGCATATTCTTTTGTGAGTTTTCCCCTGTTGAAGTTTTTTTCAATTTTTCTGTGTTATAAAGGCTTGACCAAAGACAGGGGTGGGCGGGGACACCTCTAAATACCATCAGAGGCAGATATAAGTTTTATTATCCTTAAGTTCATACTACTAGACATTCAAAATAAAAAGTTAAAGATGAGAAAGAATATTTTTAAGGGTCCAAAAAAATGAAGGTCCCTGAAGCTTAAGCTTCATTAACTTTACTATAACCCATCTCTGAATGCCAGAGCAAATACGCTAGCCAGGTAAATACTTTTATTGCACAAGGAAGGTATGAGAGGAAGCTAATATTGCCTAAGTACCTACTGTGTTGTTGGCATTATGCTAAGGACTTTATACATAGTATCAAAATGATGAGACTGATATTACATCTGGGCTATACTTCATAATCTGGGCATGTCTAATAAATGACAAAACAAGGCTGTATTCTACATCTTTCTGATTCTAAAACCTGTGCACATTCCATCATACCCTTATATGAGAACAGTTATCATAAAACTCTGTTAATAACACATTTTGAATAATTATAAAGGCAGTTCAAAACTGAGCTGTTAAAGTATATATACGTGTTTTGAGACACCCTGTAGATATTGACAGCAGGGGGCTTCCATTCATAAACGATAAGAGAAGCTCTCAAATAATGATAATTCAATACACACTGAGTGGCCAGATTATTATGATCTCTGAACGCATAATAATCTGGCCACTTAGTGTGTGTGTGTGTGTGTGTGTGTGTGTGTGTGTGTGTGTGTGTGTCTGTGTGTATATATATGTATATATATAGATATAGATATATAGATATATAGATATAGATATAGATATATAATAGAGGCCCGGTGCATGAATTCGTGCATGGGTAGGGTCCGGCCAGCCTGGCCAGTGGGAGGGGACATGGGCGGTTGGCCAGCCTGCCTGCTGGTCGAACTCCTGGTCGAGGGGACAACTTGCATATTAGCCTTTTATTATATAGGCTATACACTGAGTGGCCAGATTATTATGCGTTTAGAGATCATAATAATCTGGCCACTCAGTGTATGCATATATATAGATGTGGCGGGGGGAGGAACAAAATTTCCTCCACCCCCAAGTTTCTTCTGGCTGGTCTAATAATCAAATAGACATGAGACAGATTAGCACAAGAAAATACTCAAATTTATACTTACATATGTGTGGGAACTCATACACATGAAATTTCAAAGGCCACACATGTAGGAGAGGTTCAGAGATAGAAAGAAAATTGAGGTATGTAAAACATCCTGAGCTAAGGATGAGTTAATGCACCTCATAGGTTTCAAAAGGTCATTGAAGGTTGATAACAAGAGCAGATGTTTGGTAAATAAAAGTTTGTCCTGCCATTTAGGTGGGTTGAAAAGGTTGAGCAAAGCCTCTAATTCTAATTCTTCTAGACAGTTAAGGGTGAGTGGATGAAATTCCTCCTGAACCTGCAACTAAAGTTGCCTTTAGCTCAAAACAATCTGCATACCACAGAGGCACATCTTGGGGTGACCTGTTCTGAACCCCACAGATGTCTTCTATAGGAATATATCTATGGATGCCATAGCATGGTAGTTAAAGTGCTGGGCTCTGGAGAATTAAATAATACAATAAAACATACTTGCAGTAGGAAAGGAGCTGAATCTGTTGGTTGACAGATTATTGAAGTTAAGGTTGATGAGAAATATACACACCTTAGCATTTTCTGGTAATATTCCTACTCCAGGGGTCAGTAAACATTTTTAAAGGATCAGAGAGTAAATATTTTACACTTTAGATTCCATAAAAGGTGTCAGTTGCCTATTATTTATTTTTGACAACCCTTTAAAATGGTAAAAAAAAAAAGCATTCATAGTTAAAGACTGCAAAAAATAGGATGTGTGGGCTGTAGTTTGACGAACTCTGCAAGGATAAAGAGAAACTCTTAGAAACATTAATGAAGAAAGAACAAATTAGCTAGAAAGGAAAAAAATAGTCAGATTGGAATTGAATTTCTCACTTGTAACACTGAAACTGGAAAGCTCTTGCAAAGCATCTACAGACTGCTGATCAAAAAGGACCAAAACAAGTAACAATTTTAGGCCAAAGCAAAAGGTTCCTTTGCTATAAACCTTGATCTTTAAAGTGAATATTCTGGACTTCCTCTGGTGATGACCCTCCTTACAGGGCAATGAGTTCAATGAGTTAAGGGACCAGGCACACCTGCATCCAGTGTTCTAGGAGTCAGCAACTCGCTCTCCCTGTCCCACTACTTTCAGGTACAGAAATTGGAGTCAAGGAATTTTTTGGAACCTGTACTTTTGGGCCATTATAAAAGTGGGCTGATGAAAGTAGGATACTAGGACATGATTTTGGTTTATAGCTCTTAAATATTTAGATATATGGTATGTGGATCTCTATTTTTATCTTTATTTGAGCTCAACAAATGTTAGAAGAAGGCCTGATCATAACTAAAGAATCATACTCTTGCCACACTATCAAAGATATGTCAATGATATAATAAAATAAAGATATATTTGGAAATATGTGAGAATTTTTTATTTTTTAAAATATATTTTATTGATTTTTTACAGAGAGGAAGAGAGAGGGATAGAGAGCCAGAAACATCAATCATCTACCTCCTGCACACCCCCTACTGGGGATGTGCCCACAACCAAGGTACATGCCCTTGACCGGAATCGAACCTGGGACCCTTGAGTCCGCAGGCCAACGCTCTATCCACTGAGCCAAACCGGTTTCGGCAATATGTGAGAATTTAAATATTACATTATATATGAACCTCATATGAAGAAAATACTTGAATGAAAAAAATAATAACCAAACACTAAAGAACCAAAAGAGAAACCATGGTTTAGAAAGTTAAAATATGTACCTATGGGCAAAATAAAGGATCTAGAAATAAGACATAATGTAAGGGAAATTTGAATAACTGGTAAACTACCTTAACAAAACCTAGAACCTGGAAATGGGAAAAGGTCAAAATAAATGTCTTCCAAAGGTCTTTTGCAGTTATGGTGTGGTATTACTGTGGGAATAGCTAGAAAAAGTGAAGAATATGCAAATATTCTAGCCTCAGATTATTAAAGAAGGGTAATTAAGGAAGACATGCAGCAGTATAGCAGAAGACACAGTGATTCTTGATATGGGAAATACAGGAGTGGCTTAAGCAACCATGATTGCATTTACATGATGGAATATCAGGCAGTATTAAAAAATAATTAATTAGATTTATACCAGTTGACTTTTAAGGGATTTCCATGAGTATTGCTGTGTGGAAAAAGAACAATGCAGTATGGTATATAAAAATGATCTCACTGTTGTGAAATAAGTAATCAAGGGGTGAAACCTGTCCTATATATCTATGTTGTATGTATAGAATTATATGAGCTTCCAAAATATGGAGCGATACATTCTATCTAATAAAAGAGTAATATGCAAATTGGCCATCACTCCAACACACATGATGGCCACCCCGTGTGCTCAAAGATGGCTGCCCCCATGTGGACACAAGATGGCCACCACAAGATGGCCGGCAGGGGAGGACAGTTGTGGGTGATCAGGCCAGCAGGGGAGGGCAGTTGGGGATGAAAAGTCTTACAGAAGAGGACAGTTAGGGGTGACCTGGCCGGCAGGGGAGGGCAGTTAGGGGCAACCAGGCCAGCAGGGGAGGGCAGTTGGGGGCAAACAGGCCAGCAGCGGAGGACAGTTAGGGGCGACCAGGCTTGCAGGGGAGGGCAGTTAGGGGCAACCAGGCCAGCAGGGGAGGGCAGTTGGGGGCAAACAGGCCGGCAGGGGAAGGCAGTTGGGGGCGACCAGGCTTGCAGGGGAGGGCAGTTAGGGGCAACCAGGCCAGCAGGGGAGGGCAGTTGGGGGCAATTGGGCTGGCAGGGGAAGGCAGTTGGGGGCAAACAGGCCAGCAGGGGAGGACAGTTAGGGGCAACCAGGCCATCAGGGGAGGGCAGTTAGGGGTGACCGGGCTGGCAGGACAGGGCAGTTAGGGAGGACCAGGCCTGATGGGAAGGCAGTAGGGGGCAACCAGGCCTGCAGGGGAGGGCAGTTGGGGGCAACAAGGCCAGCAGGGGAAGGCAGTTAGGGGTGACCAGGCCATCAGGGGAGAGCAGTTAGGAGCAATAGAGCCAGCAGGGGAGCAGTTAGGTGTCAATCAGGCTAGCAGGGGAGTGGTTATGGGGTGATCAGGCTGGCAGGCAGAAGCGGTTAGGGGCAATCAATCAGGCAGGCAGTCAGGTGAGCGGTTTGGAGCCAGCAGTACTGGCCAGTGGGATCGGGCCTAAATGGGCAGTTGGACATCCCTTGAGGGGTCCCAGATTGGAGAGGGTGCAGGCTGGGCTGAGGGACACATCCCCCATGCACGGATTTCGTGCAATGGGACTCTAGTACATATATAAAGTTGTTAACACAGGTTACCTGGGTGTGGTGGGTATTGGAAGGGAGGAAGAAAGGGAAATGTTAGTCAAGAGAAAAAGGAAAATAAAAAATTCCCATCCTATCTAATAATAGAGTAACATGTAAATTACCATCACTCCGCTACGCCCACGATTGGGTGGCGGGAGGCTGGGGGGCGAGACTCAGGGTGGCTTATCTGGCCATTGAGAGGCACGGATCTGCTGCCACTGAGGGGGGCTACCTTGTTGTTGAGAGGCGCAGGGGGCGGGATTCCCCCTCAGCGGCTACGGACCATCAAATGTGGGGGAGCTGGGTGCCTGTCTGCTCCGGCACCAGGCCTTTCAGAAGCCTCTGGCTTGATTCAATCATGCACTGGGCCTCTAGTACTAAAATAAAGACATTTACTAGTAGTATGCTCTGCTTCCTTCAAAATAGTATTCTACTCTCAAGAAAGTCTGGGAAATGCTAGATTGCACTAAGTTAAATAGATTTCTTTACTGAAAGCCTTTGTAGAATCATTAATATATTAAATATAAAATATGAATCTTTAAGAGAAAGATACATTACATAGAATACATTTTTGTGACATACTTTAAAAGAGTATTTTGTAGGACAGTTTGGGAAATGCTGCTTTATTCATGTTTAAGTGAGTGTATTGATATTTATCTCTGGTAAATATATTGTGATGACTCTTTGGTTCTGTGTCTTTAATAAATACATTATTAAAGTGACTTGTCATGTTGCTTACCATTCTTTAGCACCCCAAATTATTTGGAAATGATTATGTGGGCCTTTCACATTCTTCTCATGTATAGTCTATTGTTTAGGTGAATGCTAGGTATTGCCATCTTGATAACACTTTTGTTACATATTCTTTGTACATTCTTGGTGCTAGTAGATTTTTGATATTTCAGTTTATCCAAAACACCACCTTCTATAATTTTTAAGGACCACTATGACTCTATATTAAATGGACTACTTTTTCTGACACTAACTGAACAACACTTTTCTTTTTCTTAGTTTGAACTTGTACAAGCTGACAGTTTAATCCAGACACTATGTAATCCTTTGAATTCAAAGCTTGGACACTGTTGGATGAAAGAAATACCTGCTTTCTATCATCTCAGTCAAAAGACAGAATTGGAAAAATGTTGAACTATAAGTATTTTCTGTCTTTTGCTGAATATTGTCAGAGTAGGAAATGTCCACAAGTATCTTGGTAACTGACTTAGATGTTTTCAAGGACTTAGACAATAGGATTGAGAGATTGCTTATTTAACAGGCATTGATTGATATAGCTTCACTAGCTAGCAAGTATTGACAACTTTTGTGGGTAGTGGTTTCATTTTTACAGTAATTCAGACTCTGAATGCATAGCTCCAACTAATATGGACTCATAGAATCTCAAGAAACAATCATGTTAAGCATGATGAGCTAGGGTATGCTGAAGGAACAAATAGCCTCTAAATCTCAGTGACTTAAACTCACAAAATTCATGCCTTACACTATAAACTCTCCATGGATTGACTCATGGCTCTGCTTCTACATTGTCCTCCCTCTAAAATCCAGGCTGTCAAAACAGTCACCATCTGGAATGTTTCCAGATGTGCAAAGCTGGAAATTGTAAAGTTTCTCAAAACTTTCACTGTGCACAGTGGTGAAGGGTGTCCATCTTGCTCACCTGGCATAGGCCAAAGCCAATCACATGGCCATTTCTAACTTCTAATGGATGGAGAAGTGCAACTAACCTATACCCAGAAGGATAGCCATAATCTTGTGAAGAACCCTAAAGCTTACCACAAGGCCCTTGGAAAGGTGGCTCAATGTAAACCTGAACAAAATTCTATTTGCTATGGTTCATTTGTACACTCACACACATTTTCTGAAATCACGTACTTATAAAGTGACATTATATCTGTATCATACTCTCAGTATTACAGTTCTTTACCTAGAAGCGGGATCTTAAATTTGAGTAACCAGCCTAACATATTATTGTATTATTTGTTTGGGCTGAACACTGCAAGTTTTTATCAAGATTGTGTGTGTGTGTGTGTGTGTGTGTGTGTGTATGTGTGTGTGATTTTTCTAAATTAAATTCATTTTAGAGAATATTTTGTTTAACACAAATGGTGCTCATTACAGAAAGAAAACAAGGAAGACCTAGCCTTCAAATATCCTGAGTATTTTTAAAATATATTTTTATTGATTTTAGAGAGAGGAAGCAAGAGGGATAAAGAGATAGAAACATTGATGGGAGAGAAATGCCAATTGGCTACCTTCTGCAAGCCTCCACTGGGTATCGAGCCCGCAACTCGGCATGTGCCTTGATCGGGAATCAAACCGTGACCTCCTGGTTGATGGGTTGACACTCAAACACTGAGCCACACCAGCTGGGCCATATGAGTATTTTTTAATGATACCCCAGGCTCTGTGGTAATGACCAAATTTTTTAGGGTAGGGAAGTTGAGTGAAATAAAGAGTAAAGAGAGAATACCTGGAACATAATTCTTGTCTTTATACATCAGAGTTTGTCTTTATGAAAGATGATCTGATTCAAAATAAATTTCATTGTATTTTATTTTTATTGCATTAGATTGTAGTATTCAATATTTAATAAATTATATATTGATAAGTTACATTAATAATATTATAAAATTAAACATTTGAAATAGTACCATGCTCAAATGTGGAAATGAGTGAACATCTTTCATAAACAAGTTTTAAGTTGTTAAAAGGAGAAATGTGCACTCAAAAATATGTGAAGGGTGGAAACTTTTAAATTCTCATAATTTAAAATCTAATTCTCCTTAAAATATATTTTTGGAGAATTTCAAATATCACTATTAGGAGTACTTAAGGAATGATTTTCCTTTGTCACATAGTGCCAGGGATCAGCATTGCAGTGTTTTAAAGTTCTTATTTTTTTTATTTTTGCCCTAGCTGGTTTGCTCAGTGGATAGAGTGTCAGTCTGTGAAATGAAGATTCCCGGGTTCGATTCCAGTCAAGGACACATTTATATTTCTATCAGTCTCTCCCTCTCCCTTTCAAAAACTTGTGGTTTTCTATGGCACCATGATGCCTTCTTAAAGACAGAACATTCTATGTAGGAAAGATCATTGTTTCCAGAAGCTCTAGCTACTTTATGAAAAATTTCTTATTAATCTTCATAACACCTAACATAGCAAAAATTCTAACCATTTAACAGCTAGAAAAAGCAAGGCTCAGAGATGGTAATATCATTACCATGTTAACAAGATGCAAAAGAAGCAAATAATCACCTTTAGAAAGTATGCTTTTTCAATACTTCGGTAATTATTAATATCATGATTTGAGCCAAATATTCAGTACATCTTATTGGTTTTTATGGTCTAAACACCTACACCGACAATCCTTTCAAAAGATTTTTGTCTCTTTGTTATTACTGAGCATACTTCCTTTCTAATAGACCAGAATTGCACTGAAGAATGTAGTTAATGGAATGAAGAAAATGCACTCAATAATACAAAATTTATTGATACTATTTCATCTAGAATGGTGGCACTGAATATAACCTTGATTATCTTTTTTTCCTTTTAGTTGAACAGTAAAATACACAAGACATGCTTGTTATTCTACTTTTAAAGATTTTGGTGAAATAAAGCAAGCAGTTCAGATCATTGAAAAGAGCACTTCATTGTAGTGAGATTATTTTTTCTTATTTAACTCCTTTTCCTTTTATGCTATAGAACTAATAGAACTGATTTGTTAAGTATGTTTAAAGTGTTCATACTAACCTACTATTCCACCTAAATAACACGGAAGGTTATACCTCAGCTCACACCCCTTGTACATTTACACCCTTCTACCTCAGTCAATAGTCACACTCAGACTAATTGGCCAAATAGAGTCTGTGATAAATTGCCCAGTGCAGAGAGCTGTTGACACCCTGATTCTAAAACATATAGCTCTGATTACAACTTTTGCAGCAATTATTGTTTCAGAGGCATAACTGTCAGCAAGTCGTTGAGCATAGCTTATACACAGGGCAGTTGTAGAATTGATGTCAATTGATAATTCAACATCCCTTATCTTGCTTCTCCCCGAATGTTAATGGTCACATGCTTTCTGTAGTAAAGTATTTTCCGTGTGTGCCAACTTTGTCTTTATTTGCCAACATTGGCTTTCCCGGAGATAAGTCTGGGGACTGGATAGTTTTCCTAGGTGTTATGAACACATACCCTCAATGAAAGACTGGAGTATAAGGTAACAGTGGAAGATGTAGGTTATAAGTAAGGAATATATAAGGCTACAATTAGTAGTAACTATTTACAGTAGCTTAAGCAAATAGTAGTTAGTTTTCTCACCAAATAAGAAGCCTGGGGGTAGGCAGTTCTTGGCATTGGTTTAGTATTGCATTAGTGCAAGTACAAGCAAACCTTGTTTTATTGCACTTTGCTTTATTGAGCTTCACAGGTGTTGCATTTTTTTAAAAATGGAAAGCAAGACCCTCCACCAGCAAAAAGGTTATGACTCACTTTATTGCAATACTCACTTTATTACCATGGTCTGAAACTGAACCCGCAATATTTCCGAGGTATGCCTGTAGAGTTTAGTAGAACTAAGAAGTTAATCACTTCTTCAATTAATCTATATCCCATTCAGAATTAAGTCTAAATTCATGAACATGTCATACTGTGATCAGTCTTTCCCACATAACCAGTCTCATCTTTTTTAACCATGCACTGTCTACTCCTATATACACACACTAACACTTCAGCCATATAAAACTACACAAATGACCAGTTTTCCACCTTTTCTCATGTCTCTTATTCCTTTTATTCATGTTCACTTTGCTTGTAATACACTCTCTCCCCATTCTTGATGAACTATCTCTTCTTTCAACTTAACAATCATGTCTTTTAGGAAAAATCTTACTTGGCCTCATTGCACTTTTTATAATCTCCATATACCTTAATTCAAGCCTTTATTACAGTGTATTATAATTGACTAGAGGCCCAGTGCATGAATTTGTGCACCAGTGGGGACCTATGGCCTGGCCTGCAGGATCAGGCAGAAACCAACTCTCCAACATCCCGTGAGGGGTCCCAGATTGCGAGAGGGTGCAGGCCAGGCCCAGGGACCCCACTGGTGCATGATCAGGGCTGGTGAGGGACACGGGAGGTTGGCCACCTGGGGAGGGACTGTGGGAGGGTTCCAGGGCATGTCTGGCTCATCTCGCGCAGTGCTGATTGTCAGGACCCCAGCAGCAAGCTAATCTACTGGTTGGTGTGTCTTCCTTTGGTGTTCAGTGCACGTCATAGCGACTGGTTGACCAGTTGACTGTCTGCTCCCTGGTGGTCAGTGCACATCATAGTGAGTGGTTGAGTGGCCTTATCATATCATTAGCATATTTCACGTTGATTGGTTGAACAGTCGACCGGTTGACCGGACACTTAGCATATTAGGCTTTTATTATATAGGATTTCTTACATGTCTATATCCTCCATTAAACTGAGCAAACTGGAGAGAACCAAGATGGTGGCATAGGTAAACACCTATACTTGCTGCCTCTCACAACCACATCAAAATTACAACTAAAAGGCAGAACAACTACCACCCAGAACTGCGGGAAAGCTGGCTGAGTGGAAGTTCCACAACTAGAGAGGTGAAGAAAGCACATTGAAACTGGTAAGAGGTGTGGAGGCGTGGAAAATGCTGGCAATTGGATGTCCTGCTCTTTTACTTGGGAGGGAGATACAAGCTCCCACTAGCTCTGAACTCCAGTTCTGGGCAAGACTCTAGGGGACCCAGACACATGCAGGGAGAAACTGGACTGTCTGGTATTGGGACAGGAACATAAGGGCAGCTTTCTCTCAGATGAACTTGCAGCGATCATTGTTCCTGCATGGCGGTGCAGGACGCAGAGACCCAGGGACCACTCTGGTGCAGGGCTGATGGGCTCTCATTGCTGTTTGCTCTGCCCTGGTTATTCTCAGAGACCCCGCCCCACCCAATTTACAACCCCACCCAAGCTGTGCGCAGCGGCTTTTGCATATGAATGGCCTGTCCTTTCTCCTCCTAAAACCTGTCAAACTGCAGCTGGTTCAGAGCCCCAGAGCTTCCAAAAGAAGGCCCAAGGCCCAGCAGCAGCATCCTGCCTTGCTTTACAGCTGGGCTTAGCCTGGGCACTTTCAAACCCCATACAAAGAGGAGGAATCTGCAGATGTCTCTGTAGCTCCTGCTGGGTGGCCCCAGATAGTGGCTGACATTGCACCTCCTTGGAGATCCAAGAGCCAGTGTACCCAGTGGTCAGAGGGAGACCATACCAGATTACAATTCTTCACATCCATAAGAGAAACACTCAAGGGGCAGACTCAGTGAGCACCAAAACCCCACTGAAGTAAGCTCTGCCCCATAAGGGTGTCTCCTACTCAGCAGCTCTTCCATTGTAGACATAGCTGATCCTCACAGCCAATTGGCCTGGAGGTCAACTCCTCCCAGTGATACCAACAGCAATCAAGAGTTAACTACAACAAGACTGTGCAAACAGCCCACAAAGGGGTGCACCAAGAGTGTCCACCTCAGATGACTGGAGAGGCTGAGCCACTGGGCCCTATAGGACACCTACCACACAAGGCCACTCTATCAACTCAAGAAGACTTAGCAGCTACCCAGTACATAGAAACAAACACAGGAAAGCAGCCAAAATGCGGAGACAAAGAAACAAGTCACAAATGAAAGAAATGGATGAAAGCAAAATACTGGATATAGAGTTCAAAACCACGGTTATAAGGTTACTCAAGAATCTTCTAGAAACCACCAAGAAATTTAGTGAGATCCTCAAGGATATGAAAAAGGACCAATCAGAAATTAAGCATACACTGACTAAAATATAGAATAATATACAGAGATCCAACAGCAGACTAGAGTATCCCAAGAATCAAGTCAAAGATTTGAAATACAAGCAAGCAAAAAACACCAAGCTGGAAAAGAAAAAAAGAAAAAAGAATCTAAAAATATGAAGATAGTGTAAGGAGCTTCTGGAACAACTTCAAGCATACCAACATTCGAATTAGGGGGGTGCCAGAAGAAGAGAGAGAGCAAGATATTGAAAACATATTTGAAGAAATAATGATAGAAAACTTCCCCTACCTGGTGAAAGAAATAGATTTACAAGTCCAGGAAGCACAGAGAACCTCAAACAAGAGGAATCCAAAGAGGACCACACCAAGACACATCATAATTAAAATGCCAAGGGCAAAAGACAAAGAGAGAATCTTAAAAGCAGCAAGAGAAAAACAGTTAGTTACCTACAAGGGAGTACCCATACAACTGTCAGCTGATTTCTCAACAGAAACTATGCAGGCCAGAAGGGAGTGGCAAGAAATATTCAAAGTGATGAATAGCAAGAACCTTCAACTAAGATTACTCTACCCAGCAAATCTATCATTTAGAATTGAAGGTCAGATAAAGAGCTTCACAGAAAAGAAAAAGCTAAAGGAATTCATCACCACCAAACCAGTATTATATAAAATGCTGAAGGGTATTCTCTAAGAAGAGGAAGAAGAAGAAAATTGTAAAGATAAAAAATTATGAACAACAAAGTGACAACAAATACATATCTATCAACAAGTGAACCTAAAAATAAAATGAATCAAAAACCTGATGAACAGAACAGGCTGGTGAATGTAATAGAACCAGGGGCATGGAAAGGGAGCAGACTGACAATTCTCGGGGGGAAGGGGTTGTGGAGGGTGCGGGAAGAGATTGGACAAAGAGCTTACACCTATGAAAGAGGTCAGTGTGGGGGGGGAAGGCCTAGAGTGGGGTGGGAACCGGGTGGAGGGGAGCTAGGGGGTGCGGAAAGAGGAACATCTGTTATAATCTGAACAATAAAGATGTAAAAATAGATAGATAAATAAATAAATAAATAAATAAATAAATAAATAAATAAATATAAAAAAAAACTGAGCAAATTGAGGGCACAAACTTTGTTCCATTTGTCTTTGTATTTCAAGCACCTACCATCATACCTGCATATAGTAGGGTCACATAAATGTTGAATGAGTCAGTAGTCACTTATGAGTCTGAGCTTGATTTTCCATACTGAGGAGTATGACCATCTTGCTCATAATGCTTAGTGCCTTTTACATAGTATAACTTCATAGATACTATTCCTTGCTCTTTCTCTGTAAACTAAAGTCAAGGCATGGAAGTTGCTTTTAAAGCTGTATCAATAGCTGGTAACACAGCTGGTGGGGCTTCTGGAGGATACACTAGTCCACAAGGAAGAATATACTTTCTTGGTGCCTACAAAGTATGTTTTAACCCTAATACATAAAAAAGAAGAAAATCAATTTGTTAATAGAAACATAAGTGATATTTGGTATTTAAGTTTTAGAAAACCTTTGCTAAAAAGTTGCACCTATTTTTTTTTTAATGTGAGGGGAGTATCTGCATTAGATCCAGGAATAAAAAAAAAAAAAATACTTTAAATGAAAAAAAAACTTTTGAAATTTGAGTGAGATCTAGACTCAGTGTTGGTGTCTTAGATTCAATAATGTTTCATTGTATTGTGAGATGTCTACAATAGGAAAACTGTATAAGGAATATGTGGAAAGTCTGTACTATCTTTTCAACTTCTCTGTTAATCTAAAAACATTCCAAGTAAAGATTTATTTTAAAAATAGAGAAAAGTTTCACAACAATGTGATATTAATACCACTGAACTGTACACTTAAAATAGTTAAAATGGTGAATTTTACATTATGTATATTTTACCACAATAAAAAAAATAATAGGAAGAATACTAAGTAGGTATGATGGGAGAGAGGCAGAGTAAGGGGAGTGAGATGTTTTCAAATAATTTTTGTTTGTCTGTAACATTCTAGGCACTGTACCAGAAATAAAAGTTGTTTTTTATCTCTATTGTTACTGATGAATTCACCAAGGTTGCATGAGTTTAGATAATGTCATATCTGGGCCCTACTCCAGGTCTGCTTTAATCCATGCTTGAGAGAGAGAGGCTCTGGAGTGTATAGTTTTTAAGAGTGATTGACATAAGTCCAATTATCAGCCAAGTTTGAGAGCCACTGCTCTAAGGTTTTTATATCCACTGTCTTTAAAAAACTATTTCTCTTAACTTGAAGATGAAAGTAGGAAATGTAGGAAATTCTTTAATGTGGACCCTGAGAACTGAAAAGACTCTTACAACCCAAGGTCAAAGCCTTGAATACTGCAGTGAAGCTAGCAGAGCATGGTAAAGGAGAAATGTCATAGAACTGGATCAAATATATTCCATGTAAAGCTCCAACTTGAGAAGGGTAATTTTCCCTGAAATTTTTCGTTGTGTATTACAGACTGAGTTAAACTCCACAGTACCAAATGAAATACTTGGCTACTTCTTGTCTTCTATCTCCATAGATGTTATTGACTGCAGAGACCTCTGGTCACCAGGGAATTTTCAGATAGAGTAAAAAGGCAATTAGAGGCTGGCAGGGTGAATGGATTAAGGCAGTATGCTTGGAAGTTCAGAAAATAAGCAAGCAAATACTTAAAGAAACAAACAATCATGTTTCCCATTTCACTGAGAAACAGAAGCAATTAGAAGAGACTTCCCCAGTCTTGCAGTACTACATCTCCTCAACTACTTATACCTCTGCTCATATGTACTGTCTTTTCTGCTATAAGTGGGATGAACTGTGGTCCTACTTAAAGACTAATCTGTCCACTTCTTGCACTAGACCCCAAACTCTCTCACTAACATAAGGATATTGCTCCAACAATGCTACCTTCTCCCTCTTACCTTTCTTTTTTTATCCTCATCCAAGGATATGTTCTTATTGATTTTCAGAGAGAGAGAGGAAGAGGAAGGGGGATAGGGAGATAGAGGGAGGGAGGAAGAGATAGAGAGAAAGAGGGAGAGAGAGAGAGAGAGAGAGAGAGAGAGAGAGAGAGAGAGAGAGAGAGAAACATCAATTGGTTGCAACTGGGAATTGAACTCACAACCTTTTGGTGTGTGGATTGATGCTCCAAACAACTGGGCCACCCAGCCAAGACCCTCTTTCCTTTTCCTACCAGATATTTCACTTCAGAAGACAACTATGCTGCTACTTCCACATATATATATACAAAACAAAATCACCAAAACCAAAAATCAGCTGATCCTCATGATCACTTTTCCCTCTTTGCCATCTATCACCACATTCTTCTGCCCCACTTCCCAGCAAAACTCTTGAAGATAGTTGTCTATATAAATTGTTTTGAATTACTCTCCAACACTTTCCCTTGATTCCAGTTTGTTGCCTCTGCTTCTCCACCAGATGTGTTCTTGGTCAAGGTCACCAATGACTTCTGTATTGCTTAATCCAAGGGCCAGTCCTTATTTCTCAACTCACTAGACTTAGCAGCATTTGACACAGCTGATTCCTACTTCCTCTGAGAAACACTTTCTTCACTTGGCTTTCAGGGTCATGTTTCCTTCTCCCTCACTGGCTGTTCCTTCTCAGCTTTCTGATTCCTCCTCATCCTCCTGTCTTCTAAATTTTGAAAGTATAAGGCTCATTCTTGGACTGCTGTTGTTATTTATACTCATTCCACTAGAAATCTCTTCAGTATCTTAATTTAAAATTCTATATATTTACTGGTGTTTTCCAGATTTATATTGCCAGCCTCGAGCTCTCCCCCAAACTCCATAGTAATATATCCAACTGCCTCCTTGACATCTTCATTTAGATATCCAATATATCTAACTAAACTGCTTATATTCTTCCCCAAACAAGTTCCTTCTTCAGTTTTCTCCATCTCACTCAGTTCATGGAAAGACTATCTTTCTAGTTTCTCTTTCCAAAAACCTATAGTGATTCTTGAATCTTCTTTTTCTCACACCCTAAATACTATCATTTATAAATCATCCTGACCAATTTTATCTTCTCCAATGTAACATCCATACTGTAGCAGAGTAAATATTTAGAAAATGTAACTTCATCACAATATTGTTTTGTTTAAAATGTCTACATTTTTTAGCATGTCATTCAATTGTCTATATGACCTGCTCCCATCCTATCTCTCACTTCACTCTTCCCTTACCCCCACATCCTATGCTCCAGCCCTACTGACATTCTTGCAATTACCTTAAGCCACCAGGTGCTTAGGAAATCATACATTTTTCATACTTTTTGTTCTCCCGGGATGGGTTATTTCTTGAGTCCTTGAATGTGTGTTTGGAAGGTACTTACCTGATCATTGGAAGAATCCGCACATTAGTTCATTGTCCTGTGAGGGAAGAACTTCAGATGAAGGGATTTATGTTACACAAAAGGAAGTGTAGTAGTGGGCACATAATCATGAGAGCTACCAGTCCTATCACATACCACAGCACCAAGATGCTACCAGCTTGAGAGTGATGAACTAGACACACCTGAGGCATGATCCTCAAAAACACTGAATGTGCTCTAAATTAAGCAGTAATGTCTTAGTCCATTTGGGTTCTTGTAACAAAATACTGGGTAGCTTATAAACAACAGAACTGTATTTCTCACAGTTCTGAAGGCTATGAATTTCAAGATCAAGGTGCCAAAATTGTTGCATTCTGGTGAGAGCCCTCTTCCTGGTTCATAGCCAGTGCCTTCTAGCTGAGTCATGGTGGAAGGGGCTAAATATCCCTCTGGAGACTCTTTTATAAGGGCATTAATCTCATTAATGAGGGCTCTGCCTTCATGACTGAAACACCTCCCAATGGCCTACCTTCTAATACCATCACATTGATCATTAGGATTTCAATATATGAATTGGTAGGGGGTGGGGGGGGGAGACACAAACATTCAGACCATAGCAATCATTATATTGAACAATTTTTCCAGTATTAGAATTCATTAGGCCCGAGCCCAGAAAACAAGGGGTATAAGTAGGAATGACCTCACTCACCATCACTTTCAGGATTTGTCCTTCCTGTTCCCACAACTCTGGATCTTGAAGGTTTAGGAACCTTGGTTCCCAAAGAGGGCTGCTGTTTCACAATGAAGCTGAGAGGATATGTTTCATAATCAGGGGATCCTCTTGAGTTTCTCTTGTCATTTTCTTCCCCAGTTTTGACAGTAAATGAACAGGTGCAGCAGCCATGGCCTGAGAATAGCTTGATAACTTGGGCCTCAAACTGCTCAAGATGGTGGTCTGGGTCACCCCACCAGATAATCCACGGAGACTATGAGAGGTGATAGTTGAAGGGCATATTTATCTAGAGTGGTTAGTGCAGGATGAAGATGAGAATCAGATGGGGCCTGTATACCAGATTCAGCTTGGTGGCAGTGGTTCATCCTGGAAACGTTCCTCTTAGATATTTTCCCTCAGGAAAAGCCCACTAAATTCCTGAAGGATCCGCTTTCAGAAGTTATATGACACACATAGATCTGAGTAGAACAAAGGGTGGATAATAGTAGATGCTGTAGTATATTTTACACAATTCCCTTTCTCCCTAATACCTACAAAACTGAAATGCTTATCATCCCAGCTCTTGAAAGTATAGGTGGCTGGACTGGCAGTTCTTACCTGAGTTTCTCTTTATGGGTTGCCCTTGGCCAAAGAGAGGTGCTTTCCTAAGGTTTTATATTGTTTGAGTGGCTGGGGGAGAGGGAGCCTGGCTTCCTGCAATGATTGGCAAATGCAGGGATACATTAACCCAGACTCCTTACCTCAAGTTGAAAAAATTCTTGAGGGCCATTCCATTTCCAGTGATCCCCAGGAGATGAGCTGAGATATTTTGCTGTTACTGTATCACAGACCAACTTCTTCTTAATCCTGTTTCATTTACTCCCTTATAGGTATAGCTTCTGAAAACAGCCCAACACATCTGTTGCATTCCAATCTCTGTGAATCTGCTTCTCAAGGACTCTAACACCATGTCAAATGCTTCTTCCATTCTCTCTTTCCTTTTACAGCCTCACTATATATCATATTTTCATAATTTTATGTAGGTGCTCCCCATTTAGACTCTATGCCTCCTTGTGAGCAGGAAATATCTGTTTGTTCAATGTGTCACCAGCACCTAGGAGAGCATTTATCTAATGAAAAATGATTTTACCTTGGGATACTGAATTTCAGCCTGGGGTCAGAAGGACATGTAAATGAACAGGGTCTTAAATGGAGTTAGGATATGTGGTAGGATCATTTGTGTAAATCAGTGTAAGTAAAGTAGAAACATTGAAAATCATTAGTTATGAATAGGATTTCCCAAAACTCTTGTGTTAACTCAGCAAATTTTCAAATTTCTTCTAAAGAGTTTTCCTTTGGCTAGTCATCCACATGGATAAATCTGGGATTTTTTTTGGTGGGGAAAAAGTGATTACTCTTATTGTTGATTATTGAAAAATATTTATAATTAATTTAAAGAAATTTATGGATCATTGAATGATGTCTTACACTGTTTTTAAGTCTTAATATTTTAAAAGAATTGCTAAATCTTGATAAATATCTAAAAAAGAGTAATCCTAAACTCATTGGCAAAAGGAATGACTCTTTTTTCAGGATAGGTAACATTATTCTAATGATGCCTCTTTGATATGAGAATTACTCAGTAGGTCTGATAGAGATATTTAATTTTTAAGCAGACCGCATTGCATGCTGTACTTGCTATACATGCCTATTTTTTTCAAGAGTGCAATATACAGATTTACTCTTCAAAGAGTGGTAAAGCAGTATCATTAGATTTCCTGATGTTTTAGTTCCCTTTTATAGACCATATTTGCAAAGTTAATATACTTAAGAATTTATAAATGTATCCAAATTCTCAATTCAGCTTTTAGTTTGTGATATTGTGCTCCCTGAGACACTGTTAGTATAGTTTCTTTAATGACAAGGAGTTTCTTTGTAGTCATATCTTTCATGTGGGTAGTGCTATTCTGTTGTCATCATATTCAATGATTGTAACAGCAACTCCATGACAAAAAATTAAAATTGATTCCATGAGAATAATGCCACACACTGATTGACTGAATATATCACTGTTATACTGACTGCTTAAGTATTGTGTAAACACGGCCTATTTCTAAGGATTTGAACAAATTAAGAATATCCAATAGATGTGTAGCTGTCATAGAAAACCAGCAGAAACACATCTTTTAAATATGAAATATTTATTTATTTTTTGTGTTTCTTTTTTTAAAATTTCTTTTGATTGTGGTATTACATATGTGTTCTTATTCCCCCATTACTCCCCCAACCCCCACCCATTCATGCCCTTACTCCCCTGTTGTCTGTGTCCATTGATTAGGCTTATATGCATGCATATAAGTCCTTTGGTTGATCAACCCCCTTTACCCCCACCTTCCCTTACCTTCCCTGAGGTTTGAGGTTCTGATCAATGTTTCTCTGCCTCTGGATCTGTTTTTGTTCATCAGTTTATGTTTTTCATTATATTCCATAAATAAGTGAGATCATGTGATATTTATCTTTCTCTGTCTGGCTTATTTCACTTATCATAATGCTCTCCAGCTCCATCCATGTTGTTGCAAATGGTAAGAACTCCTTTTTTTACCGCAGCATAGTATTCCATTGTGTAGACGTACCACAGTTTTTTAATCCACTCATCTGCTGATGGGCATTTAGGCTGTTTCCAAATCTTAGCTATGGTGAATTGTGCTGCTATGAACATAGGGGTGCATATATCCTTTCTGATTCGTGTTTCTAGTTTCTTGGGATATATTCCTAGAAGTGGGATCACTGGGTCAAATGGGAGTTCCATTTTTAGTTTTTTGAGGAAAATCCATACTGTTCTCCACAGTGGCTGCACCAGTCTGCATTCCCACCAGCAGTGCACGAGGGTTCCTTTTTCTCTGCATCCTCACCAGCACTTGTCATTTGTTGATTTGTTCATGATAGCCATTCTGACAAGTGTGAGATGGTACCGCATTGTTGTTTTGATTTGCATCTCTCGGATGATTAGTGACTGAGCAGGTTTTCATATGTCTCTTGGCCTTCCTTCTGTCTTCTTTTGAAAAGTATCTATTTAGGTCAGTTGTCCATTTTTTGATTTGGTTGTTTAACTTCCTTTTATTAAGTTGTATGAGTGCCCTGTAAATGTTGGAGACTAAACCCTTATCATTGATATCATTGGCAAATATGTTCTCCCATGCAGTGGACTTTCTTGTTGTTTTGTTGATGGTTTCCTTTGCTGTGCAAAAGCGTTTTATTTTGATGTAGTCCCATTTGTTTATTTTCTCTTTAGTTTCCGTTGCCCTAGGAGCAGTATCAGTGAAGAAATTGCTTCGGCATATGTCTGAGATTTCGCTGCCTGTGGATTCCTCTAGTATTTTTATGGTTTCCCATCGTATGTTTAAGTCCATGATCCATTTTGAGTTTATTTTTGTGTATGGTGTAAGTTGGTGGTCTAGTTTCATTTTTTTGCATGTATCTGTCCAATTTTCCCAAAATAGCTATTATTAGAAAATCTGGTAGATTAGGAGTGAGGTCTCTTCAATTCTAGTCTAGGTCTTATTACTAAAAAGATAAACGGAGACAAGTCCCTTTACTTTGCTTGGACTTGATAATAATAAGTGTGACCATGTGTTGAATACCTTCTGTCACCTCATTTTATACCCCAAACCAGCTCTTTTTTGGATAGATATTATTATACCCATTTTACAGATTAGAAAACAAAGGCTCAGATAATTTAAATTGCTCAAAGTTGCCTTTATTCTACTACAACATTCTACCTTCTCATTTTTCATCCAAAAGTAAACAATATTACCTACCCTGCCTGTTTTATAAGTATGAGTGTGTGTGTGTGTGTGTGTGTGTGTGTGTGTGTGTGTGTGTGTGTGAAAGAGAGAGAGAGAGAAAGAGAGAGAGAGAGAGAGAGAGAGAGAGAGAGAGAGAGAGAGAGAGAGAGGAGAGAGGGAATGAAATAAGATGATGGTTGTGGAAAAAGTTGTGTAAATTGCAAAGTGCCTTTAAAAGTAGTCATTACTGACTCAGAGAGCTATTGAATTGTGGGCTTCAATTATACCATCAGAACCTTTGTTAAGTTATTTATGCCTTTTTGAGGAAAGCTTATCCTCTTGAAGGGAAAAATGATACATGAGAAGGGCAAGAAAGTGCTATCTATGAGGTAGAGCAAATCAAGTTATTTGTTTGAAGGTTTTATACTGGAAGCTAGGAAGTGATTTCTGGAGAGGTATAAGAAAGAGATAGGTCAAAGGATATGAATCCATCCCCTTTTGTTTAAAAAAAGTGCCCTGCATTTTATTTGGTCATAAATACCTCCACTAAGACCTCATAGATTCTGGAGTAGGTCTGGCCTTTAGGTGTCCTTTGAAGTCAGTATTATCATGCCATTTCATAGACAAGAAAAATCAAATTTGGTGATAATAAGTAACATGCCCTCAAACACATACTAGGTAGCCTTGCCAGACTCTGAATCCAGTGTGTGTGATTTCAAAGCTTTTCTTCTAATCACTAGCTTAAACTGCAGTATTGTGTATGAGGGCTCGAGGAAGCCCAAGGGGAAGGAAGAAGCTCATCCTGTAACTGTTTGTTGAAGCCTTTAGCTGTAGAACTGTGGTTTACTTTTCCTCCCTTGACATTCTCATGTCTTTCACGCATACATTTTGTTTGTCTTAGGAAAGAATATTATTCCTCCTTGTTTTTTTTTGTGTGAAACAAAACCAAGTTTAAAGACTAGCATTCTTCAGGCTGGGCAAAATAAAGCCATCTGTTCAACAAATAGGCATTAACCACCTACTGCCTACCAGGTGCTGCAATATATATTGAGATCACAAAGATGGGAAAATTATTGAAATATAATGACATTTCTGAAATAATGATATGCACTAAGTGACATAAGAACACAGTGAACTGAGTGACTACTTTGAATGCATTTTATTTAAATTTAAATAAATTTAATTTGTTTGTGTTCTCTTTTAATACCAGCAATGCCATATAATTCTCATGCTTTACATTTAACTAAAAAGTTACTTATTCAACATTCTTATTTTTACAAGTGTATAGAAATAAAATAAGCAGCTATTTCAGTACTTAAAAATCCTAGCAATCTTATATAATAAAGAGCTAATATAGGGGCTGTGAGGGCTGGCTGAGGCTGTGAGTGGCTACGAGGGCCGAGCCCTTTGCACGAATTTTGTGCATTGGGCCTCTAGTTGTTGTCTATGTTCCTATCATAAGGCTGAACAAGCTAGCCAAAATGTCAAATACCTTTGCTTTTTGGCTGCTTTATAAAAAATCAGTATCAGAGAAAGAACACCTGATTGACTTTTGATAACATCATAGGAATTTCTGGGAGGGTAGTTGGTGCACCAGTCATGGAGAGCAGAGCCTCAGATGTGATAGTCACAATAGTCAAATTAAACATGCCCAGTGTGTGACTAATCTTGGACTTGGGCACAGATTGATGGCCACATTTAAGTGATTAGTATCAGTGAGCAGTACATAAGTTTCTTCAGGGTTGCTTTACTTTATAGCTTATCACAAACATGACAGTGATTTATGTGAATTCATAATATTATTATAAAACCTTCATAATTATGGATTGTTGGTTAAAGTCGGAATCAACAGTGAACATATAAAATAGTAATAATACATATGGCATGTATTAATTATGACTGCAGTTTAGTAAGAAAAATAATTTCAATGCAGGGCCCAGGGAGGAAGCAAACATTATAAAAGGTGGTTTGAAGGTTGGGAACTAAGGGTTCATTTTCAGTCCCCATTTTTCCTTCAGTTTCTCCTACTAACGAATTCTGGACTTCATTTAGGAATTATCTGAAGTTTTATATATAATGGTGGAAATTAGTTTCTTTTCTTCTGAATCATTATTTCAGTGTATGTTTCTGTATGTAGAAGGCATATCTTGAAAAGTAATTGATATATTTTTTTCCACAGAAACCAATGTGAAAGTTCAATGTAATCCTATATAATAAAAGGGTAATATGCAAATTGACCCTAATGGCAAAACAACTGGTCGCTATGATGTGCACTGACCACCAGGGGGCAGACACTCAATGAAGGAGCTGCCGCTAGGCCAGAAGCCGGGCTCATGGCTGGCCAGTGCAGTGAAGGTGGTGGGAGCCTCTCCCACCTCTGTGGCAGCACTATGGATGTTAGGTGCCTAGGAAGCGGTTCTGAGCTGTTAGTCGGACATTCGCCGAGGGCTCCCGGGCTGACAGAGGGATGTCTGACTTTCAGCTTAGGCCCGATTTCCTGGGGAGTGGGCCTAAGCCAGCAGGAGGACATCCCCCGAAGGGTCCCAAACTGCGAGAGTGCACAGGCCAGGCTGAGGGACCCCCCGCAGTGCACAAATTTTTGTGCACTGGGCCTCTAGTGTTTTAATAACAGATTTTTTTTTTCTATTCAAAAGTACTATAGTTGCACTGATTCTGACTGGGAGTCTGATTCCCGCATATATTTTTTCAAAGGTCTCAGTCCTGCCAGAATTTTCTCATAGATCTAAGTGTTAAATGTTTTTATGTATAGTATTTTAGCATTAACCATTCATCTGTATATGTTATTTGGTTTCTTTGAAGGATTGTCAAATTGATCATCCTATCATGGTTATTTGTGCAAACAGACCCTGAATGATCCTGATTTCTCATTATCTCACTACTCATAAGGTATACATATGTGTCATATATGCTCTCTGTTTTATGTGGTACCACAGATCAGAGTTAAGTAATAGTAGGTAAAGTGGGCATTTGGAAATTTTTTGCTGAATTTGATTTAATTTGAATGGTAAAGATGGGGGAAAGTAATGACTGAATCTATTGGGAAATTGAAACAAAGCAGATTTTTCTCATGAATTGTGTAACCTTCCCATGTTGCTTTGCCATATATCCTCTTAAAAAATGTATTGTGTACTAAAAAGTAAGACAGCTTTTATTGAATAAAAATCCAAGTACATCATGACATGGTTATAAGAAAGTATGGAAAACAGCACAATTTTTATGGTAAAATAAACATAAGATTTACCATTTAAAATACTTTTTAGTGCATACTTTAGCGGAATTTAGAATACTCACATTCTAAATATCCATGGGAAGATATTGAAGCCCAAGTATCAACAAGAAAGGCAAGCATTGGAGCTAGTACCTTAGGGAACCACCAGACCTACTAAAACACACAGTCCTAAATTTTTGTAAGACAGTATTTTTCCTCTAGCACTAACCAGCCACTACTGTATAACAAGAATGATATGAATAATTTGGGAGCTCCAAGGTGGAAGCAGAGAAAAGGGAGATTTTTAAGTATTCAGATGCTACTACAGAGGGAAGTCCTGTGCTAGGAGTTTAGACATTGCTTCCTTAGTCATCTATCTATACCAGGTGTACTGGTTAATAATGACGGATTTTGTAATCAAAGAAAATATGATCATTTCAAGAGAAACATCAAAAGTGCTTTATTCAAAGTAATGTCTGTCGCTAGCTACACATTTCCCCATTTTTCAGGTAATTTGTGGATATCCTTCCAATAGAACTTTTCTTGTTTGGAGGAAGACCATTCAGAGACCCAATTTCCCACTTCTTTGTAGGTTTTAAAGTGCTGCTCAGAAAGTGCGTGTGCCATTGATTGGAACAAGTGGTAATCTGAAGGAGCAAGGCTCTGGTGAATATGGCGGGTGGGTTATTACTTCCCAGGCAAGATCTTTAAAAGTATCTTTAACTGGTTTTGAAGTGTGTGATGGTGTATCATCATGAAGCAAGATTACTTTGTCATGTTTTTTGGCCCATTCTGTTTGTTTCACTATCAAAGCATGGTTGAAATTGATTATTTGTTGTTGGTAGCGATCAGTATTAATGGTTTCACCTGGTTTTAGAAGCTCATAATACACCACACCTTCCTGATCCCAGCAAACGCAGAGCATTGTCTTCTTTCCAAATCGATTTGGCCTTGCAGTCAATGTTGATGGTGTACCTGGATCAACCCATGATTTTGTGCATTTGGGATTCTCAAAATAAGTCCATTTTTTCATCGCCAGTCACGATTGGTTGCAAAAAAGACTATCTTTTGTGCCATTGAAGCAACATTTTAATGATGACTTTTTGGTTTTCCATTTGTCTTTTGTTCAGTTGATGTGACACCCATTTTCCTTCCTTTAAAATCTTTCCCATTGCTTGTAAATTATCAGAAATTGTTTGCTGATCAAGGTTTAATCTTTCTGCAAGTTGTTTTTGAGTTTGACACGCAACTTCATCCAATAATGCTTGTAATTGTTGGTCTTCAAACTTTTTGGGTTGATCTGGACATTCTTTGTTTTTCACATTAAAATCATCACTTTTAAAGCATTTAAACCAGTGTTCACAAGTGTCTTGAGATGGAACATGTTCACCATAAGCTTCCTGAAGTATTCAGCAGCACTTTTCTTCAAAATAAAGTAATGAATTATAACTTCCCGCAAATGCTCTTTTTTTGGCATGAAATTCAACATTTTTAAGCGTAAAAATATCTATGATGTTAACACCTTCAGCAAATTTGACATATGAAGTTTTGAAGCTTATTGTCAATACAACAAAATAGCATACATATCAAATCTCATATATATCAACATATGTGTAACTCCATCTATTGAAAAAAATGTGCATTATTAACCGGTACACCTAGTACAGTGGTCAGCAAACTCATTAGTCAACAGAGCCAAATATCAACAGTACAATGATTGAAATTTCTTTTGAGAGCCAAATTTTTTAAACTTAAACTTCTTCTAACGCCACTTCTTTAAAATAGACTCACCCAGGCCGTGGTATTTTGTGGAAGAGCCACACTCAAGGGGCCAAAGAGCCGCATGTGGCTCGTGAGCTGCAGTTTGCCAACCATGGATCTAGTACATATAAAAAGCCTGTGACTGGACATCAGAACAACCATAACGACCAGTTGCTATGAAGCCAACTGTGGCCAGTGAACCAGCCCAATCAGGGGTGGGGCTAGCTGGCCAACCCCCCATGGCTCTCCCCATGGCCGGCCCTGCCCCTGATCACCCCTCCCCACCCCAATAGGGGGTGGGGCTGGCCGACCAACCTCTTGCAGCCTCTCCCCTTGGCTTCCCCCACCCCCGTGGGACCCCACCATCCCAAACGGCCCACAACCCCTCCCCCCAGCCAGCCCCACCCTGATCGTTCCCCCACCCCAATGGGGGGCGGGGTCAGCCAGCCAACCACTCATGGCCCTCCCCCAGGCCACTGGCACCCAATAGGCCCCCCATTCTCCATTTGGGGGTGGGACCAGCTGGCCCACTGCTTACAGCCCCTCCCCATGGCTGGCCCCACCCACAATTGCCCCCCCCAAATAGGGGGTGGGGCCCACCAGCCAACCTCCTGATGTCTCCTCCTCCCAACAGGCCTGTCCCCAATCCTCCCCAATTGGGGCCAAGCCTGCTGGACCCCATCCGTGCACAAATTCGTGCACTGGACCTCTAGTAATATATAAAAGGGATGCTTTAGCAGAGAAATCTAGAACTCCAAATCCTACAGTAGCCACCAATTCTGTAAAACCCTAGAATTGTTTCTTCACTTGAAAAAAAAAGAGTAATTGAGAAAAATCCGGAGAAAAAGTTTTTTCCATCAAGGAAACCGTTGTGTCATAGGTAATGAACCAGAAAATTATTGAATGGCTTGGTTAAGCTTGACCTGCACAAGTTAATTTTCAGTTGCCTGACCAAAAGAATGTAGGAAACCATTGTTTACAGGATATTTTAGATGCACAGGTTTCAAGGGTCCCTCAGAGATAAACCTCAGAAAGACCATTGCAGTTCCAAATTACTCTTATTGAAAGTAATTGAAGGAGATACACATAAATGTTCCTGGATTGGAAGAGTTAGCATTGTTAAAATGTATATGTTCATTGATTAATCTCTTCCAGTCCCCTCCTCACCCCTCTGAGATCTATCAGTCTGTTTCATGCATCCATGCCTCTGGTCCTATTTTGTGTTTCAGTTTATTTTATTCATTAGATTCCACATATAAGTGAGATCATGTGGTACTTGTCTTTCTCTGACTGGCTTATTTCACTTAGCATAATACTCTCCAGGTCCCTCCATGCTGTCTCAAAATGTAAGCTGAATGGTATTCCATGGTGTAGATGTACTACAGCTTTTTCATACACTCATCTACTGATGGCATTTGGGCTACTTCTAGATCTTAGCTATTGTAAATAATGCTGCTATGAACAGGGGTGCATACATTCTTTCTGATTGTTGTTTCAGGATTCTTAGAATATATTCCCAGAAGTGGGATCACTGAGTCAAACAGCAGTTCCATTTTTAATTGTTTGAGGAAACTCCATACTGTTTTCCACAGTAGCTGCACCAGTCTGAATTTCCACCAGCAGTGTACTAGGGTTCCCTTTTCTCCACATACTCTCCAGCACTTTCTGTTTGTGCCTAAGACTACTGTTTTTTGTTTGTTTGGTTTTTGTTTTGTTTATCCTCACTAGAGGATATTTTTCCATTGATTTTTTTTTTTTTTAGAGAATGGAAGGGAGAGCGAGATAGAGAAAAACATTGATGTGAGAAAGACATCACCCCGCACACACCCCATTCAGGGCCAGGGATTGAGCCTGCAACCCAGGTATGTGCCCTTGGCCAGAATTGAACCAGAGACCCTTCAGTCTGAGGCCCAACGCTCTATCCACTGAGCAAAACTGACTAGCGCTAAACTACTGTTTTGAGGACTTGGCAAACAGTATTCCTTTGAAAACTATTTATACACACTAGTGGCCCAGTGCACAAATTTGTGCACATTAAAAGGGGATTAATTAGAGGAAATATATTAATATTGCTATTTGCCCTTTCTCTATAATAGAAGTGTTAGAGGTGAAAGAAAATTAGTAAAATGTATATGAAAATCTTCCTCCTGTCAGAGTCTGGGGCAAGCTGCAGGACCCAGAGTTAAGTCCCCACCCACCCACGTGCACCTCAAAATCACGCGAGACCCAGACCCGGCCGGCTCCCCACATTGGGCTAGATCCAGACCTGACCAGTACCACCCTTGTCAAGCCCCGCTGGGCAGGGGCGCAGCCTCAGGTCCCCTGGCCTGGCACCGGGGTGGGGGGTGCAGTCTGAGTTCCCCCAGCCTGCTCCGAGGCAAGGGACATACCTTGAGGTCCCCCATCAAGCCCCACTGGGAGGGGGGCACAGCCTCATGTCCCCCGTCAAGCCCCGCTGGGTGGGGGGTGTGGCCTGAGGGCCCTGAGCCCAGGGCGAGGGGAGCAGCCTGAGGTCCCCCAGCCCAGCACTAGGGTGGAGGGGGCGCACCTTGAAGTCCCCTGTCAAGCCCCATCGGGCGGGGGGCAAGGCCTCAGGTCCTTCATTAAGCCCTGATGGGCAGGGGGCATGGCCTGAGGTCCCCTGTCAAGCCCCATGGGGGTGGGGAGGGAGCAGGCTCAGGTCCCTGCTGATTGCTCGTTAAGGCTCGTTACAGGAACTCGGCCTCCACTGTGGGTGCAGCCATCTTGTGTTATGGAAAACTCCCCCTCTGCTGTGGGCGCCACCATCTTTGTGGCAGAGTGATGGTCAATTTGCATATTCCCTCTTTATTGTATAGGAGGATGGCATCCTCTAATCATCAGTTTACTTGCTTACATCTAAAGGCTTCAACAAACAGTTACAGGATGAACTTCTTCCTTCCCCTTGGGCTTCCTCTAGCCCGCATAAAGTAATGACACACAATACTGCAGTTTAAACTAGTGATTAGAAGAAAAGCTTTGAAATCACACACACCAGGTTCTCTCTCTCTCAAACCAATACAAAATCAGAGATTGGTTCTGGTTGGTCTTGTGCTATACCAGTGGGTCTCAGCTTTCAGTGAACATTAGAATTACCTGAGAGGTTTTTTAAACTAATAATACCAAACCCCACATTCAGAGCTTCTGATTTCATTGTTCCAGGGGTATAGACTGGGAATTAGAGTTTGTTGTTCCATTTATTCATGCATTCATTGGTTGATTCTTTTATGTGCCCTGACCAGGGATCAAATCCTCAATGTTGGCATGTATTGGGATGATGCTCTTACCAACTGAACTACCTGTCATGGCCAGGATTAGTATTTTAAAAATGAATCCCAGGTATTTCTAACAGGCAGTTAGAATTGAGAACCATTGTAAAGGGTGATATATCATACACTATGTAGTCTACTTCCTTATGGATGGGTTAATTTTAGCATTATAGGAGCACTCCTTGTATTACATCACCCTGAGGGAAATTTACATACTATCATATTGGCTGAGTACAAGCTATCTTTAATATTACTGGTAACCTTCATTTGACTTTGTAATAGTTGAGAACATCATTTGACATTGTAGCAATTAATCTCATATTTTTCATTCTTCACCTATATCTTATAGAGATCTCTCTTGACCTTGTTCTTGGGATCATTACTGTAGCAGCATTAAGTGGCCTCTGAATATCTCTCCAGAGCTGTGTTTCTCCCCATCTTGATGTGGTCTCTCATTTGATTTCCTAACATGGTGCACTATAATTTTTTGCCTATTGCTTGTTCATACTGGGATACAGTTGCTTTTATAATTATTTTTTAAAGAGATCATTTCACCTTTCTCCTATTCCAGCTGAAATCAAATAAAATAGAAGGTGAAAAATCTATTGATTATCTATGTTATCTGCATGTTCCCACAATATTTTTGTCATAAAATATATTTCCTGAATAAAACGTTTCACAGGTCCCAGATCTTTTTGTGCACTTCTTTCAGAACTTTTTATTTTAGTATACATACCAATTTGACAAATGATGTTGAATCAATTACTAATAAAAACAATTTTTTTAAAGATTGCTATGGCAAAAATTTAGTTTACACACACACACAAAAAAAAAATCATAGCCCGAGCGGGTTTGGCTCAGTGAATAGAGTGTCAGCCTGCGGACTGAAGGGTCCTGGGACCAATTCCGGTCAGGGGTACATGTCCGAGTTGCAGACTCGATCCCCAGCGTGGGGTGTGCAGGAGGCAATCAATGATTCTCTCTCATCACTGATGTTTTTATCTTTCTGTCCCGTTCTCTTCCTCTCTGAAATCAATAGAAATATGTTTTAAAAAATCATAAAATGACTATATGTAAAGAACACATTTTATTATAATAGCACTATATAACATTGTCTGTAACTGATAGTGTATGAACAAAAATTTAAATCTTATAAATAAATAAATAAATAAATAAATAAATAAATAAATAAAATAATTATACCCAAAAAAACTTTTATTTTATTTTGGCTTGCCATCATGAAGTAGCAAATGTAATTCCAAACCCCAAATTCAAGTAAACAGTAGTAAAACAAAACCATTTATTGGTGCTTCTTTAGAGGCCTTGCCAATGTTGTCCAGAAACCAGTCCTCTGAGTGCTCTTCCTAGAGAGTAATTCATAAATCTCTGAGTCAGTTTACCCGCTGGACATATGATCCTAATTATCTTTCATGCACTCCACTCACTAAAGGGCAATGGTATGGGTACAGTTACCTTATGAGCCCATCTTCTTAACACATCTGTGAAAGGATCTGATGTCAGACACTCAATTGTCTCAGCTGCACCCCTTTAAATTTCACAGGCCATTTGGCTCTAGCATCTTTACCATGATTTAAAACAGCTCCTTCACCTTTTTAGTAGGCTGAAACATGACACATCACTTTGATGTTGATAGTGCATTCCAAAAGTTAATTTCCCCAAGTTGTTTTTTATTAATTATCCAATCTTTTTAAAAAAAATTTACCTGCTTGATAATACAATCATTTCAGTAGTCGCCAAACACAAATCCATGAACATTTGGATCTCTGGGTTGTTTGATTTCTCTGCAGTTTATACTGTCTGACTTTTAGCATAGTGTGCCAGTTGGCTGGCTGGCCCTTTGCCCATTTTCCCATCTTAAGGTGAGTGAAAAACATCAGCTTTTTTATAATGGTACAGCCACTCTGAGCACCCATCTGCACCCCAATCGAGGATCGAACCTCCAATCTGGGTGTGACCAGGACTCGAACTCCCAACCTTTCAGTGCATGGGACGATGCTCCAACCAACTGAACCATATTAGCCACAGCGTGGACAGCAGCTTTTCATTTAACCCTGCTCCCAGTTAGAGTGAGCATGCTATCCACTAGCAAAAACATAGTCCCCACCTTTCTCTAGTAAATTCTTCCAGGGCTGTCCACTTAGCAAGAGGCTTTCCTTCACTACTTGGTATCATGAACTCTCCTTGGAGCAGCAGGGGAGCTGTGGCTGACTGGCATCCGCATGTATAGTGTCATGAGGGCTTGCTTGGTTAGGCCCTTTTTGGAGGTTGCTCTTATAATTTTTACTGGATGGTCTGAACTTCTCCTCCCTGATTTAAATGAACCCGTGGCATAACTGGAAGCCCTTTCTATGGTAATAAAATAGTTTTGAGGTCAACTAAGTCTTTAGTTTCAATAGCTCCAAAATGGTGAGGAGTATTTTATTTTCTAGGAGAGGTTAAGTAGCTTTTGTCTCTGGGAATTTCTTGCTGGTTTCAGAGGATACCACAGATAGGTTCATTCAACATTGATCCTAACTTCCTTTCTATCCCATAAAGGGCTAGAAAGCCAAAAACTACACTTCCTAGACTCCCTTGTTGCTGAGTATCTTTAGGGTTTTCAGATTAGATTTTAATCAGGAATTGAGTTAAGGGGGAGAGAGGCTGCAGCCAATGATGCATTCATTTTGCTAATGCAGATCCATCAGCTGTGGCAAGGCTCTTAATGGCCTTCATAATCCTCCAATCACATTTAAGGCACAGCTGAGGGCAGCAGCAGCTTCCTGATCCCTGGATAATGGCGAAGGTGATGTGCTCCTGGATCCAGCACTTTAGACAGTGGTCTCCTGTGCAGCTTCTTGATTCACCATCTTCCTGACTGAACCAGAAATGCTTTCCTTAATAGGTTGATTTTTCCTTGACAGGTGATGGTGTTTGAAGGCTCAACCTAGGGCCCGCTTCTTTGACCCTCCTACAATTGCGTAAGCACTTCATTTTCTGCAGTAAACACATTTTTGCTTTTAATAACTAGAGATATTTCTGTTATTTGCAGTTAAATCCTGACTGATACACAGCTGGTCATTTCATTACTCTGAAGGGTCGATTTTCAGACAGTAAAATACAGAGTTCCTGATGCCTGGTGATTGACATGTCTAAAGTAAATGCTTTGTCTGCTGGGTTGTCACTAATGGTATACTTTACCCGACAGCTATTTTAAATTAGTGTAGACTGTTGTTTTCGCCTTCCTTTATCTGCTCTCCCCAGTAAATACGTGCTTTCTAAAGTTGATATCCTACTGGAGGAAGACAGAAGTATATTGGGTTCCTTGAAAAATTAGGCAGATTAATTCATATTTATTTTCCGTTAGTATGTTGAAAAACATAATAGGCAAGTCAATTACAGCTAAGTATTTTTCAGGGGCTTTAATTAATTCATTAGTGATTTGGACAGTATTGTCAATATAGCCCCTTCTTTAACAATTAATAATTAATGTAAGGCTTTCTTAACATTTATCCTAGAGAATAAATGGAGATATGGTTTTGCAAATCACCCCTATCTCTCAAATATTTTATATTCAGGGAGATTTCAGTTTGTTTCCCTTTCAATTCATCTTTGTGAATTATTACATATATACTTTTTTCTCTGCTGGTAACATTTTATTTCTTGATTTGCATGGTAAGTACACAATGTTTAGTTGATAATTTAATTGTGGTAAAGTGCACATAATATACCATAACTTAACCTCTTAACCATTAAGTGTACAGTTCAAAAGTGTTAAGTATATTCATATTATTGTACAACAGATCTCCAAAAATTTTTCGTCTTGCAAAAATGAAACTAATTACCCATTAAACAACTCCGCAGCCCCTGGAAACTACCATTTGACATTTTGTTTCTATGAATTTGACTGCTCTAGGTAACTCATAAGTGGAAACATTGTATTTATCTTTTTGTAAATGGCTTATTTCACTTGGTGTAATCTCCTCATGGTTCATACATGTCGTAGCATGTGTCATGTCAAAATTTTCTTCCTTTTTAAGGTTTGATAATATTCCACTGTATGGCTAGACAATATGTTGTTTATTCATCCCTCAATGGGCAGATGCTTGGATTGCCTTCACCATTTAGCTATTGTGAATAATGCTTCTATGGACATGAATATGCAAATATCTCTTTAAAACCCTGTTTTAAATTCTTTTGGATAAATACCTAGGAGTGGGAATACTGGGTCATGTGATGATTCTGTTTTTTTTGTTTTTGTTTTGTTTTGCTTTGTTTTGTTTTGTTTTAAGTACCATACTGTTTTCCATAGTAGCTGTATTAAATATATACTTTGAAGTATGCAGTTTGCCATTTAGGCTTCTGACTGTAATCATAAAATACTGAACAAAACAATCATATATTTAAACATCATTCACTACTCTAATATCTCCATTCCAATTATTCACTCTGAAGTTCTGGCTATTAACAGATCAATTTCCATTCTTAGCCCCCTGTTTCCAGTTTAATTTTAGTTTAAGTGTTACCAGTCTGTATTACTCAAACTTTTAAACAACTCTGTCTTTCCCTGAGCTATTATCACCTTGGAGATATTGTGAATTAACAGTAATTCCCTCTACTGACCTTTTGACTTTCACAAGATGATCACAGACTACCTCACCCCCAGGGTAGTCTCGTGGATCTCTTATCAACTTTGTAATTTTAGGGGGCTGCTACTCTTTCAGAGTGAGATATTCAGGGACAAGCTCAGCTTAATTTATTTGGTATTGAGGGACCTTATCTCCAAGCCTCACTGCCTCCTATGATCACCTCATCAGAGATTGCCTCTGGAATCTAAGGTTGTTTTCTTTGTACTTCCTTAACTACTTTATTTGACTGTCAGTTATTTTTCTGTTTTTTTGTTTTGTTTGTTTTTTTATAATGTCCATCTTAACAAGTGTCTTTTGAGACCCACCTTTTTTCTCAAAAATTATCCCTGCTATCTTCTAGCTAATTTATTGCCCATTTTTGTAGTTGGATGACTAAAGTGAACCTACTCTTACATAAGCATTTGTCTACTAATTGCAGGGCATCTACTGCCCTTTCATGGTCTCTAAGCTCTGTAATTAGTGAAATCCTCTTGGTGAGAAGTGCTATGATTTCCATTTGCTTCATTAAAAGCAATTGATAGGGTATCCTGATCCTATTCTAGTTCCAGTGGGGTTTGATGCATGTTGATAAACCACCTGTTTATGGCCAACATAATCTTTGACTTCAAGAATAACTTATCTCATTTGCCACTAAGTTTATTGTACTAGCTGTGAGGTAGCTCACCAGGCTGTAATTCTCTATTCCATGGGGAGTGGGAGAGAGTTTCTCCAACTTTAAAGAGGACTCTGGGCTTTATAAAGAATGTTCCAAGTCTTACTTCCTAGGGAGATTTCCTAAACTTCTAATTTTATTTTTGCTAACATATGGTATCTAGTTTTTAGTGTATATTAACCAAGCCAAAGCTCCTTTTCTTCTTTGACAAATGTTTTCCCAGGATTAGTAACTTGAGTAGAGTGGAAGCCCTTACTTCTTACCTCTTAAAGTCTTAAAACCAAGCCAAAAACCTTCATCGGAATGGTGATAATTATCCCCTATGTTAGGCTGACTTTCTGATCTCCATTATTCTTTTAACTGTTTTACAATGCGGTCCTGTGCACTTCTGTAAAAATAACCTACAGGATTCTTTTTAACCCTTTTACACAACATGAAAACTTAGAAATGGCTCATAACTGCCTTAATAACTTCCAAAATTTCTCTCTTTTGGGAAGTGATCTGTTTCCTCCTTTTGCTCTATACATAGGTAACAACTACCTGGTTGGTTACAATAAGTATTACAAACTAACCTAATTTAGCCATTAAGCAATTGTTAGGTTCCTTTGGTGTTTTTCACTGGCCTCGGGAAATTAGAAATAGTTGGTGCTTTATATGTTTGCTTCCCCGCAATCTTTCTATCAAGTGATATGAAAGCAAATATTAGATCTGACTTTGCCAAACACACTCTTGTCAGCAAAAGCAGGCAGAAACATTGCTACTTCCTATTTCTGTGGTTCAAGAATCCCACCCACTCTCTGCCCTTACTTCTTTTGGCTTTTACTTGATAGCTGGATCAGCCAGTTGTGTTAGTTCAGGGAAGAGTCTTACAGAAATAAGGTGACATATAATGAATGGTACTTTAGACCTTAAGGCCTCTATCAAACTGTTAGGCTGCTGGCTTCCCAGATTTTTAAACCTTGTTTATGCAAGGACAGTGGGACATAGCAATGAATGTCCTAACCACCTACATATCTCATATCTCACCAATGAAAAAATTATCTCTAACATCCCTTATGCTGATTAACATGCCTTCAGGGTATGCATATTTATATCCATGTATGAGGTGCTAACCTCCTTTGGAGTGTGAATTCCTGATTAGGGTACATCATAAGCTAACTAACCACCTTTGTAGTTTAGATGACAGTTATCTTGGATACATCACAATTTCTATTACAGAACATATAAAAGCAAGCTATGTAATTAGCAGTTAAATGGAAAAAAGAAAAATATATGAGGTTTTTTGCTACATTACAAGGCAAATTTGTCAAGTACATGTAACCTTTATCTTTCCTAGCCTTTCCTTTAGTATCTCTTCTACCACTCAGTGGTGGCCCTCCCTCTGCCCTGAGGACTTCTGGTATTCTCATCATCTTCCTTCTTCATCAAAACAGGTCTTAGAAAAGGATTTTGTGAACTCATACACAATTTGAGGTTAATACCAGAGTAGATAAGGTGGGAACAAGTTAAAAGCTTGTGTGCCAAACACCAAGAATCCTATTTAATAAAAGAGTGATATGCAAATTGACCATCACTCCAACACACAAGATGGCCGCCCCCATGTGGTCAAATATGGCCACCCCCATGTGGACACAAGATGGCCACCACAAGATGGCCACAAGATGGCCGGCAGGGGAAGGCAGTTGTGGGTGATAAGGCCTGCAGGGGAGGACAGTTTGGGGGGGACCCAGGCCTGCAGGGGAGGGCAGTTGGTGGGGACCCAGGCCTGCAGGGGAGGGCAGTTGGTGGGGACCCAGGCCTGCAGGGGAGGGCAGTTGGGAGTGACCAGGACTACAGGGAACAGCAGTTAGGGGTGACCAGGCCTTCAGGGGAGGACAGTTAGGGGCAACCAGGCCTGCAGGGGAGAACAGTTTGGGGGGTACCCAGGCCTGCAGGGGAGGGCAGTTGGTGGGGACCCAGGCCTGCAGGGGAGGGCAGTTGGGAGTGACCAGGGCTACAGGGAACAGCAGTTAGGGGTGACCAGGCCTTCAGGGGAGGACAGTTAGGGGCAACCAGGCCTGCAGGGGAGAACAGTTTGGGGGGGACCCAGGCCTGCAGGGGAGGGCAGTTGGTGGGGACCCAGGCCTGCAGGGGAGGGCAGTTGGGAGTGACCAGGACTACAGGGAACAGCAGTTAGGGGTGACCAGGCCTTCAGGGGAGGACAGTTAGGGGCAACCAGGCCTGCAGGGGAGGGCAGTTGGGGGCGACCAGACTGGCAAGGGGGGTAGTTATGGGTGACTGGGCCAGCAGGAAAGGGCAGTTGGGTGCGACTAGGCCTGCAGAGGAGGGAAGTTAGGGGTGACCAGGCTGGCAGGGGAGGGCAGTTAGGGGCAATCAGGCTGGCAGGGGAGCAGTTAGGTGTTGATCAGGCTGGCAGGAGAGTGGTTAGGGCGTGATCAGGCTGGCAGGCAGAAGTGGTTGGGGTAATCAGGCAGGCAGGCAGGTGAACAGTTGGGAGCCACCAGTCCTGGATTATGAGAGGGATTTCCGACTGCCCGTTTAGGCCCGATCCCAGTTCACCAGGACATCCCTCGAGGGGTCCCAGATTGGAGAGGGTGCAGGCTGATCTGAGGGACACCCCCCCTCTAGTATTTACATATTTGAACATTCCTGGGAAGGATAAACAGTTTAACAAAAATCCTACTATTTTAATTACCATTTCCCAAACATGCACTATGTATATAATCTGACACATAGTGTATTAGCCCGTTCAGGTTGCTATAACAGAATACCATAAACTGTGTGGCTTATAAATAACAGACATTTATTACTCACAGTTTTGGAAGTTGGGAGTCCAAGATCAAGGTACCAGCAGATTCAGTGTCTGGTGACAACCCACTTCCTTGTTCATAAATGACTATCTTTCCTTTTGTCTTCACATGACAGAAGGGACAAGGGAGCTCTCTTGGATCTATTCTATAAGGGCACTTATATGACCTAATAATGACTTATATGACCTGATTACCTTCCTGATGCCCCACCTCCAAATACCATCATATTGGAGATTAGGTTTCAACATGTGAATTTGGGAGGAGGGGACACATATTCAATCTATAGCACAGATGTTTTACTTTTATATATGTATACATGTATAAATATATATGTATAGAGATAATACACACATATGCACACATTCTCATTTAATCTTCAGAACTTCTTTGTCAGATAGCATACTTTTTATTTTATAGTTTAGGAAACTGAGGCTCAGATGTTAAGTAACTTTCCTAAAGTCTTTTCATTGTCTTCACAATGAAAATATTTCCTGAGGCTTGCATTTTAACAATGAGCAAAACCTTAAGACACAGGAATTCATTTTGCATTGTAATTTTCAGGCTTTGGTGAATTGGTGGAAAAGTGATTGTCAGTTACATTAAACAGCTGATCTCTTTTGTAATGGGAAATCTCAGTGAGGAATTTGCAAGAAAAATAATCCATGGGAACTGAATCTCTACTTTAAAAGTTTCATCTGTTTATTTTGTTCATTAGATTCCTTGTTCATTTATTTTGATTTTTAGATACAATTTTGACAGATATGTATTTATTGCCATTTTATTGTTCATATTTCTTCTTCTCCTCCTCCTAGTCCTCGTCGTCCTCCTCCTCCTCCTTTTTCCTCTTCTTAAAGAATGCCCTTCAACATTTCATGTAATACTGGTTTTGTGGTGATGAATTCCTTTAGCTTTTTCTTGTTTGTGAAGTTCTTTATCTGACCTTCAATTCTAAATGATAGCTTTGCTGGGTAGAGTAATCATGGCTGTAGGTCCTTACTATTCATCATTTTGAATATTTCTTGCCACTCCCTTCTGGCCTCCAGTTTCTGTTGAGAAACCAGCTGACAGTTGTATAGGCCCTCCCTTGTAGGTAACTAACTGCTTTTCTCTTGCTGCTTTTAAGATTCTCTCAATTACTTTAACCCCTGGCATTTTAATTATCATGCATCTTGGTGTGGGCCTCTTTGGGTTCATCTTGTTTGGGATGCTCTGCACTCCCTGGACTTGTAAGTCTATTTCTTTCACCAGGTAGGGGAAGTTTTCTGTCATTATTTTGTCAAATAGGTTTTCAATTTCTTGCTCCCTCATTTCTTCTGGCACCACCATGCCAATGTTGGTACCCTTGAAGTTGTCCCAGAGGCTCCTTACACTATCTTCATATTTTTGGATTCTTTTTTTTTCTTTTTGCTATTCTGATTAGGTGTTTCTTGATTCCTTATATCCCAAATTCCTGATTTGATTCTCAGCAATTGGGTGTTGATTCCTTATAAATTATTCTTCATTTTAGTTAGTGTATCCTTTATTTCTGTCGTCCTTTTTCATGTCATTGATGTTCTCACTAAGTTCCTTGAAGTACTCACTGAGTTCCTTGAAGTGCTCATTAAGTTCCTTTAGTATCCTTATAACCATTGTTTTGAATTCTGTATCTGGTAGTTTTTTTTGTTTCCATTTCACTTAGTTTTTTCCTGGAGATTTCTTCTGTTCTTTCATTTGTGACGTTTTGTGTCTCTGCATTTGGCTGCTTCCCTGTGTTTGTTTCTATGTATCAGGTAGGGCTGCTATGTCTCTTGGAGTTGGTAGAGTGGCCTTGTGTAGTAGGTGTCCTCTAGGGCCCAGTGGCTCAGCCTCCCCAGTCACCAGAACTGGGCACTCCAAATGTGCCCCGTTTGGGCTGTGTGCACTTTCCTGTTGTAGTTGAGCCATAATTGCTGTTATCCTCACTGGGAGGGATTGAACCCCAGGCTAATTGGCTGTGAGGATAAGCTGCAACTTCAGGGGAAGAGCTTCTATGCAGGAGACACCCCTATGGAGTAGGACTTGCTTCAGTGGGGCTTTGGTGCTTATTGAGTCTGCCCCTTGGGTGTGTCACTTATGGAGGTGGTAGGGTTGTAATCTGGTGTGGTTGAAGCTGACCACCAAGTGCACTGGCTCTGGAGCTTTCTGGGAGGTGCAAAGTCAGCCACTGCCTGTGCCTGCCCAAGGCCACTTGGCATGTTTTACACAGCAATTGATAAATGGCTGCTACTTGTGTTGGGTTTGGAGGTGCTTAGGAGAAGCAAGCTATGAAGCAAAACAGGTTGTCATTAGTGCTGGGACTGCAGCCACTTCTTGAGATGTATGGAACATGCTGAGGCCAGCTGCTGCTTGTTTGAGAGATTTTAGGAAAGTCCAAAGCATGAGGCAAAAGAGGCTAGTTGTATGGAAAAGCCACTGGAAATGGGTTGGATGAACCTGCAAGTATGAGGGCTGGGGTTTCAAGGAATCACCAGGGTGGGCGAAAAGTGTGAGCCAGATTGATGGAGATTCAGATATGGCATCTTCCTGTTGGCTCTGTGGCCAGGAGGTCTCAGCAAAGAAGCAATGAATGACTTGTGCCAGCACTTTTGTCTGGGAGAAAGCTGTCCCCCAGTTCTTGTCCTTTTGCCAAACAATTTAGTGCCTCCCTATATGCCCCTGGATCCTTTCAAGCTGTTGTCCCAGTGCTGGAGCTAAGAGGGAGTATGAGTAAGTCTGTGCACAGGCCCTTTAAGAGGAACTGCCTTGGAATATTAGCAGCCCTCCATTTCCCTCAGCCTCAATCGCCACTGGTTTTTAAAGCCCAAAGTTACAGGGACTTCTCTTCCTGGCACTGGAACCCTGGGCTGGGGTGTGTGGTGTGGAACATAGACCCCTTGCTCCTCATAAGGGCCCCCATGGCCCAGAAATCCCTCCCAATTTAAAGAAAAGGAAAAAAAAAAACAAAACATGCCACAAGTGGGTGTTGGACCAGCCTTCTGTGCCTCCACACCTGCTATCAGTCTCAATGGAGCTTTTTCTTTAATTCTCTAGTTGTAGGGCTTCCATTAAGGCAGATTTCAGGTCATCCTGAATGATGATTGTTCTGTAGTTTACTTACAATTTTTATGTGGTTGTGGAAGGATGCAGGTATCACATTTACCTATGCCACCATCTTGAATTGTCTACATTAACTTTTACACATTAATTACTTTGCATAGATTATGTATTCACAGCTCTGTATTTCACATTTTTCCTGGTTGATCAATTGGAAAAATTAAATAATCTTTCACCTTATTAAAGTGGTCATTGCCCTGCCGGCATGGTTCAGTGGTTGAACATTGACCTATGAACTAGGAGGTCACGGTTCGATTCCTGGTCAGGGCATACGCCCAGGTTGCGGGCTTGATCCCCAGTGTGGGATGGCAGGAGGCAGCCAATCAATGATTCTCTTTCATCATTGATGTTTCTATCTCTCTATCAATCTCTCTCGTCTTCTCTGAAATCAATAAAAATATATTTTTAAAAAATGGTCATTGAACACACTATTAGCCGTTATTTTATGATAATTACCACCAATATGATATTTATTAACAAAATTTCAGCATCTTGTACCTCATTAATATAATGATTATTATCTGTGTATCAGCTCATAAACAGGACAGCCATAACTATTGTCTATTACTGTCAGATGTAAAAAAAAAAAAGTTATATACTAAATGTAGAACTCTTCTATGTAAGATGGTATCACATGTTCATGCTTTCGAAGTCCTCTATTCCTGACACATATATAGAATAGATCAGAGATAAGAGAAAAAGAGAAATTAAAACAATATATCTGTTCTCAGAAACAAGATAATTATCTCTCTGCAAGTGAAGGTGAACCAAGCATCTGGATCTTGAAGTAGATTAGGGTGTACAAGATTTCTTTCCTCTTGGGGTAAAAGGCATCAAATAAAAAGTGCCCCACTTGATGTAAGAGAAAAAATCAAGACTCATTGCCTTGTGGAAATAATGGAGACCATCCAAATGATATATAGTAGGGGAAAGGAAGGCTTCAGGTATGTTGTGATTGGAATTCGTTCACATAAGAAAACTGCAAGCAGATGAACTAGAAGTTGGACATCCTATGATTGGCTTGGTGAACATGTGTCTCTTCTTGGTCCTGAGCATAGACTTAAAAAAAATCTTTATTGTTGAGAGTATTACAGATGTTTCCCTTTCCCCCCATTTCTCCCCTCCAACCCACACTCGCCCCCACCCTAGGCCTTCACCCTATTGTCTGTGTCCATGGCAATGCATACAAGTTCTTTGGTTAATCTCTTCCCCTACCCTCATGCCCCCTCCACCCCCCTTCCCTCTGAGATTCATCTGTCTGTCCCATGTATCCATACCTCTGGTTCTGTTTTATTCATCAGTTTATTTTGTTCATTAGGTTTCACATATGAGAGTCCTCAGCATAGACTTTTGATAATGATTTTTTGAAAAATCCTAGGAAATTGATTCTGCTACCTAAAATAGTCATGTTCCCATGAATAATTTTAGGTCTCCTATCATTAATCAATGTGTTTTAGAACTAGGAAATAGACTTCTTTATAACCTTAACTGGCCTATCAGCATTACCTTCCATTAGTGAAAATAAATGTAGTTTAGAAATGAAACAATGGAAGATCCCAGTTTTTCTCCAGAATATCATTCATGTTCACTCTCAGGATGTTTATACTGAAATATAAGATTTAGAACAGTAAAGAATATAACTTACTAGTTATAAAAATTATAAAAGTTAATAGGTCACATTCTTATATATTTTACAAAATATTTAGTAAAAATATAACTGACCACAGGGATACTTAAAATTGGGTAGGTTTACTGCGGTGGACAGTGCCACACCCTTTCCTGCCAATATCCTGTAAGATTCTCAAGGCTCCATACGAATTTGTCTTATAGAAGATCTAAATGACACATACATGTCAAGAGCAGATTTAATTGCACTAATGATATTTTCCTGCCTTCCACATGACCTTGATTAGAAGAGGCAGAGTACCTTTTGGAGAGTTGCAGTGATGAATCTGATAAGAATATTAGATATAATGTATTGGTCTACTTGACACAATAATGCTATGATTTTTTGGAAATATTATTTTAGAATATAAATATACCTTATTATGAAGCCTTAACCCTTTGCACTCGCTTGCTTTTTTCTCGATTCCTTTATTCTACTCAGGATTTATTTTTTTAAATACCCCAGATTTTACAAAGCGCGGCAGTAGAATAAAAAACTGGAGTTTCTTTTCATACAAACTTATTTATTTGGACTTTTTTATATTTCAAATTATTGATACATTCAAAGAGTAATTTTAATCTCTATAATTTTTCATGGTGTGATATTTTTTGAAACATTCACCCACATGAAGACCTGGTTTACATTCACATGTTTCACAAATATAAATCGTCTCTCTTCTTCCTCCTTTGATTTTTCTGTTAGAACAAACAATACAATCTTTGTGTTTTTTATTAGGGTGAGGTGTGATTATATGGAGCTTTCCATCTAAATGTTGCTCTAAGTTAGTGGATAATAATCTACCCCTGGAAGTTAGTGTACCATCTCTGAATTCTTCAACAAGATCATGTACTAGTTTCCTAATAAATTTCACATGCATTATCGGTTTTTCATTTTTTCTTTTTTGGCATTCTTTGTACAATATATAGGAATTTACAACACTGACCTCAAGACCCCAGAAAAACAATTTACGCCACCATTTTAGAGTCTTCCTCATAAAACAGTATGTGCCTGTGTAGTGATCAGTTATATCAACACCCCCCATAAACTTTGTATAGTTGGTCACAACCTTGGGTTTGAGAACTATTTCCTTCCCACCACCACGCACTCTCCTTTCCACAGACTCAGTCTCTGAAGTGTCCCATGTACTGAGCATTGTGACTATCCTCTTGTCTTTCCACACAAGAAGCATTACATTTTCATCCCTGAAAGCCACTATCTCTCCTTTCATTAGCTTTGGATGTTTGATAACAGGTAGATTATCTTTCCTATTGGGCATTATTGTCCCTGTCAAGTGTGTTTTTTTCCTTGAACAATTCCTTTGCAAGAGTGACACTAGTGTAATACCTGTCAGTGAAGAAATGATAACCTTGAGAACCAGGTACTGAGTTCTTCAATCTTTCATGAAGCTCTAAAACTATTCTGCTAGTAAAAGGGAGATCAGGTCTCACCAATGTTTCAGATGTTATTCCTCCATAATAAGGGACAAATGAATGTACATAACCACATTTTGAATCTGAGAGGACATATAAACAAATACCCCATTTTGTTGGCATTTTAGGATTATATGTGATGAAGTGTATCTTTCCCTTGAAACCAACAACAGCCTCATCAACAGCAATCTCTCTTCCAGGACAGAATCTCTCCCTAAATTTCATTTCAAGGTATGACAAGAAGCAGTTTACCTTCTCGGTTCTTGTTCTCAAATCTTTACTTGACTTTTGGTCGTTTTTCAAGTGTAACATCCAAAATATTTGCAAGAACCTTTCTCTTTTGAAAACAGATCGAAAAAATGGTATATGAGACTCAAAATCCATGGACCAATAACTCTGCAAGTTGGGGTGATTCAATACACCCATATTTAGTATTACACCAAGAAAAGCCTTCATTTCCTCTATCGTCACCTCTTTCCAATTATTCCAAGTGGATCGCTGGGATAGTTCTTTCTGGCTAATTTTATGCCTACCATACTCATTTGTCTCATCCGTTATATTTTTTATCAACGTCTCAGTAAAAAACAACTGAAAAAAGTCTATTGGTGTGGCACATCCAGAAGGAACTTGAGGTCCAACATGTAACTGACCAGTGGAGAAAGGGATTCTGCTAGGCTCTTTGTCATTCACAGATGTAGATGTCCACTTTTCTTTTTCCTGTTTTCCCCTACAAATGTAACTTTCACTGGGTCTTATACCCGCTTTCTCAATGATATCACCTATATCTCCATCACTCTCACTCGAATAAACAATTGTGCATCTTCGTTTTGCCTTTATGAGTTCAATGTCACTGTTACTGTCAGTACTTTCAGCCAGATCTTTGGGCAAAGCAAGGGACTTTTTCCTTTCTGTAGTTCCACTAGGACCAACGATTTGTTCATCATCTCCACTCGCATCCTCGGAGAACTCACTTTTGTCACTATTACATTTTTCACTTTTTTCTTCGTTTTCGAAGTAAAATTCATCATCGCTGCTTTCTATGTCTTTGGAAAACTTATCCATCCTGAGGAGGGGAAATTCACTCAGAATGTGTCACTGCTAGGGCACAAACCAATCATCCAATTAAACCCTGTGTCATGACAACATCTGTGATATGCTAATAGAAACCTAAACAAACCTAGGAGATGAAAAGATAAGGAAGGTTCTTTAGCAAGGGAAGATGATGCAAGCTCAAAAGGGCATGATGCAAGGACTCATGCCTTGGACCCTCCTACTCAAGATTGCTGCCTATGCAAAAGATAAGCTTAGGTGGTGGCATCAGTTGAGACGGTATTTACATTTTACTTGTCCTTTCATGCTAATGAAAACAAGAAAAGATACTTGGAAAATAGACAAAAATCCCCCTTCCCCCCGCGGTGAAACTACGTGTCGAGTGTGGCTCGACATACGAGCTGCTACTGATGCTAACCGTGTCGAGTCACACTCGACATCCGAGTACAAAGGTTAAATCTATGCTAAAATAAACACAGTGCATCCAATTCATATTATTTATCCTGATAAGAAATGCACATTATATTTCATTTCAAATGATCTTGGTTGTTAAGCTGTGACTATGACTGACCTATGTAAATGGAAAAGTATTTCCATGAATTAGCATTCCCACTTTTCCTCAGTAGTCTTTTTATTCTTCTCTACCTTTCATAGGAAGAATCAAGTGCCCATTTTCCCTTTTATTATTAACAAACCATTGATAAATTTAGATCCTTCTACATTTTTTATTCTCCTTTATTTTAACTGGATGGTGTGATTCTCGTCACTGTAAGTTCTGTGTCTGTGTCATTTAGCTGAGGCTACTATACCTTTATTTTATAACTTTTGAGAATGTTGATACCTCAGGGTTTTTTCCTCCATTCAATTTTGAAAACTGGATTAATTCCTCACTATATTATCAAAATAGCTTATTACAATTACCTTATAATTGCCAAAGCCAATAGTCCTGTCTCAACGTTTACCTTTGTTTAAATATATTTTTATTGATTTCAGAGAGGAAGAGAGAGGGATAGAGTGATAGAAACATCAATGATGAGAGAGAATCATTGATTGGCTGCCTCCTGCACATCCCACACTGGGGATGGAGCCCACAAACTGGGCATATGCCCTGATGGGGATTTGAACCATGACCTCCTGGTTGATAGGTCGACACTCAACCACTGAGGTATGCTGGCTGGGCAACTTTTACCTTTTTAAAGACTTTGTGGCATGGGACAAGGTCAACCAATCAAACCTCAATCTATAAATTTCAATCTTAATCAAAATTTATTTTGAATTTTTTAAAAAAAACTCTATAGTCATCAGAACAGCAAAAATATATCATTTTATACCTGTTAGCCTGGAAAAAAATAGAAAACAATATAAAATTAATTATAGACAAAAATTAGAAAGCAAGATAAAATTAATTGACAGAAATACGTACATATTGGAACTCTCAGGCATTGCTGATGAGAATGTAGATTATAGTATTATTGTCATTCTATAGAGAAATCTATAATAACTTAAAGTATGTCTGTTCTAACATAGAACAGCCCTGCCGAACTGAATGAAGGGAGGTACCCTCTTTCTCACTGGCAAAACAGCTGCATCTGATCCTACCTGCAGCTAACTGAGGCAAGGGGGAAGAGCCCAGGGCTGGAAATCTGTGGTCCTACAGGTGGCAAAGAGGAGGTTCCAGCAAGCCAGTCAGGGCTGAGGTATTGGAAGGAGAGGAAGAGCCACACCCAACTCCACCCCTCTACCCCCAGTCCAACGTGCTACTGGCACCCCTCCCAACACTAGTCTGATCAAACCATTCAGGCCCAGACCAGGATACCCCTGCAGAGCCCAGTTCCATGGGGGAATGGACAACAGCTCAGAACAGTGACTCATGACAAGACTCAAAGCAGACCCAGCCTCTGGGCTGAGGTCCTGGCTGCTGGACTACCAGGGACTTCAATCTATTGGGCCTCAGTCAGGTTTCTCTGCGCCAGAAAAGGACAGGGACTCACATTGACCTGCACCAGAGAAGCTCCCAGGAAGCCCAGGAGAAACATACCAAGGAGCCAGATTCAATAACATCAGAGCAAAATCTAGTGAGCACCACAAATAGCGGACCCAAAGGTTTTTGAGAGTGTGAGTGTGTGTGCGTGTGTAAGAGAGAGAGAGAGAAAGAAAAGTGTTTTTATTGTCTGTTTTTCCTCCTTTTTTCTTTCTTTTCTTCTTGCATATCTCTAATTTCTCTCCTTTTGATTCTATTCTCTTTTATTACTATTATTACTACTTTATCTCATTTTATTTTTCTCTCCTTTTCTCTTTCCTTTTTCTGTTTGATTTTTCCTATCTATATCTTAATATATCCATTGTTACTACATTTCAAATTCATTTATTTTGTTTCCTTTTCTTTTTTATTCCCATACTAGTGTTTTTGGCTTTCTTCTTGCTCCCATATTGCCACTTTTTCTTCTTCTTCTTTCTCCCATTTTTTTTTTTTTTAAATCCACTCTAAGTCTTTGGTCTCATGTCTTTTAGTATTCCTTTTTATTTTTTCTTTGCTTTGCACCAATGCAAACAAAATTCAGCTTAAGAAATGCACTATCAGCACCTGAAGGCCCCCTTTATGCCCATTTCTAGTCCTATATCCCAAAAAGGAAACTTCTATTCTTACTTGTGTCACTATAGTTAGTTTTGCCCTTAAAAAAGAACTTTGTAGATAAATAATCATATGCTGTGTACTCTTTTGTGTCTGTTTTCTTTCAGCACTGTTTGTGTGAACTATCCATGCCATTTTATATACTGTCGGTTCATTCATTCTCATTGCCTTTCAGTATGCCATTATATGAATATACTACAATTTATTCAGCCATCCTACAGTTGTTGAACATTTGTGTTGTTTCCAGATTTTGGTTATTATTAGTATCGCTGCTGTAAACAATCTTGGTGACCATAGGTATGCAAGTCTGTTGGATCTATACCTAGTGTAGAATTGCTATTTCATAGGGTGTGTTTATGTTCAGCTTTAATAGATACTACCAAAGTCATTTTCTAAAGAATTGACAATTTACAAGTGTACCAGGAATGTATAAATTCCAATTTTCTTACAAACATTTGGCACATTAAGTCTTTCAAATAATAAGCATTCATATGTCCATGACATGGTGTCTTATTGTGGATTTATTTTGCATTTTCCTGATCACCAGTAAGGTTGAACACATTTAAAAATGCTTATTGGCCATTTTTTTAAATTAGTGTCTTTGCCCATCTTTCTATTAGTTGTGGGGTTTTTTTCTTATTGATTTATAGAAGTGTTTATACAAGCTCTTTCTTATTTGTGTATTTTGCAAGTTATCTTTTTCCAATTTATGGTTTGCCTTTTCACTCAAGTATCCTGCTTTGAGTCCTTCCTCTTTCCATTGTAGGATTCTTTTTAAGACATATTTTGTTATTAAATATTTAACTTAGTTGTACTAAGGTTGGAGAATATGGTTTGTGAGATATTTACTCTTTGAAATGTGTGAAGGCTGCAATTATGGCTTAATGTATGGTGTATTCTATTAATAATGTATGTGTGTTTAAAAATAATGCATGTCCATTATTTGTGGAGTGTAGGATTATCTAAATATCTAATAGCTGAGACTCAATAATCCTATATAATAAAAGCCTAATGTGCAAATTGTCCCCTCAGGCAGTCATTTGACTGGTCTTTCCACCTGGAGACCTGGAGTTCAACTGCTCGCTATGACATGCGCTGACCAATAGGGGGCGGCGCAGAGCATGGCAGGCATCAGCGACACAGTGCTGGCAGCAGGGGGCAGTGTAGGTGCTGCCAGCCCCTATGGGCCCTGACAAAAGCTGGACCTTGGCAGGATGATGGATCAGGTGAGCAGGCGGCCCCATGCCAAGGCGGGGTGTCAGGCGGGGCAGCAGGGCTGCGAGGCTGGGGACACGAGCTGAGGCTACAAGGCTCCAGGTGCGAGCTGGGGCCCAATCTCCGCAGGCTACACCAAGGGACCCCACCCGTGCATGAATTCGTGCACCGGGCCTCTAGTATTTGTATAAGAAATGATGTTATGGCCCTGGTTCGTTAGGTTAGTGTTTAGAGCATTGGCTTTCAAGACCTAAGGGCCGTGAGTTCAATTTCTGGTCAAGTTCTAGTACCTTGGTATCAGGTTCTATCCCGTGGGGGAGGTAACCAATCAATGTGTTTCTCTTACATTATTCTCTCTCTCTCTCTCTCTCTCTCTCTCTCTCTCTCTCTCTCTCTATTTCTCTCTCTCCCCCCCTTCCTCCCTCCCTTCCACTCTCTCTCTAAAAATTAGTAGAAAAATATCCTGAGGTGAGGATTAAAAAAAGAAATGTTATGTGTTCACAATACTATTTCTACTTTTGGAACACAGAAAAATGCATTTCATCAACTCTGTATGAATTTGGCTAGGGTACATGTGAATGACTTCAGGACAATGATTTGTAAGCATAAGCAATATACTACGTTTTCAAGCCTGACAATAAAACTCTCTGTGCCATATTTTCTGCTTACTCTCTTCACTGTCATGTCCACCTTTAGGTAATGAGTTCCATTGTATAGTATTGCCGGATAAAATACAGAATACTCAGTTAAGTTTGCATTTCAGATAAATATAAAATATTTTTAGTATAAGTATGGGCATGGGCAACATGTTGCAGGATACATACTTATACAAAAAAAATCATTGTTTATTTGAAATAAAATTTAACAGGGTGACCTGCATTTTATTTGCTAAGGTGAAGTTGGTGGGCATGAGGATGAAAAGCAGATAAATAAAGCATATCCATGAAATATGTCTAGAAATGAAATATTTGGTGTGGTTACGGCTACACAGAACTGGCTGGAAGCAAATAGTTCAGAACTCTACTAAGTCTGTGAGACAGTTTTATTGCCCAGAAAAGCACAATTCTTGATAAAATTTTTTGATAGTTTCAAACTTAAAAGAAGTTTTCAACCTCCAACCTTGCAGAATTGACAAATTTTCTGAGAAGGTTATACAATTCTTAGTTTCAGCATATTTTCCCAACACTACTTCAGGTATGGCCAGGCAAAAAAGGGGGAATATGAGAATGAAACTGCCAGAAGGTAAATTCAGATACCACTGGGAACAGTGGAAAGGAAATTCTTCCAGAGAATAGAATCAGGGTCTAAGCAACATCACCTTAGTCCCTAAGTGTGGAGGCAGACTTTACCATATTTTTCAGCAGTCATTCAGAAGTTCTATTGACAGCTGTTAACTTCTCTGTGTCTCCCACATTCCCCTTTTTGAATGGGGATGTTTATTATAGTTATCCTGCTCCTGCTTCATCATTGTAGATGGGCATCGCAAATGATTTGTCTTTTTAGTGAATAGGTCCCTGGAACAAGAGGAGCCACATCCTAGATGTTGGGCCAGATACAATGACAAATTGGACTGCAGATTGTCTCCCTTGGAAAAAGAATGAGTGTGTAGAAAGAAATATTGAAGTTTCCTGACCTGACGGGCAGACTGTGACAGAGTAAATGCTGTGTTCAACCCACCATTTCCACCTCAGAGGAACACAGGGAAAAAGCTGTATTTCTTAGGCTTTCCTTCAGGTATGTTGGGGGCTGAGTTTAGCCTATGGTGTATAGTCATAAGTGGTATGTATTAGTCCGTGTGTACATTCAGAAAAACCGCTCTTCATATATAAAATAGAGATTGTAAGCAAGAAATTAGTTATAAAAGTATTGGAAGGACTGGAAAAGCAAAGGAAATAAGAGGGTTTACCACATTTCATAAAGATGCTACTGCCTTTGGACTGGAGACTACAACTCATACTACTAACCTGATGAAAGTTGCCACTACCATGCCACTGCTATGTAGCAGGAAATCAGGAGCCTGCACTGCTATTAATGCTGCTGAAAAATTGCTGTGGATGCTGCCTTTTGTAACAAATGCAATTATATTTTTCATGACTGTTTTTGCAATTTTACTGTGTTTCTTTATTGAATTTATTAAGGTGACTTTGGTTAATAAAACCATACAGGTTTCAAGGGTACAACTCAACAAAACATCCTCTGCACAGTGTATTGTGCACTTATTGGCCAAAGTAAAGTCTCCCTCGGTCCTAATTTTTCCCCCCTTTGCTGACTTCTACCTCCCCCGACACTTTTTCTTTCTGGCTATCACATTGTTGTGGTGATATAATATATAATTTTTTACTTAATTCCTTCACCTTTTTTTACCCAGCCTCCCAACCTCCCTCCCCTCTGACAGCTGTCAGTCTATTCTATTGTTCTATGTACCTATGCTTCTGTTTCTATTTTGCTTGTTAAATTATTTTGTTCATAGATTCCACATATATGTGAGACCATATGGTATTTTTCTTTCTATGACTGGCTTATTTCACTTAGCATAATACTCTCTAGGTCCATCCATGTTCTTGTAAAAGATAAGATTTCTTTCTTTTTTATGGCCAAGTAGTATTTCATTGTGAAAATGTACCACAGCTTTTTTTTTTAAGATTTTTAAATTTATTTTTACAGAGAGAAGAAGGGAGAGGGAGAGAGAGAGAAAAACCTCAATGTGAGAGGGAAACATTGATCAGCTGCCTCCTGCACACCCACTAGCTTGTTCTCTCTGTGAAGGATATTCAAAATCTTCCTACATTTCTGTCAAGTGCTCTGTCAATGTATTGTTAAATCCGTACATGTTATTGATGATCTTCTTGCCCAATTTTTCCTTTGATCAATGTATCATATCTTTATTTATTCCTTATGATGTTTTAGCTTAATTTATATTTTGTCATATATTAAGATATCTATATTTATATTTGTCATATATTAAGATATTAGCTTTATTTTGATTCATAATTACCTAGCAGTATTATTTACCCATTTTTAAAAATCTTTGTCTTAATTTTAACAATATTTTTGTATTTTCAGAATACCTTTTAAATTTTTTTTCAGAGAACTTCTGTAGTTTAGTTGCTATAATTAACCAATTTATATTTATTTACAGTTTTATTAAGACTCATAGTTGCCATCTTATTATACACTGAGTGGCCAGATTATTATGATCTCTGAATGCATAATAATCTAGCCACTTAGTGTATATCCTATCTAATCAAGGAGTAATATGCAAATTGACCATCACTCAAAGACACAAGATGGCCACCCCATGTGGTCAAAGATGGCTTCCCCCATGTGGACACAAGATGGCTGCCACAAGATGGCCTGCAGGGGAGGGCAGTTGTGGGCAGTTAGGGGTGACCAGGCCAGCAGAGGAGGGCAGTTGGAAAAGACCAGGCCAACAAGGGAGGGCTGTTGGGGGGGACCCAGGCCTGCAGTGAAAGAAACTTGGGGTGACCAATCCTGCAAGGGAGGACAGTTGGGAGGGACCAGGCCTGCAAAAGAGGACAGTTAGGGGTGACCAGACTGGTAGGGGAGGGCAGTTGAGGGGGACCGGGCCTGCAGGGGAGGGCAGTTAGGGGTGACCAGGCCAGCAGGCAGAAGCAGTTAGGGGCAATCAGACAGGCAGGCAGGTGAGTGGTTGGGAGCCAGCAGTCTTGGATTGTGAGAGGGATGTCCAACTGCCCGTTTAGGCCTGATACCACCAGGATCGGGCCTAAACGGGTGGTCAGACATCCCTCAAGGGGTCCCAGATTGGAGAGGGTGCAGGCTGGGCTGAGGGACACACACACCCCTGTGCACGAATTTCGTGCACCAGGCCTCTAGTCCTATATAATAAAAGGCTAATATGCAAATTGTCCCCTCGACCAGGAGTTTGACCAGCAGGCAGGCCGGCCAACTGCCCATGTCCCCTCCCCCTGTCCAGGCTGGCCGGACTCCACCCATGCACGAATTCATACACCAGGCCTCTAATATATATATACTGAGTGGCCAGATTATTATGCGTTCAGAGATCATAATAATCTGGCCATTCAGTGTATATTTTCCATCTATTATACTTTTTTTTTCTTTATTCATAAATTCCACTGCATGAATTGCTTTTCACTTTTTGTTCAGCTGCTTTAAAATGTATACATTTTGAACTGTGACTCTGAATCATGGTTGAGCCTGTAGCCCTGAAGAACCAGAAACCCAAAGGAACCAATATTCCTTCTACAAAGGGCCCCATCTTTAGTGAGGCTGTTTCTGGAGTCCATATGATGACCACGGTATTGCGTGTGGCCACAGGTCTGGACCCTAGGCCTCTACAGGAGCAGGTGGGGCCTGTGATTGTGAAAGTTGAAGAGGAGGAGGAGAAAGAGAAGTGCTTTCCTAGCCTGGAGATGTTCAGCCAATATTTCAGGCAGTTTGAGTATCATGACATACTTGTCCCCCATGAGGCCCTGAGTCAGATCCATGTGCTCTGCTGTGAGTGGCTGAGGCCCAAGATCTACACCATGTAGCAGATCCTGGAGCTGCTGGTGCTGGAGCAGTTCCTGACCATCCTGCCCCAGGAGCTGCAGGCCTGGGTACAGGAGCACTGTCCAGAAAGTGTTGCAGAGGCTGTCACTCTCCTGGAAGACCTGAAGTGATAACTGGATGAACCAGGACAGCAGGTTTCATCTCCTCCAAATGAACAGAAACAGGCATGGGAGAAGATGTCTACTTCTGGAACAGCAAAGCAATCCCTGAGCAGTACCAAGCCACAGTCTGTGGTGACAAGTCCCAAATATGAACCTTGAGGACCCTTGTACATTCAAGAGACTGGTGAAGAGCAGGATTTCACTCCAGAGCTAAGACAGAATCAAGATTATAAATTGATCACCCAGAATGCAGAAAAGTTCTGAGGAGTCTCATGCAGAAGAATTCAAAAAGGATATTACTCCCATGGTTATTGCTAATAAATTTGAGGCCAGGTTAGAAAGGCAGTGGGTAAACCTTGTAAAAGAAATAGGAACAAAAACCCCTTTCCTAGACAAAGATTCCAAGAAAGGTGGAGAATTAATGCCTACTAAACCCGTCCCAGGAGAGAGATGTTACATATGTGCTGAGTGTGGAAAAGCTTTTAGCAATAGCTCAAATCTTACTAAACACTGAAGAACACACATTGGGGAGAAACCCTATGCATGCACCAAATGTGGGAAAGCCTTCAGCCACAGCTCAAACTTTATCCTTCATTACAGAACACACTTGGTGGAATGGCCCTATGACTGTAAGTGTGGAAAAGCCTTTGGTCAGAGCTCAGATCTCCTTAAACATCAGCCAATGCATACTGAAGAGGCACAATATCAGTGTAAAGATTGTGGGAAAGCTTTCACTGGTAAAGGCAGCCTCATTTGACACTATTGAATACATACTGGAGGAAACCTTATCAGTGTAATGAATGTGGGAAGAGCTTTAGTCAGCATGCAGGTATTAGTTCTCATCAGAGACTCCACACTGCAGAAAAGCAGTATAAATTTAAAGCATGTGTAAAAGCCTTCAACCACAGCTCCAATTTTAATAAACATCATATAATCCATATGGAGAAAAGCCCTATCCTATATACTAAAAGGCTAATATGCAAATAGACCGAATGGTGGAACAACCGAACAACGGGTTGCTATAACGTGTGCTGACCACCAGGGGATGCATGTGGGTGATGGCAGGCATCAGCAGCAGGTGGCAGAGCACGGAACATGGTGGGTGTCAGCCATGGCGGAATAGTGGAGCAAGTGAGCAGGGGTGCCAGACCAAGGCGGGGCGCCGGTCGCTGTCATTGGGGCAAGCCTCTGGTGGTTACTGAAAATTCTTTGCTCCCTCATGCCACAGTCCCACCCGGCACTTGCACCTGCTGCCGGTGATGGCCCTGCTCGCATCCACTGCCAGCACTGGAGCTGCTGCTCATACCAGGTGCCAGGCCCAATCTCGGCACTGTCAGCGGGTGCAGGCGATGGCCCCACTCATACCCATTGCCAGTGCCAGAGCTGCCACTCACACCCATTGCCAGCACCCGGAGCTGGTCCTGATCACTTGGTGCTGTCAGTGGGTGTGAGCGGTGGCTGCTGGCCCCGATCATTCCTGAGGGCTTCTCCACCTCCCCCTGCTCCTGACGGGTAATCAGGGCAGCAGCTTCTGCTTGAGCCCGCTGACGGCGCTGTCCTCAATCGCTCCACACCATCAGCGGGTGCGAGCAGGGCCAGCGCCGTCAGCGCATGGGAGTGGTGGCAGCAGCGGGAGAGGGCCTTCTGGCAGACAGGGAACCAGGGGCCATGGCGGGAGGGTCTGGGCGGGGGCACAGAGGATGGGCTGAGACCTGTCCCTGTGGCAGTCTTGTGGCCCACAATTCCTTTCAAGGTGCACGAATTCATGCACTGGGCTCCTAGTTGAGGTAATAATTGTGGGAAAACCTGAAGTAAGTCAAATCTTTCCAAACATCAGAAAGTCCACACTGGAGAGGGAGAAGTGCTTTAACTGTCAAGTAGTCTCTCAATGTTTGTGTGTGTGTGTGTGTGTTTGTAACTCTAGATCATGAATGCTAGGGAGAAGTCAGATAATTGTAATATAAACTTAAGTGGTAGGTTTTGTTTCATTCAACATCAAGAGACACTGGAGGAGTGAGAGCAGTGGCACAATAAGAAGGAAGGTCCTGGAAGGTGTGGATTCCTCACTCACCAGATTAAGGCCAATCTCCTCACCACACTTCAGGTCCCAGTAACTATGCTGGCATTGCCTTTTGTATAGTTAAAATGACGTGTATCAAGTATAATTATGGAAAAAGCATTATGACTGTTTAACTGTTTTAACATACATTAAAGAATTATGATTTGTAAAGAACTGAGCAATTTGAACACAATCTAATCTGATTCAGAATAAATTTATAACATCTTGTAATAATAAATAAATAAATAATAAAATACATATGTTTTATTTTTGTTCAGATGGCCCACGAGTTATGTGGACCCACACTCATATTAATTTTTCTCTATTGATTTCTGCGACTTATAAATATATGTATGTGATCCTCCTTAAACATATATTAATATATTCTCATACACCTTTAATCCTTCCCCCTTTTCTTCACCTTAGTAATATTGTACTAAAGCCCTGGCTGAGTACCTCAGTTGGTTGGAGCATCATCCAGTATACTAAGAGGTTGCAGGTTCAGTTCTCAGTGAGGGCACATACCTAAGTTGTAGGTTCAATCCCTAGTTGGGGCACATAAAGAAGACCACCATTCAATGTTCTATATCACATCCATGGCCCTTCCAACTGTATTTTCTTTTTACTTAAAAATTATAAATTGTTTTTGTGTTTGATCTCCTTGGAAGTTTTCAGAATTTTCTTTTTGCTTTTGGTGATTTTAAGTTTTATTTAATGTGAACATCAAAGTTTTCCCCATATATCTCCCATTTTTGCACTTTGTGAACCCTTTACATAACATGATCTTTAATGAACAAAATGAAGTATAGTAAAATACCATTTTCATAAATTCAAAATGCATGCACACAAAATAATACACATTTTGCAAAATCATACAAACAAAATGGGTGTGTATCAAACAGATTGGAATGGTTCCCTATGGAGGGAAGGGAATGGGAAACAAAAACGCAAATGACATGGAAAAACAAAAGAGAAGAGGGGCCTCGCTGTGTTCAATATGATAAAGCAAATACCTCAACTCTCTGTACTTATGTCCAAAGTCAAAAGCAAAACAAAACATTATCTAATACTGGGTTCCAATCTAATTTAACATAAAAATATGAAACATCGAGCTCTGGCCAGTGTGGCTCAGCTGGTTGGAACATTGTCCCATACACCAAAAGGTGGCAGTCAATTCCCAGTCAGGAGCGTACCCAGATTACAATTTGCTCCTAGTTGGGGCACATGTAGAAGGCAACCAATTGATGTTTCTCTCTCATATCAATTTTTCTCTCACTCTTGCTCTCTTCCTCTCTCTAAAATATAAAATGTGAAAAATTATTTCCACAATAAAAATATGATGGCTTATCTTTTTTTTTTTTTAACTATAGCTTCATTCTGATATTTGTTTTACAAATGGGGGGACCTATAGAAGAGTGATTCACTTACGTGGTTAGCTGTTCTTTAAGTGCTTATGTTGTTCTGTTTCTGGCACTCTAAATGTATCTACTCTACTTATCCTATAAAGAGTACATACCTACCTATACTGCACAGAGTTTTGGATGAGGAAGTAGCTTCCATCTGATTAATTTACCTAGGACTTCTCTTCTACTCTGTTTCATTTATCTCTGCTCACCTTTCCTTGGCTCTTTGATCTAATTTATTTTATCTTAATCATTAAGGTCTGTTCCCCATGAATGCTGTTCACCAAATATTTCTGATTCTTCCCCATTCTGAGTACACAAAGTCATTTTCTGGCTTTCTTTAGATTGCATGGGACTGACTTGAACGGGCCAATATATCTGACCCTTCTTTAGAAATGCAAGACCCTCTAACACTGCTTTTTCCATCTGACACAATAACCAGCAAATTTTGGGATGGTGGATGCTCCATTTGCCTAAATCTCTGAATAACTAAAATATACATAGAGCCCAGCCTGCCCACACTGAACATGTCATATGCATTTAAATATTTCTTATCTTAAATCAGTGAGATTTGGAGTGTTGTTTATTTTGCTGAAGCGTACCCTAATATATCTGGAGTGATATAATTGCCAACAATTGAATGATTGGTGAAAATGTTCATTTTGATCTTAGGATCGTTATACTGGAGTATCAGTCAATATGGCTAATGTGTTTATATTTACTGAAAACTTGAAAACGTCTGTTTAGGCCACCCAAACAAGTCATCATATTCATTGTCTTATATGGTGTAACAAGAAAATGTGAACTCAAGGCTAGATGAAGAATACTTTATATATTGCTTCTTACTTATCTAATAGCCTTGCTCTTGCCATATACAAAAGGGAAGACAAATCAATAGAAAAAATATTGGTTCTTCTAAAGTATCATTAATCATTTCTGATATTTTTAACTGACACTGATTTATTTGTAGATGACTTATTTTTAATGTATTCCATATTAACAAAAAATATTAAGCCAACTAGCCTGTCCATTTCCTTGCTAAATTTGTCAGAATGTGGCACCTGGTTCAGTTAATTCACTCTTGTCTTTTTTTCACCATAACTTTGCTATGTAGCAAAATTTTACTGTCATGAAATTATTTTGTTCTCAGTTGAATGAAAAAATAATTTGCAATTAATTTGACAGTTACAAATGAACATGTTCTCTTTTGTTTTATCTGACAGGTCTGCATAAACACTTTTTTGAGCAGTATCTTCAGTGAAGGAAAATGAAGTATAGCCTTTTAAATAATGTGCCGAAAGGTATTGAAAATTTGCCATTATCTAATTGACACTACAAAGATACCACGTATTTAGGTGTGCAAGATGTGTTTGTTTATAACAAGTCAGGTAGAATAAATTGAATATTATTTAAACGTGTCCTCTCATGGTGGTACATAGGTACAATTATGTGAGGGATAAGAAGGGTGATATTTACTTTTAGGTGTAGTGTGCTTCAGAGAACCTTGTCAGAAGTGATAGTGTGTAACTTCTGAGATTGTAATCAAAGGCAATAAAATTTCTACATGAGGCTCACTTATGTTCATTCTCTCTCTCTCTGTTCACCCTTGGACCCAAGTGGTAAAGTGACTTGCTTATGGTCACAAGCAGTTGGGTTGCAAAATGCCAAGGTTTGCTTGTCACCTTGTAAATATTGACCTTTAAATTTTTGTGCCAATAACCAATTCATCAGAGAAAAGAAACGATGTATGTATGTATGTATGTATGTATGCATGCATGCATGTATGCTCATAGGAAAATATTTATGGAAATCCATGGCCCTTATGAACTAATAATAAATAATAATGTTTGAGAAAATGCTATTAAGCTCCTGCTATAGTATATGCTATAATATTTATCTTTTAAATATTTAATTGAATTTATTAGGGTCACATTGGTTAATAAAATTATATAGGTTTCAGGTGTACAATTCTATAATATATCATCTGTATATTGTATTGTGTGTTCACTATCCCAAGTCAAGGCTTCTCCCATCCCCTTTATCTCCCCTTTACCCTTTGCTACCTCTTCCACACACATCCTCATACTATTCTCTGTGCCTATGAGGGTTTATTTTCCTTAATCCCTTCACCCTTTTCGCCCAACCCCCACCGTCCCTCCCCTCTGAGAGCTGTCAGTCTGTTCTCAGTATCTATGAGTCTGTTTCTATGTTGTTAGTTTATTTTGTTCATTACACTCCACATATAAGTGAAATCATATGGTAATTATATTTCTCTGAATCTGTATTTTCTGCTACCTTGTCTTCTAAGTTGCTGATTTCATTCTCTGCTTCATCCAACCTACTGTTTATTCCTTCTAGAGTATTCTTCATTTTAGATGAAATATTCTTCATTTCTTATTGGTTCTTTTTAATGGTTTCTATGTGCTTTTTTATGTTGTTGTAATTCTTACTAAGTTCCTTAGGCATCCTTATAACCATTTTTTTTTTAAATTCTATATCTGATAAATTGCTTGTCTCTATTTCATTTAGCTCTTTTTCTTGAGATTTATCCTGTTCTTTCATTTGGGTCATGTCTCTTTGTCTCCCCATTTTGGCTGCCTCTTTGAATTTGTTTCTGTGTATTAGGTTGATCTGCTATGCCTCCCATTCTTTGTAGGGGAGCCTATGTATTAGGTGTCCTGTGGGACCCAGTGGCACAGTCTCCTTTATCACCTGAGCTGGATGCTTGAGGAATATCCCTGTGTGGGTTATGTAGGCCCTCTTGTTGTAATTGAGTCTTGATTGTTATTGGCCCATTCGTGCATGGGGTCAACCCTCAGGCTGATTGACTATGTGGATCAAGCCAGACCACAGTGTATGAGCTATTGTGCAGATGCTGACCACACAAGCAGAATTTACCTCAGCAGGGTGCAGTGCCTGCCAAGATCTCCCTTTTGATACACTGCTTGTGAAGCTTATTGGATCCTTCTCTGATGTTATCTGGGGCTGGCCACTGAGTGTGTTGGTTCTGGGGTCTCTTCGAGGGAAACTCTGATGCAGGTCAATATCAGATCCTGCCTGTGACTGGCCCTGAGCTACCTGTTTTCAGCTACAAAACAATCCACAGTTTGTGGGTACCTCTGCTGGGCCTGAGTATGTGCAGAAAAGACCAAGCTGTGTACCAAGTCAGGCTTTTACTAGCATTGGGCCTGGGGCCAGGTCAGCAAAAGTCCCAAGGCACTCTGAGTGTGCCTCTGCCTACTGGATGCCTGTTAGGCTCAGTCACTGGAAAAGCCTCTGGCTGTACTCGATTTATATGAGTTGGGTTGTTAGTGAGTCAACAGGAAAGGGTGAGTGGTGTTCACCAGATTGATACAGGTTCAAACACAGTGCCAGTGCTAGCTGCCATCTGCAGGTGCCCGTAGACCTTTGTGATTGGGTGTGTTCTCCAGTAGTCATCAGCATGAGGCCAGCAGAGTTTACCAGTCCCACACTGACCAAGATTTGGCTCTGTGAAGAGAGGGTTCTGCACTGGTCAAGCATGCAAGAGGAAAATGGGCCTTGTCCTAGAGCCACATAACTCAGTTTCTTTCAGATTCTGACAAGAGCCTGATCTCAGCAGGGTAGGGTTCTAGGAGTCAGGATGATGGGCTAGTGAATCTCCCATGAGGGGGATATGGTAGTAAGGTTTGAGGGAAGGTGGGGGAAGTGGTCATTGCCCCAGAGCCATACAACTCAAGACTGTATTGGAGTCTGTCCAGATCTCAGCAGGACAGAGCCACCAGGGTTCGAAAGGGTGGGGCCACCAGGAGCCTGGAGAGTGGGATTGCAGATCTCCTGGGGTGGGGTTCCAGTTAACTTCATGGGAAAGGCGGGGGAATGGCCCCCTCTTCAAAGCCATACAACTCGGCCCTTGACAACCCCTGAGCCTTCCCAGAATTATATACCTTGACCAAGATAGCTGACTTCTCAGCAGGGAGCAAACTTCCTGGGTAGGGCAAGAGGGAATTTAGTAGGTAGGGCTTTACTTTCCCCTGGACTGATGCTATTTGGAGGGGAGTGTTCCACCCAAGAAAGATGGTGTCTGAAGTTTGCACAGAGATCCTAGTAGCTGTCCTGTCAGCTCTCTTTCCAGAACCACAAACCCCAGTCTCTCCTCATGACACACTAGTACATTCCACCCTTTCTCTGATAAAGCCCAGGGTGAGTTGCTCCAAAAGAGATTTTGTGCCTTAGGCCCTTAAAAGGGCTCCTGTGTCTCTAGCCAACTCCTATCTCTCCCTGGTAGACAGAATCTCCACTGATTTTCACAGCCATGTGTCATGTGGGCCCCTCTTTTTTCCTCTGATTCTCTGGTTTTAGACTCAATGCTTATCAGGGGGAACTCACCACAGTTGACACATTCCTTTGGAATCTCAGCCACTGCCTGTTGGAGCAGGGCCAGCCCTTTTCACATGTCTGCCCTTCTACCAGTTTTGATGTGCCTTCTTCTGTAAAATCTTGCTTATAAGCCTTCCCTTCAGCTAGTCTTCAGTTGATTATTCAGGTTGCTGGCTCTATATTTTTGTTGTAATTCCAGTTTGGTCCTGGGAGGAGGTGAGTGCAACATCCACCTAGTCTGATACCACCTTCAATCCTCTGCTATAGTGTTTCATCATCTTTTTGTTTGTTTCTTTGTTTTTGATGATCAAGAATTGGCAATAGGGTTGGCATTTAGAGAGTGCACTTCCTTTTATGTTACAAACCCAAAGGATACCATAAGATGGCAAATTTAGAGCAAAAAAGAGCCCAGCTTGTGAGTCAGACCTGTGTATGGATCTAACACTTGATAGCTGTGACTTTGAACAAGGGCCAAGTGAATCAATACTCATTTTTACAGATGAGTAATCTGAAGACCAAAGATGTGAACTGATTTTCCCAAGGTCATTTACCAATTCTTCTAAATTTAAATCAGGTATTCTGTTAATTATATCATGCTGTCCTGTTTGTACAGGTATTTATTTACACTAAGGAGAGTAAAAGGGAATTTTTTTAAAAAGCATTTATCAATTGCTTACAATGGAGTAAACAAAAGCACAGTGCACATATTATCCAATTTAATCCTTACAAGAATACTTTGGAATTCATGATGTGTTAATAAACCATTGAACAATTATGTTAGCTGAGATTCTTAAAGCTAGCTCAAAGTCATAGATGACATGTACAAGAAGCAACATTTAGATTTATACTTGAATCATTGTGAACCTATTTACTCTGCCATCAAATCATTGTGCCATATTCTTTATTCAATTTATGTTATTTTCTATAATGTTTACTTATTTTAAATTAGCATATTTCATTTTTTTTCATACTTAAAGGTTCTTATTCTCTATCTAAAGTTTAAATTCATTTCCCTATTCCTTGCATTGTATAGCTTTGTTCCTTAATTAAAAATACATCTTACATGTCTTTTTAAAAATTTTGGAAATTTATTTTGTTTGAAGTTTCTGAAAACAAACAAACAAACAAACAAACAAAATCCTTAGCTGAAAGGTACTTTTCCTCCATCTTGCTGTTATGTGTTCTTTACATCTAGACTTTATGTTTGACTTTGCAGAAAAACTCTAACTTTGAGTGATGAAAAGGCAAATATGCCTTCTGAGGACCACTCTCTGATGCTTTAATACCTTAGTACCAGAGAGTCATCTGGAAGATCTTAAATACAGATTAACCCAATAGTTATTTGGAGGGGGATTAGACTGTGAATTAACCTGTGAATCCTCTTTCAAAATGTCAACTGTTGACTGTACACATGATTCATATCCAGGAATATGACTTGTATTACATTCATTTCCTTACCTTATTGAAGAAGAGATGAAATTCTAGACATTAAAGACCACCAGGAGCATAGCTTCTGAATTTAATCAATTGCAATCATGAAAGTAATTTATCAAAATTGTTGAAATACATAATGGAGAAATAATGGCTTCTGACTCCACTTAAAGCTATTTATTGATAACATCTCTTAAGTAGGTTAAGTATAACATGAAATGTAAGAAAAGAAAAAAATTCACATTGCTGGTGGATTTAATTAAAAAGAATACATGATTTGCCGAAGCCAGTTTGGCTCAGTGGATAGAGCGTCGGTCTGCGGACTGAAGGGTCCCGGGTTTGATTCCGGTCAAGGGCATGTACATTGGTTGCGGGCACATCCCCAGTGGGGGGTGTGCAGGAGGCAGCTGGTCGATGTATCTCTCTCATCGATGTTTCTAGCTCTCTATCCCTCTCCCTTCCTCTCTGTGAAAAATCAATAAAATATATTAAAAAAAAAAGAATACATGATTTGACAAAATATCTGGTTTTGGTGAGCAGGTGATGCAATCTTGAAACTCAGCTTCCTTATCTTTCACATAGGATAACACTATGTATCTTACAGGGTTTTTATTAGAACCAAAAGATGTACTTTTAAAAAAATATTTGACATGCACTTATTAGTGTATAATAAGTACTTTTTAATTTCTAGAAAATAATATTACAATGATGAGTTAGGGTTGAAAATTGCTGTTTTAAATATATTGACAGGACTCATGAACTGAAATATCCTAGTGGCTGGGCAAATCAAGTAAATGCTCTGATTTCATTTTAAGAGAAGCACTGGACTAACTAAACAAAGCCTGTGTGCTTTGCTTGAATCCCATTGACCACCAGTTCAATACCCATGATATCCTATCTAATAAAAGAGTAATATACAAATTGACCATCACTCCAACACACAAGATGGCCACCCCCATATGATCAAAGATGGCTGCCCCCATGTGGACATAAGATGGCCGCCACAAAATGGCTAACAGGGGAGAGCAGTTGGGGGTGATCAGGCCTGCAGGGGAGGACAGTTAGGGGTGATGGGGCCTGCAGAGGGGGGCAGTTGGGGGCAACCAGGCCTGCAGGGGAGGGCAGTTGGGGGGGACCAGGCCTGCAAGGGAGGGCAGTTGGAGGGGACCAGGCCTGCAGGGGAGGGAAGTTGGGGGGGACCAGGCCTGCAGGGGAGGGCAGTTAGGGGTGACCGGGCCAGCAGGGGAGGGCAGTTGGGGGTGACCAGGCCTGCAGGGGAGGACAGTTAGGGATGACCAGGCTGGCCGGGGAGGGCAGTTAGGGTGACCAGGCCCGCAAGGGAGGGCAGTTAGGAGTGACCAGGCCAGCAGGGCAGGGCAGTTGGGGGTGACCAGGCCAGCAGGGGAGGGCAGTTAGGGTGACCAGGCTGGCAAGGGAAGACAGTTAGGGTGACCAGGCCAGCAGGGGAGCAGTTAGGCATTGGTCAGGCTGGCAGGGGAGTGGTTATGGGGTGATCAGGCTGGCAGGCAGAAGTGATTAAGGGCAATCAGGCAGGCAGGCAGGTGAATGGTTGGGAGCCAGCATTCCTGGATTGTGAGAGGGATGTCTGACTGCCCGTTTATGTCCAATCTCACTGGGATCGGGCCTAAATAGGCAATCAGACATCCCTCGAGGGGTCCCAGATTGGAGAGGGTGCAGGCTGAGCTGAGGAACACACCCCCGCCCCCCCATGCACAAATTTCATGCACCGGGCCTCTAGTAAAGAGATAGACAAAATTACTACTTCCCTTATATCTAAGCAATCTTTTAAATAAGACACTTACTGATTTTTTACCTAATTAAATATCTAGTAAATCAGTTTCTAGCAACATGTCAGAGTCTCATTAGAAACACATAGAAATATGAGATTAAATATATCAAAATATAAACTTTATTATATAGGTAATTTTTAAAAAAATCTTCAGGTACTTGAAAGTAAAAGATAATTTTAAAGTTTGGCATTAAATATGAGCTGATATTTCAGTGGCCCATAAAGTTTTCAACACTGTATATATGATTTAGTAGGGAAATAGGTTTCCAAAACAAATGGAGCTGCCCTGTGACCCAGAATCTATAGGAGGAAGAGAAACTAAAACTTACATAAAGTGAAATGCCTTCAAAGGATGGCTCATCTGACAAAATAGATTATAATACCTAAGATATTGTGAGGAAACTTGCCATCTGTCCAAATCCTTTGGGATGGCTCAGCCTTCAAAATCTGTCATTTTAATTCACCATACAAATATATTGAAAGACTAAGAGAAAAACAAATGTTATAATCTCAAGATATATAGAATACATATCTGATCAAACATAATGTCCATTCATAACTTTATAAAGCTCTTAATACATTACAAATAGACTCCCTTAACCAATAAAGGGATTCACCAAAAACATTCTACTTAGCATTGTAATGGAAGGCCTAACCATTGTAATAAGAGAAGAAAATGTTTTTAAAAGGTAAGAGAAAGGAAAGAATAAAAAGAAAGTAATCAATTGTCTTTATTCACACATAATAGGATTATCAACACAGAAATTTCAATAACCTCTACCAATTATTAGAACCAGAAAAGTAACAGTGTTTTAGGGTAAACAATTAATGGGAAATAAATTATAACTTAAGTAGCAACAGCCAATTTGAAACTATCATAACAAAAAATGTTTTTATTTTTAATAACAAAAATCTAAGATCACCTAGTAGTAAATCTAACAAAAGCTGTGAAAGACTGTGGAGAAAATTATAAATATTATTGAAGGCAATGTATTAGGGTTCTCCAAAGAAACAGAAGTAATGAGATACATATAGAAAGAGATTTATTATGAGGGATTGGCTCATGCATTTATCGAGGCTAAGTTTCACTATCAGCAGTGTGAAATCTGGAGGGTCAGGAAAGCTGGTCGTACAGTTCTGTCAGAGCCAGCAGCAAGAGTACTGCACAGCTCTTCTGATCTGACTGGCTCTGAGTTCATGTATTTTTTTAAATTCTCCCATTCAACTATGCTATGGCTGGTTCCTGCTTAAATCCTGCCCACTGTACTAACTGTTGGGAACTTAGTCCAAGTTCCTCCTTTATCCTCTGCTCACTAGTTACAAGTATTGGGTCCAAGCCCCTCTGCCTGGGGCTAGGCCTCCTAGGATGCCGGATCTTAGATGGAGAAGCCATGAGAGGTTGTGGGTGTATAAGAATGAGTCTTTATTGCTGAAGCCAGTGGCCACATCAGACAAGAACAGTCCTCTCAGCAATGCCCATACAGGCAGGCAGCCGGACACTGGCTGGTGAACATATATCTTTCTCATAAAGCAGCATCAGTCTCTGTACCCACTGCTATTATCTGAGCAGCCACACACTGCCTCCTAGACCCACTGCTTCACATCCTAGTGGTATCTGAGCTCTCCATCTCAATAGCTTCTCCTGTCTCTCCTTCCCAGCTTCCCTCTCTAGTAGACTTCTTCACACACTCCATCCTAGCTGCTCGCTCACCATACTTCAGCAGACTTCTTCTCACTCTCGCCTCAGCCTACGCCAGCTAACTAGCTGGTCAGTAACCTACTTTTCCACTATTTAGACAAAGAAGGCTTCATGCCAACAGTGACATCAATAATATTTGCTTCAGAAGGGCACCATGTACCTTGTGTCCTTGCACCCGCTCATGGTATCTTGGCCTGATTAGGATTCCCAAGCTCAGGGCAGCCTTGACCAGCTGGTGCACTCTAAACAGTGTCCCCATAAGTTCTAATAAAAAACTACAGACCTGAGAAGCAGGGCAGGCAATAGTGTCAAGTTTCAGTAGGAGTCTAAAATCTTGAGAATCAGGGGCACCAATGCCTGAGAGCAGGAAAAAATGGATGTCCCAACCCAAGTAGAAAATGAATTTGCCTCTCCTTCATCTTTTTGCTCTTTCAGACTCTCAAATAATTGGATGAGGCCCATCCACATTGGTGAGTGCCATCTTCTTTACTCAGTCTACTAATTCAAATGCTAATCTCTTCTAGAAACACCTTTTACAGATAGAGTAAAAGAAAGCTATCTGGGCCCTAACTGGTTTGGCTCAGTGGATAGAGCATCAGCCTGCGGACTGAAAGGTCCCAGGTTCGATTCCGGTCAAGGGCATGTACCTTGGTTGTGGGCACATCCCCAGTAGGAGGTGTGCAGGAGGCAGCTGATAGATGTTTCTCTCTCATCGATGTTTCTAACTTTCTATCCCTCTCCCTTCCTCTCTGTAAAATATCAATAAAATGTATTTTTTTAAAAAAACTATCTGGGCATCCCTTAGCCCAGTCAAGTTGACACATTCAATTAATCATCACGAGTCATGAAAGAAGACTTTATTGTATCAGTTATGGATTGTGTTCAGTTCATGACAGGAAACATTAAGAGTGGAGTAATTTTAAAAATTTATTTTACTTTAATATAAAATGAACCCTGAAGGAGGTTGATTTGGGCTGGTACAATGACTACATATTGGTTTCAGGGACCTAGGCTTCCTTGAGCTTTCCACTCTACCATCCTCAGCATATGACTTTTATTATCTTCATAATCAAAGGATGGCTGCTCAGTGTCCAGCATGACATAAGCATTACAAGCTTGAAGAAAGGGAAGGATGAAGAGGGTGGGGGCAATTTTGGTGCCAATAAAGTCTGCCTCTTTTTAAAGAGCTTTCTTTTGTACCCTGTCCAGCAACTTGCACTTATATTTTATTGACCAGAAATATGTCACATTGGCTCCCTACCTGCGAGGAGGCTGTGAAATGTAATTTTCCTCCTGAGGTTATTGCTACCCTGAACAAAATTGGAGTTTTGTTACTTAGGAATAAGGCAGTATGGGTATTGTACAGGAAACCAGCAGCCCCTGACACATTCAGTAACTGGAAAACTATTCCTAGTTTAGACATGTGAAGATTCACTATCAAAATGATATTAATTCTGCCCTAATTAGTATATGAATTTAATACAATTTTAATTAAATTTGTAATTGTATTTTTTCATCGATATTGAAAAATTCACATGAGAGAGCACACAGCATAGTGATTAAAATCATAAACTCTAGAGCCCGACTGACTGGCTTTAAATTCAGGCTTTGCCACTTACAAGCCATGTGACCTTGGAAAATTAATTAACCTCTCTGTAGTTCAATCTCTTCATTGATAAAATGAAGATGATAATAGTAGTACCTCATAGAGTTGTTTCCTATAAGGAAAAAATAGTTACTTTTTTTAAAGCACATCACACAGAACCTGTTACATAGTAAGTGCATTGTATTTGTTAAACATATATTAACATGAAATTAGAAAAAGATCCAACAAAATCCAAGGTAGTTTTGAATATGTCTAAGGAGTCCTATTACATATCACAAATTATTACAAAATGGTATTAAAATAATGTATTTCCCTGGCCGGGAGGCTCAGTTGGTTGGAGCATCATCCCATACACAGAAAGGATGTGTACAAAAGTTTGCAGGTTCAATTCCCAGTCAGGGTACATACCTAGGTTGCAGGTTCGATCCCCAGTTAGCATGTGCAGGAGGCAACCAATCCATATTTCTCTACCTCTCTCTCCCTTTTCTATAAAAAGCATATCCTCTGGTGAGGACAAACACACACACACTCACACACACACTCTCTCTCTCTCTCTCTCTCTCTCTCTCTCTCTCTCTCTCTCTCAGACACAAATAATGTATTATCAAAGCAGGAATAGGCAGACCAATGAAATAGAATTAGAGAGTTCACCAACTGATTGAAACACGCAAGAGAACTTGGTCCATGACAGAAAAGGCAGTAAAACTCAAAGGAGAAAGGATAAGATTGTAAATAAATGATGTTGGGACAATTGGTTTCCTGTATGGGGGGGGAAATGTATCCCTATTTCATAGTACACTCAAAGTTAATTTCAGATAAATTAAAGATAGAAATGTAAAAATAAATAATCAAACATTTAAGTCATTAGATAAAATTATAGGAGAATATCTCTATAACCACCAGGTATGAAAGGACTTCTTAAGTAGAATAAACTCGAACTGCCAATGAAAAGATTGGTAATTTGCCTACATAAAAATTTGAAACCTTTGTTAATAAACTGAAAACACTATGACAAAATAAAAAGTTAAAATGGCAAATTTTATGTTATGTGTATTTTCCATAATATATTTTTAATCTGAGGCAAATATGGGTAAATATTCACCTTTTATATTTAGATGCTAGATACTTGGGTTCTATATTATTATTTAAATTTTCTTTATTCTTAGAATAGTTCAAAAATATCAATGTTGCATTTATTCAGAAGAAAATATAAATATGCTACTTGAAAAATTTCACCTATCTGGATATAGGGACTTCATTAGTTTACTTACCAATGACATCACAGTTCATTGCATTAAATATTAAAATTAATAAATGAAAGCAATCCCAACCCACTCAAATGGTTTGTACACTGAAGCAATGCATTCTTTTATGAGTGCAAAAGTTTGAAATTCATTTGACTGTCAAGCAGACAAGGGTCATACACCTTGATAATCTCAGCAGTTTGTGGAGAAAGCTGCATTTAAATTTTAAAAGGCAAGCAAAACAGACATACTACATTTGCACTGTTCCCATTAGAATTGTAGGCTATGAATCAGCAGAAAAGAGTGCTATACAGGCTACTTCCAAGGCTATGTCTAATTGTGTGAAAATTCATATTTTATGTTGTATCCATATATTCTATAGTAAGGAGACATTTTTTGCCATGAATTTTGTAAGAGGAACTTAACTAGAGGTTCATTTTCACCTGTTTGATGTTCTTCCTAAAACAATTGAGGGTTATGTTTCTTAGTAAAAAAAAAGAGTGAATTGGGAATAGTTTTAAGTGTGCAATGTAAATAAGAAGAAATTCTGATCACATGATAGAAGAAATTCTGATCACATGACAGAACTTTCACTTATTAACTGGAGAATGTTGAGCAGTTGCTTACTTAGTATAGGTCTCTATCTCATAATATAAAAAAGATTAGTTTGATACCAAATCATCTCTGAGGATCAACCATTCTATATTAACAAGGGTTTTTCTTATTTTATAAAGATAAAAATAATTTCAGAATCTTGAAGTAAAACCCAATTTAAAAGAGTGTCAGTGCTGACTATATACCTGGCAGTTCTCCAAATTAACTTCCCTGTAGAATATAATGTTTCTTAAAGGTGCTACTTTGAGACTAATATATACTATTAAAACTAAAAAGTAACCACAGAAATTTTTTCCAACTTTAAGAGCACCGAAATATGTTTTTCTTAGGGGAGAATAATGTGATATTGTTTATAATTGCCAGAATGAGATGTTAATAGGTTGGTTTTTTTTTAAATACATTTTTATTGATTTCAGAGAGGAAGGAGCCCATAACCCAGGCCTATGCCCTGACCAGGAATCCAACTGCAAACTCCTGCTTCATAGATAGGCGCTCAATCACTGAGCCATGCTAGTTGGGCAATAGGTTGGTTTTAAATTCTCTACAGATCGAGCCATATGTGCACCCTGGCAGACTGCTTCCACCTTCATGGTCATGGTACACTACTGGCCCCATAGTCCATTGACCAGAACTAGTCACTTGGCCCTCCTTTACTGCAAGAGTTCTGGGAAGTATGGGTGGAGCATACTGATTTTCATTGTTCCAGCTGGGCCAGCCAGCTCTGTGACCCTGACTAGACAGGACATTTCCAGTTAAGCTTATGTGTGTAGCTGGGGAGGGCAGGATGTGTAGTGTATAGCCTAAGAAAAAGCTCAGGCAGCAGGCGTTAAAACTCTATTGGGTCTGACAGAGGCCATAAAGATAGTTTAGATACACATACAGGCATACCTTGTTTTATTGTGCTTTGCTTTATTACACTTCATGGATGTTGTTTTTTTTGTTTGTTTGTTTGTTTGTTTTTTACAAATTGAAAGCAAGAACCTCTACCAGCAAAAGATTACTCCCTTTATTGCGATACTCGCTTTATTGCAGTGATCTGGAATGGAACCACAATATCTCCAAAGTATGCATGTGCTTTAATGGACAAAATTTTCTAAATAAGGCTGCAGAATATTTTTTTCAGAGAGGTTTCAGGAAAAATATTGCATAAATTATAGCTTAGATTCAGGGGGATTAAGTTTTTATTGTTTTCAGGGCCTCTTTCTATTCTCAGAATTCAGTGCTACTTTCTGGGGTTTGATTGTACCCCAGATAACCTGAATTCTGTCATCTGGAACAGATAAAATTGGGAAAATATGCAGTAATGTAGTGTTTTCAAAATGTGCTTGCTAAAAGTCAGCTGGGACAACTTGTTAGCTACTAGTACATAAATTACCATATCTTTCCCCCAAGAAATTAAACTTCAGTACTTCTGTGTTAGAGCCCAGATCCCTGTAACAAGTATATTAGGTGATTCTTATTTTCAGGCAATTTTGGAGAACACTGTGGTAGGTATAATAGTACTGTACACTCTCTATAGTTAAAAAAACACACACATATTTGACTCTGTTTAAACTTTTAAGTTCCCTGAGTCTGAAGAGAGATAAATTTTCAGCCATCTTAGTAGCATGTCATATCCTGTCTTTGTTAGATTACTAAATCCTCAATAATGAGGTATTTCTGCCATATTCATAAACTTACCACTTCCAACTACATTGTTCCCATCTTGATTTGGCATCATCTTTATCTAGCCCAATATATTTTCTCCTGTTAGGTATTCTAGTTAATTCAATGTATAGTCACATTTCCCTTCCTTTTCCCACCCAATACTTTCCCCAGTGTGACTTTACCTTATTTGTCTGTTGGCCAGAAAGGGAGGTGGGAATTGATTGTAAGAGGATCTGGAATTGTCTTGCAAGGCAGAAGAAACCTGTGCTACTTTAAGAGGGCAGTAGACCACTTTTGCAGTCCCAGTGGGTTCAGGGGAATCTGGGAATTCAAGATATCAAGTATTCTTTTTTTAAAAAAGTATTTTTTTGTTGATTTCAGAAAGGAAGGGAGAGGGAGAGAGAGAGAATCATTGATTGTCTGCCTTCTGCACACCCCACACTGGGGATTAAGCCTGCAACCTGGGCATGTGCCATGACTGGGAATCAAACCGTGACCTGGTTCATAGGTCAGTGTCAACCACTGAGATACGCCAGCTGGGTGGATTTCAAGTATTCTTGAAATGTCCTCATCCCAAGATCCAGAGTCCCTTTCCCTTCCTATGGTTGACCTGTCTTCGACATAGGGTTGAGAATTCCAGCTTCTCAAGCTCCTCTACACTTATAAATAAGTCTGAACCATGTCCTCAGGTTTTTCTGCCCTCCAGCTGGAGAAGATGAGTTTCTTTATGTGCTGCCAAGGAAGCCCTCTGATTTTCACGTTTTGCTTAAATTAGTGATTAACCCTTATCATAGTTTTTCTCCAGTGCATCAATAATATCCACAAAAGTTATCCAATTCCAAGGGAGCCAGGTCTTTGTCCCCCAACACTAACCAATAATTAGATGCAGGCTTTGTCCATGAAGGGGATGTAACTTTGGGCACTGTTGATTTTTTAGGGCAAGAGCAATTCCCAGAGAGGGACTCAGCTGTGAGCCTTAATAGCCCCACTACCAACAAACAGGGAAAAGAGTAGCTTGGTCATCCTGATGGGGATATATGACTGGAGAACTGCACCACATACTATAATTTGTAAAGAGGCTAGTAGTCTGTTATTATAGATTGTATTGTAGTTAAGGCGGTTTTCTTTTCAAGCTTAACACTTTGCACTTGCTTGTTTTTTTCTCAATTCCTTTATTCTAATGCTAACCGTGTCGAGTCACACTCGACATCCGAGTGCAAAAGGTTAAATATTTTTTCAATAGAACACTTTAAAACAGAATGAGCCATTTAACTATATTTTTTGGTCAATAAATATTTATGGAATGCTTACTATGCCAGGCACTATGATAGGCACTGTGGATACAACCATAAATATTATGTAATTGAGAGAATAAAACCATCCCCTTTAGTCCTGCCAAATGGAGACTGAAAATTAGAATCATACTTGACTTAGAATTTAGTCATTATAAAAATTGTTTTGACAGCTTCAGCTGCATTTTTCTGTAGTTGAGCAAAAGGCCATGAAGAAGTGTATGGCTCAGCAACCATATTATTTCCCATTCCCAATCAGCTAAAAAAAATCCAAAAAGGAAGAAGGTATTAAGGAGATGATGAGGAGCAATGAACACTTGCCTGTATAATATAATAAACTAGCATGAATGTGAGAGAGGCTGTCTTGCAAACTATAAGGCAGTTGATTGTTTGTTTTTTTTTTGCTTGGTTTTATTAAGGTATAATTTACATTGAATAAATTTCTTCAATTTCAAGTGCACAATTTTATGAACATTGGCATATTATTGATCATGTAACCATCACCAAAGTAAAGATATAGAACATTTTCATCACCCCCAAAATTTCCTTGTGCTTCTTTCTAGTCTATGTCCTCCCTACTGATCCAATTTCTGCAACTGTGAGTTTGCCTTTTCTATAATAACACATAAATAAAATTATACAATATGTAGTCTTTTGTATCTGAATTTTTTAACTTAGCATAACCCCTTGAGATTCACTAACAAAAATTGTATGCAAATATTTATAGTTTTATTCATAATAGCTCCAAGCTGAAAATAACACAAATGTCCATCAACTGGTAGAAGGATAAAGGAAATGTGTGTTATACTCATACAATGGAATACTACCCAGCAATGAAATCGACAAACAACTGATAAAAACATTAAGAGTCTACTATTTTATGTGTATACTAAGTTATGTTTTTTTTTTTACTGATAAATTCAATTTACAAACATAAGAGAATAAAATCAGTCAGTGTCTTGATACAGCTATGTGTTAAAATAAGAACTTGGATGCTTGACAGCAGGAAATGATAAATTACTACTACTCCTGTGTCTTATGAAAGTGATGCCTTTTACTAATCTATTTTATATCTTCACAATTTCTCTTTCTTATAACCAACACTAGTGGCCTGGTGCATAAATTTGTGCACATTGAAAGAAAATTAATTAGAAGAAATATTTTAACCTTTTGCACTGGGATGTCAAGATTAAAATTACTCTTTGAATGTATCAATAATTTGAAATATAAAAAAATCCAAATAAATAAGTTTGTATGAAAAGAAACTCCAGTTTTTTATTCTACTGCCACGCTTTGTAAAAATCTGGGGTATTTAAAAAATTAAATCCCGAGTAGAATAAAGGAATCGAGAAAAAAGCAAGCGAGTGCAAAGGGTTAATATCGCTATTCGCCCTTTCTCTATAATAGAAGTGTCAACCAAATTCAGCATTGACAATGACAGATCGAAACATACGCATGCAATTGGTGCCAGTGAGAGTTTTATATGAATTGAGCGTGTGTGGGTCAACTTAGCCTTTTATAAATATAGAATTATCTTGCTTAATTAGACCCACTTTCTGATGTAGCTAAACTTTTTCCAGCCCAGTGAAGCACCCCGACTTCTCTTTCAGGTAATTGTCAGCAACATAGCAGTAAATATCAATACGAAGCAGATTATTATTGTAGATCATGCAGGGAGAACAAAGGGTAAAATATTTAACTGTAGCAGTGTTTGACTATATTCTGTGCAGTGACAAGGTCACCATTTCTTATTTCTTTTCAATTGGGTCAAGTTTCTAAATCTCCATTTTCTGGCTAATGAAAAGAAAATAGGATTCTACCAAGTCTCCTACCTACCTACTCCAGGACTTCTGTGAGGATCAAATGAGATGAGGCATGGGAAAATGCTTCACAGACATTTGGTTATAGTGCAAAATGTTTCCACCTGGGTGTTCCTGGCTGAAGAAACTGCAAGGAGGCTAGACGCTAGGGAGAGGAAGCCAGGCATTGCTACGTGACATCATTACCCGGACAGTTGGACACTTAGTATATTAGCCTTTTATATAGATAGATATACTCTTGTGTATGTTGACTTGCCAGGATTTGGGAATAGCCAGCCTGGTAAATGTAAAATTCCCCACTAGAGTGTGAGATACAACAGTAGTCCCTGGCATGGGATTGGTAAAACACTTAAGGAAATTGATTCAGCTATAAGAAGCATCTTAAATATACCCATACATATTCACTGGATTCACTTATGGAATTATATCCTATGAAAATAGAAATTCAATCCAAGTTTATTATACAACTAGAAGCCCAATGCATGAATATTCATGCTAGAATGGGCTTTCCTTTCCCTGGTGCCGGCACCACCTTTCCACTCCAGCCCAGCCCCTTTCAGAGATGCCTCTTTCCGCTCTGGGAGCCGCCTCTTTCTGCTCTGGGAGCCACCTCTTTCTGCTCCGGCCCCGGCGTCCCACACTGCCCAGAGGCCCTGAGAGACCTGGGGTGGAGCAGAATGCCTGAGAGACCGGGAGTGGAGCAAGCATCCCACCCGCGTCACTAGGTGCCTGTATATGCAAATTAACTGCCATCTTTGTTGGGTTAATTTGCATATCACTCCTGATTGGCTGGTGGTGTAGCAGAGGTATGGTCAATTTACATGTTTGTCTGTTATTAGGTAAGATGATGTTCAATGCACTTTTATTCATTTTATTTTATTTTAACTTTATTTATTAGAAAATTTTTAGTTTTACAGAAAAATTGAGCAAAAATGCAGAGTTCCCATATATGGCCTTTCCACTCTTCCATAGTTGCCTGTTATTAACATCATGTATCTGTGTACTATATTAGTTACAACTCATGATCCAATATTGATATATCATTATTAACTAAAATTCATAGTATACATTAGAGTTGATACTTGGTATTGTATATTCTACTAGAGGCCTGGTGCACAAAATTCATGCATGGGGGGGTGTCCCTCAGCCCAGCCTGCACCTTCTCCAATATGGGGCCCCTCAAAGGATGTCCTACTGCCGGTTTACAGGGATTGGGCCTAAACCGGCAGTTGGACATCCCTCTCACAATCCGGGACTGCTGGCTCCTAACTGCTCACCTGCCTGCCTGCCTGCCTGCCTACCTGATTGCCCCTAACCACTCTGCCTGCTGGCCTGCTCACCCCCAACTGCCCCCTGCCCCAGCCTTCTCACCCCCAAATGCCCCCTGCCAGCCTGATCACCCCCAACTGCCCCCCGTGCCAGTGTGCTCACCCCCAACTGCCCCCCTGCTGGCCTGCTTGCCCCCACCTTCCCTCCCCACTGGCCTGCTCACCCCCAACTGGCCCCCCTGCTGGTCTGCTCACCTGCAACTGCCCCCGACCAGCCTGATCACCCCCAATGCCCCCCCCCACTGGCCTGATCACCCACAACTGCCCTCCCCTCTTAGCCTCTAACAGCCTCTACCTTGGCACTGCCACCATGGCTTTGTCCAGAAGAACATCTGGAAGGTCTCCTGTAAGGTCTCCCAGTCTAATTAGTATATTACTCTTTTATTAGTATAGATAGAGGCCTGGTGCATGGGTGGGGGCTGGCTGGTTTGCCCTGAAGGGTGTCCCAGATCAGGGTGGGCGTTCCCTTGGGGCGTGGGGTGGCCTGGGCGAGGGGCCTGTGGTGGTTTGCAGGCCAGCCATGCCCCCATGGGGTGACGGTCCCCGCTGGGGGTGCATGGCCAGCCTGGATGAGGGGCTGATGGCTGTTTGCAGGCTGGCCAAGCCCCCCAGTGGGGACCCTCACCCCATGGGGGCATGGTCAGCCTTGGTAAGGGGCTTTTTTTCTTTTCTTTTTTATTTTCAGTGCCTCCTTGAGTGGAGGCCGGGGCCTGCTGGAAGCAGGTATCTGGGATTTATTTATCTTCTATAATTGAAACTTTGTAGCCTTGAGCGGAGGCCAGGGCCAGCCAGGACAGGCGGGAAGCTTAGCTTCCTTCATCGCCGGGGGCAACCCAAGCCTCCTGCTTGCTCCAGCTCCGTGGCCACCACCATCTTTGCTGGGTTAATTTGCATACTTGCTCCTGATTGGCTGGTGGGTGTAGCAGAGTGATGGTTAATTTGCATGTTTCTCTTATTAGTGTAGATGGGTTTTGACAAATTCATTATGTCATGTATCTACAATTATAGTATTTTACAAAATAATTTCACTGTGGTAAAAGTACCTTTTGCACCACCTATTTATCCCTTCCCCTCTCTCCCCTAAACTCCTGGCAACCACTGATATTTGTACTGTCTATATAGTTTTGCCATGACAGAATGTTAAATAGTGGGAATAACACAGTACCTTTTCCAGATTGGATTGTTGTTATTGTTGTTGTTTTAATTTAGCAATATATTTTTAATGTTCCTGCATTTCTTTTTGTGACTTAATAGCTTTTTCTACTTTATTGCTTAATAATATTCCATTGTATTGATGTACCACAGTTTGTTTAGCTCTTCGCCTATGGAAAGACACCTTAGCTGCTGCCCACTTTTACTAATTATAAATAGGGCTGCTATAAATATTTGTATGTGGGTTTTTGTTTGCACATAACTTTTTAAGTCAATTGAGGTAAGTGCCAATCTTTATATTGTATGGTAAGACTATGTTTAGTTTTATAAGCACTATCAAATTGTCTTCCAAAGTGACTGCTCCATTTTGCATTCCCACCAAGAATGAATGAAATTCCTTTTACTCTACACCCTTGCCAGCATTTGTGTTATTAATGTTTTGGAGTTTAGCCAATCTAATAGGTGGGTAGTGTAATCTCATTATTGTTTAACTTGCAAATCTCAAAAATATGGTGTTGAGCATCTTTACAAGGCATATTTTCCAGTTGTATATCTCTTTGTTAATGTGTCTATTCAGATCTTTTACCCATATTTTAATTGAGTTGTTTTTTTTGTTACTGATAAGTTTAAGAATACTTTCAATATTTTAGATTTGAGTCTTATTAGTTATGTGTTGTGAAAGTGTATTATCGCAATCTGTGGATTTTCTTTTCATTCTCTTAACAGTGGCTTTCCCAAAGCAAAATATTTTAGTTTTAATGAAGTCCAACTTATTATTTTTTCTTTTATGTATCTTGTTTTTGGCATTATATTTAAAAATTCATTGCCAAACCCAATCTCACATGGATTTTCTCCTAATTGTCTTCTAGAATTTTTATAGCTTTGTGTTTTATATTTAAGCATATGATTCATTTTGTGTTAATTCTTGTGAAAGTTATAAGAGGTTTAAGGTTTGTGTCTAGACTCATCCCCTCTCCCCGCCATGTTCCAGAACCATTTGTTGAAAAGACATTTTTCTCTTCACTGAACTGACTGCTTCTTTATCTAAGATCAGTTGACTATATTTATTTGGCTCTATTTCTAGACTCCCTAGTCTGTTCCACTAATCTATGTCACTGTTATTTCACAAATACCATACTGCCTTGATTACTATAGCTTGAAGTCATCTTGCATTAGTCTAACAACTTGATCTTCAATATCATGTGGGCTATTCTGAGCTTTTTGCTGTTCCATACAAATTTTAGAATAAGTCAACATCCACTAGTAAGTTGCTGGGACCTTTTTTTAGGCTTGCATTGAATCTTCAGATCATTTGGGAAGAGCAAACATCTTAACAATATTGAATCTCCCTGTATGGACATGGGATATCTCTCCATTTATTTAAGTCTTTAATTTATTTCATCAGAGTTTTATACTTTTTCTCATAAATATCGCATGCATTTGTTGTTAAATTTATACATAAGTATTTTGTTTTATTCATACTAATGTAAATGGTTTTATGTTTTTAATTTCAAATTCCAATAGTTATTCTGGCATATAGAAGAGCAATTGATTTATATATATTTACCTAGTATCCTGAAACCTTGCTATAATTGCTTCTGAGTCCCAGGAGGTGTTTTTTTGTTGTTGTTGTTGATGTTATTGTGGATTATTTGGGATTTGTTTTTATAGAGGCAATCATGTAATCTGTGAACACAAACAATTTTTCCTCTTTCGCAATTGGCGTACCGTATATGTCCCTGTCTTGTATTATTGCCTGAGTTGAAACTTCCAGTACAACATTGCTTATCTTGTTCCAAATCTTAGGGGAAGAATGTCTAATTTCTTACTGTTAAGTATGATGTTAACTTTAGGGTTTTTTTTTTTTTTTTGTAGGTGTTGTGTATAAAATAAGGAATTTCTCCTTTAAGTTTACTGAGAATTTTCATCCTGAATGGGTTTTGGATTTTCAAATGCATTTTATGTATTTATTGGTATGATCATATGACTTTTCTTATTTAGCCTGATTTAAGGGATTACATTAATTGTATTTGGAATGTTGAACTAGCCGTGTATACCTAGGATAAATCCCACTTGTTCATAGTTTGTAATATTTTTTGTACATCACTGGATTTGATTTGCTAATATTCTGTTGAGGATTTTGCATTTATGTTCCTAAGAGACATTGGCCTGTTGTTTTTCTTTCTTGCAATGTGTTTGTCCTCTTTTGCTATTATAGTAATGCTGGCTACATAGAATGAGTTGGGGAGTGTTCCCTATGCTTTTATTTTTGGGGAACAGATTATAGAGAGTTGCTATCATTTCTTCCTTAAATGTTTGTTAGAATTCACCAGTGAACCCATCTGAGCTTGCTGCTTTCTGTTTAAAATGCTTAAGTATTGATTCAATTTCTTTAGTAGATATAGGCCTTGTCAATTATCTCTTTCTCCTTGTATGGTATTTGATAGTTTGTATCTTTCAAAGAATTGGTCCATTTCATCTAGTTGTCAAATACGTGGGCATAGCTTTGTTCCTGTTGTTCCTTTATTAATCTTCTAATGTCCAAGGCTTCAGTGGTATAGGCGCCTTTCATTCCTGATATTAATTTGTCTCCTCTCTTTTTTACATAATTAGGTTTGATGGAAATTTATTACTTTTACTTATCTTTTAAAGAACCAGCTTTTGGTTTCCTTAAATTTATTTATTGTTTTTCTGCTTTAAATGTCCTTGATTGTTGCTCTAATATTTATTATTTAATTTTTTCTGATTACTTTAGGTTTAATTTACCCCTCTTTTTCTAGTTTACTAAGGTAGAAGTTTAGGTTACTGATTTTAGAGCTTTCATCTTTTCTAACATATGCACTTAATGCAATAAATTTCTGTTTAAGCACTGCTTTCATTGCATCGTACAAAATTTTATAAGTTGTATTTTCATTTTAACTTAGTTAAAACATTTTTTATTTTTCTCCTGAGACTTCTTTGATCCATGTGCCACTTAGAAGTATGTTGTTTAATTTCCAAATATTTTGGGAAATCTTTGCTATTGATTTCTAGTTAAATTTAATTGTTGTTTGAGAGCATGCTTTGTATGATTTCTATTTTCAAAAATTTGTTAAGGTTTTATGACCCAGAATATTCTGTGTGAGAGTCTGAGAAGAATGTGTAGTCTGCTGTTGTTGAATAAAGTAGTCTACAAATGTCAATTATATCCCAATGATTGAGGGTGCCATTCAGTTCAACTACACCCCTACTTATTTTCTGCCTACTAGATCTATGAATTAGTGATAGAGGAGTGTTACACTCTGCAACTTTAAAAGTGGATTCAACTATTTCTTCCTGCAGGTCTATCAGTTTTTGCCTTACATATATTGGTATCTTGACACTCAATTGTTGGTGCACACACATTAAGGATTCTTATGTTTTCTTAGATAACCAACATTATTATGTAGTTCCCATATTTGTCGGTAATAATTTTCCTTGAAGTCTCCTTTGTCTGAAGTTAATATAGCCATGACAATTTATTTTGGTTAGTGAAATAGTATGATATATCTTTATCTCTTTATTTAAATCTATCTTTATATTTAAAGTGGGTTTCTTGAGGGCAACATATAGTTGGTTTGTGCGTTTGATCCATCTGACAGTCTCTGTCTTTTAAATTGGTGCACTTACACCAAGCATGTCAAACTCGCGGCCCATGGGCAGCATGTGGCCCACAACGAATATTTTTGCAGGCCAGCCAATATAACGGTATGTAAGAAACATTTTAATAAAAATTTTGTAACTTAGCCAAAACCAGTTTGGCTTAGTGGATAGAGCGTCGGTCTGCGGACTGAAAGGTCCCAGGTTCGATTCTGGTCAAGGGCATGTACATTGGTTGTGGGCACACCCCCGGTAGGGGGTGTGCAGGAGGCAGCTGGTCGATGTTTCTCTCTCATCGATGTTTCTAGCTCTCTATCCCTCTCCCTTCCTCTCTGTAAAAAATCAATAAAATATATTTTTAAAAAATTGCGTAACTTAATTTTTACAATATCTTGTTATACATAATTGTTAATAATGAACTACAACATTCGCTAATGACTGATTACTATAATCGTGTTGCAGTCATTTCCCTTAAGCGCCTTATGCACAGGCGCACCATTTTCTCTCCACTAATACTAGCAGCACATATTTTATTTTTATTGTTTAAAATATTACATATATTAGTACATATATCACTTTTTCCCCCCATTGACCTTCCCACAGCCTCCCCTAACCCCTGTCGCATGCCCTCATCCCACCCCCCCCAGTGTCTTGTGTCCATTGGTGTGCTTATATGCATGCATACAAGTCCTTTGGTTGATCTATTTCCCTCCATCCTCAACACTCCCCAGCCTTCCCACTGTAATTTGACAGTCTGTTCAGTGCTTTACTGCCTCTGTATCTATTTTTTTATTCATCAGGTTATAATGTTCTTTATTTTCCATAAATGAGTGAGATCATGTGGTATTTTTCTTTCATTGCCTGGCTTATTTCACTTAACATAATGCTCTCCAGGTCCATCCATGCTGCTGCAAATGGTAAGAATTCTTTCTTTTTTATAGCAGTGTAGTATTCCATTGTGTAGATGTACCATAGTTTTCTAATCCACTCATCTGCTGATGGGCATTTAGGCTGTTTCCAAATCTTAGCTATGGTGAATTGTGCTGCTCTGAACATAGGGGTGCATATATCCTTTCTGATTGGTGTTTCCAGTTTCTTGGGATATGATCCTAGAAGTGGGATTACTGGGTCAAATGGAAGTTCCATTTTTAGTTTTGTGAGGAAACTCCATAATGTTCTCCACAGTGGCTGCACCAGTCTGCATTCCCACCAGCAGTGCACGAGGGTTCCTTTTTCTCCCCATCCTCGCCAGCACTTGTCGTTTGCTGATTTGTTGATGATAGCCATTCTGACAGGTGTGAGATGGTACCGCATTGTCGTTTTGATTAGCATCTCTCAGATAATTAGTGACTTTGAGCGTGTTTTCATATGTCTCTTGGCCTTCCTTCTGTCTTTAGCAGCTGATTGCCTGACTTGTTTGGTGTGCGCAACAGGAAATACTTTGCTTTCAGAGAACAAGAAAAAACATAGCTTTATTTGCATTATGCTTATTAATTTGTGCAGTTATTCAATGTCTGGTAAGTTAATGCTCAAGAAAAATATTAATTTTTATTAAAATGTTCTATTTTATGTTAATGATTACTCATTTATTTCAGCCCTTTGTATTCAGCATATCTCTGTCAAAATAAACCTAAGTTTCTATGAAAATTGAAGGTTTTGTTTTTTGCAGCTCACATAAACTTAAACCTTATTTATTTGGTCCGTTTTAGCCTTTGAGTTAGACATGCCTGACTCAGACCATAGATATGTATAGTGATTATTGATATAGTTTGATTTATGTCTATAATATTTGTAATTTTTTATCCATTGCCCTGTTTTGCTTCTCTTTTTTTCTTATATTTTTCTACCCCTCCTTGATTTAATTGAATCTTTTAGATGATTCCATTGTCTCTCTTAGCATGATAATTATACTTATTTTATATTTTTAGTGCTATCCTAGATTACAATATACATTTACAACTAATCCAAGTCCACTATCAACTCTATACCACTTCACATATAGTGCAGGTACCTTATAATAGAATATTCTCAACTCCTGTCTTCTGTCCCCCATAACCTTGATGTCATTCATTTCATTTATCCATGAGTTGTACTCATCTAAAACATTGTTTCTATTATTATCTTTTTGATCAATTAGGAATAAGAAAAAATCAAATAGTTTATTTTACTTTTATTTATTCCTTCTCTAATGCTTTTCCTTTCTTCATGTAGATACCAGTTTTTGACCTATATTTTCTTTCTCTTGGAATAACTTCTTGAGCATCTTTCTTAAGGCATGTCCACCAGTGTCAAATTATATCAATTTATTTTTTTGTTGGAGAAAGTCTTCATTTCTCCTTTACTCTTGAAGATATTTTAACTGGATGCATCATTCTAAGTTGGTGGATTTTTTTTCCTTTCAACACTTTGTATATTTCACTTTCCTCTCTTCTTGGTTGCATGATGTTTGAAAATAAGTGTGATATAATTTTTATCTTTCTTCCTCTATAGGTAATTTGGGTTTTTCCCTTCTGACTTTATTCAAAATGTTCTCTTTATATTTAGTTTTATTTAGTTTGGATATGATATATCTAGCTGTAGAATTTTTTTGGAATATTATCCTTGATGTTCTCAGGTTCCTGGATCTGTAGTTTGCTATCATTAACTTGCGGGGGTCAGGAGGGGCATTTTCAACCATTATTACCTAGACTGACAATTCACTACACTAATATAGAAGTAGCACAAATTTTAATCAAACCTATTTTTCTATAGTGTAATACACAACTGATTTTCACTATTTCATAAACAGAAAGGGAATCATATTATTATATGGATCTGAATATCAATCTACCTTTTGAAAAATGGAGAAAACTACTTTTAATTTATAGTGTGCAAATAGATTTTTACTTATGACCTCATAATTGCAATATTTTTATCTAAATGATCCTAAGTATGACTTCCTTGAAAACTGAAGAAGAAATAACAGTCTTTTAGTTGATATTGCAGGAGCTTTATCTTGTAGGCTTTTGCATTTGGTGTTGATAGTAAAATGTTCCAGTGGAAAAGTTTATAAATATAGCTAACATGGCACAGTGAATGGTTAGCCAACCATTAATGTGTATAGGCATCACCTGAAGAACAACTAGACAAAAAAAGAAAAAAGATTTTACGGGGCCACCATACTCAGATATTCTGAATAAGTAGGCATTTCATAGAGATTGCAAATTTACATTTATATTTTGAAAAATACTCAATATGAAAAGCATTGTTTTTTTATGTTAGGGTGACATTTATATAAATCTTTCATTGATTTCCCAGCTTACTAGCCATGGAGTCACAGACAACTTATTAATACAGTAAACCCTCTATTTTGAGAACCTTGATTTCATAGACTTGTGATTTAACAGACAAAAATTCTGTTTCATATATCATGTGTGAAAATTAATAGCCTGTTAATTTTAAAATGCTTTTAACCAAAATTTGCTTATTATTAAACTAGTGGCCCAGTGCACGGAATTGGTACATGGGGGGGCCCTCAGCCAAGCCTGCACCCTCTCTAATCGGATACCCATTGGGGGATGTCCGACTGCCAGTTTAGGCCTGATCCCTGTCGGACATTCCCCTCACAATCTGGGACCACTGGCTCCTAACTGCTCACCTGCCTGCCTGCCTGATCCCCTAACTGCCTCTGCCTGCCTGCCTGATTACCCCTAAACCCTGTGCCTACCTGATTTCGCCCCAACTGCCCTCCTGTGCCAGCCTGATTGCCCCTAACTGCCTCTGCCTCCTCTGCCTTGGCCCCCACCACCATGGCTTTGTCCGGAAGGAAGTCAGACATCCGGAAGATGGCCGGTCGATCCAGTATAATTAGCATATTACTTACATTAGTATAGATAGATTATATAAGATAAGATTGCTTAAATGTGGGGGGAGCCTTTTTCAGCAGGAAGAGATGCTCTTGGTAGACAAAAATACTTAATCCATATATCTGGACTGATAGCCAGCCATATGCACTATACTGCCATATGCATTAAAAAATTGAACCGCTTTCTTTCACCAAACAGCTGTTACCCTTAAAACCCCTCCTCAGCCCCCACCTTAGGTTCTGCCTTCACAGTTTACCTAGATTAAGTTCTGATTGGTCAGTTTCTATGCCAGTCAGTGTCAAAAGCTCTGCCTCATGGGCAGCCATTGGCTCCTCACAGTTTACCCAGATTTGGTTCTTATTGGTCAGTTTCTATGCCAGTCAGCATCTCTGGGCCTGATCAGAGAGGCGGGGATGATGAGCAGGCTGAAATGCTGACCTCTCAGAGAGATAGAGAGAGGCTCAGCTGCTGGCAAGGCCCGGAAAAAGAGAGAAGCAAAGGCTGATCAGCAGCTGGAGGCTGCAGATCAGACCCAGCTTCTCTCTCTGGACTTCACTAGCAGCAGCACCTCTCTCTCTCTGGGCCTCGCCAGCAGCCTGGGGTGGCTGCTGATCAGCCCCACCTCTCTCTCTCTCCGAGAGGTCAGCAGTTCAGCCCGCTCGCCAGTCCCCACCCACCCGAGCCTGCTGCATGCACAGCCTGGCATTCAGTCGTCACTTCAGTCATTTTGGATGTTACGGCCCCTGGCTCTTTATATAGAGAGCTTAGCATGTTATTTTTTGTTATTAATTCACTGTTATTTTTAACAAATTTTAGTGAATAGGCCATATATTGAAAAAATACTATGATAATATCACCAATATAAATAAATATTACATGTCTAAAACTTAGTCTACATATTGAAATCCAAGAGTTACTGCTTGTAAACAATGTTTGGCGAATGATCAGCACATGCTCAATCCACATTCAGAAAATCTGCTCTATTATATAACAGACTTTCTGCTTTAACAGATACTTTCTCAACCCAATTAGTCCATTATGTTGAGGTTTTACTATAATAATTACCTCATCATGGAAGTTGTGAAGATTAAGCAAGGTGATGTTATGAAGAGCATTTATACATTATACTAGAAGCCCGGGGCATGGAATTTATGCATCGGGGGAGGGGGGTTCCTCAGCCCGGCCTGAGACCTCTCGCAATCCAGGACCCCTTGGGGGATGTCAGCCTGCCAGCTTAGGCCCACTCCCCAGCAGTCGGACATCCCCTGAGGGGTCCTTAGCACTGCCATGGAGGCAGGAGAGGCTCCCACCACCACCACTGAGCTCTCCAGCTGTGAACCCAGCTTCTGGCTGAGCAGTGCTCCCCCTGTGGGAGTGCACTGACCACCAATGGGCAGCTCTTGCATTGCATGTCTTCCCCCTGGTGGTCAGTGCACATCATAACCGGTCATTCTGCTGTTTGGTCGATTTGCATATTAGCCTTTTATTATATAGGATATGCTCAATAAATTGTATAATTTAATACCAGCAGTAATAATTATTATTATACCCAGTATATAGAGAGAAAGTTTTTATGTGTTGAGCATTTTAAGAACTTTTAGGAATATAAATTAATTTTAGTTTTACAACTCAATTATGTAAGTACTATTATTATTCTTACACATAAGTAAACATAGGCATGGATATTTTAAATAACTTGTCCAAAGTCACCAAGTTAGTACAAGTGTTGAAAAAACAAACAAACAGATTTTTAACCAAAGTAGCCTGGCTCCATTTCTTTTTTTAAACTAGTATTCTGCAAATGTATATCCATATATATGTGTGTGTGTGTGTGTGTGTGTGTGTGTGTGTGTGTATATATATATATATATATATATATATATATATATATATATATACACACACACATATATATATATCCACTATTAAATATTAAATTTACACAACAAAAGAGAACTTATTGCAAATGTAAACTTCAGTAGTTGTCTTCAATATGTCTAAATTATTCTCTCTCCTCAATTAGTTTTCCATGCAGATTCCAATAACAATACAGGTATATCTCAAAAATATTGCAGGTTTGGTTCCAAAACACTGCAATAAAGCAAGTATCTCAACAAAATAGCCATAATCTTTTTGCTGGTGGAGGGCTTTACCTTAAATTTATAAAAAAAAAACATTATTATTTGTGAAACACAATAAAGCAAAGTGCAATAAAATAAGGTATGTCTGTATACACAATTGGGTATTCTGAATGAATACACAATTTAACCTTTTGAATTTGCTTTTAATTACTTGGGAACCCTTGAATTATCTCCCAAATTCCTAGGATTTATTTTGAAAAATATTTGGCACAGTGATAAAAAGCTGATTGGCTCTGGAATTATCCTCAACTCTTCTATCCGAGTCAGCAAAGGAAGGGCACATTTCCTCTATTTCTGGGCTTAAAAGCATATTCCATGTGGTAGAGAACTCTCAATGGCCCTTTGTCAATCTCAAATTTCACCAATAATATCTATTTAAGGTAAGTTTCCTTACTTCATGTACCCTAAGCATTCATAAAAGAAAAGTGTACCACCACCTGTTATTCTTTTTAAGATAATTTATTGAAAGGATACTTCACTCAGGATATGGACATATGTTTAAGATTTGTTACTGGGCTATAAGGAATATATAACTGAATAGAAAATGATCTGAAATTATTCTAATTCATAATTCTATGGTGCTATCAATATCCTTAGGAAGGAATCTATATATATATAAAAGGTTAAATGACCAGCCTACCGGCCGGTAGGTATAACACACACTGACCAACAGGGGGCAGACACTCAATGCAGGAGCTGCTGAGCTGCGGTGACTTGGCAGCAGTGGTTCTTGGGTGACGCACCTGGAACCATAGAGGAGGAAGTCTGATTCCGGGGTACATCACTTGAGAACCACCCTCTCGCAATCCAGGACCCCTCGGGGGATGTCAGAGAGCAGGTTTCGGCCCGATTCCCACAGGCCAGGCCGAAGGACCCCACCGGCAGGAGGGACCCCACTCACTCTGCAGATGACCTTCGAGCCATGGTGCCACCTCAGGTGCCGCTGGCTGGGGAGGTACTGCGGAGGTTGGCTCTAGGGCATATCCAGCCCATCTCGCCCAGTCCCGCCCTGCTGGCCACCTTCTAATTTCCTTTCAATGTGCACAAATCCATGCACCAGGGCACTAATATTAATGATAAAATGACAATGTGGCAGAGTGGAGAAAACAATGGACTGTGTGTCAAAGACACAGGTTCATATTATGAATGATACTTCCAGGTTGGGTGGCTTTATTGTGTTACTTCACCTCTCTGAACCTCAGGTGTTTTCATCTATAAAAGGAAAGTTATAACAGTACCTTCATTATAGGGTTGCTGCGAGGATTAATTGGGTTAACATATATACAAAAGTGTCTAGTATGCAAACAGTTGCAATATAAATACTATCTGTCTCTAACATCAGAAGACACTTTGTCATATTTGGTTTTTAATGATGTCCATAGCTTGTCAGAGTCAAAGCAAGTCTAGTGCAATGTAGATTTTAAATTTCTTTGTGTTGTCTCTTTAGTCTACTTCATTGGATAACAAGTTGTCATCTTATAATTTCTGTTAAGATAAGCCTGCTCCATGCCAATGCAAATGGTAAAATTTCTAAACTCTTCAATCAGCTTTGTTGTTAGTCCTAGAGAGCTGCTGTGTCTGTCAAATCTGAAATGTAAAGTTTATTCACAATACTAATGTCCTGTCAACCATAACTGTTTAAGCCTTTCAGTGTATGTCAATTATAGTTCTAATTCCTGGGTTGAATGCTCTCGAATTAAGTAATAATGTGGTTTAATATAGAATAGACTTGATTATAGTGCAAATTAATTATGTTTCCCTAAATAGTATCCCATATTCATTCATTCAGTCATTCAACAAGTATTTCCTAAGTACCTATTATGTGCTAGACCCTGTTCTAGGCACTGAGAATACAGTAGACAATAAGAAAGATCAAGTTTCTGCTCTCACTGAGGTGACATTCTAGTGGGAGTAGTCAGATAACAAACAAAAAATAAATAAACATATGTTATATGTTAGATGATGGGTACAATGGGGAATAGTAAACAACTGGTGAAATATGAAAAAATGTTGGCATGCGGAGTAGGGATTTTTTTAAAAAAATGCTCATTTACAACCTCATTAAAGAATGTACGATTTGAGCAAAGATTAGAAGTAGATAATGTAAAGGGAACTAATATTGATCAATAAATTACTCTGTCAGGTTCTGTGCTAAATTAATTATATCCAGTCTCTTATTTAGTCTTCACAACCACCAGTAAGGTAGATATTTTTGTACCTGTTGTATAGTTAAAGAAACAGAAGTCCAAAGAACTTACATAACTTGTTAAAGGCTATAATATTCATCACTGTTTCTCAAACTTCAATAGACCTACTTCAGACTTTTAAGTGGTCTTGAAGTTTCCTTTTGTAGTCTTGAAATGAAAGAATGTCCCTGCAACATTTATATCCAGAGCACAAAAAGCATTGACAAGTCTTTTCCTTACTTCTCTTCACTTAAACTTTTAATATCTTTGTTTGGGCTTTAGAACTTTATAGTAGGGTTGATCCACTGAAATCCCTCTTCAGTGCCAGTGCTGAGAATATCTTCTGCTATTATCTCACAACTGGGCCCCTCAAAGGGCATTGCCTCATCCTAAAGTGCAACTATCTTTCCACCAGGTGATCTATGGAATGATTGGCTGATGTGAGGGTTCAGAGACCTAAACCCTTTTCTTCAATTTGGTACAACTCTGAAAAGCTGGCTATCCAAGCTCTAGAGGTTACTGGAATATTCTGTAAGGCCTCATTTGCAAAGCAGTGGAGAACATATTCTTTCTCTGTTCAACCCTACCTTTCTTACTTCCCTACAGGTACATCTTCCTAGAACACTTTCAACAAACTTCCTGCACATAACCACTCATCTTACAGTCTGTTTCCAAAAAATTCTGACTTAAAATCTCTAACTGGTTCTAAAGATTTTCCATTGTGAAAATCTGCTTTGTATTCTATAAACTCTCTTTAGAATTCCATGTCAGTTGTACTGTGGTGACTCAATTCAAACCTCCAATTTAAAATACTGTAATAAGAACTGTTATCTGAACAAATTTAACATGAATTGAAATAGTTCAGTACAATCTGAGTGAAGCATATCAAGGGACTATGACAAGAAATAAACCTGGAAAGTAAGCACAGACTGGATCATGACATTCTTTCCGGAGTGTTGTTGGTTTTTTGGTTTTTTTCCTTTAGGCAACAAGGAGCCTTTGAACAGATGTTAAGCAGGAGAATCACAAAATCAGATGTACACTTTGGAAAAAATGTCTCTGGTGACCATGTAGATAAAGGGTTGGGGGGATCTGAATAAGACTAGAGGCAGAGGAACCAATTAGAAGACTAATTTAGACAATACTTGATAAAGACATTGAAGGGAAGCAGAATTTGTCACTCCAAAATATGCCACTTTGGCGTAAGATTTATCTTGAAATGGCTATTTTAAAAAACAGCAGTAAGGAGAGAAGCTCTGAAAATCTAGTATGAGTTACTATTTTGTAAGTGACATTTATATTTATAAGGAAAATCTTCACTTCTGAGAGAGTCTCTGTGTGTGTGTACCAGGAAGAGCAAGCTGTTGTATCCCTAGAAATTCTTATTAATGGAGAAGGCAAAGACTTCAATCTACATAACAACTAAACTCTTGTTTACTGTGCTATTTTTTGTAAACTTCCATAACTGACTCTCCTCCTAAATAAATATATATAATTAGCTGAAAATGGTATTTAAATGGTGGTTTGGGCTATTTTAGGGTTACTCAGTTTTCCTGGGTCTCTCTCATGTAAAGAGGAGGTATACTTGTTATTAAACATCTGTGTTTTTCTCCTGTTAATCTGCCTTTTATTAGGGGCATGGTGGGGTTCTTAGCTAAGATCTAGAAGGTTAAAGCAAAAATTTTTTTCTTCCCTACAATATGAAATGGTGTTCTTGCTTTATTTATGTATCTATTTATTTAACATATATTTGTTTATTCAACATAAACATACATCACTATATTAATTTTATATGAATTATAAAACAAACAAAACATGGGAATTAAAAGCCATGTGATAAAAAATAAATATTAATGGGATTTTTATTATTTTCTTTCACCACCACAATGGATGATATTTAATTAGCTCATCTTGGAATTCTCCTTTAATGAGAAATCTTTTATGAAGGAGAAATGAAGTGCTTTTTCTCATTCATTTATTTGTGCAAGGAAGTTTTTATTTTTATTGTGTGCCATTACCATCCACTTGACCTATATTATAATTAATTCATACAATGGATATAATTCTGTACATTACATGCTGACACTGAATAGAAAGGGCATGTAGTGCAGTGTATTTTACAGCAGTAACTAGTGGCACGGTGCATGAAATTCATGCACAGGGAAGGAGGGTTTCCCTCAGCCCGGCCTGCACCCTCTCCAATCTGGGACCCCTCGAAGGATGTCCTACTGCCGGTTTACAGGGATTGGGCATAAACCAGCAGTCAGACATCCCTCTTGCAATCCGGGACTGCTGGCTCCTAACCACTCACCTGCTTGCCTGCCTGCCTGATTTCCCCTAACCACTCTGCCTGCCAGCCTGCTCGCCCCCAACTGCCCCCCACTGCTGGCCTGCTTGCCCCCAAATGCCCCCCGTGCCAGTGTGCTCACCCCCATCTGCCCCCCTGCTGGCCTGCTCACTCCAAACTGCCCCCCTGCTGTCCTTATCACCCCCAACTGACCCCTACTGACAGCCTGCTCACCCCCAACTGGCCCCCCTACTGGTCTGCTTACCCCAAACGGCCCCGCCCTCCACCAGCCTGATCACCCACAACTGCCATCCCATCCTGGCCTGAACACCCACAACTGCCCTCCCCTCTTGGCCTCTAACCACCTCTGCCTTGGCCCCGCCACCATGGCTTTGTCCAGAAGAACATCCGGAAGGTCTCCCAGTCTAATTAACATATTACCCTTTTATTAGTATAGATAGAGGCCTGGTGCATGGGTGGGGGCCGGCTGGTTTGCCCTGAAGGGTGTCCTGGATCAGGGTGGGGGTTCCCTTGGGGCATGGGGTGGCCTGGGTGAGGGGCCTGTGGTGGTTTTACAGGCCAGCCACACCCCCATGGAGTGAGGGTTCCCACTGAGGGGGCATGACCAGCCTGGGTGAGGGGCTGATGGCTGTTTGCAGGCTGGCCACACCCCCCAGCGGGGACTCTTACTCGATGGGGGGTGGCCAGCCTGGGTAAGGGGCTGAGGGCCGTTTTCAGGCTGGCCACAGCCCCTTCAGGGTGGGGGTCCCCACTGGGGTGCTTGGCCAGCCTGGGTGAGGGGCTGATGGATGTTTGCAGGCTGGCCAAGCCCTGCAGCGGGGACCCTCACCCCATGGGGTTGTGGCCAGCCTGGGTAAGGCACTGAAGGCCATTTTCAGCCTAGCCACGCCCCCTCAGTGACCCAGGCTCCCAGCCCCTCCTTTTTTTCTTTTTTGTTTCAGCGTCTCCTTGAGCAGAGGCCAGGGCTGGCTGGAAGCAGGTATCTGGGATTTATTTATCTTCTATAATTGAAACTTTGTAGCCTTGAGCAGAGGCCAGGGTAGGCCAGGGCGGGCGGGATACTTGGCTTCCTCCATCGCCGGTGGCAACCCAAGCCTCCTGTTCACTCCAGCTCCGTGGCCGCTGCCATCTTTGTTGGATTACTTTGCATACTTGCTCCTGATTGGCTGGTGGGCGTAGCAGAGGTACAGTCAATTTGCATGTTTCTCTTTTATTAGTGTAGATGTACATGAATATACTACTATTGGTGAGATGTTTGAGTCTTTTTCAGCATATCAGGGGGAACTAAAAGTTGTAATGAAACCCAAGAACTTTTTCCCTTATCACACTGGTATTTCCTCTGTTAAATTCTTTTGTTTTATTGGGTAAACTTTCTCAAGATCATAAACTAACAAAGGGCCTTCATACAGTACTTGAAAGCTTATAATGAATCCAGCAGTAGCTAATTATCATCCTAGCTTCACAGTTAAGATGAGGAACAGGAATGACATTTCTCCATTTTGGACCACCAGCAAAATCTTGCTGGAGCTGGATCTACATTCTGAGTTAAATCCACACTCCAAGTTCCCTAAATCCTAATCCAGTGCTTTGTTGAAAACCTGTGTTAACTATTCCAAATTTCAGGTGGAAAAAATGTTATTTTCTCCTCTGCATGAAGCTATAGATTTTTTAATTAATCTGATTATTTTTCAACTATCCACAGAGCAGCAATAGGAAATAATACTTACAATGTGAAATATCAGTCCCTTTGAATCACACATTTTAAAGAGTTTTCCCCTCAGATTTTCTTTTTACACTCTTATTAGAAAAATCAGTCAGAACTGTTGAAAGCATTCAGTAGAAATGATGTGGTATTTGTCTGTGCTGAAGATGCAGAATAATTTGCTTCTTTTCTTTCATTTCTTTTTGCAAAAGAAATATGATAGCAATGAATTTATCCCAGCAAATAGAAAAATTATTCCTCAAAATACTTTTTAGGCAGGAAGAGATGTGCCCTTATTGAAAATGCCACATTATAGATGAACAATCTGATACAATGACTATTGTATGTGAAAAATATCTCCAGATTGCTAAACTCTATGCTACTTTGAATTAGAAAATTGGCAGACAGAGTGTAGAAGAACCTGTCTTCAATCCTTCCCTATTGAAGGAGATTGAGAAATTCAGGAGTGAAAGTGCCTGTTGTGCTCTGCCTTTGTTTCTGAACAAGTAGGAGGGGGCTTACTTGAGTCATACCAGCTCATAACTCCCATCAGAGTGATTTTCCTTAGAGATGACAATTGTCACTTACTACTTCAGAAATTATGTTTTACCCCCAATAGCCTATGATAAAAGGCAGATTCATTCATGATTGTATGACTCTCCTTATTACTCAACTAGAGGCCTGGTGCAATTCATGCACGGAGTGGGGTCCCTCAGCCCTGCATGCACCCTCTGCAATTCGGGACCCCTACACCTTTTTCTTATCTAGCTAACCTCTTCACATTTAAAAAAAAATTAACTGAAATATCACCTAGGAAACCCTCTTTGAACAAATGTTTTTACAATTTGTATTAAGTATTTTCATAGTATATCATTCTTTTTCTTTAACAGCTACTTAGAGTGGATGCAATGTGGTTTTCATTCTTGCATCTGAAGTTTTTCTTCTTGCTCTTGTAATAGCAAAGCTTATCCAATTTACATTTGCCCTTCAAGGGCTTATATTTGCTTCAGTTTCTAGTTGGCTCCCTGCTTTTTTTTTAAGTAATAAATTTGGGTTGTGATAGTAAGCCTCACTTGTAATCAAGCCTGTAGGTCTCCCTATCTGAATATTTTTATAATACCTATCACTTTAGCATACCAGAGATTGTGTTCATTTATAGAAAATAACAATAAATGTCACCCAATCATTTGATCTTCTAGTAATATTTTATAGCAAGATGTATTATTCTAGTAATTTAACTATTACAAAACTGAGGCGTACAGAAATAAATCACATTGAACAATAAAGAATGACTCAAATATCAAAGCATAGTACACTTAGGGCCTCCTTTGTCCTGTACCTCAGATATCATAGCATAGTACACAGTTCACATGGAACTCAGATTCTTTTAAAATAGGAAGGGATGCCATACTCATAAAGCAGCTACTTACACACATATTTTTTATTTAATTCACAGCACATACTCTTTGTACTAATTATTGGAAAATCATCCTAGCAATTGCCTCTGTTCCTCTGTATTGTTGCCTTACATTCTGATGTTATTACTGCCCTTTTATCATCTACTCACTCTAATAAGATTGTGAATTTTTTAAGGGCAGAGATCATGACTTGAGCTTGTGTTTCTCTGTCATGGTGCCTAGATAAATACTCAAATGCCATCCAGTCCAAATGACTGTGATGAGAGAGGCCCACCATTGCTGGAGACCTCTGATTTTTATTTAAGGGGCCTCACTTGTTCTGCGCTTTTACAGAGGGGTGAGTAGGGGCTGAGGGAATTTGAGGAAATCTAGGCAGAATTCTCCTCCTAAAAGATTTTGCTAAGCTGGTGCCCAGGACGCCGGGCATTTGTCCAATTAAAATCCAGACACACCACACAGCAATAACAAAGGCACTGGTCTCCTATTGCTAATGCGTGGGGATCAAACCCCAGCCTGCAGGAACTCACCCCTGCAGTCAGGACCAGGCTTCTGGGTAGACCTGGGCTGGTGCTCCTAACTCTGGGGAGAGGGAGACTTCCCGTGGCTGCAGGCTAGAGGCCCTGGACTCTGCTCCATGCACCGGAACAGGTTCCTAGCACAGGTTGGTCAGCTGAGCTGCTTCTTCTCCTGGGATCACGAGGCAGCTCGGCCTGGCCTGTTCTCCCTGTGATCATGGGGCGGCTTGGCCTGGGCTCTTCACCCTGTGATCGCAGGGTGGTTGGACCTGGCCTGTTTGCCCCGTGATTGAGGGGTGGTTTGGCCTGGGCTCACTGCTTTCCACTAGCTGCAGCTCGCCAGTCTCCTATGGGCTGGGGGAGCCAACCAGTCGAGCCCACAGCATGTGGCAGCTGCTGTGAAGGTTGCCACGGCAACCCAGCACTGACTTCTGGTTGGTCAGCCTTTGGTCGTGATCAGTTGTTACAAGTTACAACCCTGGGCTTTTATTATTAGGATGATAGATCACCCCTTCCCCGGAGTGGTGGGCAGAGTAATGGTAATCATGACTTGGCCTGCAGCCTGGAAATACCAGGAGTAACAGTAATCATGACATGGCCTGCAACCCGGAAATACTAGGAGGCCCAATTCTGTACCTTATATGGACTATACATTGAATCACCTATCAGGCCAGCCGAGTACCCTAAACCCCCGTTCTTTCCTCATTCCTCCCTTCAAAAGGAGCGCTCACCTCTGCTGGGGCCACTGGTCTCCCATTGAGAGACAGCCTGGCAGGTCTTTCTCCTAATAAAGCCTGTAATACCTGGTTTTCGGCTGCCGACTAATCTTTCATTCTGGTGCCGAAACCCGGGAGGGGCACACAGGAACGCGGATTACCCCAGGACCTTATCCTGAGCATTTCAGGGAAGCTGTGGGCAGTGGATGCTCGACCCAGGCTTACTCCCTGACTTTGCTTGGTGGTGCGGTCCTGGTCCCCTCTCAGACCCTGCTGGACCAGGACATGTGGGGATCTCGCCACTTCCTGTCCTCCGTTAGGCTTCAGGGACTCCCTTTCTCCCTCCCATGCCCCCTTCCCATGACCTGGAGGGGCATTAGGGTTTCAGAGTTTCCCATCTACTCAGCTTCTCGTACTCGAAAGCCCAGGCGCCTGGCCAGAAATACTCTTTTCTACTCCATGGGAAAAGTGTCTCTGAGGTAACGATCTTGGAACCTTTTCTAGGCTCTCTCTCTCTCTCTCTCTCTCTCAGGTTGGGTGGGGAGACAAGAGGACGCTCTTCAATCTCTCCTCCAACCTCCAATAGCCCTTCTCTCCGGTCATGGGTACCTCTCAATCCAAGCCCCCTCAAAACACCCTCTTGGGGTGCGTTCTTGCTAACCTCTCGACCCTTGGTCTCATCGATTCCATTAAGCCAAAGAAGCTCATCTTTCTGTGTAATACAGCCTGGCCTCAATACAAACTTGACAATGGCTCCCAATGGCCTGAAAACGGCACTTTTGATTTCAACGTCCTCCAAGATCTAGATAAATTTTGCTACTGGACAGGGAAAGCTTCCGAGATCCCCTACATGCAGGCTTTCTTTTTCCTCCGCTCCCACTCCTTGCTTTGCTCTACATGTTCCACTCATCAGCTCCTCCTCGCAAAGTCTCCTTCACCCCCTCAAACCAGTCCTCAGCCCCTTTCTCTGTCTTCTGACTCTTTCGACCCAGCCCATCATTCCTCTCTACCTCTCCCACCCCCACCACCTCCTTACAACCCTGCCATGGAACCCGCTTCCCCGCTCTACCCTCTGAGAATTCTAACCACCTGACTTTCCCTGTGACCTCTCAGCCGAATCTCCGCCCCCGTCACCACCATCAACTGAATTCACAGGTGGCTGGCCAGTTCCCTTTGTGTGAGGTTGCAGGGGCAGAGGGTATCATCCGGGTAGCCATCCCCTTCTCACTCTCTGATCTTTCTCAAATCGAAAAATGCCTTGGCTCTTTCTCTTCTGACCCAGATAACTATATCAAGGAATTCAAATACATCATTCAATTTTATGATCTCATCTGGCACATTTTTATTATTCTTACTTCCTGTCTAACACCATCAGACAAAGACCGAGTCTGGGACGCAGCTCAGCAGATAGCGGACGAGGCCCACATTCGCAACAACACCAATCCTATTGGCACCCCTGCAGTTCCCTGGGAAGATCCCGACTGGAACTACCAGCCTGGACATCAGAATAGAGAGGCATGGAATTGTATGCTTGACAATCTTACCCAAGCTCTTCACTGGCTGGCTAATAAGGCAGTAAATTATGATAAAATGAAGGAGATTACCCATCGCCCACAGGAAAACCCTGGGAAATTCCTTGAACATCTTTCACAGGCACTTCAAAAATATACCCGTATTGATCCTACTTCCCCAGCGGGTATGGCTTTACGACACTCACACTTTATATCCCAGTTGGCTCCTAACATAAGGAAAAAACTAAAGAAACTTGAAGAGGGACCTGAGACTCCCCAGAGGGAACTCCTTAACATGGTCTTCAAGGTCTTCCATAATAGAGAAGAACAGAAAAAGGAGGACCTTTAAAAAAGAGACCAGGAAAAATACTTTATGCTGGAGAAGGCCTTACAGTGCTCCACATCCCAAGGCTCTAAGCCAACTCAGACAGGAAGGCCCACATCAACCCCACAGGGTGCCTGCTTTAAATGCAAGCAACATGGACATTGGGCAAGACAATGCTCAAATCTGAGACCACCTCCTGGCCCCTGTCCACACTGCCAGTTAGAGGGGCACTGGGGAGTTGACTGTCCCAGCCGCCGAAGGGGGGCTGGATCTACCTCTATAACAAAAACCCCCACCTCCAGATCCCTGACAGATCTGCTGGGATTGGCAATAGAGGGCTGATGGGGCCCTGGGTCTCTGGCCCCGGGGGCGATCACGCATCAGGACCCAGGGTAAATCTTCACATAGCAGGTAAGCCGGTCTCTTTCCTTGTTGATACTGGGGCCACTTACTCCACCTTGCCCTAATTCTCGGGCCCACTAACACTGTCCACCATTACCATTGTGGGAGTCTCTGGGACAAAGACAGTCCCATTATTAACTCAACCCCTATTCTGTACCTTCGAAGGAATACAGTTCACACACCGCTTCTTAGTTATTCCCCAATGCCCCACCCCTTTACAGGGGAGAGACATCTTATCTAAATTCCATGCAACAGTTTCACTGACTCCCTCTGCCTACACACCCTCAGCCTCCGCCTTTCTTGTCTCCACTGCTGACTCAGACTCGGCCTCAGTCATTCCCCCATTGCCTCCAGTTAAGGTTTACCCTATAGTCTGGGACACTTCCAATCCATCCGTAGCCAAACACCATACTCCAGTCCTTATCCACCACAAAAATCCTGACTCATTCCCTTTCGTCCCCCAATACCCGGTCCCAACCAAATAACTACTCGGCCTTAAACCTACTATTTCTAAACTTCTCAATTCAGGTCTTCGAAGGCCCACAAATTCCCCCTTCAACACTCCCACTCTTCCTGTTATTAAACCAAACGGCTTGTATCGCCTGGTTCAAGACCTCCGAGCCATCAACCCGGCAGTACTGCTCATAGCCCTTGTTGTGCCCAGTCCCTATACCATTCTGTCTTCTATTCCCCCTTTGTCCTCCTTTTTGACGGTCCTTGATCTAAAAGATGCCTTCTTCACTATCCCTTTAGATTCACAATGTCAGGACTTCTTTGCTTTCACCTGGACTAACCCAGAAACTAGATACTCACAGCAGCTCACATGGATGGTTCTGCCTCAGGGGTTTAGGGATAGCCCCCACTTCTTTGGGCAGGCATTGGCAAAGGACTTGCAGGATCTGGCGCTGCCCAGAAGCTCTCGCCTACAATATGTGGATGACCTTCTACTGTGCAGTTCTAATCTCCAAACCTCCCAGGAGGACACGTGTGTACTCCTTAACTTTCTTGCCCAGCATGGTTATCAGGTCTCAGCAACCAAGGCTCAGCTCTCCCAGTCAGCAGTAACATACCTCGGGGCTAGAATTTCACAGGACCAGATGGAGATTACTGTAGACCGTAAAAGCCTTATCTCTTCCTTACTGACGCCAACCGCCAAGTCTGACCTTTCTTTCCTGGGGGTGGCTTACTCCTCTCCTGGATCCCTAATTACAGTAACCTAGCCAGACCTCTGTATGAGGTGACTAACGGGGACCCCAAGGAGCCTCTAAACCTATAGAACCTATAGAGGTTCTTGATTCTTATTTATGAATCAAGATCAGAACCTATCCCCCTCTAAACCTATAGAATCGCTCTTCAAATCCTTACAGCAGGCACTTGTCTAGGCCCCAGCACTACACCTTCTGGACCTCTCACGGCCATTTATACTATACACTCATGAAAATCATGGCCTGGCTCTGGGGGTTCTAGGACAAGACAACGGCCCCTCTTTCACCCCAGTGGCCTACCTATCAAAACAACTGGACCCACCTGTAGGGGCTGGGCCCCTTGTCTCAGAGCCCTAGCAGCAGCAGCTACTCTGGCCCTAGAAAGCTCTAAACTTACCTTTGGGCAGCACACAACTATCAAATCCCATCATCTTCAGGACCTTGTGACCCATAAGGCCATACAACATCTCTCACCTTCATGACTTCAGGCATACCATCTAGTTTTCACTGAAAATCACCAGTTTTCTTTCACTCCTTGCTCTCCCTTGAATCCTGCTACTCTCCTCCCTCTTGGGACAGATCCTCCTCTTCACTCCTGCATTAAAACAATTACCCAGTTCATATCTCCCTTTCCTCATATTTCACCCACTCCTCTCTCCACACCCAAGCAAACCCTTTACATCAACGGCAGCTCTACCCACACAAAGGAGGGACAATATAAAGCAGGATATGCTATAGTATCCAGCGATCCATCCATAATAGAAGTTAGTCCTGTTCCCCCCAACACAACATCTCACCAAGCAGAACTCATAGCCCTTACCAGAGCCCTAACCATCTCAGCTGGCAAGTCCATAAATATCTACACTGACTCTAAATATGCATACCACATAATTCATTCTGGTGCCAGCATATGGCGCGAACAGGGATTTCTAACCACCAAAGGCAATCCCCTACACATCCATACATACATCAAGGCCTTACTCAATGCAGCCTTGCTGGCCAAATCAGCTGCCATCATACATTGCAAAGGACACCAGCATTCTATGGACCCTATTGTTATTGGCAATAACCTAATAGACAGGATAGCAAAAAGAGTTGCCCAGTCAGGCACCACCCAAACTAACTTAACACTACAGGCCTTACCTACAACCTCCCCACAATACTCAAAAGAAGAACATCTCAAGTATCTAGGGTATGCCCAGAAGCAAGGGTGGTACATTCAGGCAGGAAAATTCATCCTTCCACAGGCCCAAGCAATAGAGATACTCCAGGGAATCCATAACACTTTCCATGTGGGACAAAAACCCCTTCTGCTGTACGTCATTAGCTCTCTGTCTTTTCCATCTTTATCCTCCTTAATACAGGAGATAACTAGAACATGTGATATCTGCAGTCCCTGCTCTCCTCAGGGTGGAACCCGCCCTCGCTCTTTCCCAACACACCAGATAAGGGGAAACCTCCCAGGGCAGGACTGGCAGATAGACTTCACACACATAAAAAACACCGTTATCTCCTTACTTCGGTTGACACATTTTCAGGATGGATAGAAGCCTATCCTATCAGCAGGGAGAATACTCAAAGAGTAGTGGTAGCCCTCACCCACAACATCATCCCCCGCGTTGGCTTTCTGATGTCTCTTCAATCTGATAATGGCCCTGCTTTCGTCTCTCAGATAACGCAGCTGGTCTCTCAAACTTTAAACATCAAATGGAACCTCCACATCCCCTACCACCCTCAGTCTTCAGGTAAAGTAAAAAAGGCCAATCATCTTTTAAAAACACATCTAACCAAGCTATCCTTATAGCTCCATATGCCTTGGACTGAACTTCTCCCCCTAGCACTAATGAGACTGAGGGCCATGCCACGACAACCACTACTTCTAAGCCCCTTCAAGATCATGTATGGGCGGCCTTTTGTCCTCCAAACCCCGGAGGACAATTCCCCTTCCCCGGGAGACTACTTCCCTGCTTTTGCCCATATGAGGGCACTCTTACAACAACACGCTGATAATCTTCTCCCCCGTCCCTTTCCTACAACTTCTACTCATCTCACAGTCCTCCCTGGGGACTTGGTCTATGTCAAGAAAAAAGGAAAGGCATCCTAACACCCACATGGGAGGGGCTTTTCCCAGTCATACTATCTACCTCTACGGTAGCAAAGGTACAAGGAATACACCACTGGTATCACCTCTCACACATTAAGCCATACAAACCTCTACACAAAACACTACCTTCCTAACACTTCTACCTCCACAGGACCTACCTCTTCTCAGGCTCACCAAATGTCTTCCCACCATCCCTGAAGAAGACTCAGTGGCACCATCCAGGACCTGATGACTCATCATTCCTCACAGGCTAAATTATACTATTTCCTGCAGTATATCCTGGAGGACTGGTCCTGGTGGCGACCGCGATCTGCTTCCCCAGAAGATTTACACTCATGGATAGTAGATCTTACCTGGCAAGGGACCCTCCGACTCTTTACTCCGGAAGAAGCTCAGGTTTTTGAATTCCTTTTTATATGCCTAGTCTCCTCACCATAATCCTCCTACGGGCAGCTAACAGTGAGTGCACCAATGAAAGTTTTTGGTCCTTTCAGGTGAAACAGGCTTGGGATGATGAGGGAGTCATCAATTCTACTGTCTGGGATGGGAAATCCTCTAGTGTCACTCTCTATTTCAATGCTTGTGAGGCCATGATCCTGGGTTGGTCTAACTACAGTGGGTGGTATCGGGCCTATGCCACGGACCACAAATATCTATGTGTGAAATACCTCCAGAAGAAGGACTGTGACTATGTAGGGGAGTTCTACTGTCCATATTGGCAGTATTCTCACTACCACTCTGGTGCTTTACATAGTCCGCTAGTAAACCTCAGACCCCCCCTCAGACTGTGGCCCCCTTACATGTAATCCTGTCAGCTTTACCATATCAAACCCAGCAGACCCACTCTGGAACCAGGCTCAGCCAGCAGGAATTAGAATAGATGGAGGGGGCAGGGATCCTGGGGGTATAACTGTCCTCATCAAAACCTATATTAATCCCTGACCTATCCCTCCCCCACTAAAGGACATTCTCTCTTGCCCCACAAACTCTGAGCCTACTCCTTTACCCACCCTCATCAACACAACCTTCCATCTACTCTCTAACATCAATCCCTCCTTCTCTACATCCTGCTGGATTTGTCTGTCACTGACTCAAACTCTCATCATAGCTCCTCCAATTCCAACCTATTGGGCCACTAACTTAACTCTTACCTATACCAAACCTCAATGCACCCTATACAATATATCTCTCTTTAATACAGAAAACACTACCTGTTTAACAAATACCTCTCAAACCACTACCTCAGCTACCCCTACACTTTACTACTGTGCACAATCTATAAATTTACCCCTTCCCTTAACCTGCCCTCCACATGGTATTTTTCTCCTCTGTGGGACTATGGCCTACAACTGTGTCCTCCAACCTATCACACTTGCTCTGTCTTTATGTCTTCCTAACCCCAAATCTTTATATCAGAACAGAGGGAGAACTTGAATCCTCTCTTGGTCTTCTCAGGCCTCACCACAAAAGGGTGGCCCTTGTTCCCCTCTTAGTGGGTACTGGAGTCCTCACTGCAGTAGGGACAAGAGTGGAAGGCATTTCCTCCTCTGTTCATTTCTACCACAAGTTGTCTGCTGAATTTTCAGAAGATATCTCCATCATTAGCAATTCCCTTGAATCCCTTAAAAGGCAGGTAGACTCCTTAGCAGCGGTAGCCCTACAGAACTGGCATGCTTTAGATCTCTTGACAGCAGAAAAAGGGGGTACCTGTGTCTTTCTTGGGGAAGAATGCTGCTATTTTGCTAGTGAATCAGGAATTGTCAAAGATCACATTAAATCCTTCCAAGACAGGATTGACCAAAGACGACGTAACCAGCAAGAAGGGGGTTATGCCATTTTTGCCTCACTTGCCCCGTGGCTTCTCCCATTATTAGGCCCACTGGTATCTATCCTTTTAATTTTGCTCTTTGGCCCCTGTCTCATGTGCTATTTCACTAGTTGCTTACAGAACAGAATGCAGGAGTTCGCCAACCAGAAGGTGGGAGAGATCTATCTGACCTTGAACTCTGAACAGGGACATCTATATTGCCAGAATCTTTGAGACCCTGGGTAAATGCCTATGATGATGCCCCCTCTCAGCAGGAAGCAACTATGGAAGATGGACCTTCGCCCCCTGCCCCTGTCCAGACTCTCAGTTTTTTTACTATTACCAAAAGCCTGGAATGATAGATCACCCCTTCCCTGAAGTGGCAGGTAGAATAACAGTAATCATGATGCAGCCTGCAGCCCAGAAATACCAGAAGTGGCAGTAATCATGACGCGGCTGGCGGCCTACAACCTGGAAATACCAGGAGGCCCAATTCTGTACCTTATATGGACTATACGTTGAATCACCTATCAGCGCCAGCCGAGTACCCTAAGCCCCCATTCTTTCCTCATTCTTCCCTTCAAAAGGAGCGCTCACCTCTGCTGGTGCCACTGCTCCCCCGTTTCGAGACAGCCCGGCAGGTCTTTCTCCTAATAAAGCCTGTAATACCTGGTTTTCAACTCCTGACTGATCTTTCGCTCAAGTTTATTGTTTGTAATTCTCAAGCACTACATAAACCTTTCTTAATGTCTATGATAACTTCTAAGCCTCTCCCCTGAGTCACCTCACCACTTTCTACCCTGGCTGAGACTCTCTCTCTCCCTCTCAATCTCCCTCCATTTCTTAATTCCTTTATTGTTGCTTATCTCAACTCAACCTTAGCCTAGAACTAGATTCCCAATATAAATCCTATTTTGTTTTTCACCCTATTCAAATGGTCCAGTGAGTTCCATTTGAATCATAGTGTGTGTGTGTGTGTGTGTGTGTGTGTGTGTGTGTGTGTGTGTGTGTGTAGTTTAAATATACAGAAAACTGAAAAACCTAAGATGCTAATATTGACACCCATATGTTTACTACCAAGAATTAATAAATGTAAACATTTAATTCAAATTTTGTTTTTAACAAAACAATATTGCAGATAGAATTGATCTCTTCTTTGTATCTCTCCACAGTCTGATTTCCCTTTTTGTCTAACCCAAACCATCATTAACAGGAACTAAATCCATCTAGTACTTAATTTTATTCATATGATCATCATTGCCTCTATTAAAAATGTAAATTTTTAGCATTGGCCAGCTATCAGTTTGCTCTTATTTACAAATCTATACACATTCTCACAAACATTTAAGAGGGTTTTTTGCATGTTTTTTTCAAAATCTGATAGATGATTATGTTTTCTTTGGTTTTGTTTGTTGTTGTTTTTCAGATTGCTAGTGAGGTTGAGCAGCTCATCTCTTGTTTAGTCTTGGATATTCCATTTCCCTCTTCTGTAATTTTCTATTATGTCTCATGGATTTGATTTTCTATTCCAGATGCTAAGTGCTATTTTAAATGAATGTCATAAATAGCTTCTTTAAATCTATGATTTGTCTTTTAACTGTCTTTATGCTGTTTTTATACAGATATTTAAATTTTTGATATAAGTCCATCAATCATTTTCTTTATGTGTGTTTTTGTGTCACATTTAAGAGATCCACAGTGTCACAAATTATCGTTTAAACATTTTTATTATAGTTATAAAATTTATTTTAAACATTTACATGGTTAAGTACCTTTAATTTATTTTCTGTATGGTGAGGTGCGGCTCTCTTACTTTTAGCACAAGGTAAGCCAATTTCCCCATTTAGTTGTAGTGCCAACCACATCATGTACTAATGTGTACAGATATTTTTCTAGTTCATCTATTCTGTTCCATTGATCAGCATCAGTATTACTAATATATCTTTGTCCTAGATCTTAATGTATGGAAGAATGACTTTTAGTCCTCAATATGAATTTTAGAATCATTCTAGTGTCAAAAAATTTCTTATAAGATTTTGATTGGAATGACTTTGAATTTACAGATTAATCTGGGGGAAATTTTTTATTTTATGATATTGAATGCTCCCATTAATGAATATGGTTTATGCTCCATTGTTCAGGACTTTTATGTTCTTTGAAAACATAACATACTGAGCCACTCCAGCCAGGAGGTGTTTTATTTTAAATTGGGGTACAGTTAGAAATTGACTACCAGTTCAATTTAAGGAATTATAGATTTATTTAAATATATTTTAATTAATAAGTTTAAAAATTCAACCAAAGTGTTACGAATACTATTGTTATGATTTTTGAAATTTCTATAATTATGTCAACTTTTCCCTTGTTCATTTTTGCATTCTTTCCTTCTTTATTTTCCTTGATATATTAATTGTTTTAAATTTTTTATTAGTCTTTTTATACAACTAGTCTTTGGATTTATTGATTTTTCTCTATTATTCTTTGTGGGTGTTTTCTGGCATCTATTTTCCCTGATGCCATTTTGTCTAACATTTGGGTATAGAGCAGGAGGATAGCTTATTTAAGAATCAATCATTCATTCACCCACCCAATATCCATCATCTGGTAACTGTTATGCCTCTTTCTCCCCCACTACTTGGTCTCAGTTGTCTGACCCAATGGAGGAAATATGGGCTGGCTCAAGCTATACCAATATGGAATGGGGGGGGGCGTTTCCCAGATATTCTGAAATTCCCCAAGCTTTGTCTTCTTAATTGGCAGAATCTACCATGAAATATCTGTGGCTGTCTACAAAGCAAGGCAAAAAGAGGGATGTTTTCATTTTTCTAAACCCTTAATGGCCCAGCAGTGTCATTAATTACAGTTTCTCTGCCAGTGCCCTAGGCTATCATCTTGAGGCATAATCAAGAGTGTGTCCATCTGGTGAGGAATAAAGTTCCCTTTGACTTGGCAACTTGTGCTTAGAGAGCACAAGCATGCTACCACCTGGCTTCCCAAAAGTCTGCAAAGTGGCTGTCAGGATTTCTTCTCCCACTACAATCTGTGCTAAATGGTATCTGAGTATCAATTTCCTGGGCCAATCTTCTCTGTAACAGAATCTCTAGCATCTGTGCAAATGTGGATGACTTTTTCTCCAGCTTTCCAGAGGCTTATCTAGTATGCACTTTCGTTTTCAGCAAGAAAGAAACCCTCTTCTAAGCTCGCAAAGATTCAGCTAAAGTCACTTGTATGCTTTGAGGACCCAAGTGCCTTTAGGCATTCCATCAGGATCTGCAGTTTCTTGGCCTCAGTTGCTTTCCATTTCTATAACATCTTTTGTGTCTACCCTGAGCAAGATCCGAAAGTCTTCTCTCCCTAAATAAAATTTGCAAATCTCTCCCTAAATAAAATTTACAAATCTCCTCAAATTTGGGTAGGTTATCATTCCCACATACAAGTCATTCTGTCCAAATAAGATAATCTATGTCTTAAACAACATGTCCAGGCAAGGGACAGTTAGGGATCTTTTATACTAGAGGACCTGCCAACATCTACTACTGAATCCTCCCCCCACTCAGGAAAGAATTTCCTATTTTGTTTTGTTTCTGGTTTTAGTTTAAAGAAATTTGAAATCTATTAAAGGGCCTTAAACATGAAATTTCATACCTTTACCCTTTCTCCTAGAAATCATAGAGAAGTTAATCTCATCAGCAAAATCTAGTCTGAATGCATCGAGCCTCTTCCCTTCCTGAGGATTTCTTCTGAAAATCAACCAGCCAAGACAGGGACAAATCTGTCAAACTGCATGCCATCACAGCCCACCACCACATGTAAAAGTATCAGTGACTTCTGAGAGTCCACATTCATATCTGCATACCAGCTCATTAGTAATCATATATGTGGTCTCTAAATGAACTTTCTTCAATTCTGTGAGTGGTATGTCCTGAGGTAGGCTCTGCCAAAGATGGGCATGCATTCTTTGAAATCCAAGGAAAGGTCCTCCTCAAGGGCAAGTATAAATTTCAGTACAAAAGCCCAGTTGTAAAAGATTTAACATATTCTTTATTTACTTCAATTAATATATGTTTATTCTAGAGCCTCCATCTTGCCAGCCAGGAAGATAAACCTATTTCAGTTATTCTTTTTCTAAATATATTTTTATTCTCCTACTAGTGGCCCGGTACACAAAATTGGGGGATGTCTGACTGCTGGTTTAGGCCCAATCCTACTGGGATCGGGCCTAAATGGTCAGTCGGACATCCCTCGAGGGGTCCCAGATTGGAGAGGGTGCAGGCTGGGCTGAGGGAACACCCCCCGTGCATGAATTTCATGCACCAGGCCTCTAGTAGTTAAATGAAAAAGCAAGCTTCAGAATCCTGTAAAATGCTATACAATCTCCTCCCCAAACTGCTTGCTTTCTATTATCTCCTCTGGTTACCTTTTTCCTAGGTTGTACAGAATTTACATATGGGTCACTTATTGTTATAGTATTCTCTCTCTCAGGAGAATTAAAACAACTGTTCAACTATTTGTCATTCTCCTTTTGTATGTGACTATATGTATTACAGAGAAGCACCAAAATTTGGCGAGTTATCTCAATAAATAGGAAATAAATTCATTTTTGGGGATATAATTTTAAAAGTGAAATTTATTAAAGAAAATAAATAAATTATAAAAGTAACACATGGATTTTATTCCCTCCAGTGAAACAGGTTAGAAATATAGAGTTATAAGTGAAAATACCTCTTTACTTTATCCCAAATCTAAATTCCCTTCAGAGATAACCACTTAACACATTCTGGTTTGGACTACTCCAGACCTCTTCCTAGGCACTCACTTACAAATACCTATATCTAGATAACTACAGCTTGCTATAGTTTAGTATTCTTTTTTTTAAATATAATTCACATTATACCACACATGATATTCTGATTTTTCAACTACTTATCATATGACTTCTTCATTTAGAATTTCATCAAATAATATATTAAATTTTCCTAAAGCATTTTATGTATATATACAGTCATATATGTAACTACAGGGATACGTTCCGAGAAATGCATCATTAGGCAATTCTGTCATTGTATGAATATCATAGAGTGCACTTACACAAACCTAGATAGTACAGCCTAATACACTCCCAAGCTATATGGTATAGCCCAAGCATGTCAAACTTGCAGCCAGTAGGCCACATGTCTCATTTAAATAAACTTGATAGCCTATTTCTCCTAGGTACAAACCTGCATAACCTGCATAACATGTTACTGTACAAAACAACACAAGATCAAATAAAGCACACAAAAAAAAGATGCAATCAAGAAATGAGGTATGCATGAGATGTACTAGTATGAGTCTGCTGCCAGCATAACACAGCATACTACTGCTTTACAGCAAACTTTTTTTATATCACTACCAAGTATTATGTACCACACATAATTATATGTGCTATACTCTTATATGACTGGCAGTATAGTAGGCTTGTTTACACCAGCATCACCACAAGTGTGTAATACATTGCACTACGATATTATGATGGTCATGACATCACTAGGCAATAGAAATTTTTCAGTTCCACTAAAATCTTATGGGGCCACCATTGTATATGTGGTCCACCTTTGACAGAAACATCATTATGCAGTGCATGACAGTACCATGGTATTAAACATAAGTAGATGTTTTATTTATTACAAAAATAATTAAGTTAATTTGAGAATTATATCTAGTCTATATATGATTTAATATGTGTAAAACCTGAATTGGTTCTGTTTTTTTTTAATTTGACCTATTTTTTATGGATAACATTACTATGAGGTTAAGAATAAGGACCTCTCCTATTAATTTTGTAACTCTAATAAAATTTTCACTCTTTTGACTTGATTTTGTGGAAATATTAAATTGACAGCCCTGGCTGGCCTGGCTCAGTGGTTGAGCATTGACCTATGAACCAGGAGGTCATGGTTCGATTCCTGGTCGAGGTACAAGCCCGTGTTGTGGGCTCAGTCCCCAGTGTGGGACGTGCAGGAGGCAGCTGATCAATGATTTTCTGTCATCATTTATGTTCCTATCTCTCTCTCCCTCTCTGAAATAAATACAAATATGTTTTAAAAATAAATAAATAGTGTTATTGGTTAGATTGTAGCTTTTTCCAGAATTGCCAGGAAAGAGTGATTTGGTTGCTGAAAGTGTAAGTGCCCCAACTATAATATGATTAATTTTATTTCAATAAGCTTTTCATCTCTGACCCAAGAAAATAATATTCTGTCACCGCTTATGTCCTTGGGGCTTTTGAACAACTGTACTTTGCTAGTGAAAATAAATTTAGTTATAGCAAATGAATCATCCTATACAATAAAAGACTAATAGGCAAATTGTCCCCTTGGGAGTTCAACTGACCAGGAGTTTGATCGACCAGGAGTGACCGCTCGCTATGACATGCAGTGGCCACTAGGGGGTGGCACGGAATTAAGGAAAGAAGGCCCTGGCCGGCAGCCAGCAGCCAGGGGAAAGAAGGCCCTGATCGGCCCTGATTGCCAGCCAGGCTTAGGGACCCTACCCGTGCACAAATTTCATGCACCAGGCCTCTAGTACTAATATAAGATGTTAATAGCAGGGGTTACTGGGTGTGGGATGTATGGGAAATCTGTACTATCTTTGCAATTTTTCTGTAAATCTAAAGCTGTTCTAAAATAAAAAAAGGGGAAATATATCACATCAGAATGACAGATTTAGGAATCTTGGAAATATCAATAGGAACAGCATTCATCTCTAGTAGTTTTCTATAACTCCACTTCCTCTATAAAAAAGCAGAACTAGATGTTTTTCTACATGGTTCCATATTTCCCAGTACTTATTTCTTTCATGACATCATGTATGTAGACAGTAAATTTATTATTTGATTCTAAGATCATTGAAGGCAAGGATTGTCTTACTTATTTTTGTGTTTCCATCATCTACCATAATGCTTGGCACATAGTACATCTTTCAATAAATGTTTGTTGATTATATGAATAAATAAGTGAGAAGAAATATAGCTTCTCTACATTTTTAATTCAGACAACTTGATTTTTAAATGTGTCTAAATTTTCAAAATTCATAATATACTCAATGCATACCGTCAATAGACATTCAGAATGTGTCTATAGCTAATAAAAATGAATGAAAACTTTCCAACTCATTGCTCAATTCCTTTTTATTGAAGCATTTTTACCATTGTCCCTAAGATCTTTTTCTCCACATCTTGCACAAAAGGTAGGGGATACGTCCAGTCAATTGTTAAGGAGGCGAGGCCACTAAGGCTTAGGAGGATTCTCACAAGATGTTTGACCCACTTCTATTTATAATCTTGGTTTAAAATCAACTGCTTTTCAAAATCTCTCTTTGAAATAGTTGTTTATTATCTTTTACTTATTATAAATTGTGCCACTTAAAAATCTTTCATATAAATTTATGGGTCTGTTTTGTTGAGATAATAAAGGACTACATTTTATAAACTATGGCCTTTACAAAGTTCTTACTGTGCCATAAACTTTTAATACTTAATGTGCTCTCAACTTTGCACAGGGTCTCTTAAAACAAGAATCATAAATCCTAAGAGTTCTTATTACAAGGATAATTTTTTCTTTATTCTTTTCTTTTTATTGTATCTATATAAAAAGATAAATGTTAGCTAAACCTATTGTGGTAATTCTTTCACAATATATGTAAATCAAACCATCATTATGTATGCCTTAAGCTTATACAGTGACTTATGTCAATTATTTCTCAATAAAGCTGGAAAAAGAAGAACAACAAAGAAAATGAAGGGGAAAATTAAATCACTGTTATAACTATTCTCATAAGTTTTGTTCTGATTTAGGCTTTTGATCTTGTTTAAGCATTAGTAATTATGTACTCTCTGTATTGTACATTAGTCATTAATAGGCCATATTGTTGAGTTACTACTAATTTTGGCAAGTGAGTACAGATATATTTGTTAAATAAATTGTGAAAGAGATCAGAGAATAATAGTCCCTTTCAATTTTTTTTCCTGATTTGATATCTTGCAAGCAGAACTTACAATTGTTTCACTAAGTAAATACTTATTAAGTGTCATACTGAGTATGGTCTGGCTGCCTAGCATTGTGCTTTATAAGGTTGGTAATACAAAAGCTCTAAAGAGTAACAACAAAATTGTGGATGGTACAGAACCCTATATGTATACTATGGTTTTTCGTATACATACATACCTGTGATCATTTAATTTATAAATTAGGCACAGTAAGATATTAAAATAACTAGAAATAAAATAGAACAATTATAACTGTATAATTTAATAAAAGTTATGTCTCTCTCTCAAAATATGATATCTCAAAATATCTTACTGTACTATACTCACCCTTCTTGTGATGATGTGAGATGATACAATGCCTATGTAATGACATGAAGTGAGATGAATGACGCAGGCATTCTGACATAGCCATAGGCTATTACAACAGTTATTTGAAAATAGCACTGCCATTTTGTGACAATCTGATAACCTAGACAGTTACTAAGTGACTTTTGGGCAGGGAGCATTATATCATGGATATGCTATACAAAGAGATGATTCATGTCCAAGGCAGGATGGAGTGGGACAGCTTGAGATTTCATTACACTAGTCAGAACAGTGCACAATTTAAAACCTATGAATTGCCTATTTCTGGATTTTTCCATTTGGTATTTTCAGACTGTGGTTGACCACAGGTAACTGAAACCTTGGTAAGCAAAACCACGGGTAAGGAGGGACTGTCATATACATATTTTTGGCATTTAATTTTGCTTTTTTATTTTCTAAATTAGTATATATATGTTTATCTCATTCTTTTAAATGAACATACAGTAAGCTACTAAGTATAGATATGTTGAAGGTATATAGAATTTATGTAAAAATTGCATCTGACAAATGTAGATAAGTACATATAAAACAAGGGAGAATTTTATATTAAATACTAAACCAGATATACTGTGGAAAACATAAATTTGTTTATTCACCTTAAACAAATATATAACCTTTTACTATACACAGGGAGTAGGATTTTATAAAATTATCTTGAAATTATTTTTGTAGATTAATATTTATATACATTATTCTTTGAACACCATTTGTGATCCAGAATTCTTGCTAATTGCCTCATACATGTCTTATTATTTAATGCTCAGCAAAGACATTATAGCCAAGAAAACTTTGGTTTCATTCCCTAAGTGTTTCCACAGCCGTATTTTCTAATGTTTAAAATTAGAATAATACTACCCAAATGTGTTTATGTACTAATTAAATTGTATGCTATATGTAACTACCTTAAGGGTTGTTATGAAAATGAAATGGCTTAATATATGTTGAAGCACCCCAAATAGAGCCTAGCAAGGAATAAATTCCATACAAGTTTTCTAAATAATAGCAGACTGTGTATTTATAGCACAATACCCATAGATCATTCAACCAGTAATGTGAGTCTGATATTATGCTAGAACTTAAGAGCTATAATGAATTTTCCTAGCCAATTGAAATTGGAGAGTATATGGAGGGGATTTCACATTATTTGTATATTTTTATTGTTTCAATTAAAATGTGATTTATATTTTACCAGTTATATGTGCACATCATTTTTAAGTATGTTTTTATTGATTTCAGAGAGAGGAAGGGAGAGGGAGAGAGAGAGAAACATCAATGATGAGAATCATTAATCGTCTGCCTCCTGCACACCCCGTATTGGGGATTGAGCCCACAACCCAGGCATGTGCCCTGACCTGGAATCAAACCAGCAACCTCTTGGTTCCTGGGTCAACACTCAGCTGCTGAGCCACACTGGCCAGGCAGCATGCATATAGTTTTAAAAAATAAAATGCAAAATGGCTTATAATAAGAATCTTTCTTCATCTGTCCCACCCTCCCTATCCCTTAATTCTGTTCATGAAAAGCAATCAATTCAATTATTGTAGCTGTTTCTACTGGTATTAACTGCCATATTTGTAAATAATATACATACATTGCTCTTTTTGGATTCATAGGTTGCAGACATTATTCACTGACTATTGAAAAAGCATTATGATAGTTGAAGATTTTTCATTTTATACTACAGTCCAACCCACTTTCCCAAGCCAATTTCCCTATGTCATTATATCTTAGTTTTTGTTGCTGTTAAATCAGTATTCAACATTTTCATTAATGATGTTGTAAATATTGTTCATTGCTTGACCATATTTTGAACTATGGCTACATTGACTTTCTTTTAAAACACATTTGTCCTGGAGTTAATAATCTCCTCCTCCCCTTCCTCTTCCTTATTCTCCATTATTTGATTGGCTTTTAAGTACCTGTTGTTCCATTTTTCTCCAAATACTCCAAAATATCTATAAAATATCTATTAATAATTTCTTCAAATGTTCCAAAACATCATATAATCTATATTTTTTTAAATTTTTTTTAAACTTAGTGATCTTCCTCCCGGATATTTCAGCTTCCCCTTTTCTCCCCTGGATTGTTTGTTCCTGTGCCTGCTTCATAAGCTGTTATTCTGCAACTTCCTTTTATCATTCCCAAAGCTTATCTCCTATATTTTGAGTCTTATGTCTTCCTGTCTTAATTTATTATTTTCTTTTCTGAAATACATTCTCCAGTACCTTTCTCAATTAGAGTACACAGTAGGCAAATGTTTGAATCCTCCCATATTCTATCTTCCACTTGATTGATAGTTGAGTTGGTATGGAATACAAGGCCAAAAATACTTAATATCTGAAAGTCTTCTTATTGGCTATTCAATGTCTTCAGAGAAGACTTCTTCAATTACCTCATTAAGTATGTTTATGCCTGGCAGCTTGTTTCTGGGCACAAGGTAGAGGATGAGATCACAAGCTTAATAATTTAAGTTTTATTTAATTCCCCTTTAGGTATGTGTCTCATTCAATTTTTCTTGTGCCATCCCCAAGTTGGGAGACTCTCAGATTTAATTTATCTTAGAAGTTAGGAGAGGAACAAACTTCTGATACTATCTACACAGCTTACTTCCACCTTCTGCATTGCCTAAACATTGAGGCCCTCAGGGATCCTTCAGGGTGAATTGTTTTGTTTTTGTCAGTGTCTTACTCAATTGGCACTTACATTCTACCCTGTCTTTGTAAGTGAACTATCATGCTTCTATCTTTGAAAACAATTTAAATCTCTCATTGTTGTCTTCTTTCCTGTTTTTTTTTTTTTTTATTGTTATGGGTTTATACCTTATAGTCTGTGGTAGGCAGAATAATAATACCCCAAAGATATTCACATCCAAACCCCTGGAACATGTGTATGTGTGTCATATTCTATGTTAAAAGTATTTTTGCAGATGTGTTTAAATAAGGACCTTGAGATTGGGATATTGCCCTGGATTATGTAGGTGGGCCCCAAATAATCACAGTGGTCCTTATAAAATGGAGGCAGGAGGATAAGAGTTATTAGTAAGAGATGTGAGGATGGAAGCAAGAGGTTAGAATGATATAATGAAGGGTCCATGAATTAAGGAATGTGAGAACCTCTCTAGAAGCTGAGTCAAAGAAAAGAATTCTGCCATGAGGCCTCCAGAAAGTAACACAGCCATGATGGCACCTTGACTTTAGACTTCTAACCTGTAGAACTATAAGAAAATAAATATGTTGCTTTAAGCCGCTAAGTTTATGGTAATTTGTTATAGCAACAATAGGAACTAATATGGATTTTGATAGCAACTATGGGATTCTGTCACAAATATCTAAAATGTGAAAGTGAGTTCAGAACTGAGGCACTGTCAGAGTCTGGAAGAATTTCGAGGGGCATGATAAGAAATTCCTAGCTTGACCTGAACAGACTGTTACATTAAAGTTGTTGCTGGTGAGAACACAAGGAAATGAGGGACATAGTAGGGAAAGTTTATATTGCCTTAGAGAATATCTAAGTTATAATAAACAGATTGTTGATCAAAATTGAGAGGTTTGCGACGCAGGAGACTAAACACAGAGAGTCCAGGCGATTAAAAAGGGGGAGATTTTCATCTTGCGCTCCCTGGCAAAATTCACTGGTCCAAGGGTGGGCCAGGGAAGTTCGTGCCAAAAGGGGGCATAGGTACTTCTTTTATACAACTGTTTAGTGGGGGGAGGGGGGAGGGCATGAGAGGTGTGGAATTTCTGCCTCGGGCCAGGGGTCTAGGAAGGTGCCAGTTATCTCTGTCACCATCTACCTTGCAGATGCATGCATCAGCTCTGGACTTCCCCCTTGCCTCAAGCTAACATCCTGGCCTTTTGGTGATAGGGGACACGGAAATCATCCTGGCTACTTCCTGCTGACCAGGGGCAAAGAGGGTGGGGGATGTTAAAGGCCAGGGTCAGACAGAGGTGGGTCAGAGGGCAGCCAAGTGTAGGAGTGGAGCAAGAGCTGGTTTACAGTCACCCGAGACATTTCCGCGATCTGGGAGTGGATGAATTTGAGGAGGCAGGGAGCTAGGGAAAAAAAGACACAGATGAGAATTAGGGGCCCTATCAGGGGTAGGATCCAGGTAGCTAAAGGTCTTTGGAGCCAGCTGAAAAGAGAGTTGTCCCGGGAGTGTCTTGCACGTAATTCTTCACTCAGCTTAGTCAGGGTCTGCACGTTCTGTTCCACCACTCTGGACTCGTTAATGTAGTAGCAGCATTCTTCTTGAAGGAACATGCAGGTTCCTCCTTTTTCCACAGTGAGAAGGTCTAGGGCCTGTTGGTTCTGCAGGGCTATTTGGGCTACCGACGTTACTTGCCGCTGCAGGGAGGCTAAAGAGGCAGTAGTGGACTCCAGGGCTATCTGGAGTTCGTCATTGAAATCCTGAGCAGAGATTATGCTGTTCCCAAGGGATCCCCAGCTAGGCCTACCGAGGCAACGATACTTACCCCCAACATGACAGGGAGGAAGGCGGCCTGGCGGGCCCAGGGGTGGGATGAAGGGAGCAACCAGGCAAGCTCCGACTCTCCATACAAGGTTAGTTGGGTAACTACTGTGACCACGAAGCAAGGCCCAGGGTCAGAGGAGTTTATGCAGTTGCTTAAGGTGCCCTTGCACCAAAAGAAGGTACCCGGGCTGGCCTTGGTGGGACTGGCTGCAGTGTGGTTTTGGGTACAGTTCCAAGTGACCCATCCCACACTTACCAGGTTGCTCGTCTGGTAGCATATCCGCGGAGGCAAGGTGGGTTCTGGAGTTTCGGGTTCCCAGAGGGGAATGCCATCCAGGGGAGGATGACATTCACCGTGTCCTTGGGTTCCTGGAGGAGTCATGAGTGGGACGGCAGTCAGCAAAGGTCTTTGGAGAGAGACGCACAGAGAGCAGTGCGAGACATTGGGCAGGGTGCGGGTCTCGTTAAGGAATAGTAGAGTGTGTTGGATAAGTTGGAGCCAAGAAGACAGGACTTCTACCTGGGGGGAATCAGGCAGCTTCCCTTTAAGGGAATGTTCAGCCTATAGGATGCTGTTGGAGACCTGGATTTGGGCCTCCTGGGCCATGACATATTCCCGGGAGATGTACATGGTCCCTGAAGGGGTCGAGCTCCAACCACCCCCATATAGTTTTCCCATAACGCCCGCAACCCATCACTGGTCCCAGGGGTCCCGGACCCTGATGTTGAAGGTCCCATCCTTCCAGAAAAAGGGGCCAGATGTGACCTCATTGTAGGCATCATGGATGACACAACCTGACCAGTGGCAACCCCCATAGGTGTTGACGTCTCGATTACCCCTGTCTGGGTTCCGCTGGTCGTAAGCAAAACAGACGTATGGTCGGCCACCGTTGGACACTGACTGGAGGTCGACAGGAATCAGGATCTCCGCCTGGCATCCGACCAGAGGGCAGTCCTGAGATCCTACCTGCCGGGTGACTTGTGTGCTGTCCTGGTCATAGGTTTCACCGACCTTGAACCTCCACACATAAGCAGGTGGGGGTGGGTGTAGGTTGCCCATGGCCGGGAGGAGAAGGAGGAGGGGGAGGGCGGCTAAGGCGGACCTTAGTGGGGCCCAACACCTCACATTTATAGAAGTCATGTTGCTCTAGGGTCCTCTTGAGTCTGGAGAGGTGGTGCCACGATGGATCGCCAAGTAGTATGGCCACAGTGGGGGTTGTGAGGATTACTGTGTGAGGTCCCATCCACCTGGGCTCCAAGGCCTTGGGATGTAGATTCTTAAGGAGGACTGAGTCCCCCGGCTGGAGGGCTGGTCCTCGGGAGCCTTGGTCGGCTGGTTCTGGCCTGGGCAGAAACCTGTCAGTGTGTTCCTGGAGCAGCTGCCTGAGTAGAGACAGGTATGGAAGATAAGTAGCCAGGAGAGGAGGGTCAGTAGGGAGACGATGGTTGAGCAAGAAGGGTCTCCCATATAGGAGTTCAAAAGGGCTTAAGAAGGTGGGGCTCCTTGGTGTAGCCCGGATTCTGGTCAGGGCCCTGGGCAGGAGGTCCGGCCAGGAGCTGCGAATTTCTAGAGAGAGTTTAGTTAGATGGTCTTTAAGGAGGCCATTGACCCTCTTGACCTTACCCGATGATTGTGGGTGGTAGGGTATGTGCAGTTTCCAGGAGATGCCAAGTGAGGTGCTAACCTGCTGAAAGACCCTTGATATAAAAGCTGGGGCATTGTCTGTATGGAGGTGGGGAGGCCGAACCTAGGGATTATGTGTGTTATCAGGGTCTCAGCCACAACCTCAGCAGTTTCCTTGCGGGTAGGGAAGGCCTCTACCCACCCTGTTAGGGTGTCTACCTTGGTAAGCAGATATTTGGTCTTCTTGTGGGGAGGCATATGGGTGAAGTCTACCTGCCAGTCCTGCCCTGGAAGGTGTCCCCTCATTTGATGGGTAGGAAAGTTGGGGCGCATTCCTCCCTGGGGTGAGACAGCTGCACACATGGAGCAGGAGGAGCAGGCACTCGTGACTGCCTCTCACAGTGTGGGCGAGGTGAAGAGGGGTTCGAGGAACCTCCAAAGTGCCAGCGGTCCAATGTGCAATGACCGATGGACCTGTTGGGCAATGGCCCCTACCTGAGCCTTGGGAAGGGCGATCTTGTTACTTATGAAGATCCATCCCTCAGGACCAGAAGAACCTCCTCGTTGTAGGAGTTTATTTTTTTCTTCTTCTGTATACTGAAGGGTAATGGAGGGAAGGGAAAGGAACAGGACCGGGGCTGGGGACCCTTCACCCTGAGTTAAGCCTCTGGCCACCGCGTCTGCTTGGGTGTTTCCCCGCGTAACCATTGAGGAGTCAGTCTGATGGCCTCGGCAGTGCATGATGACTACCTGGGAGGGAAGCTGTGAGGCATCAAGTAAGTGGGTTATGAGTCTAGTGTTGATAATAGGTGAGCCTTTAGTGGAGAGAAAGCCCCTCTCCCTCCAAATAACCACGTGGCAATGGGCTATCAGAAAGGAATATTTGGAGTCTGTATATATGTTTACCCTCCTCCCTTTGGCCAGATGCAGGGCCCTTGTCAGCACAATGAGCTCAGCCTGTTGAGAGGTTGTACCCTCTGGGAGCTGGGCCCCCTCCAGGGTCCACTTGAGTGTTACTACCGCATAGGAGGCTTTCCGACATCCCTGGGGGTCTAGGCACGAGCTTCCATCCACAAACAGAGTTAAGTCAGGATTGGAGAGAGGAAGATCTGAGAGTCCCGCCAGAGGTTGAGTGAGGGCCTCGACAACCTCGGGCAGGAGAGCATTGCCACAGGTTGGGTGGAGGCAACAGGAAGGAGAGTGGCCAGGTTCAGGGCTGGGGACTGAGTTAGGGAGATGTCAGGACTCTCGAGGAACAAGAGGTGGAGTTCCTGCATGCGAGACGGGACAAGGAGAGATAAGGATCAGTGTGACAGGAGATCCTGTAGCATATGGGTGGAGAAGACCTGTAAGGGTTGCTGGAGGCAGATCTTCTGGGCCTCCTTGGTGAGAGCAGCGGCTTCAGCCAGAGCCTGGAGGCAGGGTTGCCATCCCTGAGCCGTGGGATCAAGCTGTCTAAACAGGTAGGCTATGGGGGTGAAGGCTGGCCCTAGGGGCTGGGTGAGGACCCCCATAGCTATTCCCTGTTTCTCATCAGTAAATAGTTGTAAAGGCTTAGAGATGTCCGGGAGAGAGAGAGGGGGAGATGCCAGAAGGGCATCCTGGAGCTTAGAAAAAGCCTGGCGAACGAGGGAGGGTGAGGAGAGGGGGCCTACTGGTGTTTCTTTAGCGGCCTGGTATAGAGGCTTAGCTAGGAGAGCAAAATTTGGGACCCAATGGCGGAAGAATCCTACCAGCCCTAGAAAGGACAAGATCTGTTCCGCAGAAGTGGGAGGCTGTAGGTCTCATATTGCCTGTGCTCGGTCAACTGTCAGTCCTCGGGAATTGGGCGTCAGACAGATTCCCAAGTAAGTGACGGTGGGGGCCGAGAGTTGCGCCTTGACAGGGGACACACGGTATCCTTTGTCCCCTAGAAAGTTGAGGAGGCCAGCTGTCTGCCTCTGAGAAATATCTAAAGAAGGGCTGAAGAGAAGATCATGTACATACTGGAGAAGAGTGCTGGGTTCTAATGAGCATTGTTGGAGGTTTCTGGCTAAGGCCTGGCCAAACAGATGAAGGCCGTCTCTGAACCCCTGGGGCAGAACCGTCCAGGTGAGTTGGTGGGATACCTGCTCGTCTGGGTCCTCCCAAGTAAATGCAAACAGATGGTAAGAGTCCGGATCCAGAGGAATGGTAAAGAAGGCGTCCTTGAGGTCAAGGACAGAAAAGTGGGTGGTACCAGATGGGATGCGGGAAAGGAGAGTGTAAGGATTGGGGACCACTGCATCATTGATTAGTTGGAGGTCCTGCACCAGCCGGTAGGTCTGGTCTGCCTTCCTAACAGGGAGGATGGGGGTGTTGCAGGGAGAGTGGATAGGTATGAGGAGACCCTGCCCCAGAAGCCGAGTAATGAGGGGTTTGAGCCCTCGGCGATGAGTTAGGGAGGTAGGAAACTGGGGATGGGAGGGAAACGAGGGGGGTCCTTAAGTCTGATCCTGACTGGGGTATGGTGTCTAGAAACCACCGGGGTAGAGGTATCCCATACATTTGGGTTGATAAGGGATGCAGGCAGTGGGGGATCAGTGTTCCCGTGAAGGGAGGGGGCCAGGAGCGGAAGAAGCAGGGAGGCTGAAGAACTCTGAGTGAGCTGCAGAGTGGCCCCTAGTTTGGTGAGGATATCCCATCCTAAAAGGGGCACGGGGCACGAAGGCATGAGTAGGAACGAGTAGGTTATAGGGCTATCGTTGAGGAGACAGGGAAGGGGCCCAGTGGCCAGCGAGCAGGTGGATTTTCCGTCAATACCCATGACCGAGATCGTGGAAGGGAAGAGTGGCCTGGAAAAGGAGGGCAGGACAGAGAAGGTAGTCTCCATATCGATAAGGAAGATCTGCTTACCTGCTACCTTAAGCAGTACCCTGGGCTCGGCGAGGGTGATGGGGGTCGTCGAGTCTGGGCATCTTCAGTCTTCAGCCAGTCCCAGCATGGCCAGCGGCAGGTCATGACCTGGAAGGGCAGCTCCTCTATGCTGAGACGCAAGGGCCCGTCACTTTTCCAGGGGCAGTCACTTTTCCAGTGGCCGTTTTGACCACACGCTGGGCAGGGCTTGGTTAGAGCCCGGGGCTGGGGGCACTGCTTTGCCCAGTACCTTCATTCCCACACTTGAATCATCCTCCAGGTGGCACTCGTCCTCTCGTTGCACCCCCACCACACACAGTCCCCTTTGGACCATGCATGGCTGCCGTGGGCCTCGGAGCTGCTACCAAGGCTTGGGTTTGCAGATTCACTTTTTGTCAAAGGCAGGCCTCCCGATCTGATTCTGCCTGCTCCTCACAGGCATTAAAAACCTTAAATGCCATATTCACTAGATCCCGAACAGGAGTCTGAGGGCCATCCTCGCCTTTTTTAATATCTTTCCCGGGTTCGCACCAGATGAGAGGTTTGCGAAGCAGGAGACAAAACACAGAGAGTCCAGGTGATTAAAAAGGGGGAGGTTTTAATCTTGCACTCCCGGGCGAAATTCGCCGATCCGAAGGTGGGCCAGGGAAGTTTGCGCCAAAAGGGGGCATAGGTACTTCTTTTATACAGCTGTTTAGTGGGGGGAGGGTGGAGGGCATGAGAGGTGTGGAATTTCTGCCTCGGGCCAGGAGTCTAGGAAGGTGCCAGTTATCTCTGTCACCATCTACCTTGCAGGTGCATGCATCGGCTCTGGACTTCCCCCATGCCTCGACCTAACAGAAATATAGATGTTTATAAAGGCACTGCTGCTGAGGGGTCAGAAGGAAATGGTTAACATGTTATCAGAAACTAGAAGAAAGAGGACCCCTGTTATATTGACAGCAAGCTTTGCTGACTTGTGCCCTATAGTTACATGGAAAGCAGAACTTGTAAGCAGTGAACTTGAATATTTAGCCAAGATTTTCAAGCAAAGTATTGAAGATGCAGCCTGCTTCTTGCTACTTACAATAGAATTCAAGAGAAAAAATTCAGAACTCAAATTTAGCTTAAATTTTATCAATTTAAAATTGGCTTACATTTATTCACTTTCCTTTTTTCTTCTTGATACTATACACTTGTTTTCATGAATAAAATGTTACTAAGATTCTAATATATTAGAGGCCCGGTACATGAAATTTGTGCATGGGTGTGTGTATGTGTGTCCCACAGCCCAGCCTGTACCCTCTCCAATCTGGGACCCCTCGAGGGATGTCCGGTGGGATCGGGCCTAAACGGGCAGTCAGACATCCCACTCACAATCTAGGACTGCTGGCTCCCAACCGCTCACCTGCCTGCCTGATTGCCCCTAATCACTTTTGCCTGCCAGCCTGATCAACCCCTAACCACTCCCCTGCCAGCCTGATCTACGTTTAACTGCTTCCCTGTAGGCCTGGTCGACCCCAACTGCCTTGCCTGCAGGCCCAGTTGCCCCTAACTTCCCTCCCCTTCCAGCTAGGTCGCCCCCAACTGCCCTCCCCTGCAGGCCTGGTTGCCCCCAACTGCCTTCCCTTGCTGGCCTGATTGCCCCTAACTGCCCTCCCCTGCCAGCTAGGTTGCCCCCAACTACCCTCCCCTGTAGGCCTGGTCACCCCCAACTGCTCTCCTCTGCTGGCCCGGTCACCCCTAACTGCCCCCCCCCTGCAGGCCATCTTGTGGCGGCCATCTTGTGTCCACATGGGGGTGGCCATATTTGACCACATGGGGGCGGCCATCTTGTGTGTTGGAGTGATAGTCAATTTGCATATTACCTCTTTTTATTATATAGGACTAGAGACCCGATGCACGAAGATTCATGTAAGAATGGGCCTTCCTTCCCCTGGCTGATGGCACCGCCTTCGCTCCAGCCCGGAGCCAGCCTTCCCACACTTCCCAGAGGCCTGGAGCAGCTGGGGTGGTGCAGCATGCAAGCGTTCTGCCCTGCTCCCAGTCCTCAGAGCCCACGTATGCAAATTAACCCACCATCTTTGTTGGGTTAATTTGCATACTCCTGATTGGCTGGTGGGTGTCACGAAGGTACTCTCAATTAATATGTTACTCTTTTATTAGGTAGATTTCCAAACATATTAAATGAATATAAAATGCTTTGCCTTCTGGGAACCTACAATTCTAGTTAAAACATGCGAAATTCAATACACATACTTCTTTTCGCTAATCCCTCACAAAATTCCCTTAAAATGTATTTCTCTTCTCCACAATCTGAATGCCATCTATGTAATATCTTACCAGGAAAATCTATTTAAAATAATGTATTCCTCTTTATGGACAATTCTAAATAATCAAAAAAAATATCCTACAGTCCACTGTATAGGTTAAGTTAGAATGAATCTCCTTTATTATTAATCTCTATGTTATAATTAAAGTTAAAATATCTGCAGCCATTTTATGTTGATGGTAATTTAGAATTTTTGATTTGGCCTTTTATAAAGGTGATGTGTTTAAAGTTAAATTGCCTAAAATACATTTTATGTTTCCTCCCTTGACCTTTAAAAAATTCAGTTAGGCAATTAATGTCTAATTGATGGAGTTAGTGATTTTAGCTTTTGTGCAGCAGAATCTCTAAGAAGATGCCTCATACCTATCCAATACAGAAAAATTTCATGTTTTAATTTTCAGTATGTCTTTGGTTCCCATGGAAACAGTTCAGTAAAAGAAGTTTGAAATGCTACATATTATTTAATCTTATATTCATATAAATATTGCCAGAAGATATGTCATATCCATTCAAGTGTAAAGTATCATGGGAATTAAGCAAAGGAATATATTAAATTGAAATTCATTGTGGCCCATTGTTGATACTGCTAGCCGGGAAAGATCTTCAAAAAGATTCTCAAGGACTATCTTGAAAAAATAATCAATACCTTCAGTAGAAACTGTACTGATTTTATTAGTGAGAATTCTTATAATCACACTACTCTTCTATTTTGTAGAAAAAGACTTCATAACTTGAATTTAGTTTAGTTTTTTGGGGGATATCAATTTAAAATTGTCTTACATTTATGCACTTAGATTTATATGGGGACCAGTAAAACTAGAGGGATCCTGAATAAAAGAGGTTATTGGCTTTGTAATATAATGTAAAGTTTCAAAATGTGAACCATTCCAATAAATATAGATTTTCACTTTCAACCAATTCTATATACTATTGGCCATGTATAATCTCAAATATTAAGCCTAATCATCTAGATATTTCAGGTCACTAAGAATTCTCACTTAGTCTACACTGCTAGAGGGAACTTTGGAAGATATTCAAACAATTTTTTTTCATCTATATATTTTTTTAAATCTCAGAACACTGAAGGAATTTGCTGACCACCATGAACTCTATATAACATACTTTCTTCTGCAGCACGGCTACTTACATTGGGTGTCACATACAAGTTATACTAATGATTGATACACATTAGCCTGACCATTCACAAATGCATTAATCCCTGTGGAATCTTACCGAGACTCCTTAGCTTTAGAATGTGAAAAGCTAAGGCAGGGGCCATACCCACCCACATTCTAGTAGTACATTAAACTCTATTGTGTGCTTCCTTGTATGTCAGTTTTATAGACAGTAAACTTCCTGATACCAGGGGCCACACTGTCTATAAAACTGACATACAAGGAAGCACACAATAGAGTTTAATGGTTGCCCCTCACTGCCCGCCTTTGCCAGGCTGGTCACCCCTCACTGCCCCCCTCTGCCAGCCTGGAAGGCACGTGGGGTGACAAGGCCAGCAAGGGGTTAGCGAGGGACAGCAGGCTGCGTGGGGTGACAAGGCCAGCAAGTGGTTAGCGAGGGACTACCAAATGACTGACCAGCAGGCTGCATGGGGCGACCAGGCCAGCAGGAGGGTCAGTGAGGGGTGACCAGGCTGGCAGAGGGGGGCAGTGAGGGGTGACCAGTCTGGCAAAGGCAGGCAGTGAGGGGCAACCATTAAACTCTATTGTGTGCTTCCTTGTATGTCAGCTTTATAGACAGTAAACTTCCTGATACCAGGGGCCATATTTTAGTTGTTTTTAATTTATCCTTGCTAGCCTATCTGAGATGGAGCTCAATCAATATCTATAAAAATAAAAGCGTAATATGCTAATTAGACTGGACATCCTTCCAGACCTCCTTCCAGACAACCTTCTGGACGAAGCTGTGGCTGGAGGGAAGCCCAGGTCCTGGGTTTCTGCCGGCGGCCAGAGGGAAGCTGGTGCTGGCAGCTGGGGGAAGGAAGGCCCACTCTCGCATGAATTTTGTGCACTGGGCCTCTAGTCTATACTAATAAAAGGGTAATATGCAAATTTGTCACGACACCCTCACAGTAACAACTGAACAGCAGGCTGCGTGGGGTGACAAGGCCAGCAAGTGGTTAGCGAGGGACTACCAAATGACTGACCAGCAGGCTGCATGGGGCGACCAGGCCAGCAGGAGGGTCAGTGAGGGGTGACCAGGCTGGCAGAGGGGGGCAGTGAGGGGTGACCAGCCTGGCAAAGGCGGGCAGTGAGGGGCAACCAAGCCAGCAGGGGGGTCAGTGACTGGCAACCAGACTGTCAGAGGAGGGCAGTGAGGGGCAACCAGGCCACCAGGGGGCAGTTGGGGTTGACCAGGCTGGCAGGGGGGGGCAGTTGGGGGTGATCAGTCTGGCAGGGGGGGCAGTTGGGGCTGATCAGACTGGCAGTGGGGAAGTTAGGGGTGATCAGGAAGGTAGGCAGGTGAGCAGTTAGGAGCCAGCAGTCCTGGATTGTGAGAGGGATGTCCAACTGCCAGTTTCAGCCTGATCCCTGGGATATCCCCCAAGGGGTCCCGGATTGGAGAGGGTCCAGGCTGGGCTGAGGCCCGCCCCCCGCCCGCCCCGTGCACAAATTTCATGCACTGGGCCACTAGTTAAATAAATAAATTTAGTCTGAAACATGTTTTGCTTAAAGAAGTATTCTTGTATTTAACAACATATTTACCAGATGATTATTATAAACTAGTGTCTTGGTGCATGGATTCATGCACATTGAAAGGAAATTAATTAGAAGAAATATTTTAATATTGCTATTCACCCTTTCTCTATAATAGAAGTGTCAATCAAATTCACTATCAACAATGACAGATCAAAACACACACGTGCTATTGGTGCCAGCGAGAGTTTTATATGTATTGTGAATGCATGAGTCAACTTAGCCTTTTATACATATACATATATATATATATATATATATATATATATAGAGAGAGAGAGAGAGAGAGAGAGAGAGAGAGAGAGAGAGAGCAAACTTGCTTAATTAGACCTGCTTTCTGATTTAGTTAAACTTTTTCCAGCCCAATGAGTCACCCCAATTTCTCTTTCAGGTAATTGTCAGCTACACAGCAGTAAATATTAACATGAAGCAGATTATTATTATAGATCACACAGGGAGAACAAAGTGTAAAATATTTAACTGTAGCAGTGTTTGACTATATTCTGCACAGTGAGAAAACCTGAAGTCATTTTCACGTTCCACCATTTCTTAGTTCTTTTCAGTCGGGTCAAGTTTCTAAGCTTTCTAAATCTTTGTTTTCTGGCTAATGAAAAGAAAAAAGGATTCCACCGAGTCTCCTATCTACCTACTCCAGGACTTCTGTGAGGAACAAATGAGATGAGGATGGAAAAATACTTCACAGACATTTGGTTAAAGTGTAAAATGTTTGCACCTGGCTATAAAGCAAGTCATATTCCTGGGCTGAAGAAACTCCAAGAAGGCTAGTTGCTAGGGAGAGGAAGCCGGGTGTTACTAGGTGACATCATTACTGGGTGCCCACAGCGACCATTTCCAGGTTGGGCTGGGCTGTAGGCCATATTTTGCACCATGGGGTCTTGGCAGCATTGGCTGCGATTTGGTGGGGTATCGCTCCAGGTGGTGGCAGGGCCTGTGTGCCACTTGGGGGAAGCCAAGTGTTGGTTTATCAGCAACAGATCCGTGGTGCCGTTTATATTTAAATGGCCAGTGCGCTTCATGGCAGCTCCTGCATTGAGTGTCTGCCCACTGGTGGTCAGTGCATGTCATAGCTGCCAATTGGATGGATGGACACTTAGCCTTTTATATACACAGGTAATATGGGAAATAATTCTTTGCATGTATCTGAGTGTATGGCACATTCTAAATTCCCAGACAGAATTTTGCCACACACACAAAAGTGCCTAAAAAAAAAAAAGTGAGAATAATGTATGACTGGCTTTTAAATAGCTCAGAGGTTAAGAAATACTGGTAGAGTACTACAAAAACATCCATGTGACTGCATTGCCTAAGAAAAAGATAATTTTGAAATGTATATGTAAGTAAATATTGCCAAGTCTTTTCTAGTACAAAGCACTGTGATTTACAAAGGAAGCAAGTATACTGACATCTGATGGTACCCAGTACCCTTGCTGCTCTGTGACTCACTGCCTGACCTTGTCACTAAACTTCTTTTTGTGCCTGTCAGTGCAGCTGTAAAACTGCAAAAAGCAGTCTCCCCTACAAAAGCATTTTTTTACTGAGCTGTTCTGCGAGATATATATCTTAAAAATAAAAGTAATTGTGAAGATAATGCCATAAGCAATACTGTCAATCTTAGTAACAAAAAGTACCAAATACATATTGAAGTCATTGGCATAAAAAGTGTTTAAAACACTCTTAAATCTCCTGCCTCCCTATTCCATCCCCTTAGGGTGGGATTCATCTCCTTTTGTAGCATCAAACACAATAGAGACTAATCAAAGGAGCAAGCTGCCGCAATTGCAGCAACCCAAACTGATTTACCTATCAGTGCTAGAGTACCCCTGGCAATGGCCATGTGTGGAAGAGATATGTTGACATGAACTCATGAAATATTTACTTTATTGACACTAACTAAGATAAAGTCAGTTATACAATGGTCTGTGGTATATAAAAATAAGCTCTTTTATGCATGTTCAGTACAATTCATTTTATGTATAATTTAACCCTTTGCACTCGCTTGCTTTTTTCTCAATTCCTTTATTCTAATGCTAACCGTGTCGAGTCACATTCGACATCCAAGTGCAAAAGGTTAAATATGTCTATGTAGTCTATATGATCTTTTATACTTTGTCTATTCTTGGAACTAGATCCCTAGGAAATAAATTCCTTCCCAGTCTCTCCCTGATGGTGAAGCTGATTGGATCATAATTTATTCTGATCACTGATCAACTTTCTGATTATTATTTACTTCTTTTGAATAAACTATCCTATCTAATAAAAGAGAAATATGCAAATTGACCTACTTTCGCTACACCCACAAGCCACGCCCAGCAGCCAATCAGAAGTGAGTATGCAAATTAACCCAACCAAGATGGCTGCAGCTTCAGAGTGAGCAGGAGGCTTGGGTTTCCCCGGCAATGGACTAAGCCAAGCTTCCTGCACACCCTGGCCAGCTCAGGCCTCCACTGAAGGCTATAAAGTTTCAAGTATAGAAGATAAATAAATCCCAACAAAAATGGCTGCAGCCACAGAGCAAACAGGAGGCTTGGGTTTCCCCGGCGATGGAGGAAGCCACGTTCCTGGCCTGCCCTGGCCTCTGCTGAAGGCTACAAAGTTTCAATTATAGAAGATAAATAAATCCCAGATACCAGGGCCTCCACTTGGGTCTCCGGGGAGCATGGCCGGCCTGCAAACCACCACAGGCCCCATCCCCAGGCCGCCCCACACCCCAAGGGAACCCGCACACTGATCCAGGACACCCTTCAGGGCAAACCAGCTGGCCCCCACCCATGCACCAAGCCTCTATCCTATCTAATAAAAGAGTAATATACAAATTGACCATCACTCCAACACACAAGATGGCTGCCCCCATGTGGTAAAAGATGGCTGCCCCCATGTGGACACAAGATGGCCGCCACAAGATGGCCAGCAGGGGAGGGCAGTTGGGAGGGACCAGGCCTGCAAGGGAGGAGTTGGGGGTGACCAAGCCGGCAGGGGAGGGAAGTGGCGGGCTACCAGGCCTGCAGGGAAGGGCAGTTGTGGGGGACCCAGGCCTGCAGGGGAGAGCAGTTGGGAGGGGAGCAGGCCTGCAGGGGAAGGCAGTTAGGGGCAATCAGGCTGGCAGGGGAGCAGTTAGGCATCAATCAGACTGGCAGGGGAGTGGTTAGGGGGTGGTCAGGCTGACAGGCAGAAGTGGTTAGGGGCAATCAGGAAGGCAGGCAGGCGAGCATTTGGGAGCCAGCAGTCCTGGATGATGAGAGGGATGTCCGACTGCCCATTTAGGCCCGATCCTACCGATAGGATCTGGCCTAAATGGGCAGTCGGACATCCCTTGAGGGGTCCCAGATTGGAGAGGGTGCAGGCTGGGCTGAGGGACAACCCCCCCCCCCCCCCCCGTGCACGAATTTCATGCACCGGGCCTTTGTTTTCAATATAAGGGTGGCGGGAAATAGCCAGGGCAACTAGGATTGGGGTCAGTGCAATTCCGTCTCAGTTATAACTTAGGCTTAATTTGGTCAAACTCAGCTATGTTCATGGCTTACCTCACTCCTCTGGTTGTAAGAGTGCAAATACTCTGCTTTCTTCTTTCTTTTCCTGTCTGCTGTTTTCCAATAATTTTCCTATGCTCATTCCTGATTTCACTGATCTAAGACATTCTACTTCTACTAACTAAAGTGATGTATTTCCCTTCTCCTTCGCCAGAGATTTTTTGCTCTACATTAAATCAATTCTGTAGTCTGGTGAGACTCACTTGAGGCAATATAAGGAGAGTATTAAATACTATTTCTAACTTAACCAAATTCTTTACAATCCAATATTGTATGTATCTCTCACTTCTGTAGACAAACCAGTTGAAACTGCATTATTCTGAAAAAATCAAAAAGCTTCATTGCATTTCTCTCATATGTCATACTATGGAAAACTTTTTATAATTTAAAAATATTTTTTATAAAATGAGTTTTCACAACTCTAGTGTTTAAAATTTTAGTCCAGTTGGTATGATAAAATATAGTTTACCTAAACATTCTTGTGACATATCACACTGTTTGCTCATATTTTGGAGGTAATATTATTCATATATACAGGTTGATTTTTTGGGTAGTTATTCTTCATAACCAAAGTTGTTCCATCCATTTATATGTAATGAAAAGAAACTGAATATGCTTTAATGATGTAGGCTTTTATTTCTTTGGGGAAAACATCATTTTTGTTTAATTTTAAAATGTTCTTTTTGATGTACACTAAAATTGAGAGATAAATTAAACAGAAAATATACTAAATTGGGGGGGGGGGGAAATGTACCATTATAGTATTCCAGGAATATTTTAACTCCAAAAATATGTATGAGTCACAAAAGTACAGAGTGTATGATTAGCACAAGGTATACTTGAACACCATGTGCATTTGTTTTTAAAGGGTAAGTCATTTTATGTCAAATGGTAAATACAGTCACCAAAATAGACTCTATCCACTAATGAACATTTAGTAAAAAGAAATATTAAGTATATAAATAAATTTTCAATTCACTTCAAAGTCTGTATGCCATATAAAGCATTTGGACAAAAAATCTACAGATATAATTCAAAGTAAGTATTATTTGGCCAAATTATTTGAATTAAAATAGAATATTTTAATCAATAAAATGTGACATTTGCTAAAATTAGACTTTCTCATATTGCTAGAATCAGGGAGCACATTTTGTTTATTTTAGTATCTCCTAAATCACTTTGCACATCTAAATACATGTTGGTTAGATGAACTAATTATCTTCCCTTTTCCTTTATTTTTCTTTTTTGTTTTGAAATTCAGTGGTCATCCTAAATAAGAAAAAAATAGATACAATGGCTTGGCAAATCCAATAAAATCTATCCCTTTCTTCTGAATGTTGTGCTGAATTAATTAACCTTTTTATTGACCAAACATATGCTGAGCAGAAACTGTCATTATATGCCAAGCACTATTTAAGAACTAACAGAGGTGAATAAAACACAAGACTTCTCAAAATACTCACAAGCTAGTGGGAGAGGCACAGAATCAGATCATTAAAATATAACCAACAAAAAAAATCATGCATAATCAATGTATTGTATTTTCATCAACTTTGGGTACAAATCAATCAAATCTCCTTTCTTCTAAGTATCTATCATACCATGTTAACAGAAATTCCATAGTTTCTCCATTGATCATTGCCCATTCCCCCTTACTCCTATTTTAATACTCAATAACCTAAGGATCATTTTTGCTTCCAAATATCAGGGAGAGAGAAAACTGAGAAAAGACATTTTAAATCTACCAAGGTTTTCACTTTCATTGTTGCCACAAGAATCCAGATTTTTGTAACATGTTTAGGTATAAAATCTTAGTTCTTTTGATTCATACTTACATGTTCAGTTATTAATCCAGAAACATTGGCCCAGAGATTCTTCCTATGATCCATCTGATCCATAATTCTTTTGTCAACCCTGGTCATCAGCCTAGACAACTTCTCAACTCATAATGAGATTTCATTTAGAAGTTTTGATATCCTTTCTTTCCAATGAATCTTAGTAAATATCAATCCAATCAGCAAAAGAGTTCATATAATATTGAATCTCAACAAATAAGTAATAAGAGTTATAGCACTTTCCTCTTAGGTACCTACTTAATCTCTATGCACGTTGATTAACATTTTTATAAGATTATTTTTATTTTGCAAAGGATATTGGGAGGAGCTACTTTTCAAGCCACACATAGCACACCTTTTCCTTAAAGTATCAGTGACCTAAAAGCCTTCAATTTCTACGACAATGATAGGAACCAAAAGTCCCCCAACCTCAAAAATATATATAACTATAGGTAACTTATCTCCACCTTTAGATATAGTAGAATAATATACCATTAAATATAAATAATCCAAACTTCTTATATTTACACATTAAGTATGAATAATGTCTCATTAAGTATTAAGTATAAATTAAGAAAGCAATGTGATTTTATTTTAATATCATCTGATAATAATTAAAAAGGATTGCACCCTGTATGTTTAACCTTGTCTGAGTTCTGAATCAAATTAGACCTAGTCAAGAAGTACCTGAGTTAAATCAGTCCCTCAGGGGTCATGGCCTAGAAGTAGTTTTATTGTCTTAAACCTGAGTTACAGTGTACCACAGTTGAGCATCTAGACACTATTTTGCCTACAAAAACAGTTTTCTTGTTTGCTCTGTCAAAACAACCAGGCTCTACTTAGGTATTCTTCACACACTCTGATTCATTTGGAGCCTGAAGTCATTTTCTTAACTCCAAACTAGTACTTGAGTTCTAGAAGCTCTTATCTAACTATGTCCACAAGGCTGCTTTCTGGGTCTTGCTCCCCTTGAGGCAATGGTACCTGAAACCAAAAAAACTGACGTTTTTATTGCCTTAAAACCAAACATTGTTATCAAGGGAACATGGTCTTGGTTTAAAGTGAGCTGCTGAACTCACTTATGCCTGATAATTAGTAACTTCCCATTTTACTTAAACAAAATTAGTAAACTCTAGAGATGCTGTACACTATCATACCTACAGTCAATATGTATTATACACATATGTATTTTAAAAATTTAAGAATTTATATCTCATATTAAGCATTTTACCACAATAAAATAAAATTTAAAAAATAATAAAGTGAACTGCTGAGTATTGAAGCAACTTAGACATTTTGCATGTCATTTTTAGCTGAAGAAAAAGTATTCTCACAGACATATCACATATGAACAGGAAACAGAACAACTATGAGGACAGAGGCAAAAGTATGATTATAACTCTGTAAGTAACTGGGAAAACCACTACTGCTGGTAGTAGTAGTAGTAAAGCCTTGCCAAGTTGGGAAGCCACATCTGCTTTATACTGGAAAACCCCATGGAGAGTAACCTGCAGGAGCTTCTGTGTATTTGGCAATGAAAGAAGGCATGGGAAACAGAAAATCTGTGTTCTCCATGTTCTTGCCATATACAACAATCAATTTGCATATCACTTTCTGATCAAACATAATAGCTTGGTCATTACATACTCAGAAGCACTGTTAACAGAGCCTCTTTGACTATGCAAAATAACTTGAGAAATAATTTGGGGGAAGGTACAGGACGTTTTCAGGACCTTACCATCCAAAGCAACTGAGATCAAAAGAACTAGTACATTACAGAATAACTCTAGGCCTGTTCAAAACCAAGATAAGTTATCACAAAATAAAAAAAGGAAATGTAATGAAGATGAAAAAAGTTGTAAGAGCTGTAAGAAATAAAGAGCTTTAAAATCAACATTAACAGTTGAATACCTCTGTGATGTTACTGTTTGCTGCTTTCTTTTCCATTTTTTTCTCTGCTTGGTATTTTTGTGTGCTAACCTCTGAGAACCATATCATTGAGACTGCCTTAAAAGCTGGCTTCCAGTTGAATTCAGCCAATGGGACATACTGGTAGAAGATCTGAGTGCAGGAGAAAAATGAATTCTCACTCCCAATCTACTTTAGAGTAGATGGGTCCCTCAAATAATATCTTCAACAATTAAATTTGGAAAATTACCACATGTTTTAGGCCAAGACATATGGATACCTGAGGAACAAAATCACAAATTGTTGGGACATTGTGCTTGAATCTTCAAATCCTGCCTACCTGAAAGTCACACAACTTTTTTGCCCTTGGAAGAGAGAGGACAAGTACTACATGATTCACAAATCAAAACATTGCTGGCAGAGTTCCTCATTTTCTAAACTCTCATTCAGTAACTTTTCCATTCTATGACTTTAGATTCCCAGTTTTTAACATATTTAGAATGGATATATGGGTAGTATACATTTGTCAAGTTTTCATGGGGGGCATTATTTTTATACTTTTTATTTTTATCCAAACTTTTTATATTTTATTTTTTTTATATTTGTCCAAAATGTTGTCTTACATTTATTCGAAGTTCTTTCTTTCTTTCTTTCTTTCTTTCTTTCTTTCTTTCTTTCTTTCTTTCTTTCTTTCTTTCTTTCTTTCTTTCTTTCTTTCCTCCTTTCTTTCTTTCTTTTTTTAGGGAGTGGGAGAGAGAGATAAACATCAATGATGAAAGAGAATCATTGATTGGCTGCCTCCTACTGGGGGATTGAGCCAGCAACCCAGGCATGTGCCCTTGACCGGAATCAAACCAGGGACCCTTCAGTCCAGAGGCCAATGCTATATCCACTGAACTAAATTGGCTAGGGCTCAAAGTTATTTCTTAAAGATGAGGCATCTCTGATCCAGATCCCTCCTCCTTTTAAATAATGAACAGTATGGAGACTTTTTGGTATGACTACGACAGGCATATCCTCACATGGACAAATCTCTTTTGTGAAATGGGAATGGAGAGGGCTAGAGTAGAATAGGAAAGACTGGTGATTATTAATATCTTATATCTCATTTTCTGAAATTAATTAACTTATACATAAAATATTAATAAAAGGAATGATGAAAGAGACCATGAAGAAATGGGGAAACAATCCCTTAAGTCCAAGAACAAGACAAGGATTTCCACTTTTACCACTTTTATTCAACATAGTACTAGAAGTCCTAGCCACAGCAATCAGACAAAAAGAAGAAATAAAGGGCATCCAAATTGGAAAGGAAGAAGTAAAACTGTCATTATTTGCATATGATACAATACTGTATCTACACAACTCTAAAGATTCAACCAAAATACTACTAGAACTGATCAATGAATTTAATAAAGTAGCAGGATACAAAGTAATATCCAGAAGTCATGCATTTTTATGCACCAATAATGGACTATCAGAAAGGGAAACTAAGAAAACAATCCCATTCACAGTTGTATCAAAAAACAACAGCAGCAAAAACAACAAAAACATGGAAATAAGTTTAAGCAAGAAGGTAAAATACCTTTATTCACAAAATATAAGATACTAAAGAGACTGAACAAGATACACGTATGGAACAATCCTATCTAATAAAAGGGTAATATGCAAATTAACCATCACTCCACGACAAAAATGGCGGTGCCCATGGCCACAAGATGGCGGTGCCCAGTCCTCTTAGCCCCGAGCCCTGGCGGAGTCACCAAGTCTGCCCAGCAGCGGCAGTCCAGGGTGTCTAGCTGGGAGGCGCCCGCCCCACACACAGCAATCCCGGCCCAGTGGTGGCAGTCCGGGGTGTCCGGCTGGTCGTCCCAGAGCCACGTGCGATCTGGGGCAAAACGGGCCGCGGGGCTTGCGGCTGGGGTGTCAGGCTGGCAGCGCCCCGCCCCCGAGCCACACGCTATCTGGGCGAAGCGGGCCGTGGGGATTGTGGCCAGGGTGTCAGGCCGGCAGCGCCCCGCCCCCGAGCCGCACACGATAGGGGGCGAAGAGGGCCGCGGGGCTTGGGGCTGGCAGCACAGTGCACCCCCAATGCGTGATCTTCAGGCCAGGGAAGGCACCCACCGGGCTATCCGCAGCCAGGCTGAGATGGCAGCCTGGGCAGGGGTCTCAGCCTGGCCAGGGCCTGAACCCCTCCAGTGGTGGCAGCCTGGGGTCTCAACCATTGAGTCACACCAGTCAGGCAGATATGGAGGAATCTTAAATGTTTCTTTTTTTATAATATATATTTTATTGATTTTTTACAGAGAGGAAGGGAAAGGGATAGAGAGCTAGAAACATCTATGAGAAAGAATCATCGATCAACTGCCTCCTGCAGACTCCCGACTGGGTATGTGCCCCCAACCAAGGTACATGCCCTTGACCAGAATTGTACCTAGGACCCTTGATTCTGCAGGCCAATGATCCATCCACTGAGCCAAACCAGTTAGGACTGTCCAATATGCTAAAGAAAAAACCCTATCTAATAAAGAGGGAATATGTAAGGGAGGGCATTTGGGGGTGACCAGGGTGTCAGGGGAAGGCAGTTAGACATCGATCGGGCTGGCAGGCAGAGCAGTTAGGAGCAATCAGGAAGGCAGGTAGGCGAGTAGTTGGGAACCAGCAGTCCTAGATTGTGAAAGGGATGTCTGACTGCCTGTTTAGGCCTGATCCCAGGGATCGGGCCTAAACAGGCAGTCAGACATCCCCCAAGGGGTCCCAGATTGGAGAGGGTGCAGGTTGGCCTGAGAGACACCCACCCCGTGCACGAATTTCGTGCACCAGGCCTCTAGTATACCATGATAATGAATAGGAAAAAATAATATTAAAATGTCCATACTACCCAAAGCAATCTATAGATTGAATGCAATTCCTATCAAAATACCTATTTGTTCTATTTCACAGAACTAGAACAAATACTCCAAAAATTTATATGGAATTACAAAAGGTCCCAAATAGCCACAGAAATTTTGAGGGGGTGGGGGAAACAAACTTGGAGGTATCACGCTACCTGACATCAAACTATAGTACAAGGAGATAGTAATCAAAACAGCATGGTGCTGTCATAAGAACAGGGATATCTATCAATGGAACATAATAGAAAGCCCAGAAATAAACCCATGCCTATAAGGTCAATTAATATTTGACAAGAGTCAAGAATATGACTCTCTTGTCCAGTGAGGTAAAGAGAGTTTATTCAATAAATGGTGTTGGGAAAATTGGACAGATACATGCAAAAAAAAAAATGAATGTAGACCACCAACTTACACCATACAAGAGGATAAACTCAAAATGGATTAAAGATGTAAATGTAACTTCTGAAACCATAAAACTACTATAAGAAAATATAGGCAGGAAACTCGCTGACATTTCTTTTAGCAAGGATTTTTCTGCTCTATCTCTTCAAGCAAGGAAAACAAAATAAAAAATAAACAAATGGGACTATATCAAACTAAAAAGGGTTTACAAAGCAACTAAACTATCAACAAAATAAAAAGACAACTTACAGAATGGAAGAACATATTCGCCAATGCTATATCTGATAGAGGGTAAATATCCAAAATTTATAAAGAACTCATACAACTGAACACCAAAAAAACCTAACCTAATTAAAAAATGGTCAGAGGACCTGAATAAGCACTTATCTAGACAGGACATACAGGTAGCCAACAGACATATTAAAGATGCTCAACATCACTAATCTTCAGGGAAATGCAAATTAAAACCACAATGAGATATCACCTCACACCTGTTGGAATGGCTACCATCAATAAGTCATCAAACAACAAGTACTAGCGAGGATGTGGAGAAAAGGGAAAGGAACCCTTGTGTACTGTTAGTGGGAATGTAGATTGGTGCAGCCACTGTGGAAAACAGTATGGAGTGTGCTCAAAAAATTTGAAATGGAACTACATTATGACCAAGCAATTCAACTTCTAGGTATATATCCAAAAAAACCTAAAACACTAATTTGAAAGAATATATGCACCCCTATTTTCATTGCAGCTTTATTTACAACTAGGGGCCCGGTGCACGAAATTCGTGCACTGGTGGGAGGGGGTCTCCTCAGCCCAGCCTGCCCCCTCTCACATACTGGGAGCCCTCAGGGGATGTCCTACTGACAGCTTAGGCCCGCTCCTTATGGGGAGCGGGCCTAAGCTGCAGTCTGGCCTCCCTTTGTGAGAGACAACCAGGCTGATCAGGGAAAGGCACCAGCCCCATCACCCCACTGCTGGAGCCACTGCAAGTCACCGCAGCCACCAAGGTGTTTTCATCAACACGGACTCCAGCCCCTTCACCAAGAAAAAATGACAACTTTCTTTAGGCATTTTCAAGATGTGTCTTTCATAGAATATGACATTTCTTTCTTTCCTTTTTTTTTTTTACCCTCACCTGAGTATATGTTTCCATTGACTTTTAGAGAATGTGAAAGAGAAAGGGAAAGACAAAGAGAAACATCAAAGTGAGAGGAATACTTAGATTGCTTGCCTCCTTCTTGAGCCCTGACCTAGGCCCCAGCCAGGGAGGAGCCTGCAACTTAGGTACATGCCCTTGATCAGAATCTAACCTGGACTCTGCGGTTGGCAAACCTAGGCATTATCCAATGAGCCAAACCGTGTAGGGCAGGTTATGACATTTCTTAGCCCTCCAGCAGCGGACCTTCGTTTTTTTCTCCAGGAGTGTGGTAGAAAAGCCTTAGATCACCTTTTTGGATTTTTATACCCAAGTTACTAAGAATATTACCAGTGGCATACAGGGAGCTTATTCAATGAGCAGTCAGAAAATGTATTTCCTCTGTAGTTCACACCTATCTCCTGTGATCTCCGGCTCCAACCCTGCCAAGGCCTAAAGCCTCCAGCCCTTGGCAGGGGACCCCCAGTTGGCTCCATCGCCAGGCTCCGCCTCTGGCCAACGCCTCAAGCCTCTGTTTGAGGCTTGGGCCCTGGGCAGGGACCCCCAGCTGGCTCCACTCCCAGCCAAGGCCGCAAGCCTCTGTTTGAGGCTTGGGCCCTGGGCAGGGACCCCCAGCTGGTTCCGATCGCCCGCAGGGACCCACAGCTGGTGCAATCGCCCGGCTCCACCAATGGCCAAGGCTGAAAGCCTCTGGCAGAGGCTTGGGCTCTGGGCAGGGACCCCCAGCTGGCTCCGATCACCCCCAGGGGACCCCAGCTGGCTCTATCACCCAGCTCCACCCAAGGCCAAGGGTGCAAGCCTCTAGGCTTGGGCTCTGGGCAGGGACCCCCAGCTGGCTCCAATCACTCACAGCGGACCCCAGCTTGCTCTGATCACCAGGCTCCGCCCCAGCGGCCAAGGCTCTAAGCCTCTGGCAGAGGCTTGGGCTCTGGGCAGGGACCCCCAGCTGGTTCTGATCGCCCTCAGGGGACCCCAGCTGGCTCTGATCGCCCTCAGGGGACCCCAGCTGGCTCAATCGCCTGGCTCCACCCCCAGCCAAGGCTGCAAGCCTCTGGCTGAGGCTTGAGCCCTGGGCAGGGATGCCCAGCTGGCTCCAATCACCTGCAGGGACCCCCTGCTGGCTCCGCTGGTGGGCTCCACCCCCAGCCAAGGCCTAAAGCCTCGGGCAGAGGCTTGGGCTCTGGGCAGGGACTACCAGCTGGCTCCTATCACCGCAGGGGACCCCAGCTGGGTCCAATGGCCCAGCTCTGCCCCCAGCCAATGCCGCAAGCCTCTGGCTGAAGCTCAGGCCCTGGACAGGGACCCCCAGCTGGCTCTGATCGCCTGCAGGGGACCCCAGGTGGCTCTGATCACCTGTGGGGGACCCCCGATGGCTCCAATCTTCCCCTCTGATCTTCGGATCCAATATCCCAGTTCCAACAACCACCACTCTCCGAGGCTGCAGCCATCTTGGTTAGGTGTATTTGCATATTCGCTTTCTGATTGGCTGGTGGGCGTGGCTTGTGAGTGTAGCAGAATGATGATTTGCATATTACTGTTTTATTAGATAGGATAGTCAAGAAATGGAAGCAATCCAAGTGTCTATCAATAGATGAGTGGGGGGAAAATCAGTGGAGCATGACTAGGGTGGCTCAGCAGTTGAACTTTGACCCGGGAACCCAGAAGTCACTGGTCAAAAAGGATATATGCACCCCTATGTTCATAGCAGCACAATTTACCATAGCTAAGATTTGGAAACAGCCTAAGTGCCCATCAGCAGATGAATGGATTAAAAAACTGTGGTACATCTACACAATGGAATACTAGACTGGTATAAAAAAGAAAGAACTCTTACCATTTGCAACAGCATGGATGGACCTGGAGAGCATTATGCTAAGCGAAATATCCAGTGCGAGAAAAATAAATAGCACATGATCTCACTCATTTGTGAAATATAATGAACAACATACTAGTAAACTGATTATCAAAAATAGATCCAGAGATAAGAGAAGCTTTGAATAGACCATCAAACTTTAGAGGGAAGGCAGGGGAGGGGGAGTTAAGAGATCAACCAAAGGATTTGTATGCATGCATAGAAGCATAACCAGTAGACACAGACACTAGGGGAGTGAGGGCATGTACTGGGGGGTGGGGTGGCTTGGGAGAGGTCAATGGGGTAAGGAGACATATGTAACACTATATGTAATACCTTAAACAATCCTATATAATAAAAGGCTAATATGCAAATCGACTGAATGGTGGAAGGATTGGTCGCTATGATGTGCACTGACCACCAGTGGGCAGATGCTCAATGCAGGAGCTGCCCCCTGGTGGTCAGTGAGCTCCCATGGCGGGGGACGCTGCTCAGCCAGAAACCAGGCTCATGGCTGGAGCCTCTCCCGCTTCCACTGCAGGCTGGCAGTAAGGAGTGAGGGGTCCCAGACTGTGAGAGGGATGTCTGCTGGCAGGCGGACATCCCCCAAGGCATCCCAGACTGCGAGAGGGTGCAGGCCGGGCTGAGGGGACCCCCCCTCAGTGCACAAATGTCGTGCATTGGGCCTCTAGTAAAGAATAAATAATAAAAAAAGAAGTCACTGGTTCAATTCCTGGTCAGGGCGCATGCCTGGGTTGTGGCTCCAACCCTAGTAGGAGACATGCAGGAGGCACCTTTTGAGAGTTAAAAATGGAAAGAAAGCAATATAGCTCTCACCACCTGATTATTGAAGGGCAGAGAGTTTTTCGTGAATAAAGAAACATGCATTCTGCAAGTCTACCTCTGCTCCTCACCTGCTATATCATCTGGAGCTAGTTACCTGACAATCTGAACTTACTATTTCCATCAGGAAAATAAATAACAATAAAAGCCCAATTTCTATAGACTGAAAAGGGTTGTTGCAAAGGGCAAATGATCAAATGTAGAACAAGTGCCTTGTGAATTATAAAATACTTTTTAAGTGGGGATTGTTACTATAACCACTGAACTGTAGTTAGGAGACACCAAGTGTTCTTTGACTTTTATTTCTAAGAAAAAGTGCTGCATGAGTATTTTTATAAAGAACACTAAGTCATTTTTTAACAGCAATTTCAAAAATGTAGAAATGTTTTCAACAGGCTGACTCTTTGTTGAGCAACATATAAGCATAGTGTTTAATTAAATAACAGATGTTTGATGAAGATTTGAAAACTGTGCAAATGAATCAATGAATGTATTAATTAACTCTGTGTATGTATTTATATACATATACACACATTTATGAATAAATTATTATATTTTATGAGTGGAAGCATATAGGCTTATTTGGGTATTTCTGAATCAGCTAGATATCTTGAAATTATTTTGGTTCTTTAGGCTTAAAGTGCTGTGATACATTCTTAAAGTTTGTTTCTGGTGGTAATTTATCCCTTCCAGGGCAATGTATTTGTGTAGAAGAGGAAATGAAGTGCTTTTTTCAAATGTATGTCAATAAAGTTCAATGGTGAAATTAGCCCTAACTCTGTATATGACTACTATAACAATGTTATATTTCTATTAAAATAAAATTTTATACAGCTTTCTAAAATGACATTTTTTTCTTTGTAGCAACCAGATTACCAACACTGTTAGTGTAAGTTAATAATTTTTAACTCTCCAGAGTGTCTGTGATATTGCCTTAGGTGTTTGGGAAGAAGACACAGAGATTAATTAGAAAAGTCTCATCCCTGTCCTTTCAACCTATATTTTTTAGGCAACATCAATATATACTCACTAAAAATTAAAAAAAAAAATGAACAAGATATGGACACATTGATTTCATTTCTTAATGTCTAAAAGACTCACTGGGAATAATGAAGTTTTAAGGAAGAACACTATTTTAAGCCACAGAGGAATTCTCAGGAAATGGCTGATGAAATGATGCCCTGAGATGCCTACCTTACACTGTTGTTTCCTCATTTCTTCAAAAATAATTATTGAGTGCCTACCATGTTGTCAGGCATTATTCCCAGCACTGGAAGTACAATAGTGGAAAAAGAAAAGAAAAGACATCATGCCCTAGCTGGTTTGGCTCAGTGGATAGAGCACCGGCCTGAGGACTGAAGGGTTCCAGGTTCGATTCCAGTCAAGGGCACATCCCTGGGTTGAGGGCATGATCCCCAGCAGAGGTTGTGCAGGAGGCAGCCGATCAGTGATTCTCCCTCATTATTGATGTTTCTTTCTCTCTGAAATCAATAAAAGTATATTTTAAAAAAAGACATTGTTCTTGCTTACATGGAATCTTATATTATAGAAGTGGAAAATGAAAATAAATAATTTTTAAAAGATAGCTTAAGATAGAGGTGTAACAAAGAAAACATGCCTGAAAAAGACTTTGTAATGGTGAGTGAGTGATAGCTTAAATGTGAAAAACATGAAACTTAAAGACTCACCAAAATAATTTGAAAATACATTCTAACAAAGAAGCCCACTGATTAGAATCATCATGTTAATATTATACCTTTATGGTAAAGAAAACGAACATTTGAATGAGGCGTTATTTTATATGTATTAGCCACATAAAATTTTTTTGATCTTTACTCAGTGTTGGCAAGAATTCCATGAAGCTGAGAACCCCCACAAAGTTATCAGCAGAAATTTTATAGCACAAGATAATGCCAACAAAAAATACCCACCTGAAACTTGCCCTTCAGCAATGAAGTTGAGATAAAGCCTTTCCCAAACACTGAGGGAATTATTACTACACCTGCATTACAAGAAATGCTGAAAGTTCTTCAAGCCAAAGTAAAAGGATGCTAATCAGTAACATGCAAACATGAAAATATATAACACTGTAAATATACACTGAGTGGCCAGATTAATATGATCTCTGAACGCATAGTAATCTGGCCACTCAGTGTACATCCTATATAATAAAAGGCTAATATGCAAATTGTCCCCTTGACCAGGAGTTTGACCAGCAGGCAGGCCAGCCAACCGCCCATATCCCCTCCCCCTGGCCAGGCTGGCTGGACCCCACCCATGCACAAATTCATGCACCGGGCCTCTATATATATATATATATATATATATATATATAAATATATATATTAATATATATATATATACACACATATACATATATATATATATAAATATATATATATATATATATATATATATATATATATATATATATATATATACACATACTGAGTGGCCAGATTATTATGCATTCAGAGATCATAATAATCTGGCCACTCAGTGTATATGTAGTCAAATTTAAAATACCTTAATACTGCAGTATGGTGGTATTTTAGCCACTTAACACTGATATAAAGAATGAAGGACAAAGCATTAAAACGTAACTATAGCTAAAATAATTTGTTCATGAATTCACAATATAAAAAGATGTAATTTTGACATAAGCAAATAAGAGGATAGGAGTAAAAGGGAGAGTAAAAGGTAAATTTTTCTATGTGATCAAACTTGTTATCAGCTTAATATAGCCTATCCTATCTAATAAAGAGGTAATATGCAAATTGACTGTCATGCTGTCACAGTAAAGATTTTCATATACATTTTACTAATTTTCTTTCAAAGATGGCGGCCCCCATAGCAGAGGCAGGGTTTCTGTAACACAAGATGGCTGCACCCACAGTGGAGGCCGAGTTCCTGTAAGGAGCCTTAATGAGCAATCAGCAGGGACCTGAGGCTGCATGGCGCTGGGCCAGGGCAGGGGACCTGAGTCTGTGCTCCCCGCCCAGTGAGGCTTGATAGGCCGCACTCCCCACCCCAGAGTCAGGCCTGGGGACCTCAGGCCACGCCCCCACCCCCGGCACCAGGCCGTGGGACCTCAGGCTGCATCCCCTGCCTGGCAGGGCTTGATGGGGGACCTCAGGCCATGCCTCCAGCCCCAGCATAGATCCAGAGGACCTGAGGCCATGCCCCCCACCCTGGCATCAGGGGATCTGAAGCTATGCCCCTATCCCAGTGGGCTTGATGGGGGATCTCAGACCATGCCTCCCACCCAGTGAGGCTTGATGGGGGACCTCAAGGCATGCCCCCAGCTGGTGGGGCTTGATGGAGGACCTCAGGCCATGCCCCCCAACCCAGCCCAGGGGGACCACAGGCCGTTCCCTCCACCCAGAGGGGCTTGATGGGGACCTCAGGCCACACCCCCCACCTGGCAGGGCTTGACGGGGGAGCCACTGTGCTCACTAGCTGTGATCCCTATCTTTCTGTGTAGTTGTCTGTTGGCCAACTGCTCTCTTCCTTCTCACTTAGGGTGAGCATCATGTGAGAGCAGAGTGCACTGTCATGGAATGCAGAGGGCTTCCCAGAGCTGAGGGGAGTGGCCAGGCCCACGGGGTGAGAGGTGGACACAGAAGATGCTATCTCACCCAATTGTGGGGTGGGCTGGCTGGCCTTCATCTGTCTGACCCCACCCAGGGAGGAACCGAGCAGGGTGTCCACCTCTCCACTCTCCATCCTTCCATCTGTGACACCTGTCACCGTTGCCAGGCCTCCCCCAAAGTGAGTTCAGCTCAATCCCTGAATGTAAAAGGGCACAGGTCGGGGGGCTCCACTCCAGTGCCCCCTGATTCCCAGTGACAGGACCTGGTCTACAGGACCTGATATCAGGACGGTGGCCGCAGCTGAAGAACATAGATCTGTTTCAAGAAAAGTTGGGAATGTAGACTTTCGTATGAGCCCCTATTCCAAAATGTGGCAGTTTATTCACATTGTGGCAAAGACACCTTCAAGAGTAACTTAAGTGGATAAAGTTAGGGCCAAGCCGGGCCATTTCCTCATCCAATCTCTCTGAGGCGTGTGAGCAGAACCAAGTCTCAGCTCTTTGCAGGACACGTCTGGGTTTTCTTAAGCCTAAAGGACAGTAGTCTGTCTCCATTCTTGTTCTTTGGGATTTTTTTCACCATCGGATAAAAGGATGCGTACATTGGGGCAATCCTCTTGAGATACAATATTACAGTTACACCCATGTTAGGACAACAGTGCCCCCAGAGGGAGGGAGCCGACAGATGGGGAGCAGGGAATTCTGAAAACCAAAGCGATGACAGAGATGCTAAGCCTTTCCTTCATGCATCTGACACCCCTCCTCAGGCATCCTGCAGGCCGGGCGTCTGCTGGACCTTTGCCACTTGATGTCCTGCACTGTGTGCCCTGCCCCAGCCCTGGAATGCAGGGGGCATCTGGGTGCACCCCACCCCCAGCTGGGAGGGTCCCCACTATGCTTCCACCTCCTTGGGAAACTTTGCTTTTCCAGCTCTGTCCCCGCATGAGAGCCATAAGGGCACCAGATCCCTTTCCTTCCTTCAAAAATGCCCTGAAAAGTGCAAAAACAGCTATGCCAGGAAGGGTTCGCTCAAGTTCAGCAAGAGTTTGCAATTTGCCAAAGGCACGTTGAACAGTTTTCTCTTTTACCCCTTTGTGGGAGTGTGATCTGATTTAAAACCAATGGACTAAAGAAACAGAAGCATTTTCTGCAGGGAGCTCTGGGCCCCAGGTTTGAAGGCCGGCCACACCCCCATCACAGGAGACCCAGAGTTCCGCTGGGCCCGCTGGGCCCAGACCTCCCTTCAGCCACTGTGCCCCTGTGGGAGGGAGTTCTGAGCCCCGGCTGGGGGCTGCCACTACAGGGAACTCTGGGCCCCAGGTTTGAAGTCCAGCCATGCCCCCATCACAAGTTCCGTAGCATCCGGGCCGGGGCCCAGACCTTCCTTCTGCCACTGTGCCCCAGTGAGATTCTGAGCCCCTGCAGTGACAGGGAGATCTGGGCCCTGAGTTTGAAGGCCAGCCACACCCCAATCACAGTTCATCAGCATCCCAGCTGGGGCCCAGACCTCCTTTCCACAGCCGGGCCCCAGTGGGAAGGAATTCTGAGCCCCTGCTGGGGGCAGCGACAGAGAGCTCTGGGCCCCAGATTTGAAGGCCGGCCACACCCCAATCGAGGGAGACCCAGAGTTCCACCAGTCCCTGTCATGGCGCAGACTTCCCTTCCACCACTGCGCCCCAGCAGGAGGTATTTCTGAGCCCCTGCAGTGACAGGGAGATCTGGGCCCCAGGTTTGAAGGCTGGCAACACTCCCATCGCAGTTCTACCACGTCCTGGCCAGGGTCCAGAGCTTCCTTCAGCCACTGGCCCCAGCCAGGGCCCAGGGCCCAGTCGTTTGGTTGTCCCTAACTGCCCCCTGCTGCCAGCCTGGTTGCCCCACACAGCCTCCTGTTTGGTCATCCATTCTGGTCATGACAACCCTGGCTCTTTATATATATAGACTAGAGGCCTGGTGGATGAAATTTGTGCACAATGGGGAGGTGTCCCTCAGCCCAGTCTGCACCCTCTCCAATCTGGGACCCCTTGGGGGATGTCCGACTGCCTCTCACAATCCGGGACCACTGGCTCCTAACTGCTTGCCTGCCTTCCTGCCTGATTGCCCCTAACCCCTCTGCCTGCCTGCCTGATCACCCCTAACCACATCTGCCTGCCTGATCGACCCTAACCACCTCTGTCTGCCTGATCGCCCCTAACTGCTCCCCTACCGGCCTGATCGCCCCTAACTGCCTCTGCCTCAACCCACACCTGGGACCCAGGATTCCCTCCTCCAGCCGGTTTCAGGCACCTGGGACCTAGGCTTCCCTCCCTCTGGCTGGCTGCAGGCACCCAGGACCTGGGCAGGCTTTGCCAGGGCTGGCCGCAGCCACAGGGGACCATGGGTGGGCAGGTTCTCCTGGGCTGCAGCTGCAGGTGCCCGGGACCATGGGGCAGGCGGCTTGAACCTATCCCGGGCCACAGGCACAAGCACTGATGCCCAGGACCACGGGGCAGGCAGCCTGTCCCTCTCCCAGGCCACAGGCACAGGTGCAGCTGCTGGTGCCCGGGACCACGGGGCAGGCAGCTTGTCCCTCTCCTGGGCCACAGGCACAAGCACTGATGCCCAGGACCATGGGGCAGGCGGCCTGTCCCTCTCCCAGGCCACAGGCACAGGTGCAGCTGCTGGTGCCCGGGACCACGGGGCAGGCAGCTTGTCCCTCTCCTGGGCCACAGCCTGGCTGGTCCCCATTCATTTCTCATGAGCTCATTTGTGCCTGGCTGGTCCCCATTTCTCTCTCCCCAGTGTTGAGTGTCTGAGCATTTCCAGCGCGAGGGCACGAGGGTGTGAGGGCATGACGACCATTTGCATATTAGCTCTTTATTATATAGGACTAGTGGCCCGGTGCATGGATCCATGCACAGTGAAAGGAAATTAATTAGAAGAAATATTTTAGTGTCCAGGGAAGGATCTCGGGAGATTGGCCAGCTGGGGAGGGACCACAGGAGGGCTCCAGGGCATGTCCAGCATGTCTCACCCAGTCCCGATCATCCGGACCCCAGCAGCAAGCTAACCTACCGGTCAGAGCGTCTGCCCCCTGGTAGTCAGTGTGCATCATAGCAACTGGTCAAATGGTAGAACAAATGGTCGGACACTTAGCATATTAGGCTTTTATTATATAGGATTATATAGGATACTTAAAAGTTGCTAAGAGAATAAATCAAATGTTCTCAACAGACACACACACACACACACACACACACACACACACACACACACGGTAATTATGTGAAGTGATATTAACTAATCCTATTGTCATTATTTAGTGCTAAATATATGTATCAAATCATACTTTTATACACCTTAAACTTACATTATATGTCAATTATACCTCAATTAAAGCTGGAGTAAAAAAGAGAATTCAGTGAAGGCTAGTATACTTTTATTATAATGCTATAAATTGGTATAACTTTTTTTGGAAAGTAAATTAGCAATATTAATAAAGCCATAAATTATGCATGCCCTTTCACCCAGTGATCCAAAATAATCCAAAATAAAAAAGAAAATGCTTGAAGTCCATCTGTGTGAATCACTGCATCCTTATTAACAGGGAAAAAATATTGGATCTAATTGAGATGTCCAACTGGAGAAAAATGGGTAAGTAAATTATAGTGCATCTATACTGAATATTATATAGTTATTAAATATGATGATTAATAACATTTTGGCAAAAGCTCATAATTTAAAAAGTTTTAAATATGAACTTACTCAGTGACATTTTAATAGCATTTAATAGGTTCCAAATTCAGCACATAAAAATTATCTTCTCTACTACCCCCCCATTTTAACCATCCCTAAGCAACATTCATACCCCCTCTGTTCCTTACAATGACTAATTGCACTACCATGCATTCATCCACCTAAGCTAGAAATCTGAAAATTATTTTTAATTCCTCTGTCCTCATCATCACCATAGACAATCACTCATTTACACTTTCTGTCATGCAAATTTTTTCTTTTTGTCTACTTTGAATTAGGCCTTCATTGTCTTTCAGGAAACTTTAAAAATAGCCTGTTGTTTTATTTGGTTTCTCAATCTAGATTTTCTCTCTCCAGACTTTGAAAAAGCCTGCTGCCAATTCTTGACCCAAAATATAAATTTGATTATTCCATTCTCTTGCACAAAATCCTTCAGTGACTTCTCAACCCCTATAAGAGATTTTTCTTAATACCTGATTCTAATGTGTACAATTTGACCTAAATGTAGGAGCATATTGGAGCTGGCCCATACCACTTTACAGGATCCCAATATGAGCATCTCTTCTCAATTCTGTATTCACTGACATGTTGGAAGCTTGAAATTGGCCATGACAATGTTATTTATACCACACAATTTGGCAAATCCTATATATTAGGGCTTTCTGGAGAGCAGGGTATTAATTTATCAGCACACCATTGCCTCAACCTACTTTTCCAGGTTTATCTCTCATTTACTTCCCCAATGAAACATCTTTGTTCATCCCACTCTCTTTTCCTTTACTTAACTTTCCCAATTCTTGGCCTTTGCTCAATCTGTTCATTTTGTCAGGAGCACTCTCTTCCTACCCCTTGTCCTTACCTATCTATGAAAATCCTACTTATCCTTCATACCCAACTCATAAGCTCCTCCTATAAATGTTACAGTATATCCCTCCCGAACCACCAACCTGAAATGTATCTCTCCCCCTATATTACCAGAGCTTTTGTTCCTCTCATAAAAACTGTTGGTCTTCTTTGCTACTTCATTATGCATGTAGCTGCTTTCTTTACAAATGTGTGACTGTTTGGACAACCAAGACAATTCTATATTCTGCCCCCTGGTGGTCAGTGCACATCATAGCAACTGGTCATTTGGTCGTTTGGTCACTTAGGCTTTTATATATATATAGATGTTCTCTTATAGTTGGAGTCTTGGTTCTGAATTCTTTCCTAGCCAGAACTCAAGTACAGAGGTTGCTGAACCAGTCTAAGACCTGGTGTCATTCCCATTGCCCACAGCAAAAGAAACATGATGGAATTTTCCCAATTTTGACAATTCTAACAGTTTATATGACATTAACGATGACAAATTGCAAAACCAAAATAATATTTTCTAAACTACCAATAATATAAACAAGTTTCAGCCAATCATGTTTAGGAGGAAAATCAAGTTATCTTTCTATTCTATCTATGAAAAATGATATTACAAAATGGTTATAGAAAGTGTTGAGCAAAGATTATGCAGCAAAAAATGTAAAGAAAAAGTATTATAGAGGTGTGTTAATTAAATACTGTATTTCTCTGGATTCTGTTATTTTTTTTTTAGCTTTATAAAAATTTACAATATGCTATTGTTTTTTTCTCATTATTTCATAAATATTTAATTTTATTTTTACTTTTGAATGAATAATTTTGTATTCTTTTTCTTAAAGAGAACTTCTCAAATTGCATAAGCTTCAGGCCCCACAAAAACTGGGTCCTCCCCAACAGTAGCATTTACAAAAGGGCTGTCTAGTCTAGATCTAGGGCCACAACATGTAAAAGTTGGCAAGATTTTTCTTTCTAAAAATTTTGTTGCTGTTTTTTCTTTCCTTTGGGAAGTTAAATGGCTCAAATGAGGCACAAATTGCTGTCCTTTCCTTGCCGGTACCCAAGTGAAGTCACCTCCATCAGGCATCAGCATTTAGGCAGAGAGAATGACAGAGAGGCTGAGAGCAGAGAAACCTCCTGGTGCAGGGAACAAAGCCGGGGAAGAACGCAAATGCGTCCTCTAAATGCCTATTTATTACACATGTACACAAACACAACATGCATAAGATTTAATTTTTGCATTCCTTAGAATCACCCTGGAATACAAAGAAACTAAATCATCAAAACTTCAATGAAGTCCACCAATGCTTTTCTTGCTAATAAATACAGATAGAAGCTATAGATAATATTCACATAGAAAAAAAGATGAAACACATCTGATTATCTCACTGATGGAACCACTTGAGTGAAATTCCCCCAAATACTCATCTAAACTCAAGACTGGATGATTTCCCTCACTACTTGGTTCAATCGTTTTCAGTTTTAAATGAAAGCATGTAAAAAAAATTGAAAATCACATAGCATACTTTGAACATCGAAACTTGATTAATGGCGAGGAAGTCAGCACTGTTTGCCTTGGTGATTACAGTGAACAAACCAAGGGAGGCTCCAATAATGTTCTTATGTTAAGCTGTGATGAAGCAGGTCTATAATAAAACACATGCCCCGAAACCTCAACTGGAAAGAGAGAATGAGGAAACCTATTAATTTTTTAACTACATGAAAACACTTTTATGTCTCTAACATACATAAAATTCATGCAGATGGGAATGAGGGAAGGAACGTATTTCAGTTACGAGGCCTGCACTTCATTCTACACTTGAGGCTCTTCTACAAGCCTCACTCTGTTTGTTCAGACTGAAAATGTCTGGAGACAGGAACACAGGTTAAAAACAGAAGTAGGTGACATCGTGAATGGGGACCATACTAGAAGATGAAAAATGGGAGTTTAACACCAAAATGGGCTTTTCCCAATCTCTAATCCGGATTCAGATAAAACTGGCACCTCGCTTCTCTGGCGTGATCGCGTCCACCTGCTGGCGTGGGCCAGGCACTGCCATCCCTGTACAGGTCTTTTGCTCACAGCTCTCTTCCATGTCTACTCTCCTGGTCCCCACTCTAATTCTGATGCTTATCATGAAAACGTTGATGCGTTGTCCTAAGTAGAAAAATAAATCTTTCCTTACCAGCCCTCTCATACGTCTCTGCATTGGGCCTCTGGTCTGACAAAGTGATTAATAATAATAATTGAATTTAAATGCACTAAAAAAAAACCATGACTCATGATCTTATCATGGTGCAAATCTTCCAAATGATAAAGAGAAAAAAATAATGTAATGGTTGCAAAACAGAACAAATATTTCTGTTTTAAATCACTATGCTGATAATTTCTTATTAATTCAAATACATATTTTCCAGATATCATGATGCAATGTGGTATTAAATATTTTTAGTGAACTTGATAAAGAATTATTTATATGAAAATATTTTTCATAAGCAATTTAGCATTGATCCAGACTTATATAATTCATGCCCCCCTTCAATTTAGCTATTGTTTATATCTTCATGATTTTTAAACAACTTACGCTTACCAATATTCATTTTTCTACTTTTTTTTTTTACCAGTTTGTCAATCTTTTATTGCAGTGACAGACAGCTTCAGAAGTACAGAAAGTTGATTTATAAATGGGTTACCGACACATTGGCCTTTGGACTCAACTACTTTATCCACTTAGAAGTCTGGACTGTGCAGTTTCTAATGGAAAATAGTTTTAATTACATTTTTTTTCTCATTGCAAAATCAATAGGTTCTCACTAACTAGAAAGCAAAGATGCAAGTAAGTAAAAGGAAGCATCAAAAATGACCTACTATTCCATCTACCTAGAGAGAAATACAAATGTATATCCTTTCCCTTCATATACATTTATTTTTCTCATTCATTCATCATTCTTTCAATATTTATGTGCCAAGGAAGTTTCTAGGTCTTAGAGATATCTAGCCTCACTTTTAAGGTTATAACATTTTGAAGATTCAACCCTATATTACAAAATATTTCTCCTTTGATTTGTGGGACCATAAACTGTTCCTAGATGTATGTGGACTTTACTAGTAGTAATTGCTCTGCCTATTCCTTTTTTGCTTGTTCTATGTAAGAACTCCGGTAATTTCCTGTCTTGCATACATTCATCCAAAGACCTGTGGGTTACCCTCACATATCTCCAAAGCCATTTCATCTCCTTTGTGTAGCTCTCTATTCTCCAGCAATATGTTCCTCAGATTTTTACCCCCCTTGGTTTTCCTGGGTTTCTATTTATAGTTTCTTAGCTCAGCAAGACTGCAGACTCTGATTTGGTTTCTCTCCCCCCCATCTCCCCTCCAGAGATGCAACCTAGAAACAGCTCCCAGGAAATAAGCTGGTAAATTAATAGTGCTTAGCTTGTTTGTTGTCCTTTTGTCAGGGAAAACATTCCTAACTGTTGTCTAATGTTTCATTTTTTTTTCTGTTTTCTTATTGCTTAAAGCAGGAGGGCCAATTTTATTCTCATTATTCCACGCTGATTGACATTTAGGTTTTGAAAAGATTACTCTGGCTGCTGTGTTGAGAATAGACTGAAAGGGAGAAAGGGTGTAGCAGGGAGATCAATTACAACACAATTATGTAAAAGTCCAGGCTATATAAAATGATGGCTTCAATCTGGGTGGCAGTGATGGAGGTTGAGAGGACTAGTCACAATTTGGATATACTTTGAAAGTAGAGAGAATGGGATTTCCTTACAAACTAAGAATTATGAGAAACAGAGGAATTAAGAATGACTAAAATATTATTAACATTAGTTTTCTGATTTATTTCATGGTTATTAATTTATGTAGAGTTGCTAGCTCTTTTTTACTTTAGTCACTTATTTTCTTAGAAAATTGTTCACTTGATTGAGGTTTTCAAATGTATTAGCATAGACATAAATATTCTTGTCTTCCTCAACTCTCTAACTGTAATTATACCCACTTTTTCATTTCTAAAATGTGTAATGGGTTTTTCTCTGTCTTTTACTCTCAACTGGATTACCAGGGATGTGACTATTTTAACGCAAATCTGTCACACAGTATATAAAAGTTATTAACTATAATAGAATCAGGAATCCACAACATGGTATGGGAAACTCCATCAGATTGATGTCCTTTGAATATATAAATTAATTCTAGAAGTCTTTTTCAGCTGACTCTATATTCAGAGAAAGGCAACAAAAACAAAGATCTTACATGTATACAGCACTTTGTAGTTTATACAATGAACATTCACATCATTTTCTTTTATTATCTTAACTACCCCATGAAGAAAACATTTTTTCAGTGTTTTATAAGGTAGAAACTGAGACTCAAAATGGTAAATTCCTTTGTCTAATATCATTTCTAGTATGTGGCAAAGCCTATGCTTTTTCCACCCAATAATATTATGCTTTCTGTATAAGGGGGTATGTATATGCTGCTGCTACTGCTACTGCTGCTGGTGTGTGTGTGTGTGTGTGTGTGTGTGTGTGTGTGTGTGTGTGTGTGTATAAACATGTAGATGTATGTAGTTATTTATAGTTTTCTTGTGCTTTTGCCATTAAAATATGAACTGGGATTATGGTTTATCGAACCACAGCAAAGATGAAAATAAAAGGTTTCTGATTCTGTATAAACTAATTTTCATGTATTAAAATGTCCTGAAATTTCTACTCTTTTTGTATTAAAAACTTATCCTATATAATAAAAGGGTAATATGCAAATTGACCCTAACAGTGGAACAACCGGTCACGACCAGTCACTATGACACAGACTGACCACCAGGGGGGAAGACGCTCAACGCAGGAGCTGCTGTCTGGTGGTTAGTACATTTCCATGGGGGAGCTCCGCTCAGCCAGAAGCTGGCTCATGGCTGGCCAGTGCAGCAGCGGTGGTGGGAGCCTCTCCCACCTCTGCGGCAGTGCTAAGGATGTTTGGCTAACAACTTAGGCTGTTAGTCGGACATCCCCTGAGAGCTTCCGAGCTGCCAGAGGGATGACTGACTGCAAGCTTAGGCCCGATCTCGTGGGGAGTGGGCCTAAGCCAGCAGGTGGACATCCCCTGAGGGTTCCTGGACTGCGAGAGGGTGCAGGCTGGGCTGAGGGACAACGCCCCCCCGCCCCCGAGTGCACGAATTTTCGTGCACTGGGCCTTAGGTCTATTATAAAAAAAACTTTTGAATATTAAATTTGTAATTAGGCATAATGAAGCTATTCATCATGAAGTTGGAGTAACTTGAAATATTTAAACCATTGTACACCTCTGCTTTATATGTGTTTATCTCCTGATGAACCTAAATGGGGATATTTGTGAGTGAAACAAAAACACAAATTATTTTGAAGCATATTGGAGTAAAATATGACTCTGATAATAGAGAACAGTGTAAAAAAAGGAAAGAGAGAGAAGGAAAGAAGTGCTTGGTTTTTAGCAGCTCCCTATATACATTTATTCTTACTGAGTACTGGGAAATAATAATCCTGGCACATGACTGTATCTCATCCACCCACAGGTGCAGTAATGAATCAAAATTAAAAATACCATTTTTGAAAAAGCACCTTTTAAAATGATAGCATAGCACTCTCATATTCTAAGGCACAATTTGTTTTCTATGCTTATATTTAGTTGTTGCAGTTCAAAATTTCCACATATGACTAATTTAATAGCAATTTTAATTTATTTTTAAAATGCTATATACCAGACAGCCATCTCAATAGAGAATTTTATATTATCACAAGGCATCAAACAAGTAATTTTATTGTATTTTGGAAGACACATAACACACTGGAATCTATGAGTCAGAGAATACAGTTTGCAAAGAACAAAGCAATTTACAAAAATGTTCATATATTATCTTTGCCAATTTGAGGCTATTTTCAAAAGTAAAACACATGATCCTCATTTTACATTGTGCCATGTATATCTGGCTTATGTTTTAGTTACATGTAGAGAGCAAATTGACCTAAAATTCTTTATGTTCCATACATAGACATCACTGAGATCCTTTTAATTTAAAATCTTTGTTTGCTTTATTTGTAAATCTCCAGAAGTATAAACAAGACACACTCGCTTATATATTCAGTATCTAGAAGACAGTATATTGTGTGAACCTGCAAGGGGAGGTTGATTTACATGGTAATAGGCATCATGTCACATGCACTATATTAACTGAAATGACTACTTTGTATAAGATCAATAATAGGGAATAGTCAGCCTCACTAGTACTATGTCACAGCTGGAATGATGATGATGAGTGATAGTTCTCAGAAATAATTGATTAGGCTAATTTCTATTATTAAAATATTCCTGGAAACACACACAATCTTTTTTTTTTTTAAATTTCATGTTTACTTAGTCCTGCCTGTGCTTTTTGCCAATAATTCTACCATCTGTCCTGTGGGAGATGTTTGCAATAATGTTTGCATTTCCCTTATGTCCCCTCCAAACCTTTGTTTCACCACAATAATGAAGGGAACAAATGTTCACATTTTCCAAAGGTTTACCATTTTCAAGAAAAACACAAAAGCTCAACTGAAATGAGTGTTCATTTGCTGGCAGGTAGCCAAATACAAACAGATGTTCAGTTTTTGTTAATTGATGTTTTGTTGTGTTTTGTTTTTTTCTGAGCCTGATGCCACTTAGAACACATTTTGGTTTTAGACATGGATTGATTCCTAGCATCAGAATTATATGTTATGAAAGGAATGATTAACCAGTCATTTCCTAGCTTATCTAAAAGGCGATGCACTTCCTGATGTTTGAGATTTTAAGAACAAAATTGTGTGTCGTCCCGAGTGGCTATAGAAAGAACAGCCCTAGACACAAGGCCTAGATCCCACCCCTTCATCACTAACTCCTTGTGTGACCATGGGTCTTCCCTCTCTAGGTCTTAATTTCCTGTGTGTGTGTTATGACAAATACTATCTAAGATTATGTAAATCTAAAACCTCCTTTTATGTCTTAATACTCATGAGGAAAATATTGACAGTTTAGTGTTCATTAGAATTAAATTCTTAATATATGAGTTCATCTTTATTCTCTTTATCAACATGGACATCTCAATTTGTACACCTGCTAGGGGGTTAAAAAAAAGTCCCAATGAAAGAGATAATGGTGTAATAGGGAATAAAAATTTTATATTACTATGACGAATTATAGAATAGAACTAAAATAAGAATCCCCTCACAAAGCAAACTTATAAAAAATCTATGTAATGCAACCCATATTAATCTCAGTAAATGTTAAGCTTAGCTTGTTACTCCAACCTGATTTTTCCTCTCAAAACTAAAGCCTACAAAATTCAGTGGTTCTCAACCTTTCTAATGCCGCAACCCTTTAATACAGTTCCTCATGTTGTGGTGACCCCCAGCCATAAAATTATTTTTGTTGCTACTTCATAACTGTAACTTTGCTACTGTTAATAAATTGTAATGTAAATATCTGTGTTTTCCGATGGTCTTAGGCTCTACAGCAGCGGTTCTCAACCTGTGGGTCACAACCTGTGGGTCGAACTGCTGGCAGGGTTACCTAAGACCATCGGAAAACACAGATATTTACATTATGATTCATAACAGTAGCAAAATTACAGTTATGAAGTAGCAACGAAAATAATTTTATGGCTGGGGGTCACCACAACATGAGGAACTGTATTAAAGGGTCACGGCATTAGAAAGGTTGAGAACCATTGGCCTACATGTAAGAAGTGTTTTTTTTTTTAGTATACTTTACAGGGATCTGCAGTTTCAGTTCCTATGTGAACCTAAGGAGCAGCCTGACCTCAAGACCCCCCAGGAATTCAGCTGACAAAAGAAAACCAAAAAACAAACAAAACACAAAAAGCAAACACAGATGGCCAACTTAAGGATGTTGGCCATAAAGATCCATATCAAGACCTACAAGAAGACGTCTTGCACATCCTACATGAAATCTTATGCTAACCTACAAAACAACCTTCTTGATTAAATAACATATAATGAACAATACTTCTCTGCAGGTCAGGAAACAACTGTATGCCTTAAAACAAAGGCCCAATTAGTCATGCCTGCCATAAATCACTAGCAATCTTTTTATGAGCATATTGCAGAATCTGGCTGTTCTGGATCCTGCCTGAGCTTGACCTGATAAAAACTCCTGCCTGCACTGAGATATTAAGACGTCTTTTTCAGGACAGCATTTCGCCATCTTCTCCAGACCCCAACACTTGAATAAACCACTTTTCTTCTCTTTAGTACCTATAAGTTTGGCTTTCATTGTGACAGGCAGCCAAACCTGCATTTGGTAACAATAACAGTGGGAAAGGGAGACAGCTAGAGTGCTATAAAGGAGAGACTTTACAGCCAGACTACTTGGGTGAAAATCTCATGTCTCTTCTACTTACTGGTACTTGCTGTATAACCAGGGGGAAATCACTTTGATTCTTCAAAAGCTTAAGATATCTCAGTTTCTTCATATGTGAAATGGATATAGTGATAGTACCTACCACATATACTAAGTAGTTCTGAAGATTAAATGAGTTAATGATTAGTATAAATAGTATGTTTGTAGAAAAGATAGCTATAATTTTTGCACAATATTACTTGATATGCCAAGAAATTAGAAATCATATAGAGAATTATGAGGGAAATATATACTTGAAAAAGTCAAAATGATAAAAAGTGCAATTATGTTAGGAACACTATTATCCAACAATTAGGGGCCCAGTGCACGAATTCATATACCTTGAAAGGAACTGTGGGCTTCAAGGCTGTGGTGGGCACAGGAGCAGGTCTCGGCCCATCCTCCGCGCCCCCCAACCGGCCCCTCTTGCTGCAGCCCCCAGTACCCTGTCTACCAGCAGCCCTGCTCCTGCTGCCACCGCTCCCACGTGCTGACAGTGCCTGCCCTGCTCGCACCCATTGCTGGCACCGACCCCAATAACTTCATACCTTCAGCAGGTGCGAATGGTGGCTGCTGCCCCGATTTCCCCTCAGGAGCAGGGGTAGATAGAGAAGCCCTCAGGGGCGATCGAGGCTGGCAGCCGCAGCTTGCACCCACTGATGGCGCCAAGCGATCGGGGCCAACTCTGGGTGCCGGCAGCGGGTGCGAGCACCAGGCAGGACCATGGCACGCAGAAGCAAAGAATTTTCAGTTACCACCAGAGGCTCTCCCCAATCACAACGACAGGCACCACGCCTTTGTCTGGCACCCCCACTCACCTGCTCCACCATCCCAGTGCAGCCTATGTCTGCCATTTTCCACACTCTGCTGATTGCTATTGATACCCGCCATGTTCCACACGCGCCCCCTGGTGGTCAGCACATGTCATAGCGACCAGTTGTTTGGTTATTAGGTTATTCCACCGTTTGGTCTATTTGCATATTAGGATTTTATATATATACTAGAGGCCTGGTGCATGAAATTCATGCACGGGTGGGGGGGGGGTCCCTCAGCCCAGCCTGCACCTTCTCCAATCTGGGACATCCTTTTTGCAATCTGGGACCACTGGATCCTAACCACTCACCTACCTGCCATCCTGATTGCCCCTAACCACTCTGCCTGCCTGCCTGATCGCCCCTAATTGCCTCTGCCTGCCTGCCTAATCACCCCTAACCACCCTCTGCCTGCCTGCCTGATTGCCCCTAATTGCCTCTGCCTGCCTGCCTAATCACCCCTAACCGCCCTCTGCCTGCCTGCCTGATTGTTCCTAACCCCTCTGCCTGCCTGCCTGATGCCCCTAACTGCTCCCCTGCCAGCCTGATCACCCCTAACTGCTCTGCCTGCCTGCCTGATCACCCCTAATCGCCTCTGCCTTGGCCTCCACCACCATGGCTTTGTCTGGAAGGAAGTCCAGAAGGACGTATGGAAGACATCTGGTCTACCCAGTCTAATTAGCATATTGCCCTTTTATTAATATAGATAGATAGTATCTTTGTACCATAATCTAATACTACTGCCATTACTTTTTTACAGTATGCATTACAGTAAACATTTCTTTTGGACATATTATGTGTCAGGCCTTGATGATATACACTGTCTCTAACAAGAGAAGTTCAGAATATTGATATTCTATTACTGCCTGCAAAAGTTTGCTATTGCTCCTAGAATAGTTCAACATGCAACCTAGTTATATTTACTGAGATTTTATCTACAAATAAATCTTCTTATGCCACCAAAAACTGCATAAACCTCAGTTAACAAGGGGATCAGAAATGCAAAATAACTGAATTTTATCATTAATATGTATTTTATTATTAATATATATTCAACATACTGAATATTAATCAAAATGTCCTTTCAGTTTTATTCCAGAACTAATCACTTGGGCATGATAAAATTAGACACAATAGTATTTTCCCCATATATCAGTTATACCAGTTAAACATGTATTTTTAAAATACCATTTATATAACAACCTAAACTCTAAAGTTTAATAAAAATAAATAATCTTATCAATAAATGTGTGAGGCCTACATTGAGAAAGCTATAAAACTATATTGAAATCATCAAGAAAACTTGAATAAATGGAGAAACATATTATGGTACTGAATTGGAGGTCTCCATATTATAAAACTCTATTTCTTTCCCAAGTAATTCATAAATTTAATAAAACCCCAATTAAAATCATAATAGATGTTTTGTAACCTGACAGTTTAATTCAAAAGATAATCTAGAAGAACAAATGTGTGAGGACTGACAAAAATAATATTTCTCATGTCTATCTATCTATCTACCTATCTATATATCTATATGTAAAAATAGGAGAGAAGAAGCCTGACTAACACAGGGTGCTAGACTGTTATCACAACTGCCCTCCTGACACTGTTGCATTGTTTTATCACATATATATATAGTTTGGCTTTCATTATATATATATAGCCTTTCCTCTCTCTAAGATCAATAAAAAGAATATATATATATATATATATATATATATATATATATATATATATATCTTACCTAATAATAGAGAAATGTAAATTGACCATACCTCCGCTATGCCCACAGCCAATCAGAGTGAGTATGCAAATTAACCCAATAAAGATGGCATTTAATTTGCATACATACCTGGGTCCTGGGAACCTCCTCGGCACCCAGGTCACTCCTAGCTGGCCATCAGATGGGGCGGGGGGCTCCCCACCCAAGTCTAAAACCTTGGGTAGAGGCTTTAGGCTTGGGAAGGAGCTGAGCCCATGATCAGAGGGGCAGCCCGAGGCTTTAGGCTTGGGAAGGGGTCGAGCCTGCGATCAGAGGGGCAGCCCGAGGCTTTAGGCTTGGGAAGGGGCCAAGCCTGTGATCAGAGGGGCGGGGCGGGGGGGCTGCCCAAGCCTAAAACCTCGGGTGGAGGCTTTAGGCTTGGGCAGGGGCTGAGCCTGGGATTGGAGGGAAGGGGAAAAAAAATCAATGGAAACATATCCTCAGGTGAGGATAAAAAGAAAAATAGAGAGAAATGTCATATCCTATGAAAGACACATCTTGAAAATGCCTAAAGAAAGTTGTTATTTTTTCATGGTGAAGGGACTGGAGTCTGTGTTAATGAAAATACCTTGACAGCCGCGGTGACTGGCAGTGGCTGCAGCAGCAGGGTGATGGGGCGGGCGCCTTACCCTGATCATCCCGGTCACCTCCTGCAAAGGGAGGCCAGACTGCAGCTTAGCTCCACTCCCAATGGGGAGTGGGCCTAAGCCATCAGTAGGACATCCCCTGAAGGCTCCCAGTATGTAAGAGGGGGCAGGCTGGGCTGAGGGACCATTCCCCAGTGCATGAATTTTGTGTACCGGGCCCCTAGTATGTATGTATGTATATGTATGTGTGTATATATATATATATATATATATATATATATATATATACACACACACATATATATATATATATATATGAAACAACAGAAAAAATATAAATCTATCTGCAGTCGTGCTGAATTGTTGGAAATTGGTGCACTTTATTCAAGGTCAGGTGAAAGGTTAGAGGCCCGTGGTGACCAGCTTCTGTATCTTTAGGTATTTAGAAAGAGCTGCATATAATCTCGCTTACCTGTTGCTTTTGGTTTTCAATTACTTCATAAGAGAGGTAAAAAGGAAAATTCATCCTGACATTTTAATCATTTTCTGTAACTTATTTTAGAATTATTTTATAGATTCGCTGCCTTCTTTAATTAACCATTTTTTGTTGTTGTTTATTTGCTTGGCACTAAACAGACTGTAAGACCCTTGCTTTGTCTTCTGTCTGAGCCCTAAGATTTCAGACAGTATTTGAAATAAATCCTCTAACTTGAATGTCTCTTATCAGGCAGCAGAGTCACCTGGCGTGTCGGTACTGTCATTTCTTTCAATGCATGGCACTAACCCACTATAAGCTCACTTTTCACATAATCAGTAATAGTCTGTATGGTTTGTTGTGTACTGTTCCTATAGATGAGCTGTCAGGCCTCTCAAGGGAAAGTTCTCATCAGTTTGAACACAAACTGATGTAGCAAATATAAATCTCAGTCCAAACATTCAAGTATGCAAGAAAAATTACCTTCCTTATTTTTCTTAAATCAGCTTAATGCTGACACTGAGGCCACATGTTTCTGGGTTTGTATAAAATTCCATCTCAATCATTACTGTGATGCTCTCCCTGACCCAGAATAATAGGAACATATGGATGGCTGTAGTGTTTACCCAGAAAATAATAATTATAAGCACCACGACCACCACCATAACTCAAATGTATATAACAATTGCTTTGTGTCAGGAATTTTTGTATGTGGTTTCTATATACTAATATGAGGAATTCTAACTTAAGTCTATTGGGCTCTGCTATGGGATGGATTGTGTCCCCCACCTCCAAATTCATACGCTGGAAGTAGTTTATTAGTTATCTAAAAGAAAAAAATCGTCATTTGTATCAGTCACTACACATTTATGATTTTACTAAAAGAATAGTCTTATTTATTTAGTCTGTTTTGTGAACATTCCTGTAAGCTTAGAGAAATGTGAAAACCTTCAACAGTATGTGATATACAATATATGTCTTTCTTATAACGATTTAGCTCTGAGTAGCTCTTAGTTGAAAGTTTAATTACAGGTGATGTGTAGTTAGTTCATTATATGTTCTGCTCAGCAAATTTTAAAAGATACTTTAAGGTATTGCAGATTGACAAATGAGGTGTTATTTCTTTGAAAGAGAAAGCCGTATCAGACTATTTTAATTACACATATAAAGAGATACCTGATAATGAGGAATAGTTGAGAGAAGATGGGATTGAACCATTTAAAGGTATATACAGAGATATCTGGATGGTTCAAACATGTTTTTAGAGATGATTCCCTTCTTTCTGTGATTTTTGGGAACAAAAAGGTTGCAAGGTTATGAATTAACTTTCCAATCTGTCAGTTCTGTATTACAAAGAGATTTGGAAGGCTCAAAGCAATATTTCATTCTCAGTTGACAATCCACATAAAGGGCACATTCCCATGCTTATGTTTCTTATATAGTTAGTACAGCAGCAGAATGTGGCACACTGTTTTTATGGCACATTTTCAAGTTGTCTCTTGATAGAAAAGAAGTTGGAATTTGGAAGTTAGAACTCTAAAAGTTTCCAGATATTCCTATAAAAGAACTCATGAACTGTTAGGATGTAAATGATATTCTCTCACACTCACAGTAAAATTACTGTTTCCATAAATCAGTTTAAAGTGAGCAGCATTTTCTATTTGTAACACCTATAGCCTCTATCCCACCCTTAATACCCTGACAACTTTGTCCCTACATATTTGTTACATTAATTGATTCATTGAACAAATGTCTGTTGAGCACCTCTGATATTCCAGATACTGTGCTAGATCTTGAGGATTCAGCAGTGAATGTGATAGATACAGGCTCAGCCCTAATGGAGTTAATATGTCCTTGTGGGAGAGACTGGAATTAATTAAATAGTCAAAAGAATAAGTACAAAATGACAACAAAGGCAAGTGGCATGACGGCAAGTGACAAGAGGTTAGCAGAGCCTATAACAGGATAATTTGACCTAGAATCTTAGTAAGGAGTCCCAGAAAGAAATTTCATTTTATAAGAAGACTGTTCTTCCATCATCAGAACTTTTCCTTATATATAAAACTGGTTCACATACATTGGTTATAATATAAAAGTTTAAATTTAGGTGTCAAAATTTAAGCATAAGATTGCTTTTTTAAGAATCATTTTCTTGAAGTGTACATGCAGAAAAATATACATATAATCAGCTATTTCAATGAACTTTCAAAAAGTAAAAAGACCCATTTAACCAGCATTCAGATAAAGAAATAAAACATTACCAGTTCCCCAGAAGGCCCCCTCATGCCACCTCTAGCTATGTGTTTTTAAAATAGTTTAGTGGGTGCTTGTGCCTGGGAAAGATGTCTGATCGCCCTCGGTGTGCCTGGGCAATGCAGGCCTTGCTTGCCTGGTCACTCCTGATAACACCTAGGATGATAATAAATTGGTCCCATAAGAGGCAGGTGTGATGGGCATCTATCCAAGGTAGCCTAAGGCACCAAGTCCATTTAGCTGATGTGGCAGCCCTCAGACCAACCGATGGCCTTTTCTCCTGACCAGACAAGCAAAGACTGTTTCCTTGAAAAACTGTGGGCTGTCAGACTGGTTTCATCTATCTTTCTAAGCTGTCAGTATTCATTAAACTCTACCTGGAGTGGAGCATATTTGTAATCCTTAACTCCTCAATTTGTCTAAGGAGCCTCCTCTCTTTACTCTATAGGGCCTTGCTTAGGAAGTTAGAGGCAACATCATAGTGTGCACAGTTTTTATCCAATCCCTATAATTTTGTTCTCTGGCTGAAAGCCTACTCATTAGAAGGAAAGCAATGAGCTCCTGGCTCCACCAAAGCACATGGAAAATTAGTCCTTAAGCAGTCTAATACACCTAGACAGGTATGTCAGGGGAAAATTCTTAGAATATTATACCTTAAGCTGAGATACTGAAGGGTGAGCAAAAGTTAAGGAGACAAAAAGGGAGACCCTTGTAGGCCATATTATGATTTTCCCCCTTTATATTAAGTGGAATGGAAGCCTCCTGCTTAATTTGAGAAGAATATTTGTGTAAAATGATCAAATTTATATTGAAACAGATCAATCTGGCTAAAGTATGGAGAACAGAATATTAGTGCTTGAGTGGAGAAGCACCAATAACAGCTAACAAGTATTAAGCACTTGCTGAGTAATTTACATATATTAACTAATTTAACACCCTTTGATAGATTCTGTTTTTATCTTTATTCAACAGATAAAGTCACACCAGTAATAAGTAGCAAAGCCAGGATTTGAACCAATGCATATGGTCTTCAGAATGCATGAATCTAAAAGTACTGGGCAGGACTGGCTTACACTCCTTCACACTTAACATGAGGGAAGCTAAGGAACTTCCCCTTTTGATAGATTTATCTTTTTTTTTTTGGGGGGGGGGTGTAGATTTGGGGAAGAAGGGATGGGTTACCACACTGGTATGTCCAAGAGAGGAGGACATTGGTATGATGACTATAATTTTTTTCTACCCCATGTTGCCTCAACTTTCTTTTTTTCTACCTAATCCAGTCTTTGTAAGACCAGGGCTATAACTACAAGTGCTGGAAACAGAAATGGTTTTAAACAAGAAACTGCAAGTATATTTTTATACACTTAAGTCAGAATTCCTAAGGCCCTGATAGAACAAGTTGTAACTTCACTTTGGCCAGGTTGGAGTTGATAGTGGTCAAGCCCATTAGTTCTGTACCTATGTAACCCTTCCCTATATGACTAGGACTGGACTGAGGGAAAGTAATAACTAGACTAGTATTGCTATCTGCAATCTAGACCAGCAGAGTGGCTGAACCTAATGTTCCTTTCAGAAGTGGAAAATTTTAGGTATAAATGAAGAAAAGAAGTATAGTAGCTGAGGGTAAAAAGTAAATAAATAAATAAATAAATAAATAAATAAATAAATAAATAAATGAGTTATGTAATGAGGGAAATCCAATATTACATGAACACCTTGAAAGAATCTCAGAGCAAGACATGATATTGTCTCTCAGCTCAGTTGCACCAACTTGCACCCTGAAAGAGTTCTATTGCTAAGCCCACTCTTGCTTTTGAACCCTGACAACATTGAATGGAAGTCTATAAACCTGAGTGACCTCTCCCTGAGACACATTTTCACATGATACGATGATAGTCTGCAATAATTAGTAATGACTGAATGGGACTATAGTAATATGCCATTGTCTTTTAATTATGATCCTTTTGTGCTAAAGGATCCGTGGTTAAAAACCAGGGGGTGGCCTGTGGTATAATAAGAAATATATTTGGTTTTTGTCCCTGGTTTCTGGCATAGGTCATCTAAAACTCTTGGAATTTCCATGCACTGGTCAGTTTGACTCAGTGGTTAGAGGACTGAAGGTTCCCAGGTCCAATTACTGATCAAAGGCACATACCTCATTTGCAGGTTCAATCCCTAGCCCAAAGTCAGGATGTGAGTGGGAGGCAACCAATCAATATGTGTCTCTCACATTGATATTGCTTGTGCTCTCTCTCCCCTCCCCTCCCCTCCCCTCCCCTCCCTTCCCCTCCCCTCTCCTTCCTGCCCCTCTCCTCCCCTCTCCTCTCCTCTCCTCTCCTCTCCTCTCCTCTCCTCTCCTCTCCTCTCCTCTCCTCTCCTCTCCTCTCCTCTCCTCTCCTTTCTGCTCCCCTCTCCCTTCCACTCTCTAAAATTCAATGAAAAACATATCCTCACTCCTTGGGTGAGGATTAAAAAATAATCCTATATAATAAAGAGGTAATATGCAAATGGTCATTACACCGTGATGTGTAATGACTGATCACCAGGAGGGTGGGGCAGTGAGCTACAAGTGGGGTAGAGCTACAGGAGGGCAGGACAGCAAGCTAGGAGTGGGGGAGAGCTACAGGAGGGCGGGCAGTGAGCTATGAGTGGCGGAGAGCTACAGTGGCGGTGGGCAGAGTGGCCAGCTAAGGCAAGTGGCAGCGAACTACTCATGCACAGATTCGTGTGCAGGGCCACTAGTAATAAAATAAAACTCTTGAAATGTCCTGAATCACAAAAGTGTCCTTTGTTATTCCTAACAGGCCCCTTCCATCACATCTAAAATAATGCTGAGGAGGTAACTCTGGGTGGGGCCTCTTAATAGCCTCAGAATGGGACTGGTCATTAGAGAGATCACGTTATTAAATTGTTGAAAGTTTCAGTTCCATCCACTAACCTTTTGGAAAGTGAGGAGGGAGGTCTGGGATTGAACTATAAAAATACTTAATGAGATTCAGAGAGCTTTCCAGGTTGGTGAACACATTGAAATGTTGGGATGTAGCATCTTGAGACCAACACCTGCCTCTCCAGCTGTGGACACTGCCAGTGACAGGGCCTTCTCACCAGATGCTTGCTCTGCTCCCTCCTATCACATAAGCTCCCCCTCTCTGTGTAACCTGTGTGTGACTCTATTAGCTTATTGGGGAGATCTCCCCTAATAAACCTGGCATTGTGGAAAAACATAAACATTTGTGAGTGACTCTTTTTTGGGATTCTCTCTTGCTCATGACATATATAGTTTTTTAATGTCTACAATTTTATTTATTTTTGTGTTTATTCTTTCTGTTTTTCTTCCTCCTCTTTTCTGTCTTCTTTTGAATTACCTGAGTGATTTTTATTTAATTTTTTTAGTATTCCATTTAATTATGTGACCTGGCTTTAATTATATCTCTTTGTCTTGAAGAATGATGTCAAATATAATTTGGTATCTTCTATATATACTACATTATTATTTTTTAATATGTATATCAACATATATTTGTCCCTTCTTAGTTGACAACTTTGTTCCTTTTTTTGTGGTTATCTTTTTTTTTTTTTGTGGTTATCTTGATTAACTTATTCCTAGGATTGTTAAATTGGGGCCACATATGAGATATGAATGCCACATTGAGGAGTTTAGATTCATTATTGATATCCAATAAAATATTGATATCCAATAAAATATTCAATGTAAATGTAAAACTTTGGAGAGTTAGGATAGAATAAAATGGGTGGGTGACTTACATAGATTTAATGCCACTGTTACAGTGTTTTAATTCTTATCCAATGTTTCAATTGCCCATTCCAATTCTCTATCAAACTATTACTTGAGGAGGATATCTCTATGCCAATTGTTGGACATTATGGGCTGTAATGTGTCTCTCATTCTGAGGAAATATGAGTTGGCAGTCCAAATTGGTAGAGTATCTCCTGTTCTGTTTCTTTTATAGTACTCTGAGCATTTGCATCTACCACCAGATAATCAAAGTCCAGTCCAGAGTCAGTATCTATTCCTGTCAAAACCCATTTGTAATCCTCTGGGTCTAAATAATTAATGGGCCAAAGATGAAATTACAAAGTAAATTAGAAAATACCTTGTACAAAATGATAATGAAAACAACGTATTAAAGGCTGTGGAACATACATTAAACAGTACTTAAAGAGCAAATTATAGTTTTAAATGCTAATATTTGAAAAATATTAATTTATTAAAAAATAAATTAAACCAATGCCCTATGATTCAACTTTAATATGATTAGAAAACCAAGTAAAGGAAACCTAAAATTAGTGGAAGGAAGGAAATAATATAAGAGCAGAAAACAATAAAATGTAAAACATAAATAATAGATAAAATTGGCATAGCTAAAAGCTGGTTATTTCAAAAGATTAACAAAATTGACAAACCTATGCTAGACTAATCAAGGATAATATGAGAAAATATGAACAATTTTGATAACTGTGGCAAAATAGACACTTTTTAAAAACACAATTAACTAAAATTAACACCTCATTTTGTATGGTTGTTCTCTTTAAATAAACTGAACTGATCAAAAACCTTTCCCAAAAGAAAACTGCTATCAAACATTCAAAGTTTAAGGAAGAAATAATGCCAGCCCTAAACCTTTTCAGAAAATAGAAGAGGGAGGACTTCTCAACTCTTTAATGAGCTAACATAAGCCTAATACCAAACCTTATAAAGAAATTTCAAAGATAACATTTTTAACCAGTATGACTCCTAAATATACACCAAAAAATCTCTAACAAAATATTATCAAATAGATAATATATAGAAAGGATAATGAATCATGAACAAGTAAGGTTTAATCATAAGAATTCAAGGTTGGTTTAATACATAAAAACTAATCAGTGTAATTAATCAAATTCAGAGACTGAAACTCATTATCATTTCATTAAGTGCATATAAAATATTTTACAAAATTTAAAGCCTACTAATGGTAAAATATCTCATCAGAATAGGAAAAGTAGGTACCTTCTTCAAATTGATGAAGGTCATCTATGAAAAACTTACAGAAAATATATTTATTGGTGAAAAACAGTCTTGTATTATCTTCTACAATGTGATAAAATTATAGAGAATACATATAAGTGTTTATAAACCAAAATTTTCAAACCAGTCTGATGTATCCAAAGATTCACCTTCATTAGGAATATTATGTGAACTTGGATCCAGATATAATTCTACATTTACTTACCAAGTATCAAAAATGAATCACAGAAATTTTTATTAGTACAATTTTATGATGATTAATTGTTAGCTTGATACCAATTTGCATTTTCTTTTTGCTTGATCATAAATCTGTCTTTTGAGTTTTATAGCCCTATATTACAGACAAATGACAGACTTACATTATCAAATAATCTCCAAGTGTGTCCCCCAGGAAGTCACTCACAGATATATAGGGCTACAAACACAAGCAGATAATTTTAAATGGTCATTAGTGACCTTCTCTGAGGAGGAGTTATAACTGCTCATTTATAGAGTCATAGACACACACAAATATGAAATATAAGTACAAATATATGCATGTGAACAACTTATGCAGGCAAAATCAGACAGAAGAAGGAAGCTCTACAAATAAATAGAACCCAGATAGATTGTATAATTCCTCATTCTAATTATTTTTTAAAAAAAATAAAGGTGTTTACCATTTTTCAGACAAAAGAGATAAAGAATACTGAATAAAACTAATTTCTCTCCTTTTTACACTGGGGTTTGCAGCCACCAACCCACAACATTTCTTAAAAGAAACACTTCCAGTTATCTGCAAGTCCACTACTTTACCTCACCTTTTGACATTTTATGGACTTTGAGATATAAACAGTAGCTGGGATACCATATTCAAGTCTTCAATCTTTAAACTGAAAGAAGGGTGACCACAGAGGTCTTTTAGACCTCATCTGTAGACCAGCTCTGTCACCTAAAACAGATCTTTCAGACTTCTTGGAAGACAATCACCAGGTCCTATCAGTTTCTAACTGGCAGATGGTAATAACATATACAAGTAGAGTCCTATTCTTAAAATATAGAAAGATTCCTTAAAGAAAGGCTTCATAGCTCTGTAAGAGGAAGGTTAGAAAGGGTTATAAGATCCTAAACATGCTCCTGTTATGACATTCATTGATTGAGTGTTGCTCTCTGCTCCATTGGTTCCTTGGGCAGTGATCACATCTAAGTAAAACTGCCAAAAACTGGAAAGCATATAATTCAATTATTTAAAACATTCTCATACAAATATGTAGTGAGCATGTGTTAATTTTTATTCAGTTCATTATTGAAGGAACCAGAAAAATAACAGAATTAGCTCCAAAAGAATTTGAGAAACTTGAACTTACAGGATTCTTGGGGACAGAGATGTTGGAATACATTTGCTGGGTTACATATAAAACTGATTACTATCCTATCCTATATAATAAAGAGGGAATATGCAAATTGACCATCACTCTGCCACAAAGATGGCGGTGCCCACAGCGGAGGCAGGGAGGCGGTTTATGTAACACAAGATGGCTGTGCCCACAGCGGAGGCTGAGTTCCCGTAACGAGCCTTAATGAGCAATCAGCAGGGACCTGAGGCTGCGCCCCCCTGCCCCCGCCCCTGTGGGGCTTGACAGGGGACCTCAGGCCATGCCCCCCAACCTGGTGCCAGGCTGGGGGACCTCAGGCCATGGCCCCTGCCTGGCGGGGATTGACAGGCAACTTCAGGCCATGCCCCCGCCCAGCGGGGCTTGACAGGGGACCTCAAGGTGCACCCCTAGCGCCAGTGCTGGGCTGGGGAACCTTAGGCTGCTCCCCTCATTCCAGGATGAGGGACCTCAGGCCATGCCCCCCACCCAGCAGGGCTTGACGGGGGACCTGAGGCTGCACCCCCCTCCCAGTGGGGCTTGACAGGGGACCTGAGGCTGTGCCTCCCACCCAGCGGGAATTGATGGGGAACCTCAAGGCACACCCCCCACCCGGCGGGGCTTGACAGGGGACCTCAAGGTGCACCCCCCCAGCCCAGACTGGGGGACTTCAGGCCATGCCCCCCACCCCAGTGCTGAGCCAGAGGATCTGAGGCTGCACCCCCCAGCCAGTAGGGCTTGACAAGGGTGGGACTGGTTGAGTCAGGGTCTAGCGCAGTGTGGGGGGGTGCGGCTGGGTCTGGGCCTCATGTGATTTTGAGGTGCACGTGGGTGGGCAGGGAGTTGATTCTAGGTCCCGTGGTGCGCCCCAGACTCTGACAAGAGGAATATTTTCATATACATCTTACTAATTTTCTTTCATCTCTGATACTTCTATTATAGAGAAAGGGCAAATAACAATATTAAATTATTTCCTCTAATTAATCCTCTTTTAATGTGCATGAATTTTGTGCACCAGGCCACTAGTTAGGGAATAAAAGCATAACCTCTGGTATTATAGTCTCCATCAGACAGAAAAACCCATCAATATTCTACAGTTTAAGCTACTGTAGAATATATGGGCCCTGATGATCAGATAAAGGTACATTTCCTGAAAGTCAGGGACTTTCAATGGGGTCAATAGGAAATGCTCAAACATGGTTTTAAAGGGTCATATAATGATATTTTTTGCTTTGTTTTTTAAGTTTTTGGATTTTTCCCCTGAAATTTCAGAACAAGTTATTTATATAGAATGATATGGGAAGGATATAGGCAGTTTTCAAATGCATTGTAACACAATATCCCCAAGTTGAAAACATTGAATTATGAGTAGTGTTGAAATAGTTACTGTTACTATTTGATAGGATTTACAGGTATACTTCTAATTACATCACACTCATCTGCATTCTAATATTCATTCTTATGTGGAAGAGAGTACTTGAATCAAAATCTCTGAGAGGAAAAGTATGTTTTGATAGTTTTTAATAGATCCCTAAGTGATTATAATGTGTAGTCAGGATTATGAACTGCTGTAGAATGAAACACTACCCATTCTGGCATAATGGTGGACTCTGACTACTCACACTGAAGCAAGACTGATTGTAGAAATATCCCATCCAATACACAGTGTTCCTAGATAGTTTATCTGTTACATATCTATTGCCTCATTCTTAAATATGAACTTGCAATCAAAGTATTTGAGGAAACCCTTCAAATTTTCAGATAAAGACAAAAATAAATGAACAGAAGGGAAATTACCCCAGATAATGGAAAATTTCAGGCAGAGGAATTTTAAAATAATTGAATTGGACACTCAGTATACTAGGTAACACTAAGAAAAAAAAAAAACAACTACAGGAATCTTTACCTCCTGTGTCCCACCACATAAAATTTTTCTTTATGTGAAATTAATAAATTTATGGCTAATGTTGCTAAGCTGATTATGGCCAAAGGAAAACACACCACCAGGCTGTTGCTCATTTTAAAAACACGAGCACCAAATTCATGTAAGTCCTTAATATGCCTGGCAGCATGCTCTATTTCTCTCAGTATCAAGTCCCCAATGCCTCTTCCCTCATCCTCACTCTCATCTAATAAACTTTCTGCCTTTTTCACTGAGGAGATTTAAAGAATGAAATAAGTTTCCTCAGATACCTACTACCAAATCTCCCCACCTCTCAGCATGTGTACATATCCATGTGCTCTACCTTCTTGCTTGATGAACTTTTCAAGTTCCTGTCCAGTGGAGTATTCACCCAATTCCTGTTTACCAAATCAAGGACATATCTCAAGGAAGCAATTCTCTTTTCTCTCTCTCATTCATTTTCATTTGCTAGGGAAGAATTCTAATTCAGGAAACATGTTGTTATTTAATCATTAAGCATGTACACACACACATACATACCTTCCCTTGACCCCACAGCCCCCTTAAGCTACTGCTTCAATTTTAAAGTAAAACTCTGAGAAAGTTGTCAACCCTTTCTCTCCACTTCTCCTCCCATTCTTCCTTGAATTTTCTTCACTCAAGCATTTGTTACCATCACTACATTGAAACACTTCTGTCAAGGTTAATAGCTGGCACCACATTGATAAATAGAATGGTCAATTCTCTGTTTTCATTTTATTTGACCAATCAGCAGATTTGACACAATTATCCCTTCCTCCATGAATCACTTTTTCACCTTGTATCAGGAATACATCCTCCTACCTCATTGTTCACTTCTTAATTTCTCCACATCTATCTTACTCTAATGCTTGAGAGCCTCTAGACTCAGTCATTGGTCCTCTTCTCTTCTCCATTTACCCTCACTTCTTTGATGGTTTCATATAGTTTTATATATCATCTAAAAGTTCCCATTTTTTCTGTACCATAGAAATTACTGAAATTTATATCTTCAGTCTGATCTCTCTCCAGAATTCCAAGCACTCATTTCAAATAATTCACTTGACTTCTTTTTTGGATTTCTTGGTTTTTTTAAGCAATAATGAAAACTCAAGTTTAATACTTCTAATATATTGAACAACTTTTGGGTGACCACATATCCTAGGTTATGATTGTTGGTTGTTTTTAGTGCTCCTTTCACTATCAAAAATGCTTCTGTTTGGATGAAAAATATATGGTTACTCAAAGGAACATAGTTCTGTGTTTAAGTCTACTAAATTGATTTCCTACATTTAAGCTAATGAAGCTAATCATAACTTTCCCTTTTATCCACTCATAGAGAAAAACAAAATTTAATTTGTTTAATGACATTTAAGCCCATTTTTACAATCCTGATATATTTAAATGATTTTAATTATTTGATGAGTTCTATTAAATATAAGGTTGTAATTTACTTTTTCATGGATTATTTCTTTTGATTCTGCAAGGATTTATAGTTTTCCATTGCTGTAAAAATAGTAACTAGCAAAATTGTTCTTCAATTGCTTTTGAGAAATTGGACTTTTAAAGAATTTGTCAGAAAATTATATTTAAGATTCATGCCACTACCTGATACTGAGTCTACAGATGTATTAGAATGAATGGTTCTTAGTTTTATCCAGCTTTATTGAAATATAAATGACATATAGCAATATGTAAGCTTAACATGGACAATGTGATGATTTGATAACATGTCCATTACTTCACAAAATGGGTGGTCACCCCAAAGTTGTTCAATATATTAGAAGTATTAAACTTGAGGTTTCATTATTGTTTTTGTGGTGATGGTGGTGGTGAGATGATTTATCTACTCTCTTAGCCGTGTCTTGTGTGACTTGGTTGGAATATTGTCCCATACATGGAAAGGTGGTGGGTATGATTACTGGTCAGGACACATTTGGGAGGCAGCCAATCAATGTTTCTCTTTCACATTGATGTCTCTCTCTCTCTCTCTCTCTCTCTCTCTCTCTCTCTCTCTCATAAAAAATATCTACTCTCTTAGCAACTTTCAAGTATACGATATAGTATTGTTAGCTATAATCACCCTGCTGTATGTTAGATCCCCAGAACTTATATCTCTTACAACTAGAAGTTTTTACCCTTTGACCAGCATTTAATTTCTCCCATTCTCCAGCCACTGCCAATCACCAGTCTCCTCTCTATTTTCTATGAATTCAGCTTATTTAGACTCCACATATAAATTAGATCCTGCAGTATTTGTTTTTCTCTCTTGGCTTATTTTACATAGCAAAATAAATACCCTCAAGTTTAATACATATTGTCACAAATGGTAGGATTTACTTATTTTTTTAAGGCTGAATAATATTATAAATATATATATATATATATATATATATATATATATATATATATATATATATATATGTATATGTATATACATTTAACCATTCATGAAAACTTAGGTTATAGGTTAAAAACAAAACAAAACAGTGGTAGCCCTGGTCGGTATAACTCAGTTAGTTGTAGCATTGTCTCATGCACTAAAAGGTCATGGGTTTGATTCCCAATCAGGGCACATACCTAGGTTGTAGGATTCTAAACCCATGTCAGGGTGTGTACAGGAGGCAACCAATAGATGTTTCTCTATCACATCGATGTTTCTCTCTCTATCTTCCTCCCTCTCTACAATCAATTTTTTAAAAAAATTTAAACAGGGGTAGAACAATATGTTAATTATGGATTTGTCTTAAGTTGTACATGCATATTTGTCTTGTATATAATATTATGTTGCTTGTGGATTTGTTTTTATGATTGTGTGAAATAGCAGGGCTCTTTTAATGGATGTAATTTGGGATTAGATTGTATTTTGTGCCCTTGGTGATCAGCCCTTAGGACTATCATTTTTCTAGAAAGAACACTTAACAAGTTTTATTTATTTGAAATTTATACCCCACATACTTTGTGATAAAGAACTTGCAGAAGCTTATAATCAAAACATTTAAAGCAACTGAATAATTTTTTAAAAATAAAAAGACTAAAGAAGAAAGGACCAAATAATATAGGGGTAAGATATATAAAGTTGCTCTTATTTTTACCCTTGATTATTCAATTTATCTCTATGCTTTATGAAAACCAAGGCAAAATGGAAAATACATTTTAGTAATAGGAACAAAACTTCCTGGAGAGCTTGTCTATCCCAGTGGAATTGAGAGCTTCAACTATAATAATGGAAGGAAAAATGCTTTACACAATGGAAAGTACCATGTAAACGTAAGGGACTAATTTGACTGAGCCTGCAAATTTTTAACTCAGCTTTCTTTGGTAAACTACTAAAAGGGCCTTTCTTTGGCTATGAATTACCATTTGTGAACTTAATACAGTAGGAAAAAAACACCTTTCTAGAGTCCCTTGGGCTCATTCTTTTAGCTACTTACATACTGCCTTTGCAGACATTCTCTTTCAATCAGTAACTATATGTCCAATTATATCAGAAACTAATTAAATAAAAAGTTCTTGAAAAAGACATCAATCATTTGCATAGCCATTTAAATGAATCTAATTTATGAATGAAGCTTGTCAAGTTTAAAATTTAGTGATTATCCTCCAATTATTGTTCTTGACACTTAAAATTCTTATACCAAATAGTTAATATCACAATATTCTTGTGGCTTCATTTGTGGTTGGTATGCTTAGATAAGTTGGAATCACTTGAGACCATCAATTATAACATCCTATTTAATAAAGAGGGAATATGCTAATTGACCCTCATGCCATCACAAAGATGGCGGTGCCCACAGCCAATAAGAAGGGGATATGCTAATTGACTGCCTTGCCATCAAAGAAGGCGGTGCCCACAGCCAATAAGGAGGGAATATGCTAATTGACTGTCCCACCCTCAAAGATGGCAGTGCCCAGCCAATAAGGAAGATATATGCTAATTGACAGCCCCACCCTCAAAGATGGTGGTACCCACATCCAAAAGATGGCAGTGCCCAGTCCCCTCAACCCCACCAGGGCGGCAGGCACGGAGCGGCTGGGCCCACCCCCAGGCGGGCCTAGCCGCTCCGCGCACCTGCCTCCGGAGTCTCCCAGTCCCTCAGCCCCCCAGATACCCATGGCTGGCCTGAGGCACAGGCAAGCCTCAGATGGCTGCTGCCCAGTTTCCCAGGGCTGGCCTGAGGTGCAGGCAAGTCTCAGATGGTGGCTGCCCAGCCACCCAGGGCCACACGAGGCTCAGGTAACCAGGGCCTTCCCAGGCTAGCACTGCCGGAAGTGGCAGCAGCAGAGGTGTGATGGGACGTCGCCTACCCCTGATCACTGGGTCACCTCCTGCTCATGAGGGCTCCTGGACTGTGAGAGGGGGCAGGCCAGGCTGAGGGACACCCCCCTCCAGTGCATTAATCTTCATGCACCTGGCCTCTAGTCTATATATAAAAGCCTAATATGCAAATTATCCCTGCGGGAGTCTGACTGGGAGACCAATCACTTGCTATCACATGCACTGACCACCAGGGGGCAGCGGAGAATGAAGGAAGGCCCCGGCTGACAGCCAGAAGGCCCCAATCGGCCCTGATCACCAGCCAGTCCTAGAAACCCTACCCATGCACAAATTTTGTGCACCAGGCCTATAGTTTAATTAATAAAAGAGGCAAGACAGTTAGATCTTCACTTGATTATTAGCCATTTTCCTCTTTCAATATGAAGCTCCCAAGAGGTTCTGGAAGAATTGTGTTAAGTAATTACTGAAGCAGTTAAGAGCTTTTCTTTAAACTGTGTACAGACTCATTAGAAAAGTTTGCCTGATTAGAATAGTTTCTTGAGAAAGGCTGGAAGCTTAGACTCCTTTTTCTATCATTAACCAACTCTGCAGGATCTTGAACAAGGAAATTCATAATCTGTGACTCAGTTTTCTGCTATGTAAAATTGAGACAATAATAGTACCTACCTTTAAAGTCCTTGTGAGGATTAAATGAGGCAATACCTATAATGATCTTAAAATGGTGCCTGGCCACTTGTATTCATTATATGTTAGCTAGTAGTGATAGTAAGTATCACATAGGTCAAAACACCATAGGCCAGGCATGCTCCAGAAACCTTCACTCTCTCAGGACAGGTGGCTAGAAAATACTTTATAATCAACAGTTTCTACAAAAGAAGGTCACCAAAGAAACTTATTCCTAGGATTGTTTTGCAGAAAATAAATAGGGAGGAGAGGGGAGAGGGAGGAAGGGGGAGAGAGAGAGAGAGAGAGAGAGAGAGAGAGAGAGAGAGAGAGAGAGAGAGAGAGAGAAAGGAAGGGATGTAAAAGAAAGAAAAAAGAGTTAGAGAGGTTTCCTAGGGACAGCCAGAGGTGAAATAAAAATCATTCAATCCAACACTACCAGAGCTCTTCAGAGTGCTTCAGTGTGCCTCGCTGGCAAACTTACCATGGGTGTTCCTGTGAGCTGCCACTGGGAGTAAGCGCCTATCCACCACAGCTACAGCAGCAAAAGCTGAGTCTGCCCACCCCACAACTACAGAAGTCTGGGCAACACAGTCACGCCTTTCCAGAGTACAGGTCCCCCGAGCCACATCACCCTGACAGACGGTTCCTTGGAGCGACTGTGAGTCCCTATTGGGCAAGCGTAATTTCAATTTAGGGTGCAAGACAGAAAAATTGGGATACTAACCTCCACGACTGCTGACCTCCAGCCACTGCACTTGTGCCTCTCAAACTCGCAGGCCTACATCAAGAGAAGCCAAATAATTCAAGTAGGGAACTACACTAGATTACCAAGCCCAGGAGAACTGAGAGATTATACCAGTAGCAACATCACCAAAAGAACATGGGTAGCAAAGAAATTGGAACTACAATTAAAACATTACAGGAAAACATGGGGAGACAGAAAAGAAATTCTCAAAGGAAGGAACAAGAGGAATCACCAGAAAGGGAGTTAAAGGAACTTGAGGCTAGCAGCTTAACAGATAAAGAATTCAGAGTATTCGTTATAAGGATGTTTAAACGGATGGATGACAAATACACACAACTCAATGAGAACTATAAGGAGCTGAATGAAAACGTCACCAACATAAAAAGAAACCAAGAGGAGATGAAGAACAACATAGCTGCAATAAAGAACACAATGGAAGGCTTAAAGAGTAGAGTAGAAGAGGCTGAGGACCGCATCAGCGAATTAGAAGACAAGGTAGGAAAAAACACACAAACAAAGCAGCAACTGGAAAGAAGACTTAAAAAGCAAGAGGAGAGCCTAAGGGAGCTTTGGGATGACAAAAAACGAAACAACATTCGAATAATAGGGATAAAAGAAGGAGAGGAAGAGAAGCAAGGACTAGAATACCTGTTGGAAGAAATAATGACAGAAAATTTCCCTGATATTGGCAAGAAAAAAACTATCCAAGTCCAAGAAGCATACAGAGTCCCAAACAAGTTGAACCTGAAAAGACTGACATGAAGACATATCATAATTAAATTGACGAACACCAACGACAAAGCAAGAATCATAAAGGCTGCCAGAGAGAGACAGAAAGTTACCTACAAGGGATCTACTATCAGAATATCAACTGATTTCTCAACAGAAACACACCAGGCCAGAAGGGAATGGAATGAAATATACAAAGTGATGCAAAACAAGGGACTGAATCCAAGAATACTATACCCAGCAAGGCTATCATTCAAAATTGAAGGTGGAATCAGAAGCTTCACAGACAAAAAAGGGCTAAGAGAGTTCATCACTACCAAGCCAGCAATGCAAGAAATGCTAAATGGGCTGCCATAAAAAGAAGAAAGAGAAAGGCAAGAAGAAACACAAACACTAAGGAAAAATATGTCAACAAACAGGTACTTACCAATAATAACATCAAACGTAAATGGATTAAATGCACCAATCAAAAGACATAGGGTAGCTGAATGGGTAAGAAAACATGACCCATATATTTGCTGTCTACAAGAGACCCACCTTAGAGCAAAAGATTCACACAGACTGAGAGTGAAGGGATGGAAAAACATTTTTCAGGCAAATGGAAATGAGAAAAAAGCTGGGGTTGCGATACTTATATCAGATAAAATAGACCTCAAAGTAAAGGCCATAATAAGAGATAAGGAAGGCCACTACATAATATTAAAGGGAGCAATCCAGCAAGAAGATATAACTCTGGTAAAAGTATATGCACCCAATGCAGGAGCGCCCAAATACATAAAAAATCTGCTGGAAGATATCAAGGGAGAGATCGACATCAATACAATCATAGTAGGGGACTTTAATACACCACTGACATCAATGGATAAATCCTCTGGACAAAAAATCAGCAAAGAAAAATCAATTCTAAATGACACACTAGATCAGATGGACCTAATTGACATCTTCAGAGTATTTCACCCCAAAAACATGGAATATACTTTCTTCTCAAGTGCACATGGGACATTCTCAGAAATAGACCACATATTGGGTAACAAGCAAAGTCTCCCCAAATTCAAAAAGATTGAAATCATAGCAAGCATTTTCTCAGACCACAATAGAACTAAACTACAATAAAAACATTCCAAAAAATTCAAAACTTGGAAACTGAATAGCATGCTACTAAACAATGATTGGGTTATCAATGAGATCAAAGAAGAAATTAAAAACATCCTGGAGACTAATGACAATAAAAACACAACATTGCAAACCCTATGGGACACAATGAAAGCAGTCCTGAGAGGGAAGTGTATAGCTTTACAGGCCTATCTCAAAAAACAAGAAAAAATGGTAATACATCATCTAATTCAACAACTCAAAGAATTAGAAAGGGAGTAACAAGAAAAGTCCACAGTGAGCAGAAGAAAGGAAATAATAAAGATCAGAGCAGAAATGAATGACATAGAGACCAAAAAAACAATACCCAAGTTCAACAAAACCAAGAGCTGGTTCTTTGAAAGGATAAACATGATTGATGAACCTCTAGCCGGGCTCACTAAGAAGCAATGAGAGAGCACCCAAATAAACAAAATCAGAAATGAAAGAGGTGAAATAACAACAGACCCCACAGAAATACAGAGGATTATCAAAAAATACTATGAACAACTCTATTCCAACAAACTAGACAACCTGGAGGAAATGGACACATTCCAGAAAAACACAACCTTCCAAAACTTACTCAGGAAGAGACTACAAATCTCAATAGGCTGATAACTATGGAAGAAATTGCAGCAGTCATCAAAAAACTTCCAGCAAACAAAAGCTCGGGGTCAGACGGCTTCACAGGGGAGTTTTACAAAACATTCAAGGAAGAGCTAAAACCTATCCTCCTCAGACTATTCCAGAACATTCAAGAAGAGGAAACACTCCCAAGCTACTTCTATGAAGCCAGCATCACCCTATTACCAAAACCAGATAAAGATAACACAATGAAAGAAAATTACAGGCCAATATCACTCATGAACATAGATGCCAAAATCCTCAACAAAATTCTAGCAAACCGAATCCAGCAGAACATGAGGAAGATCATACACCACGACCAAGTAGGATTTATCCCTGGGATGCAAGGATGGTACAATATCCGCAAATCAATAAACGTGATACATCACATAAACAAATTGAGAGATAAAAACCATATAGTCATATCAATTGATGCAGAAAAAGCATTTGACAAATTCCAACACCCTTTCTTGATAAAATCTCTCAGCAAGATGGGAATAGAAGGATCATACCTCAACATAATAAAAGCCATATATGACAAACCCACACCCAACAGCATATTCAATGGGCAAAAACTAAAACCATTTCCCCTAAGAACAGGAACAAGACAGGGATGCGCACTCTCACCACTCCTGTTCAACATAGTGTTGGAAATACTAGCCATTGCAATCAGACAAGAAGAAGAAATAAGAGGAATCCAAATTGGAAAAGAAGAAGTAAAACTGTCCTTATTTGCAGATGACATGATACTGTACATAGAAAACCCTAAAGACTCCATCAAAAAATTATTAGACTTAATAAATGAATTCGGCAGAGTAGGAGGATACAAAATAAATTCTACGAAATATATGGCATTTCTATACACCAATAATGAACTTACAGAAAGAGAGACTAAAAAAGAAATCCCATTTACCATCACACCAACAAAATTAAGATACCTAGGAATAAACTTAACTAAGGACGTAAAAGACCTATACGTGGAAAACTACACAACACTGAAAACAGAGATAGAGGAAGACATAAACAGATGGAAGAGCATACCATGTTCATGGATTGGTAGAATCAACATAATTAAAATGTCCATACTACCCAAAGCAATCTATAATTTCAATGCACTTCCCATTAAAATACCAACAGCATACTTCACAGACCTAGAACGAACTTTCCAAAAATTCATCTGGAATAAAAAAAGACCCCGAATAGCTACAGCAATCCTGAGAAAGAAGAACAAAGTAGGAGGGATCTCAATACCATATTTCAAGCTATATTACAAAGCCACTGTTCTCAAAACTGCCTGGTATTGGCACAAGAACAGATAGAAAGATCAATGGGATAGAATAGAGAACCCAGAAATCGATCCAAATCGCTATGGTCAATTAACATTTGACAAAGGAGGCATGAACATACAATGGAGTCAAGAGTCTGTTCAGTAAATGGTGTTGGGAAAATTGGAGAGATACATGCAAAAAAATGAAACTATACCACCAACGTACACCATACACAAAAATGAACTCAAAATGGATCAAGGACTTAAACATAAGACAGGAAACCATAAAAATACTAGAGGAATCTACAGGCAGAAAAATCTATGACATATGCCCAAAGAACTTCTTCACTGATACTGCTCCTAGGGCAATGGAAGCTAAAGAGAAAATAAACAAATAGGATTACATAAAAATACAAAGCTTTTGTACAGCAACGGAAACCATCAATAAAAAAACAAGAAAGCCCACTACATGGGAGAACATATTTGCTAATGATGTCAACGATAAGGGTTTAATCTCCAACATTTACAGGGAACTCATGCAGCTTAACAAAAAGAAGATAAACAACCCAATCAAAAAATGGGCAACTAATGTAAATAGACACTTTTCTAAAGAAGACAGAAGGAAGGACAAGAGACATATGAAAACCTGTTCTAAATCACTAATCATCAGAGAGATGCAAATCAAAACAACAATGCGGTACCATCTCACACCTGTCAGAATGGCCATTATCAACAAGTCAACAAATGACAAGTGCTGGTGAGGATGTGGAGAAATAGGAACCCTCGTGCACTGCTGGTGGGAATGAAGAGTGGTGCAGCCATTGTGGAGAACAGTATGGAGTTTCCTTAAAAAACTAAAAATAGAACTACCATTTGACCCAGTGATCCCACTTCTAGGAATATATCCTAAGAAACGGGAAACATCAATCAGAAAGGATATATGCACCCCTATGTTCAGAGCAGCACAATTCACCATAGCTAAGATTTGGAAACAGCCTAAGTGCCCATCAGCAGATGAGTGGATTAAAAAACTGTGGTACATCTACACAATGGAATACTACGCTGCGGTAAAAAAGAAGGAGCTCTTACCATTTGCAACAATATGGATGGAGATGGAGAACATTATGCTTAGTGAAATAAGCAACACAGAGAAAGATAAATATCACATGATCTCACTCATTTGTGGAATATAATGAACAACATAAACTGATGGGGGGGAAAATAGATCCAGAAACAGAGAAACATCAATCAGAAAGTCAAACCTCAGGGAAGAAATTGTGAGGTAACCAGAAACCCAAGAATGCACGAGAACGCCTTTCCAGCCATGATAACTATTATCAGATGTAGGGTAATTTTACCTGGGACAAGAGGGTAAGTATTTTGGACTTATGCTCCTGACCCTTCAAGGGTAAGACCCCTTATGTGGGCTGAACCCCTGACTAATGTAGTTACCAATAATACCAAACACCTTGGTCATCCAGGAGGTCCATGGGTGGGGCAAGAAAGTATAAATACACAGGGGTCTCCACCCAGCTTCCCTTTTGTATGACACAAAATCAAAACAATGCCCCTTTGTGTGTAAAATTATAGAGAGGTTTCTGGCTTGTGTGGACACCAAAAAAAGGGTGTCACTACTATCACTACTTGCCCGCGGTAGAGGTACAGAAAATGTAACTAAGTCCTTCTCTATACAAAAAGAAATAGACAACCAGTTTTAAAGGGAATTGCCATGGACTAGAACAAAGAATATCCTTACATGATATTATTCTACACTGTCATTAAATTTTTTCCCAGATTTGGATCACCCCCATTACTTATAATAGTTCCTCACACCTGTGGCGATAAAAAAAAAAAAAATCATCTGTTTGGTGCTTGGAGACAAACGTAACACATCTCTAGATATTTTAGAATTACAACAGCATATTATACAATTATCCCAAACAAACTTACAAACTAATTCTTTGAATGTCTGGCAGCAATTTAAAAAGGACATGAAAGGGTTTGATCCCTTCCACTGTGTAGAGGGCCCCCTGGGAAGGCACCTGAGCATTCTAAATTGGCCCCTCTTGCTCTCTTGGCCAAGAGGGACCCGCCTCTCACAATCCAATTGTCCACAGCTGTTGCCTGAGCTTCTGTTCATGCCAAGGTTGAAACCTCGTGATGGCTGGTACCATAGATCTGTGTCTCGCCCAGTGGGGTGAACTGGGCCTCCTTGGAGAAGAAACCTGGGTTCCACAAGATATGTGATCAGTGCTGGGACCCTGCCAGCAGGTGAGGGGATCCCAAGGCAGGGGCTGGGCGTGGAGGCCATGGGGGCATAGGCGATCAAGGAGACAGAACTAAACCTCACATCATTCTGCTTGGCCCCAGAGGATGGCTGGTTAGCCAGAGACGGGTAATATTCCTCAGGGAAGGAACAACCTAAGACAGGCACAGTCGCATAGGGGCCATCGGGAGAGAACTTGGGGGTCAACAGAGGTGGGGCACAAACCTTCATCCCCCCCAAGTGTGCAAGGGCCTGAACCCTCACCCCTGCTAAGGGAGAGCTCCTGCCACCATGGCTGCTCAGCTTCACAAGCCCAGCTCAAATCGGGACCCAGGTAACAGAGACTTGGCCGACAGCAGATGCACTCTCACTGCAATAAGACTTGATGGAGATGTCTTGCACCCATGATCCGGGGAACTGGGGTCTATGATATCTAAATCCAGCCTAGCACCAGGAATGCTCAGGGTCTACTCAAGAAGGCAAATAATCCTCTCCACTAATATTTACAGGGTAAAACAAGATGGTTGTTAGAGTATTAAATTTGACAGTAAAATAGTAATCAAGTTTTCAGACTAATTTAAATTGGCCAATCAAAATAAGCAAATACTCTAGAAAAATCAATTGTACTGGACAAAAAAGCTGTTCCTAAAGCGTTAACTAAAATTTTTATTGGTAGTTCATCTCATGGTAAAATTGCATAACATATAATGAACCTAAAGCAGTCACATTTTAGTGCAAAAAAGTAAAATTTAAAAGCTGTCAAGATTACAGCATAAAATTTCCAAAAGCCTCCCAATATTTAAACCAAAAAAGGGGGGATAGTAGAAGAATATCATGTAAGGAAAAATATCTTGTAAATAAATTACATCTAGAAAATTTTTACTTTAGAAAATTAACTTTCATTTGTAATGCTAACAGCAAGACACCCCGGTAAAACATACATGGTGTCAAAACAAGCCAAAGGAAAATCATTTGGGCAAAAAAATGAAAAAGGACCGCAAGTCAAATTTATAGAAAATATTCCTTTATTAACTTTTGATCGAGAATATGTTTGTATATTTTCAGAAAACAACTCTGAGACCATGTGGATTCCTGCAACAGAGAGGAATTGACAGGAGTGCTCCAGCCATGAAGACAGAAGAGAAACAGTCCAGAGATGGAAGACGCTGACCATGCCTTGCCATACTAGCAGTCAGCAGATGTGCGTCACTGCAGATTGCCCAGGACCAAACCAGAGAGGGTCGGACCTGCATTACCACCATTTGTCCACCATCCAGAACTGAAATATCATTGCTGTTATGTACACATAAACAATTGTTGGACATAGAAATCGGGACTCAAAAGAACTGTTGGCCCAGAAAGAAACTCACTATAGACTGATTCATTTGCCTCTCAGCATAACCACTATTGCTTGTCTCATTTTCGGTTCCTATAAGTGTATTCCTAGTATCACATGAGCTCACTCATCTAGGGGAAATGATGAACAACATAGACTGATGAACAAGAACAGCATTGATCAAACCATCAAACCTCAGAGGGAAGGTAGGGGATGGTGGGGATAAGGGAGAGAGATCAACCAAAGGACTTGTGTGCATGCATATGAGCCTAACCAGTGATCATGGACAACAGGGGGGTGGGGGCATGAGTGTGGGGGGGTTTGGGATGGGAATGGGGGGTTGATGACAAATATGTAATACCTTAATCAATAAAGTAATTTAAAAATAAATAAATAAAAACAATAAAATAAAAAGCTAAAAAAAATCATTCGATCCACAAGGAAAACATAGGATTAAAATTAGAGACAAAGATATAGGTTAAATGCCAGGCAGAAGTAGAGTAGAATAGAGGTAAATATGAGAATTATAGGAATGCCCTCACTATTACCTAAGTGTTAATCTTTCCTCTATTACCACTTGGTATACCCAGAGCCAGGATGAGTTAGGTTGGCTTAAAAGTATAGGGACAAGTCTATTTCTTCTGATGGATGTGTTCCACACATCTCTTTAATGGATAAACAAAATGGTAACTCAGAGTGTGAGGAAGTTTAAGGCAAAGACTGTTTATTTAAGGCTCAGGAAATCTTAGCATGCATATAGCCAAAGGAAGAGCAGCCACTGGCCAGAGACTGAAAATGTGAGAAAAAGGAGGGATTACAGATTGAGTAAATTTCTACAAGAGGCAGGAATGAAGATATTCCTGTTTAAAGATGGAGAGAGATTAGTCTTATTGGTAGAATGAAAGAGTAACTGCTCTTGCTTTGAGATAGTAGGGAAGAATATTAAAAATGAGTGAACATACAGAGAGGTTGTGAATTAAAGTGAGAAGATGAGAGTGCTTGCTCTGGATAGCTTCCATCTAAGTCAAGTAAGCAGCAGTGTCAGCTCCTTCTAGTGGCCTGGCAGGAGAGTGGAGAGATTTGGAACAACTGCTGTAGGGAATGTGATACGAAGTCAACATGAGATAAGAAAAAGGGTGAGGGATTGCTGAGCAGCAGGAAAGACTTAGTTGAAATTAAATCACAAGTCTAGTTTGGATGTAGTCAAGCTTCCAATTGAATTAATGTATTTCTCCAACCCAATATTTTTCAGCGGTTTGAACTTATTTGCAGTTTTTCATCTGGCTTATATAGAAATAAAAGCTGAGTAAATCGCTGTAGGAGGTTAAACTCCCAAGCAGAGGATAAAGAAAAATTGAAAGTAAAAAGTGAGAATCCATAGGGGAAAAAACGTTAAGAGAGGAATTAAAAATCTTAATGACTTTTTTTGGCTTTCACTGATTATTTTATATTGCACTACTTTGGAAATTTAATTAGACTACTTAAATAGAAGAATTGCAAAAGGAATTCGTTTCTAAGATAGTTCACATGCTGATGTATAACTTTTCTTTTTAAAAGGCAAATGATTAAGATTGGCCATCTGGTTAAACTTATTTTTTATCAATTAAAGTAAGAGTTAGTAAGTAAAATAATTGAGCCAGCCTTAACTATAAGTGGAGAATGATATATGAGTAAACAGCTGTGAACAGAATTTAAATGGTAGAGTTATTTAAACTTAAATAAATTGAAAATATATCAAAGTGGTAGTGAACTCTTTCAACATTACATATAAGAGAACAATATTGTCCGAATGTTTTATTGGTTCAGTGACCAGCTCTAGCAGGTGATACAAAGGTATTGTAAGAGCTGGAACCCAGTGTTATGAGTTCACAGTATAATTGGGAAGGCAAAACCAATGTGTTTGAAACAGATCATAATCAACTGATATGTGGCCTATGTTATTACCAATAAATGCAGTATATATTAAGAGAATGCCTTAAGTATTAATAATACCTAAGCGTTAACATACCTCTTTTACTTAATTACCTAATTTGTTCTTCACAATAATCCTTAGAGATAGTAATCTAGTTACCATTGCTAAGTAATACCCTAACTCACATCTTAGTGGTATAAAACAATAATTTTATTATGCTTAAGGATTCCATGGGTCAAGAATTTGGATAGGGCTTACCTTGGCATTCCTCATGCTTCATGGGACTTCAGTCTTCCATGGTTTGGATGTTCAAGATGACTCACTCATAGGACTGGCAATTTGATGTTGGCTATTGGATAAAATCTCAGCTGGGGGTCTGTCAAATTAGACAGACTACACATGGCTTCTCCATATGGCTTGCCTTCTTCACAGTATGGTAGCTTCAGGGTAGCTAAAATTCTTACATGGCAGCTCAGGGGTCAAGTTCAAGTAAACCAACAGAAAAGGTGGAAGCTGCATGACCTTTTATGACCTAACCTTGGGTATTACACAGCTTCCCTTCTGCTATACTCTGTTAAAGTAGTCACAAGCCTTCCCAGATTCAAGGGGAGAGAGATAGACCCTATCTTTAATGAGAAGAGTGTCTAAAGATTTGTCACTTTTTTTTTTTAATAGCCACAGGTAGTTATCACTACTTCCACACACAGATGAGAAAACTAATGCTAAAAAAGATTCAGGAACTTGCCTAGTATCATGCAGTAAATGGCAAAGTCGGACTTGAAGCCAGGTCCTTTGATACTAAGTCTAGTACTCTTGCCATTATACTATTTTTTTAAACTATATTTTTATTGATTTCAGAGAGGAAGGGACAGGGAGAAACATTAATGATTAGAGAGAATAATTGTTCGGCTGCCTCCTGCACGCCCCCTATTGGGGATCCAGCCCACAACCCAGGCAGGTGCCCTTGACCAGAATCGAACCCGGGACCCTTCAATCCGCAGGCTGATGTTCTATTCACTGAGCCAAACCAGCTAGGGCATCCATTATATTATTCTTTATTCCAAGAAGTCAGTGTTAACAATAGCAATTAAAAAAAACAACTTTCTGGAGTAAATGGGACTTTGAATGTGACCTTAATAGATTACAGAGATAATTCAAATAATAAGCGCCTAATATAAGTTAATACATTCCTTGTAAACCTACTCTTTTCACTGTATTTAGATGCCCAAGACAGAAACTAGGGGTTCCTACCTCTTTTCTCTCTTTATTTCCCACATCATGTTAACACAAGTTTTGCTGATTTCAACCTCTGAAGAGTTATAAAATATGCCCTTGTCTCTCTATCTGTTCCCTTGTGTAGAGGCTATAATATCTTTCATTTAGACCACGCTTTGGCAAGCCATGGCCCATGGCTGAATCTGGCCTACCACATGTTTTTCTATGTCCAGAAAGCTAAGGCTAGTTTTTACATTTTCAAATGGTTGAAAAATAAAAAAAAGACTAATTATAATTATATAAAATTCAAATTTTAGTGCCCATAAATAACATTTATTGGAACATAGTCATGCCCATTTAGTACAAGGGCAGAATTGAGTAGTTGCAAATGGAACTGTATGGCCTGAAATACCTAAAATATATGATATGTGATCCTTTAACTACATAGTTTGTCTTCCATATTCTAGACTACTGTAGGAGTATCCTAACTGGTTTCCCTAACTATGGTCTTATCCTCCTCTGGACCAATATCCACACTGCAACCATAGTAATCTCTATATATAATAAAGTCATTCCCACACATTGAAGACGCAATGCCTTGACATTGCCTAAAGAAAAAAGGATGAGATACATCAAATGATGTTAAATATTTTTCCATGTGTTTATTTAATGTCTGTATATTTTATTTAGTGATGTATCTGTTCAAATGTTTTGACCATATTAATTGGGTTGTTCACATTTTAATCACTATTTATATATTGAGATATAAGTATTTTGCTGGTAAATTTTTTTTGCAAATATTTTCTTCTATCTGGGACCTTACCTTTTAATTTTTATTACAGTTTCTTTTGAAGATAAAATATTTTTATGTTGATAAATTCCTAATGTATCAATTTTTTTCTTTTATAAAAGCTTGTGTTTTGTGTTGTATTTAATAAATCTTTGGCAAACACAAACCATAATTTTCTCTTACATTTTCTGCTAGATGTTTTATTGTGTTAGCCTTACTTACAGTTATACTAGAGGCCCAGTGCATGAAATTTATTCATGGGTAGGGCCCCTAGGACTGGCTAGTGATCAGGGCCAATCGAGGCCTTCTGGATGCCGGCCAGGGCTTCCCTTCCCCAGCTGCTTGTTGCCTGCTGCCGGCTAGGGCCTTCCTTTGTTCTGTGCCACTCCCTGGTGGTCAGCGCACATCATAGCAAGTGATAGAACTCCTAGTCTCTCAAACTATGGCAGGAACACTTTGCATATTAGCCTTTTATAGATACAGATGAATCATTTTGAGTTAGTTTAGTACATGATGTGAAGTAAAAGTTGAGGTTCATGTACTTGTCATGTGGCAATCAAATTGTCCCAGCATCCTTTTAAAAAAATATTAACTTTCCTGATTGAATTATTTTGGCATCTTTGTTGAAAATTAATTCACCATGTACGTGTGAGTCTAAATCTGTACTTTCTATTTTTTCCCATTAATCTGCATGTCAATCTTTACACCAATACTGAATTGCCTTGATTACTGTAACTTTATAATGCATATTGCAATTAGGTAATGTGAGTTCTTGAGATTTTTCTTTCTTTCCAAAATAATTTTGGTTATTCTAGACCCTGTGAATTTCCATACAAAATTCATAATTAGCTACCCAATTTTAAAAATATGCTTGGATTTTAGATTTTGATTGGGATTGTCTTAAATCTGTAGGTCACTTTAGGGAAAACTGACATCCTAGCATCACTGAATATTCAATTCATGAATACAGTCTATCTCTTCATTTATTTAGGTTTTATTTAATTTATTTCATCATTATTTTGTCATTTTTAGTGTAAAGGTCTTACATACCTTTTGTCAAATTATCACTGAGTATTTAATATTTTGTGCCATTGTTAATCATCTGTTTTAAATATCAATTTATAATTGCTCATTCTTAATACATGGAAATATGATTGAATTCTGTGTATAGACCATTAATTCTGCAACCTTGTTAAATTTACTTATTTTTCTAGTAGTTTTGTTTTGCATATTCATTCGGATTTATTACAAAGAAGATCACGTTATCTAAAAATAAGACAGTTTTACTTCTTCCTTTCCTTCATTATCCCTTTTATTTCTTTTTAGAGCCTGATTTTACCAACAGAACTCCAGACCAATATTTACTTGAAGTGGTCAGAGTAGACATTCATTTTTTACCTGATCTTAAAATTAAGTGTATTAGGGATTGCCAGAGAAACAGAGGCATACATATAGATATACAGGCATACATATAGATATATACATGTCTATATAGGCATACATATAGATATATACATCTGCAGCTATATCCTCTCTAATAAAATGGTAATATGCAAATTAACTATCACATTAAGCCATGCCCACCAGCCAAGCCACGCCCACCAGCCAATCAGGGCAAGTATGCAAATTAACCCCAGCCAACATGGCTACAGCCACAGAGAGCAAGGTTTCCCAGGTAACAGAGCAAGCCAAGCTTTCCATAGCTGTTGCAGGCCTAAGCCTCCACTCAAGCTACAAAGTTTCAATTATAGAAGGTAAACAAATTCAAACAAACGGCGGCAGAATGGAGCTTGAGAGAGCAGGCCAGGGTTGCCGCCGGCAACAGGGGAAGCAAAGCTTTCTGCACACCCTGGCGGGGCTCACCTGCTTAAGGCAACAAAGTTTCAATTGTAGAAGGTGAATTAACTGCCACAGAAATGGCTGCCGCCCCGGAGGGAGCAGCAGGCTTGGCTCCGCTCCAGGCTACAAAGTTTCAATTGTAGAAGAAAAATAAATTCCAGATACCAGGGCCTCTGCTTGGGTTGCCAGGGGGCGTGGCCAGCCTGCAAACCACCACAGGCCCCTCGCTCAGGCCGCCCCACGCCCCAAGGGAACCCCCACCTGATCTGGGACACCCTTCAGGGCAAACCAGCTGCCCCCCACCCGTGCACCAGGCCTCTATCCTATCTAATAAAAGAGTAATGTGCAGATTGATCATCAAAGCAACAAACAATATAGCTGCCCCCATGTGGTCAAAGATCCTGCCCCCATGTGGACACAAGATGGCCACCATAAGATGGCCAGCAGGAGAGGGCAGTTGGGAGGCACCAGGCCTGCAAGGGAGGGCAGTTGGAGGTGATCAACCCTGCAGGAGAGGGCAGTTAGGGGTGACCAGGCCAGCAGAGGGGGGAAGTTGGGGTCAACCAGGCTGGCAGGGGAGCAGTTAAGCATCAACCAGGCTGGCAGCGGAGTGGTTAGGGGGTGATCAGGCTGGCAGGCAGAAGTGGTTAGGGGCAATCAGGAAGGCAGGCAGGTGAGCAGTTAGGAGCCAGCAGTCCTGGATTGTGAGAGGGATGTCCGACTGCCCGTTTAGGCCTGATCCCACCAGGATTGGGCCTAAACGGGCAGTCAGACATCCCTCCAGGAGTCCCATATTGGTGAGGGTACAGGCTGGGCTGAGGGACAATCCCCCTCCATGCACGCATTTCGTGCACCGGGCTTCTAGTATATATATATATATATATATATATATATATATATATATATATATATATATATATTTACACACACACACACACACACACACACACACACGTGTGTGTCTAAGCGACTGTCGCAACTGAAACAACCAAAGAGATGACCGAACAGGCTGCATGGGGCGACCCAGCTGGCAGGGGGGGTAGTGAGGGGCTACCAAATGACTGAGCAGCAGGTTGTGTGGGGCAACCAGGCTGGCAGGGGGGTTAGTGAGGGGTGACTAAATAACTTAACAGCAGGCTGTGTGGGGCAACCAGGTTGGCAGGGGGGGCAGTTATGGGTGACCAGGCCAGCGGGGGGGGGCAGTGAGGGGCGACCAGGCTGGCAGAGGGAGGCAGTGAGGGGCGACCAGACCAGTGGGGTATGAATTAGGGGCGACTAGGTCAGCATGGGGGTGAGTTAGGGGGACCAAGCTGGCAGAGGGGGGGCTAAGCCAGCAGTCGAACATCCCCTGAGGGGTCCTGGACCACTGGCTCCTAACCGCTCACCTGCCTGCCTGCCTGATCGCCCCTCAGTGCCCCCCCTGCCGGCCTGGTTGCCCCTAACTGCCCCTGCCAGCCTGATCACCCCTAACTGCCTCTGCCTCCTGGCCTGGTTGACCCCAACTGCCCCCTGCCGGCCCCGTCGTCCCATGCAGCCTGCTGTTCAGTTCTTTGGTCACCCCTCACTGCCCCCCTGCTGGCCCGGTCACCCCACATAGCCTGCTGCTCAGTCGTTTGGTCGTCCCTCACTAACCCCCCTGTCAGCCTGGTTGCTCCACGCAGCCTGCTGCTCGGTCATTTGGTCACCCGTCACTAAACCCCCTGCCGGCCTGGTCGCCCCACACAGCCTGCTGCTCAGTCATTTGGTAGCCCTTCACTACCCCCCCTGCCAGCTGGGTCACCCCATGCAGCCTGCTGCTCAGTCCGTTGTGTTGGTCTCTTAGGCTTTTATATAGATAGATGGTTTTTATAAATCTTTTTATATGATTAGATGATTTTTCTTCTTTAGTATGTAAATATGGAAAACTGAAAAAGATTGGTAGATTTTTTTCTATGGGGATGACTTCTGAGCATAATAGCTGGAAATTAAATGACCTAGTTTAAGGGACACTGAGGTAAAGATATCTATGTATGTGACACATCTAAGAAGTCAAAGTTCTATATCTCAGTGATCATATAAACAGAATTAATGTGCTACCAACATAAGGTCATAATAAGGATGCTTAATATTATATCTGTGTCTTGTGGATGGAGCTCAAAGTGTTATTGAATGTGAATGGAACTAAGAAATGAACACAGAAGCGTAAGGGAAATTTTTTAGAAGAGAAATGGAATGTGTTGAATGGAAAAAAGCTGCTAGTGATTCATGTTAGTTACCAGTGAGTATTTTGGATAGAAAAAGCAGAAAAAAAAGATGACAAAGTGAAATTGAAGTAGAAAAAAATGTTACAATAATCAAAGATGAAGACAGAATGATTACAATAGAAATGAAACTAGACAAAAATTTTAAAATACCCTCAGGACAGGTCAGGGAAGGAGACTGCAGGGATTCAAAGAGCTGAATAACTATTAATAGAATGTAAAGTTGGATGTCATGGATGGATACATTAATTCTTTGTGCAGAAATATGTAATTTATAGGGGGTAGAGAACTGCCAGATATCACAAAAAATAAACTTGCTAAGCTGAGAAGAAATAGATAAGGAAATCAATATTATAACAGAAAAGATAACTAGAAGGATAAAACAATCATGTTTAAAAATGGCTTTGTGATATATGTTTAAAAGCAGAATTACTTCCTTCATTAAGGTGTTGAGTTAAAATAGTGTTGGCATAATTAGATACATTCTATTGTGATAATTATTTTGAGCTTGATCACTACAATCTGCCAGGGAGGACAAACTATATGTGAATGTGTTTGAGTCTAGCATATCAACAGATTGTTTGGAATATAATTGATCAAGATCTTCAGATTGAAGTTAAAAATAAACAACCTCTAAGCAAAGGGGATTTCAATTGTTTAGTATTGAATAGAATGTAAGCACAGAAGATAAATGTTCTCATTAATTTTGAACTGTTACAGAGTACTACAAATAATAGATTTAATAACATTGTAAAAAGATTTTGGTTTTATTTACTTTGTTTTAAAAATCCATTTTTACTTTAAATTTAAGATTAAACAGAGTGAAATATTACTTTAAATCACTGTACAATAATTTTGATGTTGTATCTAACATTTTAAAGGCATAAGATTGAAGTATAAGTGGATGTCTTACTGCTTAATACAATTATTGGACTTAGATTTATTGTGAAATATAATAAAACAGTTCATGTTTTTATTCTATCAATAATTTCAGTCATCACTATCTCAAAGGAAAATCAATGAAAAATTCATTTGAGGAAATAAATTTACGTCTATAGGGAATATATCTTTGTTCCCCTTTTTAAGTGAATGGTATGAAAAGAATATAATGATACTTTAGAAGTGTCCATGTTTTGTGATAAGTGGTTTTCAATTATATATTTTGAATGTCACTTTGTGAAAGTGGGTGTATGGAGCTGTACATTGCTGAATTGGTCCAATACAGTATGTATTAATTAGATTTGTATGTATTAATACAGTATGTATTAATTATACTTCAGAAAGAGATAAACCCCAAATCTCCGTGACTTCGCACAGTAGTTTATTTATTGCTGACATTACAATTAAATTCAGGTTAGGTAGTCCTCCTCTATCACTACACAGTGTGGCCTCTAAGGTTGCATTGACATGGAAAAAGAAATCTAGTTTATAACTGCCTTAACCTGGAAATGACACTTTCACTTTTGCTCACAGTCCATTAGACCAGAATTATTTCTATGGCTCCAAATTAAATGTAAAGAGGTTGGAAACTGTAGTGGAGCTTATAAAATATTTGGTATGCACTAACTCTCTCCAGCTTCCAAGGTGTTATGTTCAATCCGTGGAGACTGGACAAACCCCCGTCAAAAATCAGTTTGGATGTCAAGACTAATGATGTTACATGCCTACTGCAGCATGTGAAGACATTTATTACTGCTATAATGAGACTTCTGGAGAGAGCAGGGCAGGCTCCCAAGCGGGTCTGAAAATGACTTGAGTGGCTTGAGACAGAGTGGGAGCAAGTGGTGCTGGCTTTTCCTATGGCAAGGAAGGGAACCAGTGTGCTTTCTTATCAGCTTGCCCAGGTATGGGATAGAAAGAGAAGCAAAAGATGGGGCTTGAAAGCTGTCAGCATAAATATAAATGGAGTAAGGCTCTTTATTACACAAGGGAATTAATTATTTTCCCCATTATTAATTTTAAACTAGTTCTAAAAACTAGTTCTTAAGCACATTTTATGTGCCGTGCTAGGAACTCTTTGAATATGATTAGCATTTGGGTAAATCCTCTACATTTAAATAATTCATATTTCATTTTTTCAGTTTCTGCTTTCTCTTATCCTTCTAAGCAAGAGCCATAATTGGTCTCTACATACATGCCAGATGATTTTCTAAACCAATTCTGACCAGGCATAGAGTAGGTCAGATACTTCAGTCTATTATTTGGAGGAAGTACAGTCATAGATCCTGTCATAAATCCAGCATTCACTTTGTCAGGAAGAACATGATCACTGAATCACAAGATGTCTCCATTTTCTACTTTCTCTCCTACTTCCTAAATTTTTGTGGATTGGATTTCTCAGTCTCTAGTGTTTTTGTCCTTTCATTTTTTGCCTTTGTCTATATAGCTAACCTCTCTAGTCTCATCTTATTCCACAACCACTTCCATATCTTCTCCAAGCCATGCTGACCTTTTTCCAGTTCTCAGACTCAGTATTCTCTCCCTCCTCAAGGGCTTTGTACATGTTACTCCCTCTTATTGGAATGCACTTTTTCCCCTTCCTTGACAAGCCCTTCTTTGTCTATTAGTCTTAGCTCAATCATCATTTATTTAATGAACTTTTTATTGATCTACGTATGGCCCCACTTAGTCCCCCTTCTTGTAATCTCTTAATTACTCCTCCTACTTTTTATTCATAGTACTTGCATTGTATGGTGGTTGTCTATTACTTGTCTATCTTCTATACTGTGAGCTACATGATGGAGAGAATCTAGGGCTCTAGCTATTTTATCTTGCATTCTCAGCACCTAGACAGCACCATAGAGTGCTAGTATATAATAATAGTACTTCAGTTCTCCTTGGAGACTAAATCCCTACTCTAAACATCATTATGTCTTATAATTGAACTAGGGCCCAGTGCACGAATTCTTGCACCTTGAAAGGAACTGTGGGCCGTGAGGCTGTGGTGAGCACAGGGGCGGGTCTCGGCCCATCCTCTGCACCCCCATCCAGGTCCTCCCACCGGGGCCCCTGGTCCCCTGTCTGCCAGCAGCCCCACTCCGCCACTGCTGCTCCCATGCACTGACAGCGACAGCCCCGCTCACACCCACTGACAGCAAGGAGCGACTGGGGCCGGTGCCAGCAGCAGGTGTGAGCTGTGGCTGCTGTCCCAATCGCCCCTCAGGAGCAGGGGGAGGTGGAGAAGCCCTCAGGTGCAATCGGAGATGGCAGCCACCACTTGCATCCACTGATGGTGCTGAGCAATCGGGACTGGTGCCAGGTGCCAGCAGTGGGTACGAGCGGTGGCTTCAGGGCTAGCAGTGGGTGCAAATGGAGCTGGCGCTGTCATCAGGTGCAAGAGGTGGCTAGCAGCCCTGATCACTCCTCAGGAGCAGGAGGAGGTGGAGAAGCTCTGAGGGGCGATAGGGGCCAGCAACCGCCACTTGCACGCACAGATGGTGCCAAGCAATCGGGGCTGGCACCAGGCACCAGCAGTGGGTGCAAGCGGGGCTGGTGCCAGCAGCAGGTGTGAGCACCAGGTGGGACTGCGATGCAGAGGAGCAAAGAATTTTCAGTAACCACCAGAGGCTTGCCCTGATGACAGCGACTTTGGTCTGGCGCCCCCACTCACCTGCTCCACCATCCAACCACAGCCAGCGCCCACCATGTTCTTTGTGTGCCCCCTGGTGGTCAGCGCACATCATAGCAACTGGTTGTTCTGCCATTAGGTCTATTTGAATATTAGCCTTTTATTATATAGGATTACTCATAGCCATCTAGAAATCTTGGACAGAGTAAGAACACCATGAAAGTTTGCTCAACGGAACTTCAGTCGGCACTCTGCTGAGTTCTTTCCAGCACTTTTCTTCAGAAGCCTTGTTTAGAATTTTTGTCTTCATCCTGGAGAATTAGAAAAGGGTTAATATACATTAATAAAAGAGTGGTGTGGATAAGCATGTGGTTTTGAAAGGCTAGTCATGTAACAGTTGGTGTAGGGAGTCACTAGTCAAGCTAGCACAGAAGTGATGAGAGGCTGAACTTGAGTATGTGAGAAGAGAAGAAGATGAGAATGTGAGAAGAGAAGACATGATTGGGTTTTAGAAGAATTAGTCCTGGCCCATGTGGCTCAGTTGCTTGGAGCACTGTCCAGTACATTGAAAGATCACGGGTTCAATTCTTGGTCAGGGCACATACCTATGTTGTAGGTTTGGTCCCATCATCTTGATTTTGAATTCCATGCTCTATTTACCAAACAAGGTATCTTCCATACTTAATCCATTGTCACTCTGCATAATATGTTTCTAACAGGGAAAAAATTGTCATGGCAATGGGAAAAAACTGAAATGGAAGTTGTCTCATTATAATACTACTATAGGCCCGTTGCACGAAATTCGTGCACGGAGGGGGATTGTCCCTCAGCCCAGCCTGTACCCTCGCCAATATGGGACCCCTCAAGGGATGTCCAACTGCCTGTTTAGGCCCGATCCCTAAACAGGCAGTCAGACATCCCTCTCACAATCCAGGACTGCTGGCTCCCAACTGATTGCCTGCCTGCCTTCCTGATTGCCCCTAACCACTTCTGCCTGCCAGCCTGATCACCCCCTAACCACTCTGCTGCCAGCCTGTTTGCCCCCAACTTCCCTCCTCTGCCAGGCTGGTCACCCCTTAATGCCCTCTCCTGCAGGGTTGATCACCTCCAACTGCCCTCCCTTGCAGGACTGGTCCTTCTCAACTGCCCTCCCTTGCAGGCCAGGTGCCTCCCAACTGCCCTCTCCTGCTGGCCATCTTATGGTGGCCATCTTGTGTCCACATGGGGGCAGGATCTTTAATCACATGGGGGCAGCTATATTGTGTGTTGCTTTGATGATCAATCTGCACATTACTCTTTTATTAAATAGGATAGAGGTCTGGTACAGGGGTGGGGGCCAGCTGGTTTGCCCTGAAGGGTGTCCCAGATCAGGTGGGGGTTCCCTTGGGGCATGGGGCGGCCTGAGCGAGGGGCCTGTGGTGGTTTTCAGGCCGGCCACGCCCCCTGGCAACCCAAGCAGAGGCCCTGGTATCTGGAATTTATTTTCCTTCCACAATTGAAACTTTGTAGCCTGGAGCAGAGCCTAGCATGGGGCTCCCTCTGAGGCCGGCAGCCATTTCTGTTGGGGTTATAATTGAAACTTTGTTGCCTTAAGCGGGTGGGCCCAGCCAGGGTGTGCGGAAAGCTTTGCTTCCCCTGTTGCCAGCGGCAACCCTGGCCTGCTCTCTCAAGCTCCATTCTGCTGCCATTTGTTTGAATTTGTTTACCTTCTATAATTGAAACTTTGTAGCTTGAGTGGAGGCTTAGGCCTGGCAAGGGCAGGTGGAAAGCTTGGCTTCCTCTGTTACCTAGGAAACCTTGCTCTCTGTGGCTGTAGCCATCTTGGTTTGGGTTAATTTGCATTCTCGCTCTGATTGGATGGTGGGCGTGGATTGTGGGTGTGGCTTGTGGGTGTGTTGGAGGTATGGTCAATTTGCATATTTGTCTATTATTAGGTAGGATGGTATATTATTATAATTCCAGAAAAGCAGTAATTTTTTTCTGACCTAAGCCATGATTGTTCTGTCTACACTATAGAAAATTACAATCTTAAATTTAGCCAATGGGGCACTCTGAAGAAGATCATTTAAAAGATGGATAATTTCATAATAAATATATCAGCTTAAGTGCCTTAAAATTGGAAATTAATTTTGCCATGGTGCAGGAATCAAAATGGAGCATAATATACATATATGAGGGATTGCAGTTCACAGCCTGGCATCTCCAACTTTATTGAGAATATTTTCCCCTTAAATCACTTTTGCAAAAGTCAATAATAGTAGCTATTTGCTGCCAAAAATACATTTAGAGAAACTGCTATTTATTATAATTAAAATGATTTATTTCCTTGATAGTTTATTTGGCTGAGGATTTTCTTGAAATTGAGGACAAACTGAAAATGTAATTTATTGATATATGTATATAGTATTATAGCATATTTCATATTCTGGGGCTGTTTAAGTGTTTTTCAAATATTAGTGGTCAAAGTACCCTGCTCACACTAAATATTGAAAATGTAGGTTATTTAAAGCAGAGCTGTGTGTCAGATTTGTTCTAAAGCCAGTATAAGTGGTTTAGGGATGGCCCTAGGAATTTAATACTCATCACTCATGAAAGGATCACTGAGAAAGTAAATTTCATGGGACATAAGGATTTTTCTCTGTTGGTCACTTATCAACTTGAAGAAGGAAATTCAGAGATAGTTGTCACAGTGTGTATGCTTCATAAACATAGACATCAAGTTTGTTGGTTTGTTTTTCTGATGGATACATGAAAGTTTCTATGTACACTAAGTTTAAAACTGCATGATGCTACATGTTAGCTATATGAGCTTGAGGAAATGATTTAGCTCTCTCATATTGAGGCTCAGTCTCCACACCTATAAAATGTGGATAACAATAAGTTTCCTTGCAAGTATACTCTGAGAAAAAAATATGACAATGTATACAGATTTCTTAGCAGATTATTTGACATATTTTAGTTGCTCATAAAGAGTTGGTTTTCCCTACTGTAGTTACTGCTACTTATCTATTCAGTAGTCATGTCTCTTATTCCTTGATAACAGAACCCAAACTTAGGCTAAATGCCTTGTGCCCAGCCCCAGAGGATGAATTGTGACTGGCCTAAGCCAGTGTTCCTCAATGGGGACATTATTACAATTATGAGGGGGGCAATTCTTCCTTGTGTGGTTTTGCCTCTAGTATTACAGAATGTTGCATATCCCTGGCACCTGAGCAATGGATGCCTATATCATTGCCCAGTCAACTTTTTTCTTGATCATTTCCAGTAAGAATGTTATATTAGGAGCAGTAGAAGCTATCTTGCAACCTTGAGGGGAAGGCCAAGAGATTCTTGAGAGGCTTAACCAAGATCCTGATATTTTATAACCACCAAACCAAGCCTGTCTACTCCTTTAAGAATGTCATAATGTCTTCATTACTATAACTTTATTTTAATTATCTTAACTACTATACCATTAATCCTTCCAATTTTTCTTCTTCACAATTGTCATGGTTATGCTTTTCCCTTTCAACTTTTTTATAAAGATTAGTTTACTTTTGTCAAGTTTCATTAAAAACCCAGTTAGAATTTTTTAAAAATATATGTTTATTGATTTCAGAGAGGAAGAGAGAGGGAATGAGAGATCGAAACATCAATGATGAGAGAGAATCACCAATCGGCTGCCTCCTGCATGCTCCCCACCAGGGATCGAACCCACATCCTGAGCACATGTCCTGACCAGGAATTGAACCATGACCTCCAGTTCATAGGTCAATGCTCAACCACTGAGCCACACTGGCAAGGCCCCAGTTAGAACTTTGTTTTGAATTAATTGAAATTCTGGATTAATTTAGGGAAAGCAACAACTTTAAAATATTGAGTCTTCCAATCTATGAACATGTTATCTACCTTCATTAAAGTTGGCATGCTTTAATATCTTCCAATAAAATTTTATACTATTCTGCTTATAGGTGCCATATTTATTTAAATATATCCCTTGATGTCTTTATTTCTTCCTCCACTCCTTTGTAAAATACTTTTATTATTATTATTAAATATTTCAAACCTATAAAAAGGTTGAGACATCCATGTATTTATCACCCAGCTCCAATAAGTTTCAACTCCAGGCCTATTTTTTCATGTTTCCTCCCATTTTCCCTCCTCCATTTATATTATTTTGAAGTAAATCTCCGGTCAGTTCATTAAATCAATAAGGAGAATTTCAATGGATTGAAACATCTTAATTAATTTTTTTGGCAAGACTATATTATAGGTGGTGTTCTGTAATTCCACCAAGTGGCACATACTCTTTGATTATTATTTATTTTTTATTTTGGGTGAGGTTACAAGCCATTGATGATATCTTCTTTAAGGGTTGTGCAATGCTCATATTCTCTTTTTTTCATTATTTTTAAATTTATGAACTGGGATGATATTTTTAAGTAGAAACTCTCCCCCACCATCTGCTTGTCAAGCAGGCTGACAGATTTGACCTGTAAAGAAGTAATGATCCCTTTATAGATTCAAATACTCTATTTTAATTATTTTTAGTTTTCAATTACAGTTGACATATGATATATTAGTTTCAGATGTTCAATATAGTGATTAGACATTTTTATAACTTACAAAATGATTGCCACGATAAATCTAGTACCATCTGACACCATACATAGTTATGATACTCTATTAACTTATACAAACAGCAAAAGCAAGATCAACAATGGTGTCAGCTCCCCACATATCATGTGCCATGGGACAACACTGAAACAAAAGGGCCAGATTGTTATGTTTGATCAAATAATTGAATCGATACCCCTCCCCTAGGAACTGGCCTTTAGGCCACTTCACAATGGACATTCCCTTTCTCTTAGACCACATTCCACTTGCTAAGACCATTATCCTTCCCCTCAGACCTTCTTAGGATCCAGAACCACCCAGAGAATTCTCCGCCCATAAAAAGCCCACATAGAGTCCTTTAAAATCTCTGACTCCTGTCCCTGGCGGCTGATGCTATTTGGGGGCTCAGCCCACCTGGTATCCAGATGACCTAATAAATAAATAATCCCTCACCACTTTGGCCTCATGCATTCCTCCTTCAGTGACTCTAACACAGATGACAACACAAACAGAGGGCAAGCACCCTGTTGCTGAGGAGTCAGATTCCTGCTGCAGTGAGTATTATAGCTTGAAACTCTAATCGAATGGGGGGAGGTGTGAGGTAGCACTTGGAAAGTGAGTGAAACTGCCTCATGACAGCCTCCCTAAAGATAGGGTGGTGAGTAAGAAATAGCCTTGTAGCTGCTCTTTACAAGATTACCTGTCATGTGCCAGGAATAGCATAGGGTCTGCTCCCAAGAATTAGGTAAGCAGCAGTCAAGGCTTGCCTACATGGTCTATGTGGATACATGGAAAGTCAATAGGATGCTGGTGAAAAGCAGTTCTCTGAAGACCTTGAATTATCTGTATATATAAAGCCTAATATGCATAGTGACCATCCGACAGGTAACTATCATGTGCACTGACCACCAGGTTGCTCAGCACTGGAGCTGCCATGACATGCACTGGCCATTTACAAAGAAATGGCACTGCAGACCTGGTGCCAACAAAGCAACACTCAGCTTCCCCAAAGTGGGACACAGGCCCCACCACCACCCCAAAGCGACAGCCCACCAAATTGCAGCCAGTACTGCCAAGACCCCATGGTGCAAAATGCGGCCCATAGTCCAGCCCAACCTGGAAATGGTCACTGTGGAAACCGGTAATGACGTCACGTAGCAATGCCCAGCTTCCTCTCCCTAGCAACTAGCCTCCTTGAAGTTTTTCAGCCCAGGAACACAACTTGCTTTATAGCCAGGTGCAAACATTTCACACTTTAACCAAATGTCTGTGAAGTATTTTCACGTGCCTCATCTCATTTGATCTTCACAGAAGTCTTGGAGTAGGTAGATAAGAGACTCAGTAGAATCCTCTTTTCTTTTTATTAGCCGGAAAACGGAGATTTAGAAAGTTTAGAAACTTGACCTAACTGAAAAGAAGTAAGAAATGGTGAAACTTGAAAATGACTTCAAGTTTTTTCACTGTGCAGAATATAGTCAAACACTGCTACAGTTAAATATTTCACCCTTTGTTCTCCCTGCGTGAGCTAGAATAATAATCTGCTTTGTGTTGATATTTACTGCTATGTTGCTCACAATTACCTGAAAGAGAAGTTGGGGTGCTTCACTGGACTGGAAAAAGTTTAGCTACATCAGAAAGCAGGTCTAATTAAGCAAGTTTATCTATATATATAAAGTTCTCGCTGGCACCAACCGCATGTGTGTGTTTCCATCTGTCATAGCTGATTATGAATTTGGTTGACACTTCTATTATAGAGAAAGGGTGAATAGCGATATTAAAATATTTCTTTTAATTAAGTTCCTTTCAATGTGCATGAATTCGTGCACCGGGCCTCTAGTAATAAATACAGGAAAAGTAAAGAAAATATTTTAATTTTTTTTCCCCAGTTTTCAGAGTAATGTGTTCCTTCCCTGGTATCCTCACAAAGTAATCAATGATGAAATTTAATAAAATTATAAACATCAACTTAAATATATTTGATGTGTAAAAATCAATTGCAATTATTATCCTCATTAATGTTCAAATTATTCAATTTTAAGCAAGTGGAATCCTGTTCAAGTCAGTTTCTGAGTCCTTTCATACTATCGTACTAGTCTTTGCTAGCTTCCTTTATTTTGATATAAGATGTATGAAGTTCATCTCATTCATTTCTTATCCCTATCCTCAAATCAGTCATTTATTCAAGTATCTCTGCTTCCCTTTGGTTTAAATATTATTTACAGGCTATCTGGGTGCTAGGTGTTCTTATTTCTACTGTTTTATCTTTTCTCTAGACTTCTTTCAGTAGAGAGTTCTAGGGCATTGATATTTTTAAAGATATAATACTTTAGCATTTCATACTGATATTTCCAAATCAAAATACAGGACCACAGCTTATTTACTTAGCCTGATCAATATGATAATTATATCTTTCATGCCAAAGCACAGGTTCTCAAAGGCAAAAATTAACTCATTTTCTTTATCCTACAGTACACACAAAATGATCTTTGAATGACAAAACCAACACTAATACCAAAAATATAATTTTAAAGCACTTACAATTTTTTATTTATTTTTGTCATTAGGGTGTATCTTATTTTTAACAGATAATTGTGAATTCATACTGATATTTCTACTTCAAGTTTGGGGTTACTGTGTTTTTACTTCTTTGATTTATAATTTTGATAATTTTATATATGTGTGTATATATATTATACATATATATAATTTCTCAATAACAATACCATTACTAAAAATGTCATTATTGCAAAAATATAAAAAAATTTTGGCAGTCTTTTATTTTTTTTAGGGTATACCCTACTGGGGATGTAAAATCAAATTATTATGTGGTTAAGTCTCTGTCTAAACCAGTGGTTCTCAACCTTTCTAATGCAACAACCCTTTAATACAGTTCCTCATGTTGTGGTGACCCCCAACCATAAAATTATTTTCATTGCTACTTCATAACTGTAATTTTGCTACTGTTATGAATTGTAATGTAAATATCTGTGTTTTCCAATGGTCTTAGGTGACCCTGCTAGTGGTTTTCAACCTGTGGGTCGCAACCCACAGGTTGAGAACCACTGTTGTAGAGCCTAAGACCATTGTATTTACATTGCGATTCATTAACAGTAGCAACGAAAATAATTTTATGGTTGGGGGTCACCATAACATGAGGAACTATATTAAAGGGTCGCAGCATTAGAAAGGTTGAGAACCACTGGTAAACACAGATTTGGGTTCTTTTTGTATGTTGTTCTTTATTTTTTACTATTATTTTCTCTTCCTTATCTTGATATAATAATAAAAGTGTAATATGTTAATCAGATAGGACATCCTTCCAGACGACCTTCCAGACGAAGCCAGGGCTGCAAGGGAAGCCTGGGTCCCGGGTGCCTGTCAGCAGTTGGAGGGAAGCCTGGGTCCTGGGTGCCTGCCAGTGGCCTAAGGGAAGCCCAGGTCCTGGGTGCCAGAGGGAAGCTGGTGCTGGCAGCTGGGGGAAGGAAGGCCTACTCTTGCACAAATTTCATGCATTGGGCCTCTCGTCCTATATAATAAAGAGCTGATATGCTAATGGTCATCATGCCATCATGCCATAATGACCGACCAACAGGAAGTTGCATGCATGGCAGGCGCACATGGGTGTGTCAGGCTGCATGCTCAGCGAGGTTCATGTGGGTGGGCGGGGACTTGACACTCTATCCTTCTGGACAAAGCTGCAGAGGCTTCCTCAGGCTCAGGCAAGCTGCAGATGGTGCCTGCCACTGCCCAGGGCCCGCGGCTCAGGCAAACCATGGTGGCTGAGAGGGCCAAGGCTCAGGCATCCACATGGCTGGCAGTGGCAGCAGCAGAGGTATGATGGGGGCGTCACCTTTCCCTGATCGCCGGGTCACCTCCCACAGAGGGAGGTCAGAGGCAGCAGCAACAAGGGGGTGATGGTGGCGGTGCCTTCCCCTGATCAGCCATGGAGAGAGGGCCTAAGCCATCAGTAGGACACCCCTTGATGGCTTCTAGACTGTGAGAGGGGGCAGGCCGGGCTGAGGAACCACCCCCCAGTACACAAATTTTCATTCACCGGGCCCCTAGTTGTATTATAATTGGTTAAACAGATACATGCTTCCAATGTCAAATATGCAAAACAAGTTATAGTACCTTCCATTCCTGTCTTCTTTACCCTATTTGCTCTCTCCCCTTATAGATACTAAACATTTTTATCCTTATATTAAGAATGTATTGATATAATATATCTGTACCTATTCCTATGCCTCTTTTATTAGTTAACTTATGCTATACATATCATTTCTGCCTTGCTTTCTTTTCAATTAACAGCATATTCTGGAAATCAATCTCTAGCTCACTCTATATATACTATTATTTTAGATTTGTATAATATTCCATTATATGAATTCACTATAGTTTATTAAATCAGTAATATATTATTTTTGTTGATGTTGCTAATATATTTTGAAAAATCACTATATTGTTTAATTATATAGTTTTGATGTATAGAAACAGAATGGACTTTTTATATTTGATAATATTGCCATCTAACATGACACACTTTAGTATTGTTATTTACTTTGTTTAAATATTCTTTTCAATTTTCTATATATACAATTTTGTATGACAGCTTGGTTTGTCCCTGTTCAACATTTGTTGAAGTGGTCCAGAAATTATAAGAAAATGATGACATTGAAATTTGTAAGGAAAGGAATTGGATCTGTGAGAATATGACATAAAGTTGGAATACTCAGAGGGTTACAAATTCAGTGAAGTTGTGAAAAATAACAAAAAATATATTTACATTCAAAGAGAGATGGGAAGAATGCTTGTATATCTCAGTCTAGACTAAGAGTAGAAAAGGTTTCCCTTGTGAATTTGTAACCATGTGCCTGCCTGCATATTAACTTTGAATTTTCACTATTCATTTTATCTGGGAACTACCAAGCTGATAAGTTAACATTAAAAACTTATCTAAGTCCAGTGATGCTTCTAGGCAGAAGCAAAAGCAAAACTTCCCTGGAGGTATACACATTCATATTAGGACTCGTCTGCTGAAGAGAGGTTACAATCTAAATCTCAGGATACCACATATGTAATACCTTAATCAATAAAGAAAAAATTAATTAAGAGAAATAAATAAATCTCAGGGACACAAAGAAATAATCCACCACTGAGGAAGAGTCAGCAGTCACAACGAGGAGAAAAAATAAACTAACAAGAGCTTCAAATAATGTATTTATCAGATAGAAGTGATAAAATAAGCATGTTTAAAATGGAAAACGTGAAATTATCAGTAGACTTTAAAATAATATGTACGACTCTCACACAGAGACTCTTTTTCATGTTGATTTGAAAAGATACCAAGAGCACTTCTTTTTTTAAAAAATATATTTTATTGATTTTTTATAGAGAGGAAGAGAGTGAGATAGAGAGTTAGAAACATCGATGAGAGAGAAACATCGATCAGCTGCCTCTTGCACACCCCCTACTGGGGATGTGCCCACAACCAAGGTAGGTGCCCTTGACTGGAATCGAACCTGGGACCCTTGAGTCCGCAGGCAGACGCTCTATCCACTGAGCCAAACCGGTTTCGGCAACAATAGCACTTCTGAAAATAATCTTTACAATTATTTATATAGAAAATTTTAAAATCCAATAGACTTTTTAAAGCAGCAGATTAATAAAAAAGAATAAATTTTTTAAAATGTAAGATAGTTCTTAAGAAATTATCCAGAATAAAGTACAGAAGATTAAAGAGATTGCAATCATGCAGTAGAGGTTTAAATATTCAAAAGAGCAATAATAATGTTTAACATATGTTTATTAGGGCTGCAAAATATTATGAATATCTGAGCATGTCACATTTGAGAACTTTCCACAATTGAAAAACATTAATACTCAGTTTCAGGAAATACATCAAGTTCCATGCAGTATTAAATAAAAATTCATCCATACCTAGACACACTGAAATGAAATTAGAGAATATCAAAGTCTAAGAGATAATCTTCAAACACAAACTCTTACTGAGGAAAGGTAATTAAACTAATAGTTGACTCTCAATAGCAACAATTCTTGCCACATGACAATGGAATAGTATCTGCAAAATGGTAGAAAAGAACCGTTGGTCTAGAATTTGATAAATATGCAGGGTCTGAAATTCTAAAAAATGTATATAAACTTTGAATAATTATTAATTCCAATGGGTTAAATCTGAAAAGAAAGAAATGTCAATTGAGCTCTCAACTGTTAAGTATGTATACATTTTTGGGACACCCTATATAAATTATCATTTATGAATGGGGGCAAAATACTTTTTCAGGTAAGGACTGAGAAGATTTTCCATTAATAGACTATCACTGAAATACTAAAAGATGAACGTCATGAAGAAGAAAATTGAAGCCTGAAAGCAATGAGACACCACAAGAAGGCATGGTTACCAAAGAAATTGATTACCATTTTGCCAATCTGAAGAAGCATTGACTCAAAAAAATCACTAATACTGAAAATGACTAAAATATTGTATAAAAAGAATATGTCAGATGTATGGGTGACTTAAAAATGCAAATGATTTAAGTAGGTTTTGGCTGTAAATAACCAATTACTTCACTAAAAAAAAACCTTAAACAATTGAAAGTAATAATTATTTTGCATATCAAGAAGTCCAGAAATTAACAGTCCATAAATTGGTGCAGCAGCTCAATTATGCAATTGAGGACATAAGCTCTTCCTCGTTCTGCTCTTTCTTCTATAGTAAGTTCCTGCTATTTCCCCTCATGGTTGGAAGATGGCCAGAACAGCTCAAGTACAACATTCTTATACAAATATGTTCACAGGCAAAAAGAAAGAGGGCAACAAAAAATATATTCTCTTACATATTTCTCTTTTTATCAGGTTAGGGCCTATTTTCCAGTAGCTTAAGAGCAGACTTTTCCTAATATTACATTGGCCACAACTGGCACATAACCAATTGTTGGCAGAGGGGAAATGTAATTTTCCTGTTTGACTTAGTCCAATCATGATTTATTAACTTGTGATAGGCTCCCCATCCTTTAAGTTGTTTTCTTCTCAAAACCTGAATAAAGCCATGGTTGTTTTAGCAAGAAAGAAGAAAACAAAATGCTTATTGTTTAGGCAACCAGAATTGCCTGCCTAAGCATTCTAAGGAGAGTGATATTGGCTAGGTTCAGACTTTAGATTAATTAGACATGCTAAATGCTATAAATAAAAATAGACCATGCAACTTCCAGTTTATCCTATCTAATAAAAGAGTAATATGCAAATTGACCATCACTCCAAGACACAAGATGGCCGCCCCCATGTATTCAAAGATGACTGCTCCTATGTGGACACAAGATGGCCACCACAAGATGGCTGGCAGGGGAGGGCAGTTGTAGGCAGTTGGGGGTGAGCAGTCCAGCAAGGGAGGGCAGTTGGGGGGGACCCAGGCCTGCAGGGGAGGGCAGTTGGGGGGACCAGGCCTGCAGAGGAGAGAAGTTGGGGGGGACCATGCCTGCAGGGGAGGGTAGTTGGGGGGATTAGCCTGCAGGGGAGGGCAGTTGTGGGCAATCAGGCAAGCAGGGAGGGCAGTTAAGGGTGACTGGGCCAACAGAGGAGGGCAGTTGGGGTGGGACAGGACTGCAGGGGAGGGCAGTTGGGGGGGACCAGGCCTGCAGGGGAGGGCAGTTGTGGGTGATCAAGCCAGCAGGGAGGGCAGTTAGGGGTGACCAGGCTTTCTGAGGAGGGGAGTTGAGGGAGACCAGGCCTGCAGGGGAGGGCAGTTAGGGGTGATTGGGCCAGCAAGGGAGGACAGTTGGGGGTGACCCGGCCAGCAGGGGAGGGCAGTTAAGTGTGACCAGGCCAGCAGGGGAGGGCAGTTGGGGGGGACCCAGGCCAGCAGGGGAGGGCAGTTAGGGGTGACCAGGCCAGAAGAGGAGGGCAGCTGGGGGATACCAGGCCAGCAGGGGAGAGCAGTTGGGGAGGGACCAGGTCTGCAGGGGAGGCAGTTGTGGGCGATCAGGCCAGCAGGGAGGGCAGTTAGGGGTGACCAGGCCAGCAGAGGAGGGAAGTTGGCGGAGACCAAGCCAGCAGGGGAGGGCAGTTGGGGGGACTAGGCCTGCAGGGAAGGGCGGTTGGGAGGGGCAGGACTGCAGGGGAGGGCAGTTAGGGGTGACCGAGCCAGCAGGGGAAGGCTGTTAGGGGTGACCAGGCCAGCAGGGGAGGGCAGTTGGGGGTGACCAGACCTGCAGGGGAGGGCAGTAGGGGGGGGGACAAGGACAGCAAGGGATGGCAGTTGGGGGGGACCAGACCAGCAAGGAGGGCAGTTGTGCGTGATCAGGCGAGCATGGAGGGCAGTTAGGGGTGACCGGGCCAGCAGAGGAAGGCAGTTGGGGGAGACCAGGCCAGTAGGGGAGGGCAGTTAGGGGTGACCAGGCCTGCAGGGGAGGGCAGTTGGGGGGGGGCAGTACAGCAGGGGATGGCAGTTGGGGGGGACCAGGCCAGCAGGGAGGGCAGTTGGGGGTGACCCGGCCAGCAGGGGAGGGCAGTTAAGGCTGACCAGGCCAGCAGGGGAGGGCAGTTGGGGGCGACCAGGCCAGCAGGGGAGGGCAGTTAGGGGCAATTGGGCCGGCCAGAGAGCAGTTCAGCGTCGATCAGGCTGGCAGTGGAGTGGTTAGGGGGTGATCAGCCTGGCAGGCAGAAGCGGTTAGGGGCAATCAGGCAGAGGCAGGCAAGCGGTTGGGAGCCAGCAGTCCTGGATTGTGAGAGGGATGCCTGACCGCCCGTTTAGGCAGGCGGGATCGAGCCTAAATGGGCGGTCGGACATCCCTCAAGGGGTCCCAGATTGGAGAGGCTGCGCTAAGGGACACACCCACCCCCGTGCACAAATTTCGTTCACCAGGCCTCTAGTGGGAGAATAAAAAGAAATAAATAAAAAATAGTTTAATCCAATAGAAGGCAGTTAAAGAGGTAAACATAGACCACTAGGCACAGTTTTATATACAGGGGAAATTTTTATGCACTAGCTCTATCACTGACTGGCTGTTCACTGGAAAGTTACTTCTCTCTGATACTTGTTTTTCCTAAATGTAAAGTTAAGTGCATGGTCTGAATTACTTTTAAGGCTCCTTCCAATTCTAATAGTCTATGAAAGAAAGTGTGGTTTTTGGAAGCATTCATTAGTTTGTATGTACTAGAGAGTATTGTCACTACTTCTTTCAACTATGCATATGATGGATTATATCTTCATTAGCACATATGCATATGAAAATTTCAGGAGAATCCCGGAACAAAAAACATTGTGTTAAAGTTGCTTAATCTAAATGTCATAAACACTCTGCCTTAAATAAAGTTACTATTCATTCCCCCTTCTTCTCTTCCAAAGTATTTCATATTGTGAAAGAAACTCACATTACTAATTCTTCCATTATTACATGTCTTGGCTTTAAATTCATTAAAACAATGACTCCATAGAATGAAGACCTGATTTAAGGAAACCTGAAAAGTCCAATAATTTTCCAGATTTGACCTCTAAATAAACAAACAAGCATAACAGAAACAGACTTGTATGTTCCGAGAACATTTTGACGGTTGCCATATGGGAAGGGTTTTGGGGGGAATGAGTGAAAAAGGTGAAGGGTTTTAGAAGTACTAATTAGTCATAGCCCATGGACATAGACAATAGACAGGTGAAGGCCTGGGATGGGGTGGGAGATGGGTGGAGGGGGGCAAAGGAGGAAAAATGGGGGACATCTCTACTACTCTTAACAATAAAATTTTTAAAAAGGAATTTTGGGTTTGTTTTCTTGTTTTTGTTTTTTGACATTTCTCTTTTTTCACAGAAGATTTGTTGAGTTTCTAATAAAATTCATGGTACTGTAATAGGTACTGTGGGAGATAAAAGATGAAGAGCACAAATAATCCTCTCAGTTTGTGGGCCAGTTGGGGACTTAGATATGCACACAAGTAGCCATAATATGTAGTAGAAAAATCCCTCCAGCCAGAATTTAGGAAGAAGAGAAGAAAATTTGATCTTGACTTTTAAGACTGGGTATGATATGAATATGTATAAGGGAATGCAAAGAGTATTCCTGGCTGAGTAAACCCTGGAAAAAAACATGGAATCCAGAAAGTGTGGGATATAGAGGGGAAATGTGAGCAGAAATATTTGTCTTGATATTAATCAAAATAGCTCCCATTTACTGAGCACTTATTTTGTACCTGGAACTCCTTAACATATATTAACATTTAATACTCACAAATCATGTTGAAGCAGATGTATTATTATTCATATTTTAAAGTTATGAAATTAAAACTAAGTATCAAAATTTGAACAACATGCTTCTTTAAGATTATTATTTTGAAACCCTTGTCAGGCAATACTTATTTGGGTTTGGTTACTGGAGCTTTATTAGTTTCCTTTGGTGGTGTCATGTTTGGCCAATTTTTCATGATCTATATAGCCTTGCATTGGTGCCTATACATTTGAAGGAGCAAAGACCTCTTCAACTCTTTAAAAATGGTTTTGGAAGATAAAGATTTCTTGTCAGTTCTCCAGACAGATTGTATTACCTCCAGGATCACAGTAGAGAAGACTTAGAGCCAGGTCCAGTGGCTGCTTTGGGGTCTACAGTGAATTCCTCAATTAGAGGGCCTGTTACCAGATGTATAGAGATGCATGGCTCTGGCCAGGTCCCTGGGATGACTCCTGCTGAGTCATTAGGTGGGTTCCTAGATAGGTAGGACTAGCTCCTGACCATGGCTGAAAGGGGTTAGAACCAAATCACAGGGCTGCTTTGTGTCCACAGTTTGGGACCAAGGTCTGCAGGCCTGTCTCCAAAGCCATGGATAGGCATGCTATCTACTGGGTTCCGGGTCAGTCATGACTGCCCCTGCACTTGGGTTGAGTAAAGCTAGAGCCCATCACAGGGCTGCTTCAGCCTCCACAATTGGATTGAGTTTGGCTGGTCTGCTTTCAGGGACATGGAAGAGCTTATCTCCGGACAGGTCTCTGGGTAGACAGGGCTGCTCCATGACTACAGCTATGAGGGGCTAAAGAAAGATCTCACATTAAATACCTAACTTTACACCTTAATAAAACTACAAAAAGAACAAACTAAGCTCAAAGTTAGCAGTAGGAAATAAATGATAAAGATTAAAGCAGAAATAAATGAAATAGAGACTAGAGAGACATTAGAAAATATCAACAAAGCTAAGATTCGATTTTTTTGAAAAGAAAGAAAAAAATTACAAACCTTCACCTAGAGTAACAAAGGAAAAAATAGAACTAAAATAAATGAAATTATAAGTGAAAGAGGAGATATTAAAACTGATACTAGAGAAATACAAAGGATCATAACAGCTTATAATGAACAATTATACACCAACAAATTGGATAACAAAGAAGTAGGTAAATTTCTAAAAACATACAACCTACCGAGATTGAATCATGAAGAATAGAAAATCTGAATACACTGATAACAAATAAGAAGGTTGAATCAGTAATCAAAAACATTCCAATAAAGAAAATCCCAGGACCAGATGGCTTCATGATTAATTTTACCAACTATTTAAAGAAGAATTAATACCAATCCTTCTGAAACTATTCCAAAAAAAAAAAAAACTGAAGAGAAGGGAATATTCCAAACTCATATTATGAGGGCAGCATCATCCTGATATTAAAGCCAGATAAGGATATTATGAGAAAGATAACTAGAGGCCAGTATCCCTGATGAATGAACATGCAAAAATACTCAGCAAGGTACTGGCAAATCGAATTTATCAACACAGAATCTGACCTCATCTCAATACACCACACTAATATTCAGGTATATTGCGTGAAGGGGATAATGGGAAATAAGATTGAAAATACAGCATGCAATTGTAAAATGGCTTTATTTACAGATGATGATGATAATGATGTTGATAAAAACAATTGTAAGAGGAAATGGAAACTATACTTCTTTTTATGATGGGAAACTCTGAATCAAAAAAAATAATATTGATATTTGTATTTGTATTAGCTATGCAACAAAACAGCTCCTTGTGATCCCTGCTTCCTCCTGGCATCCAAACTCCTGTGTATCCTTGGATACTCTCCCAGGATTGGTCTTTGTGACCAATAAATATGGCAAAAGTGATGGTTTATCACTTCTGAAATCTAACCTAATAATAGACAAACATGCAAATTGACTGCACCTCCGCTATGCCCACAGCCAATCAGAGCGAACAAGATGGCAGTTAATTTGCATATGCGGGCGCTGAGCAGCCTAGGTCCTGTAAGCATCCTCTGGACCCAGGCCGCTCAGAGCCTGTAGGCCCACGCTTAGGTCCTGAGCGGCAGGGGCCCAGAATGCCTCCTGGCCACTGGGAGCCTTGGCGGGGTGGGAATTTTCCCACCCCCAAATACTTGCAGAGGTCTGGGGTCTGGGAAACATCCTCCAGACTCAAGCCGCTCAGAGCCTGTAGGCCCATGCTTAGGTCCTGAGCAGCAGGGTCCCAGAATTCCCCCTGGTCACTTGGAGCCTATAGGTGCAGGCGCCAAGGGGCTGGGGGCAGGGCGGGGCAGGAACATCCTGTGTCACCATAGTGCCCCCAGCCACTTGGGAATGCTCCAGCACCAAGAGGCAGTTTGGGTCCACACCCCCAGCCTGGCGCACACGATGGGGGGCTGGCTGCTGGCCTCTGGGGTGTGGAGACCCCCAGCAGCCACCGCTGCGTGCGGCCCAGGGGTCCCTGCATGCCCCCCAGCCTGGTGCCCATGGTCAGGGCTCATATAGGAGGCAACCAATCAAAGTGTCCCTCTCATATTGATGTTTCTCTCTGTCTCTCCCTCTCTCTTCCACACTCTCTAAAAATCAATGGGAACATACCCTCAGGTGAGGATTGAAAAAAAAATGCATATCCTATGAAAGACACATCTTGAAAATGCCTAAAGAAAGCTGTCATTTTTTCTTGGTGAAGGGACTGGAGTCCGTGTTGATGAAAACACCTTGGTGGCTGTGGTGACTGGCAGTGGCTGCAGCAGCAGGGTGATGGGGCTTGTGCCTTCCCCTGATCAGCCTGGTTGCCTCCCACAAAGGAGCGTGGGAAGTGGGCCTAAGCCATCAGTAGGACATCCCCTGAGGGCACCCAGTATGTGAGAAGGGGGCAGGTTGGGCTGAGGGACCCCCAACCCCAGTGCACGAATTTTGTGCACCGGGCCCCTAGTTATATCATAAAGACATATCAGTATGATACTCTAACCCACTGAGCTACCCGGCCAGGGCCCCTACATAGGATTTTTATATAAATTTCCAATAAGCATCTATACCTAAACATTTCCTTTATGGAACTTATCATCTCTACTTCCCAAATCAGCTCCTTGTCCTATTTACTTTATCTCAGATTGTGACACCCCATTCTCCTCAGTCATTGATTCTAGAAACCTAGCAGTTATCATGTTCTACATTCAAACAACCATCTTTTCCTGCCTATTTAAACTTTTAAGTAGTTCCTTGATTTTCACCACTTTTGTATCCCTTCTAACTCTTCCCTAGTTTCCTCTCTCATCTGAATTATTTCAATTGTCACCTAACTGTACTCACTACCTCCAACTTGCCCCTATAAAATCTATTTTCCACATAGTAGCCGGTATTATATTTCTAAATTGCAAATCTGATCAAATTTATCCTTTGCTTAAAAATTTTTAGTGGATATTTATGTACTTCTGGATAAAGTCCAAATTCCTCACTGTGTATAAAACAGTTCCTATGATCTTGATCTAACTATGTCCCCAGATTAATTTCATGCTTACCTATCTCTTACTGCACACTTGAATAAAAACAGTTTTTCTATTTCCTCAAGCACAAGCTTTTTTTTGTCATTATGCCTGTCCATATATTTCCTCTGCCTGAAATGCCATTGCCTTACCTTTTAGTCTAATTTAAACCTTTTACTTTAGGAATAAGGTATAATCATCTTTTTTGGGTAACCACCATCCATTTCTTCCACAAAATGATTTGGGTAGCTCTCCTTGACTCTCTCATAGTCCCTGGAGCATATCGTGTCATAATAAAAACTTTATTAAAATTGTCCATTTCATGAAGAGCTACATAACTAAGGATAAGGTTAAGGACTAAATTATATTTTTTAAATATATGTTTATTGATTTCAGAGAATAAGGGAGAGCGAGAGAGAGAGAGAGAGACATCAATGATGAGAGAGAATCATCAACTGGCTGCCTCCCACATGCCCCCCACTGGGGATCAAGCCCACAACCTCCTGGTTCATAGGTCTATGCTCAACCACTGTGGAATCAAATTCTTGAATTTCCAAGATACCATTTCCCTTTACATCCCCCTAAGGAAGAAATCCAGCTGTGCCTTCAATAGGGCTAGAATTAAAGCCATTGCCCAGAGTTTGCAATCCAATTTGGGAAAGTGCTCAGTTGAGCATTAAGCTAGCTTAGTTTGTGTTCCCAGTTGCAGTACATCAGTTCATTTCATGTGGGGTCCACAAGGCCATATGGCTACTGAGGCAACATGAGCAAATGCAAGAGTGCCAAGAGCCAAAAGAGAAAGAATTCCTTTGTCTAGGGGATTATGTATTCCCACATTTTCACAGGCTTGCATTGGCCCTGCCCCCTCTGGCCAATGATCTCTGTTCCCAGGTTTGACTGATAGGCATCTTCCCTATGTCATCCTAACTTTACTGCACATGTGCCTATCTTCCCCTTTGTCTGGGCCTTTGCCCCCAGTAATTTGTGAGGAATGGGCTGGTGGTTCCCTGGGGAGTGTAAAGTTGCAGCTTCCTTGTGCAGCTGTCCAAATGACATGCCTATAATGTCTGGCTTTCCTTTTGATTCATTCCTGTTTATTAATAGTGAATTACAATGGTAACAATACCATCAGGAAACGACAACCAATTGGAGGTTATAAGCTGGGGAAAAGGTTAGCCAAGGATTAAAGATGATTCAAGAAGAAATGGGAGACAATGATTCTCAAACCTTATTGTTGATAAGAATCAATTGGTAAATTTGTTAAAATGTTGATTCTCTAACATTACTCCTAAATATTCTAATTCCTTAAGTCTAAAATAGCTCCTAGGAATCTGCATTTTAGCAGGCACCCCAGTCATTCTGATACAGATGTTTTCTGCACAACAGTTTGGTAAACATTGGTTTAAAAATGAAAATTTAAAGTAAGTTGATATCTTTGTAGTTCAGCATGTATGTCGGTTTTTCTTATCTATTGTTTCAGGTTTTCTAGCATTTAAGATAAACTTTATTGCACTTAAACACCATTCATAAAATGATATGAAATCCTACCCTCCAACAGAATTTTTAAAACAAATTAAGCTTCAACTCTTATGAATGACTAATATGGGTCTTCAGTTCATAAACAAATAAAAAAGAAATAGATTGTCATAAACATATGTTGGGGAAATCAAATCTAGACAGTCTATAGTAATTCATATGTTTGAATATTAGCCTCTTTGCTCTACTGCCAGCATTAGTTTTTAAAAATGACACTAAATCCCCTTCAAAGAAGATCAAGTCACACAAGGATTTTTTTTCAAGCTTAAGAAATCTTTATGCTAAACTTTGGGAAATCTAAAAATCAAGCACACAGCAACAAGTCTAAAGCAAGAATTATTTCAAAGTAATGATTTATTTGAGAATATAAGATTCATCTACTCAAGCGCCTATCCAGTTGAATTAATGTCAGTTTTATTTGTATATGAGTATAGGTTTTATTACTTCCGTACCTTTTGAAAATCCCATGGCCCTCATGTTATTTATTGAATGGAAAAAGAATAAAATATATATTCCATATTATGCTCAATAGTCATTTAGAAGAAACTCTGCCGAGAAGGAGCAGTTACATACACATGTAAAGAAATTAATAAGTTAAATTGTATGTATCTGCAGCCAAAATGTAAAAATATCTTTTAGAAACATGGATGGTAAAGAAACAGCTGGTTATTTTCAATATTGGGAAGCATAATGTTGATAACAGTTTTCATTTTAATCACCAGAATTGGACATTAAAAAAACAAAAAACTGATTATTTGCATTTAGATACTTTGTCTGAAATTATGGTACATTGTTATCAGGCACTTGTGCTTTAATTAAGACTTCAAGTAGTGAAAAATCAGGTTTCTTTTATACTGACCTGAATAACAAAGAGGGATAGATTAGTATTCCACTAAAAAGTTTATAATCTTAAATAGGATCAAAATTGCTTTTATTTCAAAGAAAAAATCTGTGATACATAGACTGATGAATTGATGACCATAAAAATAGAGGTAAATTAAACTAGCTAAATAAATCCATAACTAAGTGCAAACAGAAAAGGAAAATACTATATGTTTCAAAGGTCTGAAGGATAAAAATTGTAACTGAATGGAAAGCTTAGAAAGTATCATTAAAACTGACAAATTTCTAGAAAAACATAAATTACCAAATTTATATATGTAAAGATAGAAAATCTAAAAAGACCCCCAAAAAATGAAAGAAATTTTTTAAGTGTAAAAATAAATTCCTTTCAGCCCTGTCTGGGTAGCTCAGTTTGTAAGCATGTTATTCCAATTCGGCAAGGTTGTGAATTTAATCCAGAGGTCACATACAAGATTCAACCAATGAATCCATAAATAAGTGGAACAACAAATTAATGTTTTTCTCTCACTCACCCTCTCTCTATTTTTCTCTCTCTCTCAAATCAATGATTTTTTAAAAGTTTTTTAGTTAAAAAATAATTCCTTCCTAGAATACTTTTGGCTAATATTCACCTATGAGTCATTTCAATGTTTCAAAGAGTAGATACTTTCCTATGCTATTTAGTCTGTTTTAGAGCATAAAGAATGAAGGAAATTGCCCCAATACATCCTATAGAGCTAGTATAACCCCGATAAAAATTTTAAGAGACATAGAAAAGATAAATTTTAGTTAGATTTAATTTATGACCATGCAAAATAGAGATGCATAAATACAATAATATAAAATACTGGCAGTTGGATTTAGCAATATACTAAAAGTAATATCTATTGCCCTTGGATTATTTATTGAGATTGTAGAAATTATTAAATCTTTGGGAAACAATTTACATGATTCATAATATCAATAACACATTAAAAATAACATTAATTTAATAGATACTGAAAAGGTATCAGCAGAGGAAGTTCCCTAGTTTGTTGAGAATTTTTACCATGAATCCCAGAGCTAACATCATACTTAATGGTGAAACACTAAAAATTTTCTAAGTTCAAGAATAAGATAAGGATGTCTACTCTTACTTCTTTGATTCTATATTGTACTAGAGGCTTTAGTCAGGGAAATTAATCAATAACATGAAATAAAAGTATCCAGTTTGGAAAGGAAGAAATAAAACTCTTTCTATTTGATAATAAGATGATCTTATATATAGAAAACCCTAAGTAACACATACACACACACACACACACACACACAGATATACACATTCACACTATTAGAACTAATAGGCAATTTCAACAAGGTTGCAGGGTATAAGATCCGATCCTGCACAATAGTAGAATTAGTGTTATTTCTACACACATACAATGAACAATCAGAAAAGGAAATTAAGAAAATAATTAAAATTTAAAAGGCATTGAAAAGAATCACATAATCTACACTAATAAAAGAGAAAGATGCAAATTGACCATACCTTCGTAACGCCCACCAGCCAATCAGGAGTGAGTATGCAAATTAATCCAACAAAGATGGTAGGTTAATTTGCATACACAGGCGCCAAGCAGCTGGGGGCATTCCGCAGCGCCCCAGCCGCTCCGAGCCTCTGGGCAGCATGGGAAGGCAGAAAGGTGGATCAAGGCCATAGCAAAGGCAGTGTCGGCAGCCAGGGGAAGGAAGGCCCATTCTTGCACAAATCTTCCTGCATCAGGCCTCTAGTTAGTTATAAATGTATCCAAAGAAGTACAGCACTTATACACTAAAAAATGACCAAATATTTTTGAAATTGAATAAAAACTAAATGAATGAAAAGTCATCTAATATTCACATATGTAAGTACTTAATATAGACAAAAAGATAAAGCACCTCAAATTGATTTACAGATGCAATACAATCTCTGATAAAATTCTAACTCACTTTTTTTATAAACCAAGCCTAAAATTTATATGAAAATTCAATGGATCTGTAATAGCCAAAATAATCTTGAAAAGATTAACATAGTTGGAGGATTCACACTTTTCACTTTCAAAAACTACCAGCAAGCTACTGTAATAAAAAGTGACATATTGGAATCATCTATATATATAAAGAGCCAAGGTCCGTAATGACTGAAGGCTTGACCTAACACCGGAAGCAACCCAGCACTGACTGCAGAGGGGCCTGCAGATTAGGCCCCGAGAGAGGCCTGCAGAGAGAGAGGCAGGGTCTGATCTGCAGCCTCAGTGGCAGCTGTTGATCAGCTGTTGCCTCTCTCTTTCTCTCTGGGCTTCACCAGCAGCCGTGCCTCTTTTTCTCTCCAGGCCTCCGCAGGGGCTGCTGATCAGCCCCACCTCTGATCAGGCCCAGAGATAGGCCCGGAGATGCTGACTGGCATAGAAACCAACCAATCAGAACCTAATCTTGGTGAACTACGAAGGCAGAACCTAAGGTAGAGGCTGAGGAGGGGTTTTAAGAGCCAACAGCTGTTTGGTGTAAGGTGTAAGAAAGCGGTTCAATTTTTTTAATAACCACTTTGGCAGTATTGTGCATATGGCTATCAGTCCAGATATAGAGATTATGTGTTTTTCTCTGCCAAGAGCATCTCCTCCTGCTGAAAAAGACTTTTCCCCCCATTTACGCAATCCTATCCTATATAATCTATCTATACTAATAAAAGAGTAATATGCTAATTAGACCTGGAGACCTTCCGGACATCCTTCCAGACAAAGCCATGGTGGTGGGGCCAAGGCAGAGGCAGTTAGGGGCGATCAGGCTGGCAGGGGAGGGCAGTTGGGGGCAACCATGCTGGCAGGGGGGAGCAGTTGGGGACAAGCAGGCTGGCAGGGGGGGCAGTTGGGGGCGAGCTGTCTTGCAGGAGGGGGCAGTTGAGGGTGAGCAGGCCGACAGGGGTGGGGAAGGTGGTGGCAATCATGCCATCGGGGGACAGTTGGGGGTGAGCAGGCTGGCAGGGGGGGCAGTTGGGGGTGAACAGGCCGGCAGGGGGGGTAGTTTGGGATGAATAGGCCTGCAGGGGAGGACAGTTGGGGGCCATGAGGCCGGCAGGGAAGGGCAGTTGGGGGCCATGAGGCCAGAAGGGGAGGGCAGTTGGGGGCAATCAGGCCAGTGGGGGGGCAGTTGGGGGTGAGCAGGCTGGCAGGCAGGTGAGCAGTTAGGAGCCAGCAGTCCCGGATTGCGAGAGGGATGTCTCACTGCCAGTTTAGGCCCAATCGGTCAGACATCCCCTGAGAGGTCCCAGATTGGAGGGTGCAGGCCGGGTTGAGGGACATTCCTCCCCCCGCCCCGCCCCATGCACAAATTTCATGCACTGGGCCACTAGTAGTAGATATATAGATATATAGATATATAGATCAATGGAATAGAATTAAGAGTACAGAAATAAAGACTCACATTTACAGTCAATTGATTTTCAACCTGGGAGCCAAGACGATTCAGTAGGGAAGTACGTCTTTTCAAGAAGTTGTGTTGGGCACTCACCAAAATGGCTAAAATTAAAATGACTGGCATCACCTACAAATGGTGAATATGCAAGCAACTAGAATGCCCATACACTTCTGTGGGAATGTCAACTGGTTTAACCATTTTGTAAAAGTGACAGCATCTACTGAAACTCAATGCAAGCATTCTCTGTGAATCAGAAATTTTCATAATTGCATCACAGGACATATAATAGTGTATATAGCAGTATTATTTCTATTAGCTAAAGACTAAAAACAACCAACATGTCTGGCAACAGCAGAATAAATTAATCTTAATAAGTAATAAAATATAATTTTATTCATCAAAGAAAAAATTATATTGCAACCACAAAAACATGTTTGCATCACAATGTTGAGAGAGAGAAAACACACAAATACAAATAGTATAGTTCCATTGTGTGGATGTGTTTAAGTTGTAAAATAGGCCCAATCTTTCAACAGAATTCAGGGTAGTACTGTAATTCTTTAGGGAATAATATCAGAGGGGGTGGAATTCTGGGGGCTGGCATTGTTCTAATTTTTTATGTGATTAGTATTGCAAATTAAGTGTTCACATTGATTGAAATTATGGAGCTTTAGATTTTATAGTGTATTCATTTTTTATATGTAAGATACATTTTATCACAAAAGTGTAAAATGTGTGAATAAAAGGTCATAATTTTCTCTGAAAAAAAAGAAGTTGTGTTGGGACAACTGGATATCTACATGCAAAAGAATTAATTTAGACAGTATTCATACTGTATACAACAATCAACTCAAATTGGATGAAAGGCCTACATGCAAAAGCTAAAACTTTTAGAAGAAAACATAGGTATACATTTTTATGACCTTGAGTTAGACAAAGATTTCTTAGATATCACATCAAAAGGACAAGAGGTAGCCCGGCCGCATGATTCAGTGGCTGAGCATTGACCTATGTACTAGGAGTTCATGGTTCAATTCCCAATCAGGGCACATGCCTGGGTTGTGGGCTCAATCCCCAGTAGGGGCCATGTAGGCGTCAGCCAATCAATGATTCTCTCTCATCATCAATGTTTCTATCTTCCTCTCCCTCTCCAAAATCAATCAATAAATATATATTTGAAAAGGACAAGAGGTAAATGAAAACAAAGTTAGATTTCATCAAAACCAAAAACTTTTTGCTTCAAAGGACATCATGAAGAAAATGAAAAGACCACCCTCAGAACTGTAGAAAATATGCAAATCTATATAATGGATTTTTATCCAGAATATACCGCCAACTATTAAAACTCAATAAAAAGATAAATAATCTGCTTTAAAAATTGTCAAAGGATATAAACATATGTTCAATATCATTAGTTATTAGGGAAATGCAAATCAAATTAACAATGAGATAACACCTCACATCTACTAGGATAGAAATATGCAAAAAAGAGATAATAACAAGTGTTGGTGAGGACGTGGACAAATGGGAACCCACATACACTGCTTGTGGGAATGTAGTATAGTGAAACTGCTATGGAAAACAGTTTGTTGGTTCCTCAGTAAATTAAATATAGATCATCATATGATATAGTAATTACATTCCCAGGTATGTAACAAAAAAAAATTGAAAGCTTATTTTCAAACAAAAACTTATACAAATTTTTCAGGTATCCATAAAAGTGGAAAAACTCATTTTTCTATAAGCTGATGAATGGAAAACAAAAGGTGGCATATCCATAAAATAAATATTACTTGACAATAAAAAGGAAGGACTGACATAACATGGATGAACCTTGAAAACAAAATGCTAAGTTAAGGAAGTCAGACTCAACAAATTCACATACTGTATTATTCATTTACTAGAGGCCCAGTGCACAAAATTCGTGCACGGGGAGGGGGTGTTCCTCAGCCCAGCCTGCACCCTCTCCAATCTGGGACCCCTTGAGGGATGTCCGACTGCCACCGGGATCGGGCCTAAACCAGCAGTCAGACATCCAGGACTGCTGGCTCCCAACTGCTCGCCTGCCTGCCTTCCTGATTGCCCCTAACCGATTCTGCCTGTCAGCCTGATCACCCCCTAACCACTCCCCTGCCAGCCTGATTGATGCCAACTGCTCCCCTGCCAGCCTCTTTGATCCTTACTGCCCTCCCCTGCAGGCCTGGTCACCCCTAACTGCTCTCCCCTGCTGGCCTGAATGCCCACAACTGCCCTCCCTTGCAGGCCTGGTCCCTCCCAACTGCCCTCCCCTGCTGGCCATCTTGTGGTGGCCATCTTGTGTCCATATGGGGGCAGGATCTTTGACCACATGGGGGCAGCCATCTTGTGTGTTGGAGTGATGGTCAATCTGCATATTACTCTTTTATTAGATAGGATAGAGGCCTGGTGCATGAGTGGGGGCCAGCTGGTTTGCCCTGAAGGGTGTCCCAGATCAGGGTGGGGGTTCCCTTGTGGCATGGGGCAGCCTGGGCGAGGGGCCTGTGGTAGTTTGCAGGCTGGCCACACCCCCCGGCAACTCAAGCAGAGGTCCTGGTATCTGGAGTTTATTTATCTTCTACAGTTGAAACTTTGTAGCCTGGAGCGGAGCCAAGCCTTCTGCTTGCTTCGTGGCAGCAGCCATTTCTGTTGGGATTTATGTATCTTCTACAATTGAAACTTTGTAGCCTTAACCAGAGGCCTGGGCCAGCCAGGGTGTGTGGAAAGCTTGGCTTCCTCCATCGCCGGGGGCAACCCTAGCCTAAACCAAACATCAGCTCTTTCCAGCTCCATGGCTGCTGCCATTTCTGTTTGGATTTATGTATCTTCTATCATTGAAACTTTGTAGCCTTGAGTGGAGGCCTAGGCCGGCAAGGGCAGGCGGAAAGCTTGGCTTCCTCCATTGCCGGGGAAACTCAAGCCTCCCTCCTGCTTTCTGTGGCCGGTAGCCATCTTGGTTGGGTTTATTTGCATATTCCCTCCTCATTGGCTGGTGGGCATGGCCTGTGGGTGTAGCGGAGTGATGGTTAATTTGCATATTACCCTTTTATTAGATAGGATATAAAATTTCCAGACTAGGCACATCCATAGTGACAAAAAGTAGATTAATGATTGCCAGAGGTTGAAAGGAGGTGGGAATGGGGAGTGACTGCTAATGGGTAAGAGGTTTCTGTTGGGTTGATATGCTTGTTCAAAAATTGATCATGGTGATGGTGTCACAAATGGGAAGATACTAAAAGCCAATGAACTGTAGGGTTTCAATGGGTAAACTGGATGCTATGTGAATTATCCTATCTAATACTAGAGTAACATGTAAATTACCATCACTCTGCTATGCCCACAATTGGGCGGCGGGAGGCTGGGGGGCGAGACTCAGGGTGGCCTATCCGGCCTTTGAGAGGCACGGATCCACTGACAATGACGGAGGCTACCCTGCTGTTGAGAGGCGCAGGGGGCGGGACTCCCGCCCCCTGTTCCTCTCAATGGTCAGATCCGCAGCCACTGAGGGGGCCTGTCGCGGACACCCAGCTGCACCTCTCAACGGCAGGGTAGCCAAGTTTCCGCGGCAGCCCCCCTCAGCGGCCGTTGAGAGGTGCAGGGGGTGGGAGTCCTGCCCCCTGCGCCTCTCAACAGAAGGGTAGCCCCCCTCAGCGGCTGTGGACCATCAAAAGTGGGGGAGCTGGGTGCCTTTCTGCTCCGGCACCAGGCACCCAGCTCCACCACAAAAAGTGAAAGCGTGTAGGGGACCCTACACGTGCATGATTCAATCATGCACTGGGCCTCTAGTCCTATATAATAAAAGGCCAGGGACCATAAGCATAATGATCGGAATGACTACTCCACCAGTCACCATGAGGTGCATTGACCACCTCTTGGTCCCTCCCCTTTCCCACCTCCCCCATCCCTCCACTCCCGCCTGCAGGCAAATGGGGAACCATGAGGAAGCAGGTGGGTGGAGGTGGGGCGGGACTGGGGACTGGTGAGTGGCAGAACAGCTGACCTCTTGGTCCCTCCTCCTGGCCCGCAGGCTCTGATGGATCAGCGATGGTGAACGAGGGAACCAGGGTGGGTGGTGGGAGGACCGGGCTGGCTGTCAGGCTATTGGGATCCCCAGCTCATCCCCGGCTGCTCGGGGGCTCAGGCCGGTGGGAAAGCAGACACCAGTGACTTTACCTCCATGCGTGTGTGCTGGGCCGGTTGCTGATGGAACGCGCTGCCAGCTCAGGGCTGCTCACGCGGGCACCACTGCCACTGCTGCCACTGCTGCTGCTGCCACTGCCGCTGGGGCTTGTGGCACTGACAGAAGCTGCGGGGCACGCCTGCGACCTACCTGCCCTGGCGGCGGAGGCGGTATTCAGCCTGGGGACTGGCAAATGGGCAGAAGATGGCCCTGATCACAGGCTAAGCCTAGGGACCCTACCCACATGATTTCGTAAGCTGGGTCTCTAGTATTTAAATAGGCTGTTAAAAACAATATATAAAGACATCTCTTAATATCGGATATTCTTTAAAACAAAATTTAATGGTTTCTTGGTGTCCCTATTAGATATATAATATGTATTTAATTACTTTTCTACTGCTGAATATTTAAGTTGTCTTGATATATTTCAATATTATAATCACTATTTCAATGAGCATTGCTATAGTTAAATTTTTGCATCCTTTCTCATTTCCTTAGGATAATTCCTAGGAGAAGAATGTCTGACTCAATCATTATGCACACTTTATACTTTGGATAGACATTGGTTACCTCAGTTATCATGAACACACATTGTGTGTGAAAATGTCAGGTTCTATGCACCATGCCAAATACTGGTTATTTTGTTGTACAATTGTTTTTTTCTTTTCTTTTTTTCTTTTCCTCTTCTCTGCCCTCTTCTTCATTTCCATTCTTCTTAACATTAAAAATATATATTTCTCTGATGTATTCTTTTCAGTATTAATTATTGAATCAGTGATAATTTCTAGGAACTTCTCCAGTGACATGCTCTAGGACTTAATCTTAACACAATTCCTTTTCAACATGATATTCAGAACACTGTTAAGTCATGAAAGACTGGCTTATCACATTTTCAGATGGCATGCAATTAAGAGGGACAACTGTCTATCTCACATTCTCCATTTGTTTTCTACTTTAGTCCTCATAACATCTCTATATGACAAACATCATTGTCACTTAAAAATGAAAAACTTGATACTCAAGGAGGTAAAATCACTTAATTAGGGTCACATAGTTTTAATGGGTAGATCGAATGTTCAAACTCAGGTGTTTGGTTCTAAAGCATGTACATTTTCTACTATACTACATTTGTTTTTCAGTTCCAAAAGTATATTTTGAAAACCTACTATGTGCCAGGTACTATTCTTGTGACAGAGGATATACTGATGTATAAAACTGATGTGGTCACCACTCTCATGGAACTTATAGTCTAATGTGAATGCAAAAGAATAACAAGTCAACAAGCATAAAAGCATAAATTTAAATAGTGACATGTGGTATTAAGGAAATAGAATAGTTAATGATCAAAAGTAACTGGGAAAGAACATTAGATAAAGTGTCCAGATGTACCTCTTTGAGATTTGAGAGTAGCCTTGAATAATGAGAATGAGTTAGTCCTGTGAAGAATGAGGAAGGATGTTTTTGGAAGAGGAAATTACAGTCCCAGACTTATGATGGCTCAATTTATGGTTTTGCAACTTTATGATAGTGTGAAAGTGATAAGCATAATAAATTACATGAGATATTCAACACTTTATTATAAAACTAGAGGCCCGGTGCACGAAATTCATGAATGGAGGGGAGGGTCCCACAGCCCGGCCTGCACCCTCTCCAATCCTGGACCCCTCGAGGGATATCTGACTGCCTCTCGCAATCTGGGACTGCTGGCTCCTAACCGCTTGCCTTCCTGCTTGCCTGACCGCCCCTAATCACCTCTACCTACCTGTCTGATCATCCCTAACTGCTCCCCTGCTGGCCTGATCACCCCTAACTGCCTCTGCCTTGCCCTGCACCTGGGATCCAGGATTCCCTCCTCTGGCTGGTTGCAAGCACCCAGGACCCGGGCTGGCTTCACCCGGGCCAGCTGCAGCCACAGGAGACCGTGGGCGTGTGGCTTTGCCTGGGTCACAGCTGCAGGTGCTGGCACCCAGTACTGCAGGGCAGGCGGCTTGTACCTCTCCTGAGCCTCAGGCACAGGTGCATCAGCTGGTGCCCAGGACCACGGGCCGGGTGGCTTGTCCCTCTCCCAGGCCTCAGGCATAGCCTCCGGCGCCTGGGACCACAGGGACCATGGGGCGTGTGGATTGTCCCTCTCCCAGGCCGCAGGTGCAGCCGCTGGCACTCAGGACCATGGAGTGGGCAGCTTGTCCCTCTCCCGGGCTATAGGTGCAGGCACAGACGCTGGCACCTGGGACTGTGGGGCAGGCCGCTTGTCCCTCTCCCGGGCTGCAGTCTGGCTGGTCCCCATTACTCTCTCATGAGCTCATTTGTGCCTGGCTTGTCCCCATTCCTCTCTCAGGAGCTCATTTGTGTCTGGCTTGTCCCCATTCCTCTCTTCCCAGTGTTGAGTGTCTGAGCTCTTATGGCATGACAGCATGAGGGCGTGATATTTGCATATTAGCTCTTTATTATATAGAATAACCTTTCTGTTAGATGATTTTGACCAACTCTAGGCTAATGTAAGTGTTCTGAACATGTTTAGTATAGGTTAGGCTAAGCTATGATGTTCGGTAGTTTAAGTAAATTAAATGCATTTTCAACTTACAATGGGCTTATTAGGCAGTATTGTAAGTTAAGGAGCATCTATAATTGCAAGTACAAAGGCCTTGACTCAATAACAAACAGCATAATCTAGAAAGAGAACTAAGGTCACATAGACATTTGCAATTTATTCTGGCAACACAGTATTTTGAACACTTCTCTTTGTTTTGAGAATTCTTCTTTTAATGACTCTTAGTATAACACAAAGTGTGTCTCTTTCTCTAATAGATTAATTAATAAGTATTGGCCTTTCTGGCCTTCCTTGTAAATCAGGTATAGGAATGTGACCCAAGATCCACCAATCAGACACATAGTTTGAAATTTTAACTTAAGAGAGTCACAAAACAGAGACGAAGGGGACTTTTTTCTCTTTGGCAGTCATAATGATGTTTTAAAGTTATGTTTCTGGCCCTCACATAGAGTGGTGCACATTTAATGTTCTATAGCTGTATGGTGGACGTTTCCTCATGAGATCACTTCTAAAGATTATTTTGACTGCTATTTCTGGAAGCCTAGCCTGGAGCCTGACTCTCTAACACTACCAACAATTTTTTAATTTATTTTAATGAGATCATCATTAATTATTCAGCATAATTCTCTGTTGCTTTTAACACTAAATGTTATAGTTAGTATGACTGAAGCATAATAAGAATTAAGATTAGTTGTAGGAAATTCTGGTAAGCAAAATGATGGCCTCAGAAAGCTGTACACATCCTAATCCAAGAATTGGCAAATATGTTACCTTACCTGGAAAAATGGACTTTGCAGATGCAATTAATTTAAGACTCTTGAGATGAAAACATTTTCATGGATTATCCAGCCAGTGGAAGTAATCAAAATAGTCCTTATAAGAGGGAAGCAAGAGGATCAGAGTAAGTGAGGACATATGAAGATGGAAGCAGAGGTAAGAGTGACATGAGGCCATGAGCCAACAAAGGCAGGTGGCTTCTAGAAGCTAGTAAAGGCAAGGAACAGATTCTTTCCTAGAGCCTCCAGAAGGAATGGAGCCCTGTCAACCTATTTTTGACTTCTGACCTCCAGAACTGTAAGAAAATAAATGTATGTAGTTTCAAGTCACCAAGTTTGTGGTAATTTGTTACAGCAGCCAAAAGAAACTAATATAGAGACATCAAAGAGGAAAGCCCAAACTGTACCATGTATGGTCTTATAGGTCACAATAAAGAGTGTGGATTTTAAGTTGATGTGACAATTGGAAGATTTTAAGCAGGAAAGTCACATTACATGATATATGATTTTAAAATATGACTTTTGCTCCTATGTGGAGAAATTTACTAGAATGAGCCAAGACTAGTGTGAATGAGGGTATACCAGTTTAGGAGGCTATTGCTACAGTCAAAGTAAGAGGTGGTGGTATCTTGGACTTGCAAATTGATAAAAAAGATTGAATTGAGGGGAAAAAGATAAAATGTAAAAGAAAGATGGATTGATGCAAAGCTCTCAGGGGAGACAGACTGGACCCAAATGCTGGCAGAGGGAAGAAGGGGGGGGTGTCAAAGTTTCTTTCCGAGTCTTTTGTTTCTTAATAAATAGCTTAAAATCAATATCCCCCAAAAGCAGCTTCAGGATGGTAGAATTTTGGTCACTTTGGTGGAAAGTTAGGCAAAGTTGACCACAGAAGGCCTGATGATAGGCTCAGAAGAAAATTAAGTGCTATAGGATTATATTTACTTCTCAGGAAACAGCAGGAACCTTTAAGCATATACCAAATGCCAGCTAACAACTGTTATTAATGAGGCTTTAGCTGTAAGTTTTCATATTTCTTTACAAAGGAAAGGTTACAACTTAATAAAATACCATCCTAATATATAAAAACCCAGTGTCTGTAACATCCAAAATGACTAAAGGCTTGATCGACTGGAAATCAGTACTGGGTTGCCGTGTGGGATCGGGCCTAAACCGGCAGTTGGACATCCCCCAAGGTGTCCCCGATTAGAGAGGGTGCAGGCTGGGCTGAGGGAACAACCCACCCCCGGGCATGAATTTCGTGCACCGGGCCACTAGTGTCTATAGAATTATCTAATGAAAGATATCAGCTCTAACATTATCAAAGTGTAAAGAAATGCCTCAAAATACTGTGATATCAGGAGAGCAAGAACCACCTCCAGAGGTTTTAACTGTTCTATGCCTATGCCTGTTGCTCATTCTACATTATCTGCATGGAAAGACCATGTAGAGTGATATATAGAGAAAAAAAGTATCAGATTGCCCAAAGAAGGTCTTCTTTTACTAAACTAGAATGGCTGAAACATTTTCTAAAATGGGGTTCAAGTATCACCTACATCGATTTCCAGATATAAATTTAAACAAAACTTACCTCACTGAGTTTTACTATCTTTATTTGTATAATGGACATATTAGTGAAAGTTTTATATATATGTTTTAGGGGTTCAGAACCAGTTGCCTCAAGGTGGCCACTCAGGCATGCAAATTATTTTGAGCTGAAAAAAATTAAGGCCCAGAAAGCTAAGGAAGAACCTTTGACCTTCCCCTTTACTGCCCAAAATAATTTAGACAAAGGACTTGCTCCAGGAAGGAAGTTATCATCATATATGACTATTTTATTATGAACTTTTATAATAGACAGGAGGAACCTAGCAAGGCCCATTTGACCTAAGTGAAGTTCTCTCTGTGTCCCATTGTTTCAAGATGGCCCAATATATATTTGTTTACTAAACTTTCACTCTTTTCATCTCCCTGTAAATTGTCTTATATCCCCTTCCTTAGTGCTGAATGACTTACAGGGTGGGGAAAAAGTAGGTTTACAGTTGTATGTGGAATTTATTCTTGTATTATTAACTAGGGGCCTGCTTCATGAAATTTATGAATGAGTAGGGTCCCTAGGCCTGGCCGGCGATCAGGGCTGATCTGTGGGTGATTGGTGGGGCTATTGGGGCCCCCGCTTGCACCCACCTTGGCCTGGTGCTGCCTGCTCACCTGCTAAACCATCCCGCCACAGTCCCGCTCTCATCAGGGCCCATTGGGGCCAGCAGTGCCACCACTGATGCCTGCTGTCAGTGCTACATAACTGCCACCTGCCATGTTCTGTGCTGCCCCCTGGTGGTCAGCACACATCTAACTCCCAGTTGGTCAAACTCCTGCCCGTGGGGACAATTTGCATGTTAGCCTTTTATTATATAGGATTATTTATTATTTCTTTGCATTATTTGTCTTCTTCTAAGGGTACAGTCGCATTGTGACATTCTTTTGAGTTATTAAAGCTATTGTAATAATCATAACCTGCATGTCTATTTCTATACAAACAACTATAAGCCGACTTTTTCCCACCCCTGTATAAAGCTCATTTTGCCTTAGTATCTTTGGATTTTTTATGCTTCTGTGAATTCCTTCTTCATGGGTATTAAAACTTGATTTTGTCCTATTAATCTGCTGTATGTCATTTTAATTATTTGACCTACCAGAAGAACAAAGAGGGAAAAGGGATATTTTCCCCATCCCTAATATACTGAAGGGGAGCAGAATTTGTCACCCCCACAGTGTATCTCTTTGGCCCAAAGATTATTTTAGGCTGATTATTTTTGGAGACAACAGACATCAAAAGATCTCTGAAAACTGAGTAGAAGTTACCCTTTTGTAAGAGACATGCACATTTATAAGAAAAATCTCCACTTGTAAGGGTTCCTCCCTCTCTCTACCAGGAAGAAAAGGATAACTAAATCTGGAGAAACTATTAATAGAGAAGGCAAGGACTTAATCTGCATAACAACCTTACCCTTATTTACCCTGGTAAGCTTTGTCTGGTAACCTTCTATGCTTCCCACACTCCAACATCTTTTTTTTGTTTTAGCTGTGGATGGTATTTAAGGTGGTGACTTGAACCATTTAGGTGAGTTATGGCAACTCAGTTTTCTTGAGTCTCATGTATATAGGAGGTATCCATATTATTACATTTCTGTTTGTTTTTCTTCTGTTAATGTTTTATTACAGAGGGTATCTCAGCCAAAGTTATATTTTTCTACCTTACAATACAGGCACACACACACACACTGCTTCTAACATGATGGATGCAGCAAATAAGGTTTCCTAATCTATATATCCATAGCACCTCATCCCACCTTGGAATTCTTTGAGCTGTTGGATCTTTCTAATTTTCTACCACAATGATATCTCAGGGTGAATGAGTGGAGAAGACAGGGAGAAGATGCATACCAATTGAAGTCCCAAGAACAACTACAGTAACAGTGATTGTAGCCTTACTGTAGGCTGTGGGAACAATACTGGGTATTAGATTGTTGAGGTCAGACCATACCTGAGTTCAGCAACCTTGGTAATTGAGTTATAACTAGGAAAGAATTCAGAGTCAAGACTCTAAGGGAATATCTATACATATATAAAAGCCTAAGTGACCATTCTACCATTCAACCATCCAACCTGTAGCTATGATGTGCAATGACCACTGGGGGCAGACGCTCTGACCGGTAGGTTAGGTTGCTGCTGGGGCCCTGTCAGCCCTGAATCTGGTTCACCTGTAACCTGGACCCAGAAAGGAGGGAGGAGGGAGCCCAATTCCTCATGGAATCAGCCATGGGTTAGCTTGCTGCTGGGGCCCTGTCAGACCTGAATCTGGTTCACCTGCACCAAATTCCCTTTCAATGTGCATGACTCTGTGCACCGGGCTACTAATCCTATATAATAAAAGCCTAATATGCAAATTGTTCCCTCGACCAGGAGTTTGACAGGGAGTTTACCGCTTGCTATGACGTGCACTGACCACCAGGGGGCGGTGCAGGACATGGCGGGTGTCAGCAATGCACTGTGACCTCTCACTGGCTACCTAGGAGGGGTGGGGGGGTGATGGGGACGGAGGTGCGGTGAGAATGCGGGATGTCCACCAAGCTTGCTCTCACTCTCCCTGTTACCCTCCCCCAGGATGCCAGGGCTCGTGCACCAAGGAAGCCCCCATGCTCAGGTGTCAAGCACCTGCGAGGAGCCCACCTCACACCTGCACGGCATCTTCCAGGTGAGCCAGGCCACAGCTGCCAGGACCACAGGGGACAGTCTTCAAGGCTGGCCAGGAGAGAGCGCACTGCCCACCTGGTTTCCATGCAGCACCTCTGGGTGGCCCAGAGGCCCACACTGCGACTGGGCCCATGGCATCCAGTCACACTTGCTACATCTCCACGTGGGGACTCAGGTGCCATGACTCAGACAGAGAGGGGTGTGCGGGGGCCTGGTGGCCCAGGTTTTGCCCAGGGCCCAGTGGTCAGCATGGACCTGCCCTTCCATGCCAGACACTCATGCTTCAATCACCGGCCAGGCCTAGGGACCACACCCATGCATGAATTTCATGCACTAGGCCTCTAGTTTATTTATAAAATCACAGAGGTAGAAGAAGTAATTAGTAGGAATAGGCTGAGAAAATATGTTATAGAGGCAAAGGAAGGTCCTTTGGAGCATGGGAGTGAGGAAGGTAATGGTAACATGCCCAGAGGGTGGGAGGGGGTAGGGAAAGGGAAAGGCTTGGGCATGCTCCCTTGAGGGAGAATGCACTGGGTCCTCTGTCCTAAGGGTTTCAAGGGTGGAGATTATAGCCAGGGAAGACCTCAATAGAACATTCAGCAGTTTTCCAGGTGTGTCCTTCCAGGGTCTAGGTCTCCACTGACTGATTAGTGGGCTCCAGGGCAGGGAGTCATTGTCCAAAGCAGCTGGACCTGAGGTCAGCCATGGGGTCGCTGGTCTGGTTTTGTTGCTTTTCTGGGCCTAGAGCTGAAATACAATTAAGGCATACATGTTACTCTAGGGAGAAAAGGCCAGGGGGTCCAAACCAGGACCAGTAATATGCTAGGGGAGGAAAGGTCACCCTGAGGGTGAGATCCCACTCTACAATTGTCCATTGCTAGGCAACCAGGGCTTTGCTCCCTGGTGACCTTTTGTACCTGGCTCATCATCCTTGCTCTGCACATGTCTGTCTAACTGCCTACCACAGTCTGTTCACTGAACTATTGCTTCTCAGTTTCCCTTCAAGAACATAGAACCACAGGGACAATTGGGAATGCTCTTGCCAATGTAAGAAACTTCCAAACCTGTAGAGAATTTCTATAAGTTTATTTGAGCCAAAATGAAAATTGCTGGGAAGCAAAATCTCAACGAGTTGAGAAAAATGCTCCAGAGAATGGAAGTTTTGCAGTTTTTCCTATATGTTACAATCAGAGTGTAAGAATGGTTACATGAAATCCATTAGTACTAGAGTAGAGAGGCAGGAGAAAGCCAAGTAAGAAAATCTCTGAGACTGAATAAAGAGTAAAATAAAGAAATAAATACTTTTTTAACATTGGTGGGTATAGGATGGTTAACAATTAACATATATAGCACTAGAGATGGTATTTGGGCAACAAGAAAACAATGAGAGGTTCTGTGGTCTGGTGGGAACCTGTGCCTTGAGTGGTCTGGAAAAAAAAAAAAGGATTACTCTGAAAATCCAAAGGTATGTTATGGTAGATGAAAAAAGACAACAGATAGGCTCAGTTTAAAGTAAAGATTGACCTTTGTCAAGGAAACTACTGGCCTAGGACATGACTACCCACTATGACTCCTATTTAGCTAGGAAGTTTTAATTTCAGGCTATCCTATGTGGTTACTTTAGGTCTTTGAGTAAAGTCTGCCATGCAGTCACTCCCTGAGCTTCTTAGGTGTAGTATGTGGCCCCTTTTTTATCCACACTCCCAAACCTGCTTAGAGAAGTGGATCAGTTTGGTGCAAAGGGTGAACCATGGGGGGGGGGGGGGTCATAAAAATGTGCCACTCAGCTCTCATGTTTCAGGGAGCATAATAGATCAATGGCTCTAGCCATTGCCCTTCTGGATCCACCACTACTGCCAAGGTCTTATTGCCCATGGGTTTCACCTAACCAATGACTGAACCTGGTAGAGGTACTAAGGCGGGCCCATTGTGAAAGGACATGGAGCTTTGGATTGAGGTCTCTTCATTGACCTGGCCAAATCACTCTTGGACTTGCCCTGTAATCTAAGTCTCTTACAATACTTTTTATCCTCCTTCAAGCCTCTTTCTTTCTCTCTTTCCTTTCAGACGTGTAAGACCTGAAACACAATTTTAAGGTTTTCCTCACCTCCTGCTCCCTCCCCAAATTATCTTTTTGTATACCTTGTTTTGGGATTTGGTTCTCAACACCTGACCATTACAGCAGGGAAGATTGTAAACATAGGAACATGAACAACCTCAGTGGCCACTATTAAAACAGGTGCTAAAGTAAGAAGAGAAAGACTATATCTTCCCATATTTTCTTAACTGTATTTTTATTGTTGACACTATTCCAGATGTCTCCATTTTGCCCTCATTTGCCCACCTCCACCCACCCCTCTCCCTCCTTCCCTTCCTTCTAGCCATCACCACACTGTTGTCTGTGCCTCTGGATTATGCATATATTTTCTTTAGTTCCACCTCCACCCCCCAGCTAACTGCTATCAGTCTGTTCCATGTATCCATGCTTTTGTTCTAATTTGTTCATCAGTTTATTTTGTTCATTAGTTTCCATATATAAGGGAGATCATATGGTATTTGTCTTTCTCTGACTGGCTTATTTCACATAACATAATAATTTCCAGGTCCATCCATGTTGTTGCAAAATGTACAATTTTCTTGATTTTTATGGCCACATAATATTGTGTAAAGGTACCACAGCTTTTCTGTTGTTGTTGTTATCAACACTCTTGCTTTTATTATTCTTAAAAAACAGCATGTGTTAAAATTTATATGTCAGACATTGTTTCATGTGCTTCACAAAGTTTATTTAATTCAATCTTCACAATAAGCCTTAGATGAAGTTATGTTTGTCATATCATTTTAAATTAAGATATGAAAACACAGGCAGGTTAAAAACAGGTCCAAGTTTGCACCTGCTAAAGCTGGCACTTCAACCCCAGGCAGTTTGACTTTTGAGCCCATCCTTATAACCACTCTGCTACATCACTACCATTATGGAGTGGATTTTCCTTATGCTGTATGGGCATTAGTTAACCAATAACAACTAAATAACATTAGTTAACCAACTGGCATTTGTTAACCAATAATAATAAACAAATAATATTAACTAATGAATTTCTGTATGTAAATATCTTGGCATATTAATAATAGTGGAAGTGAAGCAGTTGAGGCCACACTGTGTCTCAGTGGATGGAAAACACACACCCTCACATTTCAATGCTGTGCTAGTTACATTGCTTTTATTTTTATTGCAACTTTCTATTTCACTCTTCAATTTCAGATGTAAGTCTGTCATTGTATTCCCTCCTCTAAAACCTGGAAACAAACTTCTATAACTCTCTTTTGATGTTCTGAGTGTTCTGCTTTGTACTATTATTGCTATGTTTATATACATCAAGTTTTCTAAATTTATACTAAGATCTTGGAAGACAAGACCACGTGTTCTACATTCTTGTAGCTGCAGAGCATATACAACAGGGCTTCAGCTTATCAATAAATAATCAGTGAAAATGACACAGTTATCAATACTCTTCATGTTTCTGCTTTAAAGGCGATATGGTTTAGGAAATAAAGCTTACTAGAATGTGGGTTCCACAGCTTTTTTTATCTACTCATTCTATGAGGCCAGCATTATCCTAATTCCAAAACCAGATAAAGATAATACAAAGAATGAAAATTATAGGCCAATAAATTTGATGAAAATAGAATGTAAAAATTCTCAAAAAATATTAGCAAATAAGATCCAGCAATACTTTAAAAAGATCATACCCCATAACCAAATTGGATTTATTCCAGGAATGCAAGGCTGGTACAATATTCGCAAATGAATAAATGTGATACATCACATAAACACAATGAAGGATAAAAATCATGGAAAAAGTGTTTGATAAAATCCAACACCCATTTCTAATAAAAACTCTCAGCAAAGTGAGAATAGAGGGATCACACCACAACATAATAAAATCCATATATGACAAACACACAGCCAACATCATACTCAGTGGGCAAAAACTAAAAGCACTTCCCTTTAGATCAGGAACAAGACAGGGATGTCCACTTTTACCACTTTTATTCAACATAGTACTGGAAGTCCTAGCCACAGTGGTCAGACAAGAAGAAGAAATAAAAAGCATTCAAATTGTAAGGGAGGAAATAAAACTGTCTTTACAGATGACATGATATTGTACATAGAAAACCCTAGACTCTACGAAAAAGCTACTATATCTATGTTCCCATATTTTGGAGGGGCAGTATTGGAATATACATAGCAATGGTGCTCCAGGTGTGGTCCACAGACACCTAAGGTTCTCCATGAAATTTTCAGGGGGTCTGTGAGGTAAATACTTCTTTTCACTGTGTTGACATTTGTACAGATGGTATAAAATCAATGGTGGGCAAACTGCTGTTGCCTCAGCACAAATCCAGGAAGTGGCATCAATGTATAAGTGATCATTGTATATTTCACTGTCATGCACTCTAATCAGTTAAAACAAATTACTAGTTTCATTTTAAAAAGTTCTTTATTAAACAGTAAAGATTATTAATTTAATTCATTCTCCACCCTGGAATACATGTGTTTTTAATATGCAAGTACATAATGGAAAGTACACATAAATCACTTCTGAAAGCACATATGAAGTCAGATTATGGTTTTGAGGAAAAACATTTGTGCCATTTTTGAATAATTTATGTAGTACCATTTGTTTTTTTCTTTTGTTTCCCTTGCCTGAGGTGACAGATTAAAAAAAAATATTACTACACTGAGTGGCCAGATTATTATGATCTCTGAACACATAATAATCTGGCCACTCAGAAAAAAAATATATATATATGTATATGTATGTATGTATATATATATGTATATGTGTATATATATATATATATATATATATATATATATATATATATATATATATATATATATATATTAGAGGCCCGGTGCATGAATTCGTACATGGGTGGGGTCCGGCCAGCCTGGCAGGGGGAGGGGACATGGGTGGTTGGCCAGCCTGCCTGCAGGTCGAACTCCTGGTCGAGGGGACAATTTGCATATTAGCTTTTTATTATATAGGATATATACCCAAGTAGACCTCATTACATATCACCCTATGAATGTTGACAATGGAAGGGACTGCCTTGCCTGTAGTATATCAGTTCTGGACTGAAAAGCTGGGAAGGGAATATAATTTTCCTTTTTGCATAAATCAGAAATATCTAGTGTGTGGAATTTCCTTCTTGACCTCAGCAGATAAACTGAGCTGATAGTGTTAATTCAGATTCAGGAAATTATCTGAATATTGGTTTGTGTAGATTTGCAATCGACATGCAATATTAAATAATCAAATAGCTTTTCAGTTTCACATGTATACATAGGTTTTCCCCACTCTTTTAAGCATCCATTAGTTAGTTATTGAACTTTGTAAACTGGCATTGAAACATTGCAATACTGTTTTGTTATACCAATTTTATAAACTTACAGTGCAATAGGTGTTATTTTTCAGAGACAAACCAAAGGTTAATTTCTCAAGGTTCTTGCTGACTGCTTTAGCAGCATTTGGAGGATCTTTTATATACATTTGTAATAGATGAAAAATAAAACATTACAAACCTTTTTTTTTATGTTTAAACCATGTACCAAGTTTTTGGTCCAAATCATGTAAAAGAAGTTAAACTTAAATTGCATTCTATTAACCAATAGGAGTGTATTTCTGTAAGCATAGTTATGTTGAAATAAAGTTTTAGAAAGCAAAAAAAAAGAAAGAAAGAAAGAAAGAAAGAAAGAAAAACATATTACTTAGAGTGGTATCAGAGATTTACTGCGTATATTTTCTTCTAAAAGTTTTATGGTTTCAGGTCTTACATTTAAGTGTTTAAAACATTTTGAGTTTATTTTTATATATAGTGTAAAAGTGATCCTATTTCATTTTTGGCATGTGTCTGTCCAGTTTTCCCAACACAATTTATTAAATAGACTGCCTTAACCCATTGTATATTCTTCCCTTCTTTGTCATAGATTAATTGATTATGTAGTTATTAGTTTACTTCTAGATTCTGTAATCTATTGCATTGACATATGTTCCTATTTTTATGTCATTCCTCTGTAGTTTTGATTACTATACCCTGATAGCATAGTTTGATATCAGTGTCATACTTCCAACTTTTGCGGGGGGGTTGTTGTTGTTAAGATTGCTTTGGCAATTTGGGCTCTTTTGTAATTCCATATACATTTTAGAATTATGTTTCTGTGAAATATTCAGATTATTCTGTTCAAAAGTCCATTGGTATTTTGATAGGGATTTCATTGAATGTGGAAATTGTTTTGGGTAGTATGGACATTTTAACAATGTTATTTTTTCCTATCCATGAGCACAGTGTATCCTTCTATTTATTTGTACCTTCTTCAATGTCTTACAGTTTTCTGAATATCAGTCTTTTACCTCCTTGGATAATTTATTCCTAGGTATTTTATTGTTTTGATGCAATTGGAAATGGGATTTTCTTAATTTCTCTTTCTGGCAATTTGTTATTCATATATAAACATGCAACTGATTGCTGAATATTAATTTTGTATTCTGTTACTTTACTGAATTCATTTATTAGTCTAATTGTTTTTTGGTGGATTATTTAAGGTTCTCCAAATATACTATCATGTCACATGCAAATAATTAGGTTTACTTCTTCCTTTCCAATTTGGATGCATTTTATTTATTTTTCTTTGTTCTTATATGATTGCTGTGGCTAGAACTCCCAATAGTATGTTAAATAAAAGTAGTGAAAGGGGACATCCTTGTCTTGTTTCTGATCTTAAAGAAAAAGCTTTCAGTTTGAGCAATGCTTCTCCACCAATACCAGTGGCCATGCCTTGCTAAGTGAGGTAATACCACTCATGCAACATATTATTTATGGAATTGTATTCCTTTTCTTTTTGTATGTTATCATTCTGTTGGGAGAAGGCTTTTGAGCACAAGGGCAGTGAAAGAACTTCACAGAGAGTTTTAAACAACTGTCTGTGGCCATTGCATCCCTGGAATGTTGGAATTCCTTATCTACGTGGTGGGAATGGCCTGGCTGAGAGTGCTTAGTTTCTCTGGGGTGCTGTGTTTAAGTTCTATAACATATAGTCAGTTTGTTAAGTCATCAAAGTCATCCAGACCAACAGGACAGTCAGTGTGGAGCAGATCAGCATTACAGTATATCATTCCTTCAATTGCTTTCCCAGGAAAAATATGTGGCTGTGTCCTAGAACATCTGCTATACAAATGGGTTCTACATGACCTATCACCTTTTCATTGTGGCATGTGTGGGAGCTGGTGCCACTGTCATCTCCCTGATCTACTTCCTCATGAGACAGTCTTCTAACAGGGCTTTCTTAAAGGATGAAAGACAAATGCAGGTTTACTAGGATATCAAAGCAAAGGAAGAACAGGAACTGTAAGATATTCAGTCATGGTCAAAAAACAACTCAATTTTTACACACAAATGTTTGCCAGAGAGTTTCAGCCAACAAATACACAGCTCTGACAGACAGCTGCTCTGCAGTACTGATGTGTATCCCACCAAACAACGTGTATCCTACCAAACAACCTAATGTAGAAGTACAAACACTTCATTGTCTCAAGCTGCTGGGAGGTAAATCTTTTTCTTTAGCACAGACACTGACAGTTTCATATAAGCTATTTTAAAAGACAACACTTTGAAATAATGATTATTCATCCTTTTGAAATTTGTGGCATGTTGGCATTTATTGCTAGAACAGTGCTACCAACACAGGCAATGGGAATATGGCATATTCCTTGATAGGAATCTGTGATGTACCAGCATCATGTAATGTGACCATAAACTCACGTATGCCATCTATCCTCAAATAAATGTATTTAAACAGAGAATAACATGAAATTGGTGTGAAGTTCCATTTCTGAAAGCTGACATTTATTAAAGTGTGGCTCATCAAAGATAATCTGATACTTACAATTAACCTTTTTTTAAAAATCAACTGAGTGACCCCCCTAATTTTCTGACCCAAGCAGAAATCTGCATTTTGCATTTTTTTTCAATAATGCTAAAATGAGCCATTATAATTTTGCTGCACATGCCATTGAAGAAGCTGGATTCTGACTCATTGACAAGCTTTCCAAAATCAATTTTACTTCATTTTAATAAAATGACTTACTTGTCATCATTCTTCTTAAGAAATGTCAGCTCTGCATTAATGAGTATTTGCTTTAAATTTCTAAGAATTTATGTTATAATGAGAAGCCCAAAATCCTTCATAGAATAAACAAAATGAAAAGAAAACCTACTGAATGGGATAACATATTCACCAATGCTACATCTGATAAGGAGTAAATATCCAAAATTTATAAATAATTCAGACAACTTAGCACCAGAAAAAGAAACAATCCAATTAAAAAGTTGGCAGAAGTCTGCATAGACACTTCTCCAAGGAAGATATACAGATGACCAATAGACATATGAAAATTCCTCAACTTCATTAATCATCAGAGAAATACAAATTAAGACCACAATTATATACTTCATTGGCTATCATCAATAAATCAACAAATAACAAATGGGCAAGGATGTGGAGAAAAGGGAACCCTAATGCACTATTGGTAGGAATGCCAATTGGTGCAGCCACTATGGAAAACAGTATGGAGGTTACTCAAAAAATTAAAAATGGAATTGCCTTATGTCTCAGTGATTCCATTTCTGGATATATATCTGAAGAAATTCAAAACACTAATTCAAAAGAGTATGTGCAACCCTATGTTCATTGAAGTATTATTTACAATAGTGAAGCTATGGAAGCAACCCAAGTGTCCATCAATAGATGATTGGATAATGAAGATGTGAATATATATATATATATATATATACATACACATATATACATATATATGTGTATATATATACATATATATGTATATATATACATATATGTGTGTGTGTGTATATATATATATATGTGTGTGTGTATATATATATATATATATATATATATATATATATATGCAATAGATTACTCAGCTATAAAAAATGAATTCTGACCATTTGCAACAACATGGATGGACCTAGAGGGTATTATTCTACGTGAAATAAGTCAGACAGAAAAAGACAAATGCAATATGATTTCACTTATATGTTGAATCTAAAGAACAATATAGGGCGGGGGCAAGCTAGAAGAGGTCATTGGGGGGAAAAGGGGAACATATGTAATATTTTCAACAATAAAGATTAAAACATAAAGAAAGAACAATATGAATGAACAAACAAAATAGAACCAGACTCATAGATGCAGAGAACAGACTGACAGCTGTCAGAGGAGAAGGGGTTGAGGGGCTGGGTGAAAAAGGTGAAGGGATTAACCAGTGTAAATGGGTAGTTACAGAACAGTCACAGAGATATAGATTATAGCATTGGGAATATAGTCAATAATACTGTGATAACTATGAATGAATGGGGCCAGATGGGTACTTGAAGCATTGGGGGAAACCACTCTATAAAGTACACGATTTTCTAAGTACTTTGCTGGACATCTGAAACTAATACAGAACAATATTGAATTAAATGGTAATTGAAAAAAAAAAAAGAAATGCTAATATCAGGAGGGGTGGGGTGCCCCTCCTTTCACCACTCCACAGCTCCTCTCCGCTCCTGGCAGCTGCCCCCTCCTCCCCCCACTCCCCTCACCCCCACCCCACCCCACCCGCGAGGGAAACTGGGAAACTGGGATTACTGTCCCCTTATGTCCGCCATATTGGATTCCAACTCTGGTCGACGACGCCGTGGGGGACTCGCAGTTCTTCACACCTAGAGCCATCCCAGAAGCTCCCATCAACCAGGTCTTCCCTGCCCACCACAAGGTGACAAGGTACCCACGTACAGTGCCCTAGCCCTTGGCCAGGCTAAGCAGAGTGACCCACGGACACCTCAACCTCCCTGCCCTTAGCTACCGCCTGTGCCCTGTGCCCACTGCTGTTCCGGCCCCCAGCTGCCCTCTAGCCATGAGCCGGGCCAGTGCCAAAGGAGGGGCCAAGCGCCGTAAGAACAAGCGGGGTGGTGGAGGCGGGGACCACAGGGCCATAAGCAGTGTCATGCTGGGCAGCTCCCAGGCCACTGGCATTGGGGTCGCGGCCGCCACAATGGCGGCAAACAGACCACTCCGTGTGAGCGAGAGTGTGGGCAGAGCAGCTTCCGGAGGCTACTTGGAGACTTCTTTTAACTTTGGGGAGACTCGAAGAACTCCACTCTCCCCCACTGTTGATTACTGTGTTCTGTGCAGAATCGAGCGAAAAGATTCTTCTTCCCTAGAGAGTGGGATTGAGGCTGCGAGAAAACTGGGCCTTTTTGTGGCTCCCGTGGGCAGCAGTGTGCCATACCAGACTCTGTGGGTGTGTCTACACTGCCAGTGGACCTTAGAGAAGTTGAGGACTTATGGCGGCTTGGACCAGTCAGCACCGGGCCAAGACGTCCCTGTCCAAGGCCCTCTTAGTGAGTCCCCAGAAGAGGCAGGCGGCGGGAGGTTGCCCCGACCCTCAGAGACCCCACGTTCCCTTGAGGTCTGCAAGGAGCCCAGAGCAATCTCCCCAGAGACAGACCCCGAGTCGCAGCAGCTGCAGAACTACTGGGCTGAAGTGCGCTACCTTGTCCGCTGCATATACCGCCAGGCAGGGACCACGCTGGTGCCCGACAAGGAGTGGGTGAAGGAGCTTGTGGATAGACTCTGTAAGTCAGACCCCTCCCAGCTATACCAGCGGTTGGATCAACAAGCACGAGATTACCTGCTAGAGATGAAGATCAGCCTCCTGCAACGGCTGTCAGCCTCATCCAGAGCTCCATCCTGTCTGCAGAGTCCTCTGCAGGCCTACCAGTTCATCTCCCTGCTCCTCAAGGAGTATGGCACCTTCTGCCAGGCAGCACGCACCATCAGCACCTTCCTCGTCACTCTAGAAAATAAACACTTGAATGTGTTCCAGGTGACATGGGAACTGCATAATAAACACCTGTTTGAAAATCTGGTTTCGGAGCCCCTTCTCCAGAGCAACTTGCCAGCACTGGTGTCGCAAATCAGGCTGGGAACTAAACTGCAAGACACCTGCAGCAAGGACTTATACAGCACCTTGCTGCAACAGTACCAGCACTTGGAGGAGGAGCTGCACAGTGTTGCCAAGGAGTGGTTGGAGTGCCAGAAGAGGGTCAGTGTCTACATCAAGGAGAAGGTGAGAATGAAAACCAAGCTAGCAAAAGACTTCAAGCATTTTAAACAAAGGCAATTTCATGAAAAGCAGTTAACCGGTAGGAGAGCGGGCGGTGGTGAGAACTTGAGCGATGCCATGAGGCATGTGCTGTCATCACCTGATCGCCGCTATGACTCCAGCCACTCACACATCCTTATTAGTAGCATCATGGACCCTCCCACCCCCAGCAACACCCACGTTCGCCAGCTGCCACACCAAATGGGTTCTTCTGCTCCTGACCGTCTCTCTGAAAGTCACCTGCCCAGTATGTCATTAGCAAGCTTGGGGTCAGGTTCCAGCTCTCCCATTCCAATCCAGCAGCATCCCAGACTCATCCACACAGAAAATGTATCTACACCACCTTTTTGCAGTGATGATGATGTGGCTTCATTGTCAGCTAAATTTGCTGATATTTATCCATTGGATAACAACAATACCGAGGTAGTGAACAAGAGGTCTGATGCCCGGGGGGACCCTGCCGGCCTCTTCCTCAGCAGCTCGATCCTGGCTGTGCCAGCCTGTTACAGCCCCCACTACGAAGGGCAGGGTAGCAAGAAAGGTGGCTTCCAGCCCCCACAGCAGGAAGGCAGGGAAAAGAGTGCAGACAAAGACAGCTGCTCTGAGCACAGCTCCAACACCAGCACCAGCAGCTGCGCCTGCACCTGCACCTATGCTGGCCAGAAGGAGGGCAAGTATTGTGACTACTGCTGTGAATTCTTCAGGCACAACTGGCCTTCAGCCGCACCAAGAGGTAGAAATTATGAAGGCATGAGGGAAAAGCTTCGTTTCCGGCTGGCAAAGAGAAAAGAAGAGCAATCGAAGAAAACAGATCAGCTCTCAGAACAGGAAAGTGTAATGGATCATCGCACAGTGGAGGACTTGCTGCAGTTCATAAACAGTTCAGATACCAAGCCTGTGAGCAGCACACGGTCAGCCAAGCGGGCAAGACATAAACAGAAAAGCTGGAGGAGAAGACTCGCCTTGAAGCAGAGGCCAAGGCCCGGGAACAAGAACACCTCCAAGAGGAGCAGAGGCAACAGGAGCAGAAACAACAGGAGGAGATGAAGGAGCAGCTCCCAGAGGAGTTTCAGCAGCTTCAGAAGCTCCAAGCTGTGAAAAAGAAGGAGAAACCAAGAAAAGACTTTCCCAAGTTGGACATGCCCCATGGAAATTTCAGGGCAGCAACAAAGTATGTATCTGTCTCTGCACACATACACAGTGGTTCCCTAGAGCAAACTGAAGAACCAAAAACCTCTTCTCACTCACCTTCCAGACATGCAGCCCACACAGGGTCAGGGGCTCGTGGGGATTCCAAGTTCGTCCTGACAAAGGAGGTCAGTGGGAAGCAGCAGGAGCCCTTCTCTTTTCTCATGGACACAACGCATCACCACAAGGAGGGGACTGGCAAACAAAAGCCAAAACAGGCATGGAAGGCCAGCAGCGAGCCAAGGAGGAGGCCTGCGGAGTTCTCCAGAGCCTCAGAGGTCCAGCCCAGACCCCAGACCCAGACTGAGCCAAAGGCTAAAGAGCTTGATCTCACTTCGATGTCAGAGCAGCAAAGAAAGGAGAGAAAAGTCAACAGAAACAGTAACAAGAAACAGCTGGACCAGGTCAAATCAGGAAAGGCAAGCTCAGGCCCCACTGAGCCCACCTGCCCTACTAAGCAGGTGCAACACAGCAAGCTGGTGTTGGCAGACACCCCTCAGCCCAAAGGCAAGAGCAAGAAAAACAGGAAGAAAAAGGGAGATGGAGATGACAGCTCGCTCGAAGATGTCTTTATGCCTAAAGACATCGACCTAGACAATGTGGAGATGGATGAGACAGAGAGGGAAGTGGAGTATTTCAAAAGATTCTGCTTGGATTCCACCAAACAAACCCGACAAAGACTGTCCATAGACTGGTCCAATTTTAGCTTGAAAAAACCACCTTTTCTGCCCACTGAATGAGGACCACCTGGAGAAGGACATGTGGGACATTGGCCTGGCCCCAGGGCTGCTGGGTGAGCCACCAGACTTGGGACATCCATACTGAGAACTTGTTACCCAACCCATGTTGTTAGCATGTAGTCTGTGAGACTTTGATCATAGCTCTATGCCGCCACTTCTTCCAGCACCCCAGCCTTGAAAGCCTGGGCCTTGGCCAGAGACTTTGCATCATTCAAGTGGCTCTGTCGCCTCTGCATCTTGCCCTGTCATGTCATATGTCCCTGCCCGGCATCTCCATCACTCAGCTCCCAACCCACCCGAGGTGAGCAGGTGGGGCAGGTATTCTCTATTATCCACAATATACTATTAAGAGTGTATATGTTGCACTGAGCCACTGTGTCTGAGCCTCTGACTTAAAGGTAGCCTGTAGAATGAGAACGTTCAAAAACAAAACCCACACAGTACTCACACCATCAAGTCTGTTAGCAAGTATAGGGCTGTATTAACACCAATGTTACTTGTTAAGTGGTGTATCCAAGGTTTAAAGTTTGGTTCTGGGTCTTGTTAGAAATAGGATAGGACCAGGTTCTGTAGTTATAGTCTGAATAGTGAGTTTACATATAGTTTTATACCAACTATTTAAAACCTAATTGTAAATAGACCACTAGTCTACTTTTATGGGCTTGAATAGTTAAGTAATTTAAATTAGGATTGGTATTTATGTCATTATTTAATCTAAATCTTAGTTTCCTAGAATAATAAAGTTTGATGTTCAGCAAAAAAAAAAAACAAACAAAAAAAACCCCAAAATATAAAACACTTGATTTTTAAAAACATGTTTTTATTGATTTTAGAGAGTAAGGAAGAGGAGAGGGATAGAGAGGCAGAAACATCAAAAAGAAAGAAATACCAATGGGCTGCCTTCTGCTGGCCCCCTACTGGGGATTGAGCCCGAAACATGGACATGTGCCCTGACAGGGTATTGAACTGGTAACCTCTTGGTTCATGGTTCCATGCTAAACCATTGAGCCTTGATTTTAAGCTATTTTCAAAAGAAACTTGCATTCTCAATCTTAGTATTCCAGAACATTAAGTGACTATCTAGATATTGGATATTGTGTTATTCTTTATGAAATGATACATGTAAATGTTGGGGACATCAGTTTTTTTAAAGGGGAATGCATAATATATAGTTAACTATGTATATTCATTCTAAGAATTATCTTGTGTTTTGGCTGTTTCCTGATTTATAAAACATATATATGTGCAGAAATGTATTAAAATTAAAGGAAGCATGCCTTTATCAAGAAGCTATTAAGACTAAACAGCAAGTATAATATTTCATCTGGATATATTTTTATTGTTGTTAATGACACCTAAAAATGCCTATTTGGATTTTGACTAGGTGCTTATTTGTTTTTGGTATTTGTTTTTTTTGTTTTTTGTTTTTGTTTGTTTTTGGAGTTTTTTGTTTGTTTAAGCATAGTTTAGTAATTTTTTAGAGAGAAAGGAAGAGAGAAGGAGACACAGAGAGAAACATATATGTGAGAGTGTAACATCGATTGGTTGCCCCTGCCAGGTATCAAGCCCGAAACCCGGGCATGTGCCCTGATGGGGAATCAAACCAGCAACCTTTTGGTGCACCAAACCACTCCCAATTGACTGAGCCACAGCAGCCAAGGCCTGTTTGTTTGTTTTAACTGGGAAAAGCTCTCCTCTGAGTGGAACAGTTACTACAGAATATCTTGTTCTCTTGTTCTCCTGTTGCATGACAGACTTAAATATTTTTTAGAGCAGTGGAGGTGCTGTTATAGTCCAGTGTTCTAGAATAGGCAATATCTAATGTTTAATTTTACTTTTCTAATTCTGTTAGCTATTACCAGAAATTTTTAGTTTTTTTAATAGTCTAATATTTTTATGTAAAGAGCATTCAATTTTGCTATGAATAAATTTTTGTAACCTAGCAGAGAATCAATATTCTCTGTCAGTGCCAAGGGCTTCCTGTAGTTCTATTCAATTGTTACAATAAATATTTGTAGATAAGAGCTTTTTTAAAAAAAGTACTGCTAAAACTTCTCACTTAAAAGTCATTTTGTATTAAAGAACTGTTCTTTTCTCAGTAAGCATCCTACAGAGCTTAAATAGCATTAGCCAGGTTACCTTTTTCACAATCAACTCATGGTATATTTGAGTAATATAAAAGTTTTAGACCGGCTCTGTACTCTGTTTTTCATGTGTGGGTGGTTTCACATCACTGCTCACAAGAATATCCTTAATAAGACCTATGGATAAGATTCATTTTTTTTTGCTTTGTTAAACCAGTCAAATTTTGTTTGTTCTCTGTGTGTTATAAAACAAAAATGCAGAAAAAATTACCTATATATGTTTTCTTTAGAAGGGATGAAAATACTGCTTAAAATAAGTCATATAGCATATAAAATTTGGAGATACTGATTTTAAATTTCAAACACAAAATTATCTGTTAAGGTACTGCATAGTATTGTTTCCTTTCTTTAGTAAGGTAACAAAAAAAATGTTTTGTCTAAAGTTGATTTGCAAAAGCAAATAAAAAGCTTTCCATAAATATGTGTTCCTCTAGTATTCTTAATTTGAAATTTCTTCTACCAAAAAGAGTGTTTTATTTTGTTTTGTTTTGTTTTTTGCTGTATCCTTTTAGAGATAGTCTACTGTTTAGAAGGACTATTTTTCTGTTTAGTGAAAATTTTATCTTTTTGTTTTTATTTTTAGAAAATAAATTTATATCCAAACAAAATGTATATTTAGGATGATATAACAAAATATATAAGGTTTGAGGCAAAGTTTGGCAAGTGTCTTGTTCAAGTTCTGAACATTCAGAAAGAAATAAGACTGGGTCTAGTGAAGCTAATAGAAAATGTAGATTAGTTTTAAAACTGGTGAAAATTGTGAATTTTGTACCACTTTTGAATAAATTACCTCATAAGACTTTAAAACACATATAATGTCAATTAAATCTTTTCCTTTAGGATTCTTCTTTAATTATTTAGATGCAAATTGGTACTATTTAAAATTGAGTTTTTGTTTTTTATTAATGTTTCAAAGATCTTAAAAATAAAAAGGAATGACCATTTAAAGGGAAAGGTGCTTATTTTTCTTGAACAATTTATACAGCTTTCAATCATGGTTATGCATTTACTTAGATTCAGGGTGAGAGGTCAAATGCAGTTGAGCTTAGGTCATATTCTCACAAGTTCACTTTGCTCAATCAGTATTCACTAGGTACTTATTATGTTCAAGGCATGGGACTAAGGCTAGAAGAGCATAAAAGTGAACAAATTAAACACTGCCCCTGCCACCAAGGACTTCACAGTCTAGTGCAGATAAGAATTAAATTTTTAGAAACCTATAACATAAGATGGGGAATAAGTGCCAAAAAAATTACAGAAAATGTAGAGTTGCAAATAGACATAAACCAAATTGTTTTTCCACAACTGGTATGTTCTTTTGCCAAGTGAGGTTCATAGGTATCATCTCCCACAACCTTACTGCAGAGTGGTATGTTACAATACAAGCAAAATTTAGTCTGCATTTTACCACATATACATTTTTAGCAGTAAATTCTCCAGTCATTCAGCCTATCTCTAAGCTATGCTATTTCTTTGGACATTCCACAAGCATCTTACAGGAGAGGTTCATTCACATCAGATTTTTAAACCAGATGTGGCAAAATCTAGTGTAGAACTCAGCTATGCTTTTAGTAATATTAGGCAGTAGAATCCCATGAAAATGGGATTGAATTCTCAGTGGAGGGAGCCACTGCAAAAAATGTAAATTACTGGTCCTACTTTTTTCATTTATCCTATTTATGCAAGGCAGCCAGGCCTGTAAATTATTTCCAGGCAATTCATGTACTTGGAATGTTATTTATTTCCAATTTTAAACTCATGTCTAAATTTTGTTGTGCTGATTAGTACACATTCTATTACAGATCTGACATGAAACATGTTGAAGGATTGTAGATGGGCACTGGAATGTGAGCTTCTGATCTTAGTGTTTTCAATATAAAATCCCAGCCCTGGATTGCTTTAAAGCTTCAATTGTTAACTAATTTAACTAACTAGATTCAAACTAACAAATTAGCTAATGGAGGAGATACCTAATCTTATCTAACAAAGAGGTAATATGCTAATTGATCATCACTCTGTCACAAAGATGGCTGCACCCACAGCTGAAGCCAAGTTCCCATAAGGAGACTTAACGAGCAATCAGCAGGGACCTGAGGCTACGCCCTCCCCTGCCCTGTAAGGCTTGACAGGGGACCTCAGGCCATGCCCCCGCCCTGGCGTTAGGCTGGGGGGCCTCAGGCCACACCCCCAACCCTGGTGCCAGGCCAGAGGACCTCAGGCCATGCCCCCGGCCCAGCGGGGCTTGACGGGGGACCTCAAGGTGTGCTTCCGGTCCTGGTGCTGGGCTGGGGGACCTCAGACCACACCCCCTGCCCAGTGGGGCTTGACAGGGGACCTCAGGCCATGCGCCCCTCCCAGCGGGGCTTGACAGAGGACCTCAAGGTGCACCCCCAGTGCTGGGTCAGTGGAACTCAGGCCACGCCCCCCACCCCAGCACGAGGCTGGGGAACCTCAGACCATACCCCCCTCCCGGCACCAGGCCGGGGGACCTCAGGTCGCAACCCCACCCCAGCACCGGGCCAGGGGACCTGAGGCTGTGCCCCCCTGCCTGGCGGGGCTTGACAGGGGACCTCAATGTGCACCCCCAGTGCTGGGTTGGGGGAACTCAGGCCATGTCCCCTGCCCAGCGGGGCTTGATGGGGGACCTGAGGCTGTACCCCTCCTGCTGGTGGGGCTTGATGGGGGACCTGAGGCTGTGCCCCCCCACCTGGTGGGGCTTGACAGGGGACCTCAGGCCATGCCCCCCACCCAGCGGGGCTTGACAGGGTATCTCAGGCCATGTCCCTCACCTGGCAGGGCTTGACAGGGGACATTAAGGCAAGCCCCCTGACCAGGTCTGGGCTGGGGGACCTCAGGCCATGCCCCCCATCCTGGCCCCGGGCCAGGGGACCTGAAGCTACGTCCCCTGCCTGGCAGGGCTTGACAAGGGTGGGACTGGCCAGGTGTGGATCTAGCCCAATGGGGGCGGGGGATGGCCGGGTCTGGGTCTCACGTGATTTTGAGGTGCATGTGGGTGGGCAGGGACTTGACCCTGGGTCCCGTGGTGTGCCCCAGACTCTGACGGTAGGAAGTTTTTCATATACATTTTACTAATTTTCTTTCATCTCTGACACTTCTATTATAGAGAAAGGGCAAATAGCAATATTAAATTAATTCCTCTAATTAATCCCCTTTTAATGTGCACGAATTTCATGCCTGGGCCACTAGTTGATTAAATAATTATATACACAAGCATGTATATGTATGTGTGTGTGTGTATATATATATATATATATATATATATATATATATATATATATATCACTCTTTAAATACTATTCTAAGTATTTAAAATAATTACAAACAATATAATGAATAGTTTCTAAATAAGCAGTCTTATTCAAAAGTACCTTACTAATACTCATGTTTCATGAGCTTTTTAAAACTGATAATTTTTTTTACTGATTTCAGAGAGGAAGGGAGAGGGAGAGACAAATATCAATGATGAGAGAGAATCATTGATAAACTGCCTCCCACACGCCCCACACTGGAGACTGAGCCCACAACATGAACTGTGACCTCCTGGTTCATAGGTCGCTGCTCAACCACTGAGCAACACCGGCTGGGCTAAAACTGATAACCTTTGATACCTTATAACTATACTAAGGATGCTATTAACGTAAAAACATTCAAACCTGTAAAGAATTTTTGTGAGTTTATTTGAGCCAAATTGTCGACAATTGCTGGGGAGCAGAATCTCAACGTATTTGGGATAATGCTCCAGAGAATGGCAGTTTTTCACCTTGTTTTATGCATTACAATCAAAGGAGGAGATGTAAGTGGGTTACATGAAATCCATTGGTGATAGGTTAGGGGGGTGGTGGGAGAAAGCAAAGCTGGGGAAACCTCTGGGATTGGATAAAAAGTGAAATGATAGACACACACTTCTTTTACTTAGATGAGTGCAGGAAAGTTAATAGTCAACAATTAACTCAACAACAATGAGGGGATTTGTGGTCTCTGCAGAGTGGTGCCTGTGCTTTGAGGGGTGCATAAAAAGGGAAATTATTTTAACATTCCAATGATATGTTATTGTAAATGCAAAAAGACCATAGGCTCAGTTAAGGTAAAGATTCACCTTTGTCAGGGAAGATACTGGCCTAGGATGTGATTACCCACCATAAACTGCTTTTAGTTAGAGTTTTAACTCCAGACCATCCTTTGTTGTTACTTTAGGTCTTTGTACTTGCAAAACTGCCATACAGGCCTTCTCTGAGCTAGTCAGGTTAGCATGTGGCCTTTTTTCATCCACAATGCTGTCATTTTATTAAACACACTAGAGTCCTGGTGCATGAAAATTTGTGCACTCAGGAGGCTCCCTCAGCCTGGCCTGCACCCTCTCACAGTCCAGGAGCCTTTGGGGGATGTCTGACTGATGGCTTAGGCCCGCTCCCTGCAGTTGGACATCCTTAGCACTGCCGCGGAAGCGGGGAAGGGCTCCCGCCACCACCACTGCGCTCGCCAGCCATGAGCTCAGCTTGTGGCTGAGCAGCGCTTCCCTTGTGGGAGCACACTGACCACCAGGGGGAAGCTCCAGCCCCACCCTCCATCACCCCACAGCTGCCACCTGTGGCCTCTCTCTGCAGGAGGCGACCAGTGGGCCAATTGGGGGATGCTACAGGCTAGCGAGCAGCCGGACCTGCCCCCAGGTCACCCCTCCGCTACCACAGGTTGCCGCCACCTCCCAATCACCGTCCTCCCTCGGCCCGCTGGCACCCACCTTGGCTGGCCTGGCACCGCCTGCTCACCAGCCCCACCCCCTGCTGACCAGTTGTTCCCCTGTTCGGTCAATTTGCATATTAGGCTTTTATTATAAAGGATTTGGAGTGACATGTTTAGCAGTTTTCAAAGCTAGGTTTCAAATGATGAAATTCATCACTGTCTTTATAACTGCATAACAAGTTGATCCTAAAATCATATAGTCACCCCCTTTTTACCATATCTGGTTCAAATATCTATTTTACTTCTAGGAAGCCAAATACACAATTTATTATTTATTTATTTATTTATTTTAATGTATTTTATTGATTTTTTACAGAGAGGAAGGGAGAAGGATAGAGAGTTAGAAACATTGATGAGAAAGAAACATTGATCAGCAGCCTCCTGCACACCTCCTACTGGGGATGTGCCTGCAACCAAGGTACATGCCCTTGACCGGAATTGAACCTGGGACCCTTCAGTCCACAGGCTGATGCTCTATCCACTGAGCCAAACCAGTTAAGGCTAAATATACAATTTAAGGATAAAGATTTGTCACTATGAACTTCTGATTCAACATGGTTGGTTGACCACATGTTTTTAAATCTATACTACCTTACAGAAGCTATTAAAATTCTACTTAATAAATATTTATAGTTCTTATATGAGCCAGTGATGGATTTAGGAAGTGAACAAAACAAAATTAAACAAACAGGCAAAATTACTTACCATCATGTTTCCTTTCTCATGTTTTTTCAAAAAGTAAAAACTCAAGCAGTCCTTCTCCCCTGAACTCCTGACTCATACATATCTAAGTGCCTGTTTGACTTCTCTAACTGATTGCATTATAGACAAATATAAATTAGCATTTCCAAAGCAAGATGTAATCTTTCCCCTCCCCACTCACCCAATGTGTTCCATTTGAAATCTCTATTTTAATTAAAAAAATTATATCAACTAAGTTGCTAGGGAAAAAATCCTTGAGTCACCATTGTCATATCCTTGTAAATTCTACTTCCAATCCACCAGCAAACATGGGATTCTGTCTCCAAAATATACCTAGAACCCACCATTCTTCACACCCTCTGGTGCTACCCTGTTGTTCCAAATCACCATCATCTCATATTTGAATTGTTATATTAGTGGTCTCTTGCTCCTTCCTTCCATCAACTATTTTCAGCACAGAAGCCAGAGAGATCCTGGTAGAAGGACAGCAAGATGGCAGAATAAGAAGACCCAGATCCTCTGTGGAGACACTAATTTAGCAACAATGTGCGAACCAATTTCCTTTGTGAGAAATCCAGAAACCATTTAAGTGGTTCTTATACCCAAGGCAAGTACAAAACCAGCGCCATCAAAGCCAGTAGGAAAACTCCTGACACTCCCTTTCAATAGTCCCTAGCCTGGCACAGTGCTACACAATTGGAAGGAAACTCCCAACACCTGATTCTCCTTGGGGAGGAAAGGCAACATTGGATCTTAGCCCAACTTTCTGACTTTTCATGGGGACTGCCTGATGGACTGGCTTCTATATTGCCTGTTTCAGAGTGCTGATGTGATACGCATACTCCAGATGCCTGGAGGCCCCTGGGCAGTGTACTGCTGCTCCAAAGGACCTATGGTATGACTGATAGAGCCCTTACAGCTTGGCAGCCTCTCTTTCAAGGGGAAAGAGAAGAGTCGAATTTGCATCCAATATGCCAGCTTTTCTGGGGGCTTTTGGTTTCTGACTCACCTGTCTTGAAGTGCTGATGGGACCTGGCATACTCTAGATGCCTAGGCACCTCTGAGAACAATATAGAGCTGAGTGGATTGTTGTTGTTCCATGGGACCCGTGGTATAGCAGACAGGGAAGCCAAGAGATACATTCAGCCAAGTACCTTAGATCCAAAACAATGATCTTTCAAAAATGAAGGGGGGAATAACATTTCCAAATAAATAAAAACTGAGAGAATTTCTTGCTAGCAGATCTTACAAAAAATACAAAATTTTTTCAGGCTGAAAGCAAGTGACACCAAACAAAAATTTGAATCCACACAAAATATCAAAGAGCACTTGTGAAGGTAATTGTATACTTACAAAAAAAAAAAAAAAAAAAACCACACACACACACAATATAAATACATATTTGCTTTCCTTCTGTTAAATGATTTTTAAAATTATATAAATAATATGTATGTGACTGTATTGTTGGACCTACAACATATAAAAGTAATATATTTGACAACAATAGCACAAAGGAGCTAGTAAATGCAAAGTTGTATTTGTGTAAGAAACTGAGACCAGATGAGAACTCAGATCCACAGGAATAAATGAAGAGAACAAGAAATGGTAAATAAGATTAATATAATGTACTCTATAAATATATTCTTTCTCTTCTCTCAGTTTCTTTATGCTACATAAAATTTTATAAAGTAACTAGAAGCCCGGTGCATGAAATTCGTGCATGGGGGGGTCCCCTCAGCCCAGCCTGCACCCTCTCCAATCCGGGACCCCTTGGGGGGATGTCCTAAACTGGCAGTTGGACATCCCTATCACAATCCAGGACCACTGGCTCCTAACTGCTCACCTGCCTGCCTGCCTGATCGCCCCTAACTGCCCCCTCACTAGCCTGGTCATCACTACTGCCCCCCTGCCAGCCTGGTTACCCCTTATTGCCCCCCATGCCAGCCTGGTTGCCCCCAAATGCCCCCCTCACTGCCCCCCTCTGCTGGCCTGGTTGCCCCTCACTGCCCACCCCCTGCCAGCCTGGTTGCCCCCAACTGCCCCCCCCCCGTGGGCCTGGTTGTCCCATGCAGCCTGCTGCTCAGTCATTTGGTCACCCCTCACTAACCCCCCTGCCGGCCTGGTCACCCCATGCAGTCTGTTCAGTCATCCATTCAGTTGCGATGGTCGCTTAGGTTTTATATAGATAGATAGATAGATAGATAGATAGATAGATAGATAGATAGTTAAAATAATGCATTCTTAGGACTGTATACATGTAGATCTATTAATAGCTATCATTAATAGTACAAAAAGGGGAGAAGAGAATAGAGCTATATAATTATATAGAGAATGGAGCTATAGAGTTATAACATTGTTCACTAGAATTAAGTCACCATAAATTTAAGTAGATTCTGAAGTGTTAAAATGTTTATAGTAAGCCCTAAGGCTAAGAAAACAGTAAACATATTGTGAAAAAAATCATTTAAGGAATTAAAATGTTACACTAGAAAACATTCACTTAATACAAAAAGACCCTTAATATATTCAGAGATAAGAGAAGGCATACCTTCCATAAAAAGTGGATATTCTGAGACTAATAAATAATTTTTAGAAATTTCTGGAATAAATTTAGGAATTTCAGAAAGAAAAAGAAAAAAGGGGAATTTCTAAAGTAAATAAATTCATAGAACTGAAGAGTATGGTGTTCCAGATTGAAAATGCAGAGCACAATGAAGAATGAAAAGAAGCTTATAGGAGAATTATAGATGCCCTTCTTTCCTATAACTGGAGTCAGGACTTGGAAGAAGTGAAAAAATAATGAAATTTCAGCTACCAGTGAGCCCCTGGGCCAGGTGTCTCTTTGCATAGCAAAAATCAATAAAAATATTTTGGGGGAGGAATAATTTGTATATATAAAATTGCCATTCATGTCAACAATAATACTGATAGCTATTTTTATTTAAATTTGGAGCTCAGTTACATTAGAATCTTATCAAACCTCATAAGGGAACCAAGAACAAAACCTGGTAAGCAGAAGTTTTCCCATGACCCTTGTTAATCTATCCTTTCCCTACTTCCCTAGTTAGATTTTGGAGTTATTGATATTCCCTTTCTTAAATCCTCCAGTATTACCAAACTATATTTAAGTGGTGCCCAGCCTCTCAATTGAATGAAATTGTATTGGATATAAATCTCTTCACTTGGTATTCTCTCATTTTAACATGGTGTGTACACCTGTGACTTTTTGGCAATGCATCTGATTTTAGCTGGAAAGAAACATCTGCACATCAGTCAGTGTGGCCACATATTTTTTTTTTTTTTTTAATATATTTTATTGATTTTTTACAGAGAGGAAGAGAGAGGGATAGAGAATTAGAAACATCGATGAGAGAGAAACATCGATCAGCTGCCTCCTGCACACCCCCTACTGGGGATGTGCCCGCAACCAAGGTACATGCCCTTGACCGGAATCGAACCCGGGACCCTTGAGTCTGCAGGCCGACGCTCTATCCACTGAGCCAAACCGGTCTCGGCAACACATATGTTTTATTATTTACATTATGTTCTTGCAATCTTTAATTTTTAAGCCCCTCACAGTTGTTTTCCCTTCAGTTACCCTGTGCCATCCCAGGGCACATATTTCAATACCAGGCCAATAAAAATATAAACTTGAACTAATAATGTAAAAGGAAAAAAATATACCAAGGGTATAACTCCTCTTAAGAAGTTTTAGGTACCGCCCTGTCTGGGTGGCTCAGTTGGTTGGAATGTCCTCCCATGTACCAAAGGGTTGCAGGTTCGATTCCCAGTCAGGGCACGTACCTAGGTTGTGGGTTCAATTCCTGGTCAGGGCAGGTATGGAAGGCAACCAAAGGATGTTTTCTCTCTCACATCAATGTTTCTCTCTCTCTCCCTCTTCCCCTCTCTCTAAAGTCAATCAAAACAGCCCTGGCTAATGTTGCTGAGTGGTTAGAGTGTTAGCCTCTGCACTGAAGGGTCACGGGCATGGGCATGTTCCTCAGTTGTGGGTTCCCTCCCTGGCCTGGTCTGGGCACGTGTGGGAGGCAACCAATGTGTTTCTCTCTCACCAATCTCTCTTGCTCTCACTCTCCTTCCTTCCCTCCCTTCCACTCTCTCTAAAAATCAATGGAAAAGCCCTAACCGGTTTGGCTCAGTGGATAGAGGGTCAGCCTGCCAACTGAAGGGTCCCAGGTTCAATTCTGGTAGAAGGCATGTACCTTGGTTGCGGGCACATCCCCAGTAGGGGGTGTGCAGGAGGCATCCAATCAATGATTCTCTCTCATTGATGTTTCTAACTCTCTATCCCTCTCCCTTCCTCTCTGTAAAAATCAATAAAATATATTTAAAAAAATAAAAAATCAATGGAAAAAAAATATCCTCAGGTGAGGATTAACAAAAAAAATATAATAAAATAAAATCAACAAAAACATGTCCTTGGGTGAGGATTTTAAAAAAAACGTTTTAGGTACTTTAAGATATTTGTAGAATAGATATTTTTTCACAAATTCTTTTTCCAGTAAGTGGCTTCCTTTAGCTAAAAGTCAGGTAATCAGGTTTACTAAATGGCACTCTGAAGTTTGCAATTTCTTTAGCCTGAATATGAAGGATGATTATAATGTTAGTGTTTTACATAGTATGCCTGAAATAATTTTTATTTGATTCATATTCAAAATATAGCCGTAATTTGACCACGTCTCATAACCTTATTGCTACTATCCTGCCATACTGACCTGAGTCACTATCACTTCTCACCTGGATAACCTCTACAGCCACTCTGTTTCCATCCTTGTTCTTCTGTTTGTTCTAGAAGAACAGCCACATTGATCCTAAAAACCATATTTTTCTGTGCTCAGAAAGCTTTGATGGGTTCTCATCTCATTCTCAGTAAAAGTCAACATTTGTTTGGGGGCCTATATGCTCCCAAGAAATTTCCTCCACTCCTTAACATCTCTGGTCTCATCCCCTACTGCTTTTCATCTACCTCACTCCAGTCATTCTGGCTTCTTTGAACACCCCATGCAAGTCCCTGCCTCAGGGTTTTTGCAATTGCTGATACCTCTGCCCAGGCACTCTTCCCTTGGGTATCTTCATGAATAATTCCCTGGTCTGCAGATCTCTGCAGATATTACAACTCTTAACCCTACCACCAGTCTTCCTTATGTTCTTTTCCTACTTTCCTTACTTCAATATTTTCCATAATTTTTTCACCAATTAACTTATTATATACTTTTCTTATTTATTTGTTTGTTTGTCTAATTACCCCCTCTCCCACCCCTTGCAAAGTAAACCATGAGTGCAGGAATTTTTGTCTTTTTTTTTTCCACTGTTTACCCCCAAAGCCTAGAATGATGCCTGGTATGCACTCAACATTACTTGTTGAATGGCTGGACAATTGAATGTATAGATGAATGGTAATAGCAGAGTCTTCCTTTCAGGATATGGACAATTGAATATTGTATACATGCCTCTAAATTGCTTTTCTAAAAACTGTTAAAATTACTCATCAGGGGTATTGGTTACAATTCTGAGTTTTCTCTCTTCTGACCCTCAAAAATACTCCCATCTCAACTCCTTCTTTATATTTGAAAATAGATACAACATATGTCTATTGGAAAAGAATCTCCTCCTATTTTCCTCTGTGCTTCCCCACACAACTAAAGTCTTGCACCTGGGTAGGAAATAACCACAGTTATGTGAATATCTATTTCTTTTGTATGTTCTAACCTTCACAAATAGAGTGTTAAATCAACTATTGCTTAGAGAGTAAATGAATAATTTTTGTAATAGAATTTCCTGAGAAATAGTGGAATTTAAATAGAAACAAGTATTTTGAACCAAAATTAGAAGTGTAAGAAAATGTACAAGCAATGATTGAAAGGAGTACTACTTCTTGACTGTAGTTTTGTTTTTTATCATGTAGCAGAATTTTTTTGCATGTGTTCATTTAATTATAGTCTTTAATGAAATGCATAATATGGCATGCCCTTGAGATAGAAATGTTTTGTTTCTATTTGACCTCAAAAACTTTGTTTACTGTTGGCAAAATAAAATGAATCAAAGAAGAATCAGACTGTACAGTTCAAGAACTATGGAAATATGGGAATACTAGTAGAATACATTAGAATACCATTTTACACTTCACAAAACACATAGAAACAACAGATATTATCACTGAAGAATCAGCTAGTAAAACTTCCTCATTTGAAAGTAGTTGAACTTGAGACCCAGAGATAGGGAAGTGTTTGGCCCACTGTCTAGATCTTTCATGTAGATTATCTCATTTGATGATCCAAATAACCTTATTAGGTATGCTGAACTGGTATCTTTATCCTTAATTTATAAACAAGGATTTTGAGGATCAAAGAAAGAACATGATTTGTAGAAAGGTCATCAGTTTAAAGGAATGAACCCTTTCTATTTTTGACTCTCCCTTTAAGTGTTTCTTCATAACCTTGGCCAGGTTTCTTCCCCATTATTGGTTTCAATTTCATCATTTGTAATCTAGAGAAGTAAAAATGAATGATGTTCTAATCTTCTTATGCTATAATTTTACAACTTTGTCACTGTAGTGCAATCAGATCTTGATTCCAATTATGTCTGGCCTCAAACCCACCACAGTTCATGCTACCATTTGCCTCTTTGTGCCTGGAGCAGATGGATCCTTATTTTACTGGGGAAATAGATCTAAGTGAGGCACTGCTGATACTTGTACCTGAAGGCTCCTAACTTAAGCTTGAATTGGGATCCAACAAACCCTTTTTTGTTTTTAATGAAACCAAACAATCATCTTCAAATATACTGCCCTTGACCCAGGTGTGATGAGTAGCTGATACAAAATCCCTCTTTGCAATGGAGTAGGTAAGCTTCTGCAAAAACAACATTTTCACTTTCTAATGAAGAAAGAGGCTGTTATTTCAGCTCCTTATCTGAAGAGACGTGCCCTGACTTCAATTTGTCTACACAAGAAATGTCCCAAACTTGTAGAGAATTTTATAAGAGTTTATTTGGGCTAAACTGACAACATGTGCAGGACAGCAAGATCTCAACTGCTCCTGAGAATAACAGTTTGGCAGCTGTTTTTATGCATTTGAAATTAAGGAAGGAAGGGAAGATTATATGAAGGTGGGGAAAAGCAAAGCAGGGGTTAGTTGACAGGATAGTAAAGGAGCTTATGAGTTCTCTTGAGGGTGGTCACCTGTTAGAAGGAGGGATCTGCAAGAGGCATTTCAAAGAGGTATTAACCTAGATACACAGAAACAATGGACAGGGCTTTCTTAAGGCAAAGAGATAAGTAAACATAAAAGTTATATGTCTGGGGTATGACTACTCACCATGACAATGCCCAGGTAGTAATTTATGATCAGCTCACCCTGTGAGCTGAACCCTCTTTTTTGTTTGCAACTAAAAAATTAGGATCAAAAGTAGAATATTTGGACATAAGGAACCAAAATTGTACTTCTTACAGGATACATTTGTATCCAGTTATTTCTTTGGGCATTTCAACCCTGAGAAAATGTACACTTTGTCCAATAAATGTCTAGTCTAGAAGAATCTTTAATTTGCCCCTAGTGCTCCATCCTCATCTCTTTCTGCTGGTATGTACAAGGTAAGCAGTCTGCCTAGATACCATCCAATCTGGTTAGTCCTCAATTATTCTGCAGTTTTTTTGTGTCTTTTTTGTTGTTTTTTTGTTTGTTTGTTTGCTTGTTTTTACCATCTAGAAGCTGTTGGTGCGGACTATGTAATATGGTTGGCTTTTATTTGCAACATATGCCTTTCTCTCTCCCACACTAGATTGCCACTCCTCAGAGGTACCCTCTTAGTTCTCTCCATGATAGCTAGTCCTCACACATGAATTTATTTATTCATCCACTTAGCATTTACTAAGCAGTCATTGTAAACTAAGGCATTAAGCTAAAGGCTTATTTATCTTATTTAATCCATATAACAATCATTTAAGTAATCAGTATCATATCCCCATTATACATTTGAAAAACTGAGACTGTGTATAGCAGGAAAAATAATTTTACCTCTACCCTTCTAGGTTCTTGGCTGAGACCCCTTATAATAAAAGACAAATTAATAGGGAAAAAAGCACACAGATGTTTAATAACATGGATATCTCCTGTAAACGTAGGAGAGACCCAGGAAAACTGAGTATCTTCCTCCCATATAGTCCAAGCTCCCACCTTAAATACCATCACCAACTAATGGCAAAATAAAGACACTGAGCAGGGGAGAACCAGGTTTTCTGACAAAGTACAGCAAAGGAGGCAATTTTGTTATGCAGTTTTAAGTCCATGCCTTCTCCATTGATAAGAGTTTCTCCAGATCTAGTCATCTTCCTCTTCCTTGTACAGAGAGGAAGACACCCTTACAAATGAAATTTCTCCCATAAATGCAAATGTCTCTGACAAAAGGGTAACCAACTTTACTTGGTTTTCAGAGCTTCTCTCATGTCTGCTTTATAATAATAATAATAATAATAATAATAATAATAATAATAATAAATCAGCCTAAAATAATCTTTATTCTAAAGAGGCATATTGTGAATAGAACAGATTCTGTTCCCTTTCACTTCTTTAATACCCTTACATCTTATTTTCCCTACATCTCTTTCACTTTTTTAGCTTTGGGTAATTCTTATCAGTGTTTTATATCAATTAGCATTTGATTCAGCTGCCTAACACACACAAAAATCCAAATTACTACTGACTTAAGCAAGAGGGAAGTTTATTTTTTTCTCTCACCTAAAATAATTTCAAGACTAGGCCCACTTTTCTTTTCCACCAAAGATTGTGTTTCCCTGGCTGGAGCTGAAATACTGAAGATGTCTCATGGAAGCACAGCAGAGCAGACCAGCGTGGGCCAGAGTAGACTGACACAGAATGGAGCAGACCAGTGCTGGACAAAGCAGACCTGTGAGGAGCAGAACAGTGTTGTCTAGCTGGAGAGGGCCCTTGGTGTCTGGCCCCATGGCCCCTCATATCTATTCTTTCACCCAGGGCCACCTCATAGTCTTGCTGTTTTCATAGTTCTGCTGTATCACAACTGAGTTATTTTGCACTGAATATATTAGTAGTTTCCTTCTTCACTGCACCACACATTGGGGATTCCTATTCTCAATGAATTGGCACCAGCAACCATTGGATGACAAAGCTTATGCTTTAAGCAAAAGAGAACCCAGTAAGAGTCCAAGCAGATTTTCACTTTTAGTGCGTAAGATTAAAAAAATAATAATTCCAGGACCAGACATCTGGGGCTGGAACTACCATTGTAAAGGTACCAGGAATCTTTCCCTTTTTCTTTGTCATTCTCCCAAAGTGGTCTAAGGTAGCTGCTGAAGCTCCAGCCCTTTCATCTGTGTTTCACTCATTAAAAGGAAGAAGGGAGCTTAGTCAATGAAGTCAGTTATCTTTAAGGAGACTTCCTGAATGTCCCACACACCACTTTCTCTTACATTACATTGGCCAAAACTTAGTCCTCTCACTTGTTCTCACTGCAAGGGAGGTTCAAAAATGCAGTCATTTAGTGAAGCACATTGACACACCCAACAAGTTTAGGGTTCTGCTACTAAGGAAGAAAAATAATGGACATTGACTTAGCAACTAGCCATGTTTACTACATTATTACTGAAGTAACTTGAGAAAGGTAAGAGGAGAATTAAAGGAAAAAAATGTCCAAAGGAGAGCTAGGGTCAATGCTATGGTCTTGCCTTTCTCCAAAGTCCTTTTCCTACATCAGGCTTATCACAGACCACCAGGTTTGTACACCTGTCTCTGAAAGTTTTTTAAAAATCTCATTTTGTTAGCAAAAATATAATGATTTCCACATTCGTGAGCATTTGACACTTGTGGTAATAACCTGACACTTCTCTGCCCTTGAATTAACTGATGACCTTAATGCATTTAAACATGAGTGAAAAATAGAGAATAGATAGCTGAGTCTGTAGTTTGTGAGTTCCTTTGTTGACTCATGGCTTTATAATTCAATCTGTTACCTTTTGCCACTGCTCATTCTTATGATGTATAAATGAAAGGTGACTACTTACAAATGAAGGAAACAATGGTTCAAGCATAACTTATTCCAGAACATTTGAGCACTGCATTGCAGTGTTCCTTTTTCTTGGAAAGAGGTTATTTTACTTTACTATTTATAACTAAGGCATTGTGCCATTTTTTGTTGGAGATTTTAATCATATGCTGATGCATAGATAGTTGCCAAACTGCTAAGATATTAATGAAGAATCCAAGTTGGAGTCTCAGAAAACTTGAAATTGTGTGATACAGAAGGGAAGCTAGTTTCAAAGCCTACTCATATGTAGCCATATTCTTTTTTGTTAGTCAAGAAAGGATGCCTAAACCACTCTAGTATCCTGCCCCTAAAAGAAACAGAGTAGCTACTGAGCTCTAAATAAATGAGATTGACATTTGCTTTCAGATTTTGTATTTGAAATTGTCTTCCTATTTAGTTTGTTCTTTCTGTATTAGTAGGTATTGTAAGGACAGGAAAAATGCCTTTCTTTTTCTTTGTTGTGGCCCTGCACAATTTATGAGAAGCACCTTGTAATTAAACCCCAAGATTGTTAGCTCCTCTGTTCAAACAGCCCCTCTGTTCAAACTGCAAGACAAAATAAGCTACTTATAAGGCTACATTCTTTTTTTTTTTTTAAATATATTTTATTGATTTTTTTACAGAGAGGAAGGGAGAGGGATAGAGAGCTAGAAACGTCGATGAGAGAGAAACATCGACCAGCTGCCTCCTGCACTCCCCCCATCAGGGATGTGCCCGCAACCAATGTACATGCCCTTGACCGGAATTGAACCTGGGACCCTTCAGTCCGCAGACCGACGCTCTATCCATTGAGCCAAACCGGTTTCGGCTATAAGGCTACATTCTTGCATTTCCCCTCCTCCCAGCTGTTTTCAGAACTCAGGGGTAATTTGCACAAAGGAATCTCTAGTTAGTAGAAAGTTCTCTTCACACCTCCCCTTCAAACTCTTCATAACCTTTTCTCTAAACATGCTTTATAGGCTTTGGAAAAATACTGATAAGACACCTCCCTAGGACATCTGCTGACTGTCTCCTGTAAAGCAAACAAGCTAACTTTTCTAGACAAACCCCCTGGTATCTGCTCAACTTTAACCCCAAATCCTCTTCCCCTTCTTGTCACCTACCAACAGCAGCCATTATTCTTTAAACATGGAAGCCATTTTTTTTGTTCCCTTCCCTGTATTAACTAGCAGTACTTGGCCCGTTCTCTTTGTGGAGAGTAAAGTACACTTCCTCTCTGCATCTCTTCTTTTAGTTGTGAATTCTTTCACAGCCCATGTCACCAGCCAAACGCTAACCGATATGTTAAAATAATTGTTCTTTTCAAGAGTGGGGATGATCATAGTTTTTATTGATGCTCTTCTTTAACTTAACACACCTTAAATTGAAAGAGTTCTTGAATTCTTATACCCACATCATCTTTTATATTTTAAAACTAAATATAGTTTGTTATTTGTTTTCAGAAATAGTCTAAAGTTGTATGGTGATTCTGGCAATTCAAAGACATTTCCTAAAATGCTTCTCCATTAAGGCAAATAACTATTATATGGATTCATTAAAAGTGAAGCCTAAGCATAACAGCAAAACTGAGCAAACTACAGTAGTATGCCCCTCAATAGCATAATTTTAAAAGAACTGAGTTGAATCTTTTGTATCCTATGAGCTCCTTATTTATGGGAGCCCTCTTCCTTTTAAGGAAGCAGAATTTTCACAGCTTGCCTTGCCCAGCTGTGAATTCCTGCTTCAAAATATTGTTAATCCTCTACAGAGGATATTTTTTCCATTGGTTTTCAGAGAGAGTGGAAAGAGTGAGGGAAAAGAGAGAGAGAGAAAGAGAGAGAGAGAGATGTGAGAGAGACACATCAATTGGTTGCCTCCCGTATGTGTCCAACTAGGGCCCAGGGATCGAACCTGCAATCCAGGCCATGCCCTTGACCAGGAATCAAACCTGCAAGCCTTCGTTGTGTGGGCCAATGCTCTAACCACTGAACCATGTCAGCCAAAATAATGTTTTTGATGCAATTTTTCCGTTACATAAACCATTTACTTGCTTTTACCAGGCTTTAATTTGGTGGCATACCACAGATTCTCAGATCTAGGATATTTACTATGCAGAAGCTGGACAGAGGATGGATACTAAACTGCTAGTGTTTAGTCATGCACTGAGCTAGTCGTACATATGGTTCTCCGCCTACTATTCTCTGTTCATTGTTGTAGGTATTGGCTCCTGGGATCTAATTAGTGCAATGATTTCTTCTGTAAGAGGTGCTAATCCCATGCATTGTATCTGGCAAAAGTAGAACTGCACAGCAGTATCTAAATTCAAAAATTTCTATTTCCTATTTAGATACAGCTGGAAGTCAAGATTTAATTGTATGAGGGCAGGTAAAGTCATAATTCCTCATTACTTACTTTGCTCCATGGTCTTTCTTTTAAACCCAAACCACTAATGCTACTTCTAGTTCTCAGGTTGGTATTCAGTCTTTAGTGGGTGGTATCAGGACTGAGGAAATCAGAGTGATTTTCTCATTTGTGGTTCACTGAGAAATCCTCAGAGCCTCTGTTCACACCATTACTGACACCTCCAAACACAGAGCAGGTTGACAGATAATATCTGCAGATAACGTGGTATTTCTGAGTAGGTAAAATAATTTGAGATTGCACTTTCCAAAAGGATTTGTTACTGGAATAGGAATGTTTCCTCCAATTGCTTGTTGCCCATTTATTCATTTACTTATTTGTTCAACAACATTTATTGAATATCTATTACATACCAGGGACTGTTCTAGGTGCTAGGGACACAGCAGTGAGCAAGACAGCAAGGGCCTGGCATTTATAGAACTCATATTTCTGTGCAGGAGACACAATAAGCAAGGGAATTTCAGATGGTAGTAAGTGCTATAAAGAAAATAAAACATATAACAAATACATAAATGGAAAGAAGTGTGACTTCTGACACTGGTTAAATGTACTCATCTGGGCCTTTTAGCACATCAAAGAGGTGTTCTGGAGTTTCTTGTGTACGTTTCTAAATTTCCCTTGAAAAATGAGAAAGTAGATAAGAGTTGATCACGATTCCAGTCTTAATGTGTGCCCACCATTCCTATTGAAAAACAGAAGCCATAAGTTCAGCAATGGGATGAAAATTAGTAGTGTCAGAGCAGACACAATCTATTAACTAGCTATTTAATGGTAGACATAGTGAAACAAAGATGCCTTTACCAAACAAGTGAGTCTGCTCCTATGCTCTTGACCTAGAAAGCTATTGTCAGTGACTGCCACAATTTTTTTTGTAAAAAATGGGATTGCTGTTGTTACAGAATTTGCCAGGTGACTGAAAAATACACAGAAGTACTTGGAGATACAGGAAAAACCCACTTATTTTCAGATGTTTCACATGTACTAGTACACAGACTCAGGGGGTCAGTTCTCTAAATCCTGAGTAAGCCAATATGGAGGAAGCTTTCTCTTTATACCTTTTGGTTTCTTTGTCTCCCATATATGGATCAGACTTATTCATTCACTTATTTGTTCAACAACATTTATTGAATATCTATTACATACCAGGGACTGTTCTAGGTGCTAGGGACACAGCAGTGAGCAAGACAGCAAGGGCCTGGCATTTATAGAACTCATATTTCTGTGCAGGAGACACAATAAGCAAGGGAATTTCAGATGGTAATAAGTGCTATAAAGACAACAAAACATATAACAAATACATAAATGGAAAGAAGTTTGACCTTTTGCGGGCTTTGCAATAAGCCCTGTGTGTTGGGATGGGAGCTGTGAGACCACACCTAAAGGCCTGGCCTGGGGCCAGCTCTGATAATTCTCTCCAGGGGTTGTATATTGTTCATAGTTTATGGCCTCTGTAAAATGTGAGTATTTAGGTAAACAGGTCTTACAAGACCAGATAATTAAGGAAGGGGCAGTGACTAGACTATAGGCTATTAAAAATGTGCATTAGGTTACTGGCACAGATTCAGATTGCTAGCCCTTCCCCAAATGTCTTATTTTCCCCATCATCCCCCCCACTTGATCCTTAAGCTGATTTTCAGCCTTGGGGATTCAATAAAAGACTCAAAGTTAGGGAGTAGGGTGTTCAGCAGCTCAAGTCATTTTTCATCTTCATTGCCCAAGGGATTGCAATGGCAGTCCAGAGATCTGGTCTGGAGTAACATCTGGGACTTCAAGGCTTACTGATTCTCTCTATTAGCTGTTCTAAAACCTATTGGCTTTCTTAGAGGAAAGGAGAGGGAGTCCACACAGGTTTCTTCATTTTCGGCTTTGGAGCAGTTGGAGTGGTGAGAAGCACATCTCAGGGTCCCATCTATTACTTCTTCAGTTGGCCCATTGTCCTTGCTCTGCTCATGTCTGGCTCTGAATCCTTTCAGGGAAAATGCGCGTTGGCGGGCTCCTCTGAGTACTTCCATGCTGAGGAGGGATGAAGTATTCCTTCAGAACCAAGAGATCCTTGCTCTCTGTCAGAGGGATGATGAGGCCTGGGCACAGAAGGAGGTGGGCTTGTGACCTGGCAGAGACAAACTGTATTATACAATTTAGTATTATTGAGCAATTAGAACAGCAAGAGTTACAACAAATGGTCTGGTGGAAGGCAAAGAAAACATTTCAGTTCTAATAACTCCTATTGAAATAGAATTAGTCTCCTTAAAATCACGCTTATGTTTATTAAAGAGCCCAATTAAGACAATTTATCTTTTGCATTCCATTTGGCCTGATTGTTTGCATAAACACAAGAATGGTAACTGACCGCCTTTGCTGGAATTTCATGATTGAGTTTCAGTGTGCCCCGCAGGGCAGGGAAGCCAAGCCATCCAGCTACCATCAGACCTGCCTGCAGTATCTGCTGGGTTAGGTGAATTCCTCACCTGAAGTGGCTCCACCCAGACCCATGCCCTTGGTTTCAAGGCCCATCTCAGCAGCCCTCCTACTCATTGTTGCCTAGAGTGCATAGGGATTCTGCAGGAACACAGAGGTGCCCTCATTGCTCCCCCTTCCACTCTGGCCAACCACCAGCAGTGTCAGGGTATGGGCCTGATGCTCCAGCGCCGTCCATTTTCATGGCTACCAAGAAAGATACCAAGCTTTCTCCATGGCACTCTTATTGGCTTCAAGTCTTCAGAGTCCAGACAGAACGCTTTAAAACATGATACTCCAGTCAAAGTTTTCGGTCAATAAAACCACCATTGGAAACCGGGCTTATTGAATTTATGCAAAGAAATGCATTGCCATGATTCATTCATTAAGAATTGCCACATTTCAAAGGGATCATATAGGGAGAAAAATATACTAACTTGCTTTAAGATCTGATTTTCCTTGCCAGTCCTTTCCATGGACTCTTCAGAAGATGTAATATTTTTCCAAATGCATTATAACAAAACAGTAACTGTCTCCAAATGACAAGAAGAAATTTAAAATGACACGGTTATGGATTTCATTATAATGCAGATGACATGGAATGTTGTCCTTTCTGTAAAACCTAACATTCTATAATATTATAACTAATAACCATTAGTTATAACTGTATTTGACAAAGGTTCCTATGTACCTTCAGTATAAAACTTTCTTTCATGAGAGAAGAAAACAAACATTCGAGGCATTTCAGAGCCTGTTGGGATGATCTAAAGTCAATTCTAGATCAAGAGAAAGTTTTTGTTTTTGTTTTTGTTTTTTAAATTCAAACCCTTGAAGGATTGTCAAACTTGATTTTACCAAAAGACTAAATATTAAAGTGTATTAGACAGGAACATAGGCTAGCAAACTTCAGTTCCTATGGTTAAAAGATAGTCTTTTTTTATTTATTAAATACCTGATTAACCTTTTGCACTCGGATGTCGAGTGTGACTCGACATGGTTAGCATTAGAATAAAGGAATCTAGAAAAAAGCAAGCGAGTGCAAAGGGTTAATATAACATAATTATTTTACTAGAAAAGAACTAACCAAAGTAAGGCTTATTTTCTAACTTCATTTGTCCTTGGGTATGGACAGCAAATGACACTAATTGGATTTCTCCCATCAGTCTCCCTGAGTACTTTGGCATAAGCTATTTACCCTCTGTTTAAGGAGGCAAAATGCAAATCATTGACTCCTAAGTGTCCTTGGTTTAGGGAAGACAGAGTTTTCTAGATGGTTGCAAACTGCTGTTTTAATATCTCAGCTTCCGTGTTCTCCTTGTTCTGGCTTACTGGCCTGTATCATTTAATCAATTTCCTTTTAACATTTCTTTTTATAAATTTCTTATAACTTCCACGGACATTCTTACAACTTTCAAAAACATTTTTACAACTTCCAGAAATAACTACCTTTAGAAACCACCTTCATTTTCCTTCAAAATGTATAACCATGTCTCAGTCCTTCCATTGAGTATTTCTACTCTAATATTTTTTCTTTCTATCATACCATTAGCAACTTGTACAGACCTTTTCTTTCTTTTTTCTTTAAAATGTATTACAATTCTTCACTTTTAGAAACCTTAATTTTTCAATGATTACCAAAAAGTAAACAGCCAGCATTTCTTAGATTAACATTTATGAACACACTTTAAACACACTCTTACTTTCAAAAAAATATACCTTCAACAAAGTACGAGACCTTCTGTAATAAAAGCTAAGAGCAGGTGAATTAAAACTTGTCTAGCAATCAATGTTTCAGGTTGTTTTTGTTTTGTTTTGTTTTGTTTTAATATTATAGATGTTTATTATTTAACCCAGCAGTGCTCTAAAGTCCTTAAGTTACCAAGGACTTCGGAAAATTATGTATAGGCATATGAGGCTGAAGAAAAGGCAGGGGGAGAAGGGAACAGGCCCAGCAGCCTGTTCCCAGGCCTCTAGCAGCTTGGATTTAAACTATTACATTCTTCATTAGAGATAATATCTAAGGTTACTGCTTTGGCTTCTGTTTCTGGCCCTCTGGGCCAGCCCTTTCCTAGGCCACTTGTTCTACAGTTGTGAACATTATGTTAGAGTTTTTTTGGTGTTTTTGTTTGTTTTGTTTTGTTTTGCCTTTCTTATTTTATGTACATAGATCTTCTGAGCCTTTTTTAACAGTTCTTCTGTACTTCTATCCTTCTAGTTCTTTAGCTTTGCAGTTTTCTTAAAGATGTCAGGCCAACTATTGGTGACAAAATGTAATTTATAATATTTCTTGACCCAACAGGTCCTCAGGGTCTGGCCCAGAGTACTTTCTCACTTGATCTTTTAGTCTTTGTAAAATTTGGAAGGCCCTTCTTCTTTGCTTTGCTGAATATTGAAGGCCTTATTTAGGTTCTGAGTCCCACTGGGGCTCCTGGGTTTGGAAATTTTACATATGCTGGAAGCACACCAGGGCCAGCCAGGTGCTCCCTTTCCAAGACAGCCATAGCTGACTTTCAAATCATTCCCCCTTCTTTTAGTCTAGCTAGTCAGTGGGTCTTCCAGTAGAGGTTTTAACTCTTTTTTTACTGCTCCAACTCCCTTCGCAGCCTAGAAAAGCTGGTTTCTGGTGGTGCAGTGTCCTCATGGAGGTTGGAGCAGGGCTTCTCCACCTTCCTCTGCTCCTGAGGGGTGATTGGGGCAACAGCAGCTGCTCACACCTGCTGGCACTGGCCCCACTCGCACCCACTGCTGGCATTGGCCCCAATTGCTCCTGCTCCACACCATCAGCCCGTGGGAGCAGCAGCAGCGGGAGCGGGGCTGCTGGCAGACAGGGGACCGGGGGTCATGGCGGGAGGGGCTAGGCGGGGGCGCGGAGGATGGGCCAAGACCCACCCCTGTGCCCACCGCAGCCTCACGACCCACAGTTCATTTCAAGGTGCAGGAATTTGTGCACTGGGCCCCTAGTATGAAAATAAAAGATATGTGATTAAAACTAACTACTGCTACTGCCTTTCCTTGTGTGGCAACCAGTGCTATTGTTATGAGGCACCACAGACTGAAAAGGATCTGGTGGCAAAGGGAGGCATGTAAAACCTTTTTCTTCAGGCTGAGTCCACCCAAAGCAGAAAAGCGAGTTTCATATCAAACCTCATTCAGACATTTGAAAAAGCAAATGGTATAAATTCTAATACCTTTCTAAGTGAACATTATCTCTTTTCTATCCAGTATTCATTGAAATATATTGCTACTTGTTATACTTTTCCTTATAATTCTAGAATAAGTCCCTGCAACTTCATTTAACAGTTATACCACTGTGTTGTTGTTTTTTCTTGTTTTACCAATGATAATGGGCCCCTTTGATGTTTCATACTAGAAAATATATATGTGCCATAAAAAGGTATCTATTAGAATGTAAGCTCAATAGAGCTTGAATTTTGTGGCTGTTTGGCTCACTGGCATATCCATAGTTTCTGGCACTTAATACTATGAATGAATGAATTAATTAATGAATTAATGAATGAATGAAAGAAAAGTTATATGTTTAAAATATGAATGAAATAAAAAGTACTTTCTCAAGCAAAGCTTAGCATTATTCACCAATAGTAGTCATGCCACATGGTATACTAGTAAGTTTTCTATTGTTTACAAATTAGTAGTAGTTCCTCATATCCTAAAGATTCTCCATTCAGGAAATTGCTCATTATTATCATTTCAATAGCACTGTAGCAGAGATTATTTTTGTCACTTTTATTCTCAGGGCTATGTAATGGAATCTTCAGCCAGTACATTTAAAATTTTGAAAATATCAGTATTTTCTTATATTAAGCAACTAGAGACCTGTTGCATGAAATTCGTGCATGGGTAGGGTCCCTAGCCCTGGCCAGCAATCAGGGCCAATTGGGGCCTTCCAGCTGCCAGCAGGGGCCTCCCTTTGTTCCACACCACTCCCTGGTAGTCAGCGCATGTCATAGCGAGCGATTGGTCTCCTGGTCGATTAACTCTTTTAGGTCAGGAACAGCTACCCCACTGAAAGATACTCTCTTGCCTGGCCAGTGTGGATCAGTGATTGAGTGTCCACCCATGAACCAAGATGTCACGGTTCAATTCCCAGTCAGGGCACATGCCCGGGTTGCGGGCTTGATCCCCAGTGTGGGGCATGCAGGAGGCAGATGATCAGTGATTCTCTGTCATCATTAATGTTTCTATCTCTCTATCCTTCTCCATTCCTATCCCTAAAAGCAATAAAAACATACATATATTTTTTAAAAAGATACTCTCTTATGTAAGGCTAACTAACAATCCTTCTCATTAGTTTGAATTCTAACTTCTTTCACATTATTGAACAGGCACATACATTTTTTTTTTTATATGTTTTATTGATTTTTTACAGAGAGGAAGAGAGAGGGATAGAGAGTTAGAAACATCGATGAGAGAGAAACATCGATCAGCTGCCTCTTGCACACCCCCTACTGGGGATGTGCCCACAACCAAGGCACATGCCCTTGACCGGAATCGAACCTGGGACCCTTGGGTCCGCAGGCCGACGCTCTATCCACTGAGCCAAACCGGTTTCGGCAATTTTTTTAATGTTTGGTATATTTTGGTCATATTTCCTACTTAAAAGTCAAATTACACATGATTGTGAATTTCTTAGGTAAACATTGTGCAAGTACATAATGAAAAAAAAGTAATGCTGGAAGAGGTCTCAATTTATTGCAGTTCCCCTACCTCTTAGACCCTTTAACACATTGCTCATTTCTTTTATTATTTTACTGCCATTCTTAACAAAATGCCTTTCTTCTTTGTACATTTGAATTAAGAGTAAAATGACAAGCAGCATGAAAAATGTATTAAAATTGCTTTCATTCCATCATCTGATAAAACCAAATCTACCTCTTGCCTTAACAATCTATTACTGACACTAATATATATGTATTTTGAAAATTCTAACATGTCTCTATTACTTCTCAGATTGTGTAGCTTATACAACATAAATAGAACTTTAATGACCTTCACTTTAAGAATTAATGCTCACAAAAAGAGCAATAATTATAAAATATTTAACATGCAATCCTATATAATAAAAGGGTAATATGCAAATCAACCAAACGGCGGAATGACTGGTCGCTATGACGCACACTGACCACCAGGAGGCAGATGCTCAATGCAGGGGCTGCCCCCTGGTGGTCAGTGCACTTCCAGAGGGGGAGCGGTGCTCAACCAGAAGCTGGGCTGATGGCTGGCAAGTGCAGCAGCGGTGGTGGGAGCCTCTCTTGCCTCCGCAGCAGCGCTAAGGATGTCCGACTGGCGGCTTAGGCCTAAGCCATCAGTCGGACATCCCCCGAGGGCTCCCAGACTGTGAAAGGACACAGGCCAGGCTGAGGGGACCCCCCCCCCACAAGTGCACGAATGTCGTGTACCAGGCCTCTAGTTTAGTATAAACCATTATATGAGTTGCATACATTATTTCATAATTTGCTCCATTGACATGTAGAAATCGTCTTATTAAAACCACTGTTCTTTTTATTCCTCCAAAATTCTTCTATATATATGTTTCCTACATTATCAACAATAATATGAGTATAACTTAACGTTTGTGCTTATTTGGCATATTCTTCACTCTTATGTCTGTCCTCAGGAAAATTATTTTAGGCATGATACAAATTTTGGTATAAAGGTATTACTGGCATTAAAAAATACTTTCCCACCCTGGCTGGTTTGGCTCAGTGGATAGAGCATTGGCCTGTGAATTGCAGGGTCCCAGATTCAATTCTCATTAAGGGCACATGCCTTGGCTGCGGGCTTGATCCCCAGTAGGGGGTGTGCAGGAGGCAGCTGATCGATGATTATTTCTCATCATTGATGTTTCTATCTCTCCCTCTCCCTTCCTCTCTGAAATCAATACAAAATATATTTTTAGCCCTAACTGGTTTGGCTCAGTGGATAGAGCGTTGGCCTGCAGACTCAAGGGTCCCAGGTTCGATTCCAGTCAAGGGCATGTACCTTGGTTGCTGGCACATACCCAGTGGGGGGTGTGCAGGAGGTAGCTGATTGATGTTTCTCTCTCATCGATGTTTCTGACTCTCTATCCCTCTCCCTTACTCTTTGTAAAAAAATCAATAAAAATATATAAATATATATATGTATATATATATATTTTAAATAATAAATAAATAAAATAAAAAATAAAAAAATACTTTCCCTATCACCAGTGGGACTTTCTCTGTGTACAAACAGGGAGCACAACATGCCATTATTTGTTTTAAAATTCTGTGACTACTATTAGACTTTTCAAAATTTATCCCAAGAAAATAATCTCCTATTCCTTAAGAAAATGTACAGAAAAATGTTCATTCTTTATTTATAATGGTTAAAAATGGAACCAACATAAATGTCAATTCATAAAATTGTAGGGAAGGAAAATTTTTCCCTTTACCTTTCTAGGTTCTTTTGTCTGGTCTGATAGTTAAACTGACTTAAGATACATTAACAAAAGAAAATCAAATTTAATTATCTATGTACAGGGGCCCCCGTGAGAATATGAGGCCTACAGAGAGTCAGGCAGAAAAGCCTTATATGTCTTTTTTTAAATATATTTTTATTGATTTCAGAGAGGAAGGAAGTGGGAGAGATAGAAACATCAATGATGAGAATCACCGATTGGCTGCCTCTTGCACGCCCCATACTGGGGATTGAGCCTAGAACCCGGGCATGCACCCTGACCAGGAATCAAACCCTGACCTCCTGGTTCATAGGTTGATGCTCAACCACTGAGGCACTCCAGCCAAGCAAGCCTTATATGTCATCTTGAGCTGAGAAGGGGATGGGGGTCTGTGACTTCAAAGCAAGGGGAGACAATTCACAGGAAGATAGACAGAACAAATGTTTAGTAACCAAATATGTGCCATGTCATGCAGAAACAACGGGACACAAAATGGAATTTGAACAAACAATGCCTACCAACCCCTCCCAGCTTACCACACCTAGCCTATATATACTCTTTGTATCGCTGGTGATAGTTCTCTTTCTGGACCAAGCCCTCTAAATTCTTTTAGGCAGTTAAGTGGGAGGTAGAAAGCTCTTCCTGAGTCTTCTGAATCTTGATTTTCTTAAACTCAAAATAATCCACATGCCAAAGTAACACATTTTATGGAGGCTCATTCTGAACCCTTTTAGGATCCAGAAAATCATGTTACATCCATGCTGTGAAATACTTCGTAGCAAGTAAAATGAAAATTATGACTATTGCATTCTTATCTGAAAAAATATATATATTACGGTGTAAAAAGCCAAATGCAAAATTGTATCTATATTATGATTACACGTATGTTAAAACAAGTTATGTATATACATGGGAATTGGAAAAGAGCAAGAACAATGAACACAGATAAGCCCTTAGAGTGGCAGAATAGGAAATTTTTATTTTAAAAATGTTTTTGCTGTTACTGTTATGAAAGTGTTTTATTTTTACCATATTTTGAAGTTTCCATATAACCACATTTCCCCTAACCAAGTGCTGATAATAATAGACTGTAATTAATGCATTGTTTTATTCTATTTAGCCTTTGGTGTTGAATTTGGGTAGCATTCATGGGCTGTTAAGTTTTATGACTCAATAATGACAGAACAGCTTCTTAAAGCCTAAGTGACCTCCAAATAGCTAAAAGCTATGTTTAGTGTTTCAGCTATTAAAGAATGAATAATACACTTCCTTCTTTCAGCTGGGGGATTTATTGGGGCAACTAAAACATGTAAAAGAGAATTATCTACATGTTATTCATTGTTCTATATCACATAGATAGAATGGGAGCTAAGTGCTGTACAGGAGCTTGACAAAATAAGTACATGATTACTCAAAATATGTATTGCTTTGTTACAAAATTCTAACTGGATTCAGCATATTCAAGTTTAATTCAATGGAACTTAATGTTTTCAGCCTTTTATCCTCTGACATTGGCATTATTTTAATCCTAGCTTATATACAAATATTCTCAATTGTTCTAGCACTGCAGCTTCATGCACAAGAACAGATAACTTTATGAATTAGTTTATTAGCATGCTTTTTTCCTAACTACATAGAAAATAACATGCCACAGTGTGTGGTAGGCAGAATAATGGCCTTAAGAAAGATGTTTATATCCTAATCCAAAGAATCTGTACCTATTTACCTTACATGGCACAAAGGACTTTGCAGATGTGATTAAGTTAAGGATCCTGATAAAGGGAATATATCCTAGGTTATCTGGATAAATGGAATGTACACAAAAGTGCTTATAAAAGGGAGGCAAGAAGGTCTTAGAAGGAGATGTAAGGATGTAAGCATAGATTAGAGGAGAGCACTTTGAAGATGCTACACTGCTGGCTTTGACCATGGAAGAAGGAGCCATGAGAAAAGGAAGCTGAAAAAGGCAAAGAAATGGATTTTTCCCCAAGAGTCCTCAGAGGGAATACAGCCCTGCTGACAAGATGATTTTAGCCTGTTGAGATCCATTTCAAACTTCTGACCTCCAGAACTTTAAGATAATAAATTTGTGTTTTAGCCACTAATTTGTGATAATTTATTACAGCAACAATAGGAATCTAAGACAATGTATTTCATTCATAACGTGTTCCTGAAAAGCTCATGCAAATCTCGTGTGTGTGTGTGTGTGTGTGTGTGTGTTATTGTTGAAAGTATTACAGATGTCCCCTTTTCCCCCCTGTTGACGTCATCTACCCTACTCTTGCCCCATACCTAGGCCTTCCCCACACTATTGTTTGTCCATGGGCTATGCATATATGCATATAAGTTCTTTGGTTAATCTCTTCCCACCTTCCCACCCCCTTCCCTCTGAAATACATCAGTCTGTTGCATGTTTCAATGTCTCCGGATCTCTTTTTGTACATCAGTTTATTTTGTCCATTAGATTCCACAAATAAGTGAAATCATGTGATATTTAGCTTTCTCTGAGTGGCTTATTTCGCTTAGCATCTTATTATCCAAGTCCCTCCATGTTGTCTAAAAAGATCAGGTTTTCTTACAGCTTCATAATATTCCATTGTGAGGAATCTAAACAAAGTTTAGGTTTGGGTAGTAAATTAGAAAAGAGGCAACAAGTTCTGTTTATACAGGCACTTTGGCTCTGGATTCCTTAACTCTAGTGATAAAGGTGTGTCTCCAGTTGCAGAGAGGGCATCTTTTGCATGGGAAATTGACCTCCTGCTTTCAGAGGGATGGAGAAAGAGAGATGTCAGACTGTTATAGCATTGAAAGTTTCTTAACCTAAATTTTAAATAATCAATATGCTTTTGTGGGATATTTTGGGACAACCTACCTTGGGCCTCAACAAAGCTCAAGAACAGACCCAATTTTAAGGCTGAGACAACTTTCTTGTGAAAATCTACCCAATACTAATACTTTTTGTATACTTACATTGTTCTAACACACACACACTCACACACACACACACACACACACACACACACACACGCACACAAGTTATAATACTCCATATAAAATCACAAATGTTGGCTAGACAGCATACAAAAGTATGAGATTCTGGATTTTTAAGCCTAGAATGTGGATTGAGTATTTCAGAACTTCAGGGAGTCACTGAAATATTGGTGGTAGTGGTTTTGTGTGTTCTCTTGTGTTTCTACTTTTTGAGGAAATCTTAACCCCTGGGTACAGAAAGACTTGACTAGGTTTAGCTCTAAGGTCTTGAAGCTTGCCTCTGACAGTGAAATTCCTAACAACTAGGCAAATCAGAACGAGATGGGGCTCTCATATGAATCAATGCTTACTGAATCAAAGGATTGTGGAGGGGTGGGCAGAAGTCATGATTAGGAAGCTTAGGAAGCTCTTTCTAGCAGTTAGAATTGAATTCCCTTTAAGTGTAGCCTGGGAACATATTCAACTGTGACCTCTCCATTACTCTAAGGAAACAAAAGAAAAAAAAATTTCCATAGCTCTAGGTTTCTACCCCAAACTAGCAAAGGTCAAAGTTTACTACTACTCTAACTAATTTCATGAAAATAATATGTGTTTACTGTATAGGAAACAATCTCCAATTTGTGCTATTGCTGCACTGTGAAAGAAAATGCAGTAATCCCAGTCAGTGTGGCTTAGTGGTTGAGCATTTACTTATGAACCAGGAAGTCATGGTGAAGCATAGTAATGATCCCTCCTTAGGGAAAATTGCTATTTGAAACTGCTGTTTTGAAGTTCTCTGCTATTTCTTGCTAGTCCCTTGTTCCATAAGTCAACTCTGTTATTTTTAGACTATCTCTTATTCTGTAAAAATAACTTTGTTTTTTTTAGCTTGAATAATAGAAAAGATAAACTTAATTGTCTGACCTTGCAAGCTAGCAATTTAAAAGGGCTGATATGCTGATACTGATAATAATTCCCATATTCTCATGCCAAGTGTTTGTTCATTATGTATCCAAGGTTACAGGTGTCTGTATAAATATGATATGTACTCAAGGTTGCAAGTTGTCTGTATAGATATGACAGGTGTTTATTAGATATGATATATACTCAAGGTTACAAGCTGTTTACAAAAATAACTTACACAAAGACCTAGAAGTATATATAAAGGGAATACTCCTTCCTGTGTTTGTTCAGAATTTGATAGAGGTATTCTGCTCTGAACCTGCGTGCAATAAACGACTCCTAATTAATTGGCTTGTTAAGGCGTCTTGTATCTAGCTCGCTGATTGACAATACAACAATGGTTCGATTCCTGGTCAGAGCACATGCCTGGGTTGTGGGCTCGATCCCCAGTGAGGGGTGTGCAGGAGGCAGCCAATCAGTGATTCTCATCATTGATGCTTATATCTCTCTCTCCCTCTCCCTTCCTCTCTGAAATCAACAAAAATATATTTTTTAATTCTTTAAAAAAAAAAAAAGAAAATGCAGTGAGAAGACTCTTGGAACATTCAGCAAGTACTAGTTATAGACTTTATTTTACTCAAAAATTGTCCTGAATGTGGAGTCAAAATAGGAATTAGTGAAAGTGGGAAACCAAAGTTCAAAAACTTTGAAATATATAGCTACTTCAGTTGTTTTATGGTTTTCCTACTGCAGTTTATTAATTGGGCTACTACACATATATCTGCAACTCTTCTTGAGCTAAATAAGAAATTGGTCAATTACCTAACACTTTAATTTTCTAGTATCCCAAAGGATACATAGCTTATCTCATGATTCTTCAGAAATTCCTTTTCAATTTGTAATGGCAAAAATCAGGTCGGTGGGAAGCGACAAACCAAATGCACTCACAGGTTCAGAAAAGGGCTGTTTATTCACACCGATGCTGGCTCAGCAGAGTCCCCTCCAGAGGCTGAGCGCCCAACAAATGCAGTGGGGTTTTTGCCTTATGTACATTCGTAGGTTCTTTGTCTCCCATATATGGCATATGTGCATATTCTAGACATTCTTTCTACGTTACATGCTAAGCTTCCAGGTATCTGTTGCAGTTTGGGGAGGAGGGGTGGGCACCACAAGCAAACAGAGCTCGGACTCTCCATGCTGGCTGAACCCCTCTAGAAGCACAGGGCAGGTGGCCCACCACTCCCACTTCTAAGCTCACATGCTGCCCACCCTCCCACGGTTGCCCATGCTCTTGGCTGTTTCTCCCACGGCATTGCACCCGCCACTCGAAGCCTACAGCCTGGGCCCTGGCGTGCGGTGAGGGCCTCGGTGGGGCCCAGCAGCCCCAGCCCAGGAGGATGCGGCCCAGGGAGCTGAGCAAGGCCCCAGCTCCAACCCTCTGGGGCCCTGGCCTCTGGAGCTGCCACCACCGCCGCCCTGGAAAGATATGACTTCCAAGCAGCATTCTGACTAGATTCCCCACAGTGTCTTAGGTGATGAGGGAAGCAACCTGAGACAGCAGAAGCTTGACCAACAGCAGGCCCTGCTGGAGCAGAAGCAGAAGAAGCAAGCGAGATTATAGAATCTGAGGTGTGGTTAGGTGCTGCAAGCAGGGAGGGGGCTTGCCATCTCAATTTCATTGGCAAATGAAGAAGTTTGGACCATTTGATAAATGTGTGCCGTGTGTCAGGCCAGGGATCTGGAGTAGGAGAAGGATTGCTGAACACCAACCTCATGCTGATTTTCATTAGTGTAACTTGTTAGGGCAATTTGGAAACATGACTTAGAGGTAGCAGTATAAAAGAAAGATTTGTCTGCTGCTGTATCACAGATTCAGCCTCTATTACATAGTCTACTTGTTCATTTATTTCCACAAATAAGAATTTTGAGACCTATTGTTGGCTGCTAGTAAAACATATCTCAGATTATGGTTCAAATCATACGTTCTTTCTTATTTTTAAGTTAATATTTTCTTATTTTAATTTTTATGTTAAGTTTATTGAATTATAATTTATATATAATAAAATGTACCCATTACTAAGGTGCAGTTTAATGAGTTATGACAAACACATGCAACCATTACTGTAATCAAGCCAAGCTTCCTGCCCAACCTGGCAGGCCCTGCCTCTGCTCAAGGCTACAAAGTTTCAATTATAGAAAATAAATAAATCCCAGATACCTGCTTCCAGCCGGCCCTGGCCTCCACTCAAGGAGGCGCTAAAAAAAAGAAAGAAAGAAAAAAAGGAGGGGAGAGAAACCAAGATGGCGGCATAGGTTAAACACCTAACCTGCAGCCTGGCACAACAATTTCAAAAATACAACTAAAAGTCAAAACGGACATCATCCAGAACCACAGGAAAGCTGGCTGACTGAAATGCCCACAAACAGAAGAAAAGAGAAAACCACAAGGAAAATCAAAGGAGCCATAAAAGCCTGAGGTATGGAGACATGGGCGGAGACACAGGCGCACGCGCCTGCGGGGAGGACAGAGCCGGAGAGGACGGGGCAACTGAGTGCCTGGCCGGCGTTCTCTAGCAGGAAGGGGATAATAGCTGCAGATTGCACTGAACCCCAGCTCCGACTGCACTGAACCCCAGTTCCGGGCGAGACCCTGGGAAGCCAGGCTCATACTGAGGGAATCTGGGCTGTAAGGCGGAAACGCAGAGGAGCAGCGAAAGGCAGAGCTCCGGAGGCGCGCACGGGAATGCGCGCAGAGAATGGTCTGTTGACTGTGCCACTGAATTGCCCTAGTGGGAAGGAGACAAAAGTTCTAGACTGTGCTGAGCCCCAGTTCCGACTACACTGAAACCCAGTTCCGGGCGAGAATCTGGGAATCCAGATTCATTGGGAGAGAGACTAGACTGTTTGGCAGCGGGCGAAACTCCAGGGCGCCTTTCTCTCAGAGGTGTTTGCAGGGAGTACAGAGGGACACTGAGACCCAGGAACCTCATAGGGCGGGGCTGACGGGAAGCCAAGGCTGTAGGCTCCACCCTGAAACTCCGCCCCATCCAAGCTGAGCACGAGGCTTTTACAATTTTGCAAGTCTAGTTGAATAAGGCTGTCTCCCAGCATAGACACAGCTGATCCTCACAGCCAATTGGACTGGAGGTCAAATCCTCCCAGTGTACCAACAACAATCAAGGCTTAACAATACCAAGAATTTGCACTCAGCCCACAAAGGGGGGTACCAAGAGCGACCACCTAGGGAGATTGGGGAAGCTGAGCTACCGGACCCTATAGGTCACTGACCACACAAAGCCACTCCATCAACATAGGGAGGCAGCCAAAATGTGGAGACACCGAAGCAGGTCACGAATAGAAGGGATGGAGGAAAGTAAACTAATGGACGACACAGTGTTCAGAACCACATTTATAAGGTTACTTAAGAATCTTCTGGAGGACCAAGATGGTGGCATAGGGCAGACGCCTGATTGTTGCCTACCATAACAATTTTGAAACTACACCTGGAAAACAGAGCAGATACCATCCAGAACCACTGGAGGGGTGGCTGAGCAGATGCTCTACAACTAGAATAAAAGAGAGGGGGATGCGGGATGATGCTGATGCCGGTGAGCCAAAGATCACACTTTAAGAACTACGGCTCTGGTGACACAATGGCGGCCTGGAACATGCTCGGCATGGTTCCCCCGGTAGTATCTGGATGAGGGGACGGCTCCACTCGCTGCCGAGCATGGACAGACGAGCCCCTGGGGGACATAAGGTGGGAGACTCCACGCTTACTGCCCTCCGAGTCATTCGAGAATCTCTGCGCCCCGGAAGCGGACAGGTGTGCATGCCCGGTGACCGGCTGCGCTGCAGACCAGAACGCTGTCGCAGTGACCTCGGACCAGCCCGCCGCAGCACACCGGGCGCACTGGAGCCTCGCCGAGCCCACTGCCCAGCGAGTTCCGTGGCAGTGGCCCCGGAACTTTGAGAAAATGGCCGGAGGAATTGCTGAGAAGGAATTGACCGATGGGAGTTGGGATCAGGAAGACGAGGCCCCGCTGGGTCCCGGGTCCAGGTGAGGCCACGCGCCCCAGGGTCTGGGCGAGGCTGGGACCTGGGCCAGGGTGAGGCTGAGTCCCGGGTCCAGGTGAAGCTGCAAGCCCCTGGGTCCGGGAGAGGCCACGCGCCTCTGGGTCTGGATAAGACTGGGTCCCGGGTCTGGGTGAGGCCGCGCGCCCCTGGGTCTGGGCAAGGCTGGGACCCAGGCCCGGGTGATGCTGGGTCCCAGGTCTGGGTGAGGCCACGCACCCCTGAGTCCATGTGAGGCCGCACCCCTGGGTCTGGGCGAGACTAAACCAGAGGGAGTCGGACCTGCATTACCACCATTTGTCCACCACCCAGAACTGAAAAGTTAGTGCTGACATGTACACATAAGGAACTGGTGGACATTGAATTTGGGTCTCAAAAGAACTGTTGGTCGAGAAAGAAACTCACTATAGACTGATTCATTTGCCTGTCAGCATAACTATTATTGCTCGTCTCACATTTGGTTCTTATAAGTATATTTCTAGTAACACATGATCTCACTCATCTAGGGGAAATGATGAACAACGTAGACTGATGAACAAGAACAGACCCAGAAACAAGGAGCCATCGATTGGACTGTCGGGCCTCAGAGGGAGGGTAGGGGAGGGTGGGGGTAGGGGGGAGAGATCAACCAAAGGACTTGTGTGCATGCATACGAGCCTAACAAATGCTTAAGGGCAACAGGGGGGTGAGGGCATCCATGGGGAGCGGTGTGGGATGCGAATGGGGGGATGAGGACAAATATGTGACACCTTAATCAATAACGAAATTTAAAAAAAAAAGAAAAAGAAAAAAAGGAGGGAATGGGAGTTTGTGTTGCCAGGGGGCGTGGCCAGCCTGCAAGCAACCATCAGCCCCTCACCCAGGCTGGCCAGGCACCCCAGTTGAGACCCCCACCCTGGAGGGGCTGTGGCCAGCCTGCAAACGGCCCTCAGCCCCTCACTCAGGCTGTCCAGGCACCCCAGCAGGGACCCCCACCCTGAAGGGAGTGTGGCCAGCTTGAAAATGGCCCTCAGCCCCTCACCCAGGCTGGCCATGCCCCCCCAGTGGGGACCTCCACCCTGAAGGGGCTGTGGCCAGCCTGGAAACCACCACAGGCCCCTTACCCAGGCCACCCCATGCCCCAAGGGAACCCCCACCCTGATTCCGGACACCCTTCAGGGTGAACCAGCTGGCCCCCACCTGTGCACCAAGCCTCTATCTATACTAATAAAAGGGTAATATGCTAATTAGACTGGTAGACCTTCCACGAGACCTTCCGGGTGTTCTTCTGGCCAAAGCCATGGTGGCGGGGCTGAGGTAGAGGCGGTTAGAGGCCAAGAGGGGAGGGCAGTTGTGGGTGATCAGGCCAGGATGGGACAGCAGTTGTGGGTGATCAGGCTGGTGGGGGGCGGGGCCATTGGGGGTAAGCAGACCAGCAGGGGGGCCAGTTGGGGGTGAGCAGGTCATCAGTGGGGTTCAGTTGGAGATGATCAGGACAGCAGGGGGGGGCACAGTTTGGAGTGAGCAGGCTACCAGGGGGGCAGTTGGGGGCGAGCTGGCCAGTGGGGAGGGAAGGTGGGGGTGAGCAGGCCAGCAGGGCGGGTAGTTGGGGGTGAGAAGGCTGGCAGGGGAGGCAGTTGGGGGCGATCACACTGGCATGGGGAGCAGTTGGGGGTGATCAGGCTGGCAGGTGGGGCATTTGGGGGTGAGCAGGCCGGTGGCAGGGGGCAGTTGGGGGCGAGCAGGCCAGCAGGCAGAGTGGTTAGGGGAAATTAGGCAGGCAGACAGGCGGGTGAGTGGTTACTAGACAGCAGTCCCGCATTGCGAGAAGGGTGTCCAACTGCCAGTTTAGGCCCGATCCCTGTAAACCGGCAGTAGGACATCCTTCGAGGTGTCCCAGATTCGAGAGGGTGCAGGCCGGGCTGAGGAACACCCCCTCCCCAATGTACGAATTTTGTGTACTGGGCCACCAGTATAAAATATTTCCATAATCCCTAAAAGTTTTATTCTGCCCTTTTGAAATTGAATATTCCTCTCCACAGTGTTCAAGACCCACCAATCTGCTTTGTGTCACCATAGATTATATTGAACTTTTCCAAAATGTCATGTAAATGAAATCAGACAGTATGGGCTATATGTCTGATTTCATTTGTTCTCTATAATGCCTTTGAGATTTATCCATGTTGTATGTGAATTGATAGTTCATTTCTTTTTTATTGTTGAGTAGTACTCCATTGTGTGGATAGACCACAGTTTCTTTATTCATTCGCCCGTTGAAAAACATTTCAGATGTTTCTAGACATTGGCTATTGTTAATAATACTGCTATGAAAATTCATGCACAGGTTTTTGTCCAGCTATGTTTTTATTTTTCTTGGGTAAGCCTAAGAGTGGAATGACTGGGTCATATGGTAGGTATATTTAACTTTATAAGATACTGCCAAATTGTTTTCCAAAGTGGATGTACCATTTTGCAATCTTACCAGGAATCATGAAAATTCCAAGTTGTTTCATGTTCTCACAAATACTTTCTGTCATCACTAGTTAATTTTAGCTATTCTAGTGTGAATGTAACGGTGTCTTTGTTTTTAATTGTGAAGTTACGATTTTACTATTGAATGCCACACATTGTGCTTTGACGCATATTTCTTTTGAGCTAATCAAAGGGTGTGAGGATGCCTACCAAGGCACTGCACAAAATACTGACTGCTTCATGAATTTGTGCATTATCCTTGATCAGGGGCCATGCTAATATTCTCTGTATCACCCCAAGTTCAGTATATGTGCTGCTGAAGCAAGTACTGTAATAGTGTCTTTTATAGCTTTAATTGACATTACTGTTGATGTTGAGCATTGTATTTCATGTTCTTTTTTTAAAATATATTTTATTGATTTTTTACAGAGAGGAAGAGAGAGAGAGAGAGAGATCCAGAAACATTGATAAGAGAGAAACATTGATCAGTTGCCTCCTGCACACCTCCACCTGGGAATGTGCCCACAACCAAGGCACATGCCCCCGACCAGAACAGAACCTGGGACCCTTCAGGCCACAGGCTGACACTCTATCCACTGAGCCAAACCAGTCAGGGCATTGTTTCATGTTCTTATTGGCCACGCATATATCTTCTTTGTGAAGAGTGTACAAATTATCGTGTGGTTTTTAATTGAGTTGTTTACCTTTTTATTATTCAGCTGTATATGTAGTTTATATATTCTGAATAATAATCTTTATCAGATATAAGTATTAGAAATATTTTTCCCAGCCAATAGCTTGCCTTTTTATTGTCTTAATGATGAGGGATGACTGGTATATTTAGGTATTTGTCTGGTACAAACATGTCTATGTGAAGTGATCAATGTTGCTTTTCAATCTGCCTATGTGATAAAAGATTCCAAAAGTATAAAACTGTTACATTTTAGAGCAATGAAGTCTTTAAAAACTTTTTGTTGGAGACCGGGTGTAAGCTGACAGAGTCCTTGCACCCGAAGGGACCAACAAGAATTAGTCCCTTCCCACGCAGTGTCTCCTGACTTGTTTTGATCTAACTTGTTTTGATGGCACATTCCTATTGTCAGCAGATGAGTAGAATAAGAGAGGCCTTTCATAGCTTATCAAAAGTCTGTGAATATTTACCGAGAACTTGGCCTCCTGCTTTATCTTACAGATTAAGAAGAACAGAGAGTACATTCCTCTTTGTTGACCTCCTATTCAGTATTTGTGTATAAAAGGCATTGTATAGTCAATAAAGTTAGCTGCAGTAGCTCGATGGCTTGCAGAGGTGCAGTCGGTCAATGACTACCTGCAGACTCCTCCTGACCCCGCTGTTCTGTCTTTATTTCTTTTCTCAATTCCCACCTCCCTACCTCAGCCCGGTTCAACCTGTCAGGCTGGTCCCTGACAAATTGGCACCACGAATAGGGACCTGAGGACTTGGGAAGCACTGTGAGGAACTCCTCAAGGTAAAGAGTGCACTCGATAAGAAGTGAGGAGAAATGTTTTGATATTCAGGAGTAAAGCATGGGACAAGTAGAGTTTAGAGCAAATGCCCTTTATGGGAAAATGTTGAAGTCTATGTGATCACAAAATAATGTTGTTTCTTGTTCAAATTAGAATCTTAGTGTGTGTATGGAATTTAAAATCTGTAATAAGTGGAACTCCACTGCTGAAACTGCCTCTGGTGAGGAGAGATTCAAAGGTAGGAGAGGGAAGGGCTATCTGCTCTCCTGCAATAAGATTACTTGCAAAAAGATAACTTAAGGTTACATTTAAAAATGATAAGAGAACTCAGAGGGAAATGCTAATCTTGGCCAAATTGGGTGTGAGTTATTACTTCAGAAAGCCAAAAAGAAAGAAAAAAATTGAGATCTGTCTATCTTCTAAACATGAAAAGAAATTCGGCCAGATCTATTGCTAATGCTTCCCTTGAAGCAAGGAGGATGTGGGGGAAGGGAGAGACATGTGACGATCCAATATGGATGCCCACTCTCCCAGTGTACAAATTTAAAGTTTCCTTTCTCGCCATGAAAAGGTCTTAAAAATTTAGAAATGTGTCTGGAATTTCTGTACTAGTGGGGAGAGAACTTAGCTGTAAGACAGAATGCGCGCATAGTCCGATTTTGGACATTTAAATTGTCTTCAGCTGGAATCTCTCTGCAAAAGCTATAGAAAATTAAAAACCCAGAACTGGTTCTTTTTCCTAAGAAAAATGGCGAAAAAGTCTTCTTGAAAGAAATTCAAGCTAATTCCAGCAGCAGGATTTGCATTTCCATAATACAGAGTAGTTTTTAAGATACTAATAAACCTCAGTCAAAGTTAACTTTTAAAACCTTCAAGAGAATAACTAAATTTGTCTCTGTCATAGAATTTATCAAAGTAAATGCTTTAAATTTATAACTGACTCTAGAATCTCAAAGAAATTGTTACAATATAGATAAATAATGTATTAATTATTATGATTTAAGTAGCCCAGGTAACTGGCTACACCCTTTACTAATAAAGGAAGAAGGCTGCTTGCTTTCCCACAGCAGACAGGTCAGTCTCCTGCCAGTAGCCATTTTAAAGAATGTGGTAATTTACATTCAAATAAACCAAACCTGGTTTTCCAGAGCCACTGGCAAATAAAAATTAAAGTTTAAATTTGCCTCATAAAAAATCTAGAGGACAGAATTGAAGCTATTAATTGATTATGTCTTATAAAGTACAAGAACTTATTTTTGAGAAAATAAAATGTTGTATTTTCTCTAATAAGAGTTTAAAATCTAATTGCTATCTTAAGGTAATTATAAGGGATACTGTAATATTTAAATCATAAATGGATATATATATATATATATGTATATATATATATATATATATTTGATGTTTTTTTTCCATGTTAAAATTTCAAGGTCTTAACAGAGATAATTCTTGGAAAGCTCCAAGGGCCCGGAGTAATGTAGGAAATTTATTCTCTCTTCTTAAAGGAAATCTTTTAAAACAGATCTGATATACTTGAAATTACATGGAAAGCCTTATCAAATAGAAATTAATAAATATTTTGTAAATATTATGAAGGTTTGACCTCTTAAGAAAGGCAAAATGAAGTAACTAAATATTTCTTTCAGTTTGAAATTAAATTGCCATGGCCTAGAGCAAAGAATATCCTTACATAATATTATTCTATGATGTCATTATAATTTTTAATATTTTACAACAGCATATTGTACATTTATCCCAAACAAACTTACAGACTAATTCTTTAAATGTTTGGCAGCAATTTTAAAAAGGAGTTGAGGCCTCTTGGGAAGGCACTTGAGCATTCTATATTGGCCTCTCTTGATCTTTTTGGCAAGAGGGACCCTCCCACAGCCATTGCCTGAACTTTCTGTTCATGCTGAAGTTAAAGCCTCATAGTGGCTGGTACCATGGATCTGTCTCTCGCCCAATGATGTGAGCTGGGCCCTCCCTAGAGAAGAAACCTGGGTTCCCCAAGATATATGATCAATGCCAGGCCCCTGCCAGCAGGCAGGGGGATCCCAAGGCACGTGCTGGGCGTGGAGGCCACAGGGGCTTAGGATACCAAGGAGACAGAACTGAACCTCACATCACCCTGCTTGGCCCCGGAGGATAGCTGGTTAGCCAGAGACAGGTAAGATACCGCTGGGAAGGAACAACTTAAAACAGGCACAGTCACAGAGGGGCCATCAGGAGAGAACTTGGGGGTCAACAGAGGTGGGGCACAGATCCTCACTCCCCCAACATTACAGGGCTTGAACACTCGCTCCTTCTGAGAGAGGTCTCCTGCCCCATGGATGCTTTACGCTTCCCATGCCCAGCTCAGATCAGGACCCAGGAAACGGACAGACTTGGCTGGCAGCAGCTGCTTTATATCTAAATCCAGATTAACATCAGGAATGCTTAGAGCCTTCTCAAAGATGCAAATAATCCTTTGCATTAATATTTACAGGGTAAACTAAGATTATTGTTAGAGTATCAAATTTGACAGTAAAATAGTAGTCAAGTTTTCAGATTAATTTAAATTGACTAATTGAAATAAGTAAATAATTTATCTCATAGTAAAACTGCTTAACATTCAGTGAACCTAAAGCATTCATATTTTTGTGAAAAAATTAAAATTTAAAATTATTGAAACAGCTACTATAGGACACACTAATTCAGAGGAACTTTTCATTTAATTTTCAGCCTTTAAAATGTTATTTGAGAATGACAAATTTCCATATTTTATTACAAGCAATATCCTCAGTATATTATCCACCTTCTTGTACCAACTTTAGGGGTAAATTCCCGAGGACTTAAATTTAATGGAATCTGGCAAAATAAATATCACTCAATTGTAGAAAGAACCAATCATACTCTTAAAATAATTTACTAAAACAAAAAGAGGGAGACAGTTGTTATGTGTCACCTCAAGAGAAGCTCAGTCATGCTTTTTATACTTTAAAAATTTTTAAATTGTAATACAGAGGATCGTACAGCAGGTGAAAGGCATCAGGCCTCCTGTACAAGAGCCTCCACTGAGTCAGCTAGGTGGAAGGAAGCATAAACCAGAAAAGAGTTTTATCAGATTCAGTAATAATGTGGGGGAAAGGTTGTATTTTATATCTTTCCAGAAGGAGTAATGCAGCCAATTCGGGTGCCAGAGCATTACGTGTGTCACCACAATGGACTCAGACAAGCTCCTGTGTCCCTTCATTCAAAAGGACTAAGTATTGCCCCACTGACAGCGAAGCAAAGGAAGAAGAAAACTAAAAGCTATGCAAGGGACTGTGGTGCCAACATAGAGTCATCTGAAGAAGTTAATGACTGAAGTGCAGCAGATTGTGGAAAAGCAAGAAGTTGAAGCTACTTCTTCAACCATGATCCTACTCATGCTAGCATCTGTTAGCTGCCAGTCTTCTACAAAGTCTTGCACAGCCAAGTCCAAGGACTCTGAATAAATATACACCAGAAGCGCAAGAGACTTTCTTTCATTTAGTAGCTAAAAGTGTTCATATGTCCATAGTTTTAATTTCTCTCTTATTGTTTTGTTATTATTTAATAGCCAGAGTTTTGATCTTGACATTCAAGTTTTGAAAATGATAACATGTATGTAGTTTAGTTTTGCATTGGCATTGTTTGCAATTGTTTTAATATTAGTAGCTTAAAATTAAATAGAGAAGGGGGAACTGTCGGAGACCGGGTGTAAGCTGACAAAGTCCTTGCACCCAAAGGGACCAACAAGAATTAGTCCCTTCCCATGCAGTGTCTCCTGACTTGTTTTGATCTAACTTGTTTTGATGGCACATTCCTATTGTCAGCAGATGAGTAGAATAAGAGAGGCCTTTCATAGCTTATCAAAAGTCTGTAAATATTTACCGAGAACTTGGCCTCCTGCTTTATCTTACAGATTAAGAAGAACAGAGAGTACATTCCTCTTTGTTGACCTCCTACTCAGTATTTGTGTATAAAAGGCATTGTATAGTCAATAAAGCTAGCTGCAGTAGCTTGACGGCTTGCAGAGGTACAGTCGATCAATGACTACCTGCAGACTCTTCCCAACCCCACTGTCCTGTCTTTCTTTCTTTTCTCAATTCCCACCTCCCTACCTCAGCCTGGTTCAACCCGTCAGGCTGGTCCCTGACAACTTTTGTTTTAATTTATTCATTTTAGAGAAAGAGAGGAAGGGGGGAGGAGAGAAATTGTGAGAGAGAGACATCAATTGGTTGTTCCATTATTTATGCATTCATTAGTTGATTCTTATATGTGCCCTGACTGAGGATCAAACCTACAACTTTGGTGTATCAAGATGATGCTCTAACCCACTGAGCTACCTGGAAGTGGTTAATACATCTTTCCCTGGTCTGATAGAGAGTGTATAAAGTTAATCAAGTTTGTTTCTTGTTTAGCACATGGAAGATCTATCCATCACCTAAAGTTCCAAACATGCAATTGGAACTTGAAGAAAGGGATATTTTGAAAACTGCATCTAAATTTGGGACAAGTCATTTCCCTTCTCGGGGTCTCAGTTTCTGTACATCGAAAATGAGGGAAATGTTTTGTTGTTGTTGTTGTTGTTGTTGTTTAGTAATATGAGTCTCCTCTCTTCCTTAGTCTAGCTAAAGTTTTATCAATTTTGTTGATTTTTTCAAAGAACCGACTTATAGTATCATTGAGTTTTCTCTATTGTTTTTCTATGTTCTGTTTAATTTATCTCCTTTGTAATTATTATTTATTTCTTCTAGCTTTGGGTTCAGTTTGCTCTTCTTTTTTTCATTCTTAAGGTATCCACTTTGGTTATTGATGTGAGATCCATTTCCCCCCTCCCCCCATTTTTTGAGAGCATGGAAGGGTGGGAGGAAGGAGGGGTGAGAGAGATAGAGAGAAGCATTAATGTGAGAGAGACTCATCAATGGATTTCCTCGCACATGTGCCCTGACTGGGCCTGCAGATTGAATCAGAAACCTAGATATGTGCCCTTGACCAGGAATCAAACCTGTGACCCTTTGGTCCCAGGGCTGACACTCTGAACACTGAGCAACACCAGCCAGGGCAAAAAATGGGGAAATGTTTTAATCTTAGAGAACTGCAATGAAAATGTAGAAATAATTGGTGAAAGTACTCTAGAAATTTTAAAAGGCATAGACATATGGAGAATTACTGCTATTATCATGATTGAGTCTATGTGAATAGAAAGGGTAGTGGGAAACTTCTAACTATATCAACCACTCCCTTGACTTGTCTTGAAACTAAACACTTAGGGTCAAAAGTGGACTATTTGGACATAAGTTTCAAAAACTGTGCTTCTTACAGGATGCTTTGTATCCAGTTAGTTCTTTGGGAATTCTAACCCTGAGAAAATTTATACATTGTCCAATAAAACTTTAGTTTAGAAGAATCTTTAATTTGTCCCTAGTGTTCCACTCTCATGTAATTAAGCTGATATTTACAAAGTCAGCGGTCTGCCTAGATTATCATGTTGTACTACCCAATCTGGTTAGTCCTCAATTATTCTTCAGGTTTTACCATTTATAAACTCTTGGTAAGGAATATGTGATGTGGTTGCTTTTATTTGCAACACTAGCGTCCCGGTGCATGGATTCATGCACGTTAAAAGAAAATTAATTAGAAGAAATATTTTAATATTGCTATCTGCCCTTTCTCTACAATAGAAGTGTAAACCAAATTCATGATCGACAATGACAGATCGAAGCACACACGTGCGATTGGCACCAGCGAGAGCTTTATATGTGTTGTGCATGCACGAGTCAACTTAGCCTTATATATATAGAGAATAAACTTGCTTAATTAGACCTGCTTTCTGATGTAGCTAAACTTTTTCCAGCCCAGTGAAGCACCCCAACTTCTCTTTCAGGTAATTGTCAGCAACACAGCAGTAAATATCAATACGAAGCAGATTATTATTGTAGGTCACGCAGGGAGAACAAAGGGTAAAATATTTAACTGTAGCAGTGTTTGACTATAGTCTGCACAGTGAGAAAACCTGAAGTCATTTTCAAAGTCCACCATTTCTTACTTCTTTTCAGTCAGCTCATGTTTCTAAACTTTATAAATCTCCATTTTTCTGGCTAATGAAAAGAAATTAGAATTCTACCGAGTCTCCTATCTACCTACTCCAGGACTTCTGTGAGGATCAAATGAGATGAGGCACGTGAAAATGCTTCACAGACATTTGGTTAAAGTGTGAAATGTTTGCACCTTGCTATAAAGCAAGTTGTGTTCCTGGGCTGAAGAAACTCCAAGGAAGCTAGTTGCTAGGGAGAGGAAGCTGGGTGTTGCTATGTGACGTCATTACCCGGTGCCCACAGCGACTGTTTCAGGGCTGGGCTGGGCTGCGGGCCGCATTTTGCACCATGGGGTCTTGGCAGGGTTGGCTGCAATTTGGTGGGGTGTTGCTGTGCGTTGGTGGCAGGGCTTGTGTCCCACTTGGGTAAGGTGACCAGATCGTCCCGCTTTTGGCAAGACAGTCCCGATTTTTAACCATTTGTCCCACGTCCCACGGCATTTTAAAAAAGATTCTTTCCAAAAAAAGGGACTTCTTTAAAATGCTGTGGGACGCGGGACAAATGGTTAAAAATCGGGACTGTCCTGCCAAAAGTGGGATGATCTGGTCACCTTACACTTGGGGGAAGCCAGATGTTGGTTTGTCTGTACCAGTTCCATGGTGCTATTTATTTTTAAATGGGAGTGCATGTCATGGCAGCTCCTAGGTTGAGTGTCTGCCTCCTGGTGGTCAGTGCACATCATAGCTACCAATCAGATGGATGGACACTTAGTCTTTTATATATATAGATATGCCTTCTGTCTAGCAAACTAGATTGTCACTCCTCAAAGGTACCTTCCTAGTCCTCTCCATGGTATCTAGTCCTCACACTGTAACCAAAACCAAGGTTTGGCTACCTGATGCAACAAAAGTAAAACTTGTGATATAGGTGTTATTATGAAAGGAAAGAGGTTTATTCAAGGATTGGCTATCTGAAAAAATGGGTGACTATTGTCCAAAGCCCATCTTAACATCTCAGTGCAGACAGAGGGTTTTATAAGGAGGGAGAGGGAAAGCAGAACAAAGAGATCAAAGGGCGGGCATTGAAAAGTTCTCTCCATGCAGACCAGCAGAGGCCATTCCAGTGAAGACCTTGAAACTGGTCAAGTGGTGGCCTTGTGTGCTTCATCCTGGTTTTATGTCATCCTGGTTTTAAAGTTGCAGGTCAACAATTCTCCTAGAGCTCAGATTAGTGATAGTCAGAGTCTGCATCTTCTGATGTTAATTCCTAAGTTTCTAATATAAATATGATGTTTATCTACAGGTTGCATATTAGTCAGAGTCAGCATTTACAGAAGCAATGTCAAAAAATGGTGGGGTGGGTTACAATTCCTCACTGTTATAACACATGCAAACATTTATTCATCCACTTAGCATTTACTAAGCAGTCATTGTAAACTAAGGCATTAAGTTAAATGCTTAATTATCTCATGTACTTCATATAACAACCATTTTAGTAGGCAATATTATATCCCAATTTTACATTTAAAAACTGAGGCTATGTAGGGCAGAAAAAATAATTTTACCTCTACCCTTCTAGATTCTTGGCTTGAGACCCCCTGTAATAAAAGACACATTAACAAGAGAAAAACAAACAGAAATTTAATAGCATGGAAGAGACCCAGGAAAACTGAATTAACTTCTCAAAGTGCCCCAAACTACCATTTTAAATTCCATCTTTAGGTAATGACAAAATAAAAATGTTTCAGGGGGAAGGGACAATTATGGGATGTCTTCAGGAAAAACACAGTGTAAGGCTTTTATGCATTTGCCATTTAAATCATTAACTCTTCTCCATTGATAATATTTTTAGAGATTTAGAGTCATAATACCCTTCCTGGTACAGAGAGGGGAAACCCTTACATATTGAGATTTCCTTATATATTTAAATGTCCCTTAAAAAAAAAGGTAACTTATGCTCAGTTTTCTAAACTTCATCATCTGTGTCTGCTGTTTTTTAAAAGTAACCAACTCACAATAATCAATATACCAAAAGGTATATTTGGGGGTAAAAAATTCTGTTCCCCTTCAACTTCTTTCATCCAACACAATTCTGCTAGTATTTTGAAAAGGAAAAAACAGTTTTAACATTAAAGTAACATTTTTGTCACTCATATCATTTTATTAATTGCCCTTCACATACATTTTTCTTTCCATGGAAATCAATAACCATGTTATAACTATTTGAGCAATATAAAAATTAGTATTATAAAGTTTTAAGTTTAGGATAAATGTTTCAAGTAAAACATTGTGTTTTACATTTTTTAGGAAGATGCTCTTTAGCCTATGAAAATCTAAATGCTCTAGATGGACAGGCATTTCCATTTCTCCATTATTGCTTCATCTTGTATTTCCTGGCCAAAGGGAAAGAGATGTGAAAAGGGGAAATGATTAACTAAAGGTGTAACTATATTTTTTTGTGATTTATTTTCATGGCTGATGTTGGGGAAAAAATTAAATGAAAATTAAGACGGTTCCTTTTCTGAAAAAAAAAATTAGTAAAATAGTGTTCAAATGTCATATGTTATAAAAAGAAAGGTTTAATGTCAACTTGTTTTCTGCATGTATTTGTGAGTAAAGATGAAATATTGCTTGGAGAATTTAAATTCTCAATATTGCAGTATTCATGGTTCTCAACATTAATTTCTGAAGCAGCACATACATAATTTGTGATACATTTTGCCTAAAAACGTTTCCCCAAGTCCCCACAGAGAAAACCCAAAATATAGCCAGATTCATCAAATATGATTACTGTTTTCCATTCAGAACTTTCCATTTTATTTTTTAGTAATTCCTAAAGCAGTCTCTCAAATTCCAAAGCAGGCTTAATGAATTATTTGAACATCAGCACTAATTAATATTAACAGTAATTAGTTCATTTGTGTTTTAGTAGTGGATGACTTTATTTCAATTATTAAAGACTAGTGGCCAGGTGCATGGATTCGTGCACATTGGAAGGAAATTAATTAGAAGAAATATTTTAATATCACTATTTGCCCTTTCTCTATAATAGAAGTGTCAAAGATTAAAGAAAATTAGTAAAATGTATATGAAAACAATAAATAAATTGATTAATAAATAAACAATAACAACACGATATAGCAACAAAGACATGATATAAAAACAACAAAAACATGGTATAAAAACAAAAAAATGATGCAAAAACATTGATACAAACAATGACTGATAAATTGAATAAACTTATTCTAATATCTCCCAGTATACCACATTAAGAGTAAAAATACTTTCAGAGTGCTTGACTAATTTCCCTTGTGATGAAGTATTTACAACTTTAACATCACACACTCTTTGAACTCGAGAGAAAGCAACATATGACTGACCATGTCCGAAAACTGGTTCAGGTAGGAATATTCCTACTCTGTCTAGAGTTTGTCCTTGTGAATTTTTAATAGTCATCACAAATGCTGGCATCATGGGAAACTGTCTTCGAATCAATTTAAATGGGAGGCCAGTGTCAGATGGGGGCAAATCAATTCTTGGAATCAGAACCACCTCTCCTTCCGCATATCCTGTTAATACTTCAGCTTTGATTATGTGTAGGTCACAATCTTTTGATCATAAATCTAATACCATTACAAAGACCCCATTTACTATTAGGATTTGTCAGTAGCATGATAAGTGTACCTACTTTCAATTTTAATTTATGACACGGCATTCCCGAAAGAGTAATAGTATTAAGAAGTTCGATGGGAAAATTTTCCTCTTTGGCATCATCTGTTGAATCGATAGAATCATCACTCAAATAGGTGTGAAAAATCTCCATCGAGTATATCCAAAATTTCTTTATTTAATTTATGAACGTGCTCATTTTTAAGACAAAGAATCGCACGTTTAGATATATTTTAACATTATCTATAGATATACTATTTTTAAAGGTAGCTTCAACAATAGATCTGTTACAAATAATTTCACAGAGGATTTCAATAATATTCATTCCTAAATAAAAACTGCTATCAAGTTTGCCTTCTCCAAGTTTTACTAACCATTCGCTATAAGCAGAATCCTCTGATCTCATATTTGTTTTAAGAGACAACTGTCTGAAAGATCCCCAAACACTATACTCGTTTGTACTATGGCCGATCGCATAGCATGCGGCACAACACTGAGACATTGTCAAAAATCCCCTCCGGGAAGGAGAACTTTCCCACCAAATGCAACAAAAACAACCAAATCCATGATTGACAATGACAGACCGAAACACACACGTGCAATTGGCACCAGTGAGAGCTTTACATGTATTGTACATGCGCGAGTCAATGTTTATTTTTAAATTGCCAGTGTGCATCATTTGTACTGACCGGTTGGTTGGCCAGTTGGATGAACATATGGTCAGTCACTTAGCTTTTTATATATATAGATGCCCAGTACCAATCTGAGGGTAAAAGAAAAACATAAAGAGGTCATGAGAAATCTGGACCAGGGGAGGATACCAAACACTTAGGATCACTTAGTAAACTGTCCTTTAGGCTACCTTTTTTTACCAAGTGTCAGACCTTCTACAAGAAGTTCATGCAACTTTCTCTGAATCTTGGCACTGACTGAGGTCATTTAAGCAGAATGTAATGGAGAGGTCCCTGAATGCTGAGTCATACAGATCAGAATTTGAGCCTTTGACTCTGTGACTACCTTGCTGAGGTTCAGTTTCCTGATCTGTAGGATGACGATGGCAACATGTACCTCACATAATAGCTAGGATGAAATGAGATAATGTATATGAAGGTATCTAGCCATCGGCAGGGGCTTATGTTAGTTATAAATTGAACATAAATTTGATTTCAATCATGATAGATTTAAATGAAGTGAGAGAATTACTTTTTTTAAATTTGGCATTGCAGAGATTTACTTTGCTTCAAGTTGTTACCAAACTAAAGGTGCATCAAAGCCCAATCAAATGTGAATAGGAGTTTCCAGCCAAAATAGTAAGGTTTATTTTCATAGGTGAGGCCATACTCAAGACCTGACCCCTGATGGCTTTCAGGGGATGGGTTAAATAGCAGGGGGGGGGGATCATTAGTCATGGTGAATTTAGGGTCATGGTCTTTATTGATTGGTTAGTGCTAGAATAAATGGTAGTTGATTATTGCATCTGGTCCTCATGTCGGCCAGGACATCACTTTGTGTAGTTCCACAAGGATGTATCAGTGTGGTTGTTCTGGTTTTCTGGATCTGGAGCTAAAACACAACTGAGACCTAGATATTTAGTTTGATTGAAACTGTCTCTGTGATCAGTGGACTTGAGGCTTTGTTCCTATAACTGTCTAATGCTGACCAGGGTCCCATTGTCCTGAGGGTTTAATGATTAAGGGAGCAGACATGCAAGGGAGAAGGAGGTGGGTGAGTCAGGGTGCTGGATGAGGTCTTTTGAATCAAAAGGAAAGAAAGGGGGAATGGTCATATTAAATAAATGAAGCTACTGCTCTCTGAGGCATTTCACTTCATTGTTTAATAAAACCTTTTAGAAGCAATTTCTACTTCATTCATCGAAGCATTGTGGATAAAAAGGTAAGATAGACCTTTGCTTTTCTGGAGCTCACGGCCTCATGAAGATGATAGACACATACACACACACACACACACACACACACACACACACACACACACACACATACACACACAATTACATAAGTGTGATGAGTATTGTGATGGGCAGACATAGGAGGTTTTGCAAGTGATACTGTTGTAATAACCTGGTTGTTATTAACAGGAAAGGAGTGAAAGGGGAGACCAAATAGTACAGGCATGCCATTTGTTCAGATTTGTCAAAAAGCTGCATTTAATGCTCCAGGTATGTTCCCCCACTCATTGATGGGTCAAGGGACTAGACAAAGGCAATTAGACCATGCCCAGTAAGGTCTGAGTGATGTGGGAAATGCTTACCAATCATTCACACCTAGAAATAGGTAATTGGCCAGGATGGGCATGGCCACTGTAAGCTCAGGAAATAAAAATATGTAAACTTCTAGACAAAGAAAGTTTGGCCCTGCTTCCTCTCTGTCTTGGCTCCAGGGCACCTAGCTTCTGGGATTCCTGCTACAGGGGAATACTCTCTCCTATGCGCACATGGCACACGGCCATGTTGGGCTCCACACATGAACTAATTGACTTTAATCTGGCCTCATTGTTGAACCACACGTGGCTGCAACATGGATCAGAAACTCTGGCCCCTGGCCCTGTTTCTGGCTCTGATGAGCTCCCAGCTGCCCCTCTTTCAGGACTGGCTTGGGGGAAATGGGACATTGGAAACTGAGGAATGTAACTCCACGCCAATAAAATTTTCTACCACCTGTCATCCGCTCATGGGGGTTTCTGAAAATTCTTATTTCAGCCATGCCCCAAGAACCCCACAAATAGTGTAGGGGCCCCCACTCATGTACCCCTCCGGCAGCACAAGACAGAAAAGGGTGATGGCATTGCATGGGGGTTGGTTGGTAAGAAAAGACTCTCTGGAACAAAAACTTGAAGGATGAGTAAGTTCTTCTTGTGAAGAATAAGGAAGTAAGTGGTCTTTCCCAAGCATTGGAGCATCATGAACAAATGTAAGAGGTGAGAGAGAAGATGGCTTATGTGGGAATCTGCAGGTATGACTGCAAACAGAATATTCAGGTTATTGTAAGGGCAAAGACTTACAGGAGCCTGTTCATGAAGGGGCATGTTTGATGCATTGACAAATTGGGCTTTATCATGAGGGTACTAGGGAATCCTTATAGTGTTTTAAGCAGAGGAATAAAGTAGTCAGGTGTATGAAATTGTTGTAGGCAGACAGACATGAGCAGAGCAATGATGATGGGCCAGGTACAGAAGGTCATCAGGGTGGAAAGCCCCTGGTGCCTAGCAATGGACAATCGATTGTAGGGTGGGACCTCTCCCAACCTCCAGGGTGACCATTCCACCACCCAGCATATCATTGGTCATGAGATTTGGACCCCCTGGCCTTTCCTCCCTAGAGAGAACATCTAGGGCTCAGTTGTATTTCAGCTCCAGGCCCAGATAAAAAACAAAACCAGCCCCAGCTGACCTCAGGACCAGCTGCATTGAATAATGAACCCCTGCCCTGGAACCTACCAATCAATCAGTGGAGACCTAGACCCTGAAAGGACTCATTTCGAAAGCTGCTGAATATTTGATTGAGATGTTTCCCTGGGAACTCCCCTAAACTCTCCACCCTTAGGACAGAGGACCTAGAGCTCTGTCCCTCCAGGGAGCATGCCCATGGCTTTCCCTTTCCCTTCCCTTTCCTCCTCCCCCAGTCATAGTACCATTACCTCCCTTACTCCCAAGCTCCAAGGGCCCTTCCTTTACCTCTGTAACTTGTTTCCTAAGCCCATTTCTTCTATGAATTACTTCTTCTACCTCTGTGATTTTATAAACAAATATTCTCTTATAATATGAATCTTGGCTCTGAATTCTTTCCTAGCCAAAACCCAAGTACTGAGGTTGCTGAACCCATGTTTGGTCTGATCCCACTGGTCATACAACTGTTGCCATTCCTGCCACCTACAACAAAACAGTTATAAATGTGTTCTATAACTCTTGTTGCAAGAAATGAAACAAAAACTTAATTTCAAATGAAATCAAATTAAATCTAACTTTGAGCACCTCCTCTCCCCTGCCCAGATGGCAAGAATTTAATATTGCTCATGTTTTAGAAATTCTTGCTCTTGTTTTCTAACTTGTATAAATTCTTAGTCTTTTTAAAATTTGTTACTTTCTTCAGGGTAATTTTTTTACCATTGTATTTTATTATGCTTATAATATCAAATTGTGTTTCACTAAGTAATACTGAAGTAAGTTTTGTAGGAAAATATAGACCAACATAGTTCAAAATCTGTTTGAAAAAACAACTCTCTAGAGTTTCTAGAAATAAATAATTTTACCTTTAATGATTTTAGGTCTATATGTGTATGGACTGGACTTTATTTAATTAATATTTTCTATTATGTACTGTGGAGTATGCTGTACAATAGGAAATGGAAAGAATAATGTGCCTTTCTGCTTCTTTCTGAAAAGTTCATCTCTGTCTCCAAGCTCAAAAGGGTCTCAATGCCAGTCTCTCTCCTTAGACCCAAATCCAAAAGGAAAGCCTGTGTATGTGAGTGTCTTATAGGTATTCTATAACTTCTGTATTTTTAATCTAGTGGACACAGTAACAAGATTGTCCTTTAACAAATAAGCTGTAGGGGAGGAAAAATAATTTTTCCTCTACCCTTCAAGGTTCTTGGCTGAGACATCCCCTATAATAAAGACAGATTAACAGGATAAAAACAAGCACACATTTAATAACATGGCTACCTCTTGTTTATATGGAAAAAACTCAGGGAAAACTGTGTAACTCCTGGAAATGCCCCAAGACACCAGCTTAAACACCATCTCCAGCTAAAGACAAAGGAAAGATGTTAGGAGTGGGAGAGCCAGTTCTGAGAAGATTTTCAGGCACAGTAAATAGGGGTAAGGTTGTTATGCAGACTTAGGTCTTTGCCTTCTCCATTGATAAGAGTTTCTAGAGATCAGAGTCATCCTTCTCTTCCTGGCCATGAGAAGGAGACACCCTTACAAATGGAGAATTCCCCCATAAATGCAGATGTCTCCTACAAAAGAATAACTTCTACTTGGTTTTCAGAGCTCTTCCAATGTCTGCAGCTTCTCAAAATAACCAGCCTAAAATAATGCTTATGTCAAAGACATGTATTTTGAGGTGACAAATTCTGCTCCCCTTCAAAGCAAACACCCAAAACACAGAGTTTCACTGCCTTCTTGAATTGGGAAGGAAGGTGCATTATTCCCTGAGTGGGAGTAGAATACATCACCCCAAAATGTGCCACTTTGACATGCAAATTGTTTTGAAGTGAAGGCACTTAGACCCAACAGACCCAGGAAAACTTTTTACCTCTTCCTTAATTGCCGAAAATAATTTAGAGGGTGGGCCTGTACCAGGAAGAGAGCTATTACCAGAGATAATAAGGCTTCTTCTTAGCTCAGGATGACATATAAGACTCAATTGCCTAAATGCTTTTGAGTCAATTTATTAGAACAGTCAAATAATCTAGAAGAGAAGAAGGGAAAAATTTATGCTTCTATACCCCACTCTTTCAAAAGTACTTTAGCAACAATAATAAAATACAGAACAATATTCTAAGTTATATAGGCACAGTTACTTTGAAGAACATTTAGTATCAGATTCAAGAGCAGAATTGGGGGAGTGTGGTTTGAGGTAGATTGGAAGTTTTATAAACTAATCAGGAAATTCACTCAATCATTTATCCATTACCTCAATAAATATTTGCTACTGTGTGCCAAATGCTGTTCTAGGCACTGAAGATACAGAAGTGAATAAGAGAGATCTAGATCCTTGACCTCAAGGAGCTCACATTATTTTTAAGGATGAAAGCAAATAAAACAAGTAAAATGCATAGTATAACAGGTTGTATAAATGCTACAGACAGAACAAAACAGAGGAAGGAAAGGAGAGATAATGGGGAGAGGTGAATTTTAGTTAGAGCAGTTGGGAAACGTCTCACATGAGAAAGTGAGTAAAGACCTATAGAAAATGAGGGAATAATCTGCAAAGTGAGCTCTCCAGGCAGACAGAAAAGTAAGTCCGCAAGCTTTAAGATTATGGTGGAGCTGGGTCTCCTTCCAGGTTTTTACTTTTTGTTTTATGAACCAATCTCTCTCTCTTTCTCTCTCTCCCCCTATCTACCACCAATACTGCACTGCTTTATTAAAAAAATATGTTTTTATTGAGAAAGAGAGGGAAGGGAGAGGGAGAGAGAAAAAAAATCAATAAGCAAGAACCACCCATCAGCTACTTCCTGCATACCCACTACTGGGGATTGAGCCCACAACCGGGGTATGTGCCCTGACCAGGAATTGAACTGGTGCAGAAATTACCAGGCGATCAGAAAACATACAATGGGCACTTGGAAGATTCAGGGAAAACCCTTTATTTGCAGATGCACTAATGCAGTTACTCAGGGGAGTTAGTCTCCAAAGCCTGAGCACCGAATGCAGGGTGGTTTTCCCTCTTTATCCCCTTAGTTTCTTTGTCTCCCAAATATGGACCAGGCTTGCAGACTTTTTGTGGGCTTTGCAGCCCCCGTGGGTTGAAATGGGGGAAGTGAGATTATGACCAACTGCCCAGGATAGCTGGTGCCAGCAGTTAATCTTCTGTGGGGGCTTTTTATGGCCCCTGCAGATAAACAGGTTCTGCAAGGATAGCTATGACACAAAGGGAAAGGGGGTTGGGGCTAGCAAGCATATGCATTAGAATGCAAGTTGGAGGGGCTCAGGCTGCCTTTACAGAACCAGGGACCTCTGGGTACACAGGACAATGCTAAACCAACTTAGCCACACCAGCCAGGGCCACATTGCCTTAATAGCTATTGTTAATATATAGTGTGTGTAAACCCAACTCTTTTGCTTCCTAAGCAGCATCTTGAATAGTCTTTGTCTTTTGTTATTTCATATGAAGGAAACCAAAATTTTGCCCCCTGAAGCTGTCTTTTTGAGATACTGATTTTAAGTTGTTTATTAGGAAACAAAAGACTCAGAAAGAATCTTTGACCTCCCGCCCTTCCTGCCCAAGAGATTCAGAAAGAGAAACCTGCTTCAGGAAGGGGATTTTTAGGATGTTTGCCATAGCTTAATTTGGAATAAGTATGGTAAACAGGAGGGTTTCAGGCAGGTGCCTATTAGCTAGATACCCTCTGTGTCCCACTGTTTCTGAGTTGTTTAGCAAGAATTTTCCTGCCATTAATGTTCTGCTCTCCTTCAACTATCTGTAAATCACCTGGTCTCACTTCTGTAATCTAAGACCCCATTTCCAGCCCCCGCCCTTTTCTCCTTTGTCCAAAATGTCTTATATACACAATGTTGTCTCACTGTCTTTGGAATTTTCATGCTTATATGAATTCCCCATGCATCAAAACATTGATATTCTCCTGTTAATTTGTCTCTGTTAATTTGATTATTGGTCCAGTTAGAAGAACTAGAAGGTGAGAAGAATAGTATTAATATATTTTAACCCCCACACATACAAATTTTAAAATAAAATTACCAATTTTCTTAAAAAGCCAGTTGTTGGGATTTTTTAAAGTATCTTTTTATTGGTTTTGGAGAGCGAGGAAGGGAGAGGGATAGAGATAGAAACATCTATGAGAGAGAATCATTGATCCTCTGCCTCCTACATGCTCCTACTGGGAATCAAGCCCACAACCTGGGCATGTGCCCTGACTGGAATTCAAACTGGGAGCTCCTGCTGCTTGGGTTGATGCTCAACCACTGAGCCACATTGGCTGGGCATCTCCTTCCATATTTTAAGTAGATGGTTCAGATGTAACATTGTTAATAATGACTTTTAGTATAGATTTTTAATAGATAACTTTTTTTCAGATTAGGTCAGTTCTTTTATATTTGTACTAGAGGCTGGGTGCACAAGATTCATGCACTTGCAGGGGTTCCCTCAGCCTGGCCTGCACCCTCTTGCAGTCCAGGAGCTCTCGGAGGATATCCAACTGATGGCTTAGGGGAGTGGGCCTAAGCCGTCAGTTGGACATCCTTAACGCTGCCACGGCAGCAGGAGAGACTCCTAACACTTCCACTACGGCTTCTGGCTGAGCAGCAGTCCCCCATGGGAGGGCACTGACCACCAGGGGTAAGCTCCTGCATTGAGCATCTGCCCCCTGGTAGTCAGTGCGCATCATAGCGACCAGTCATTATGCCATTTGGTCGATTTGCATATTAGCCTCTTATTATATAGGATTATATAGGATGGATACTATATAGGACCTCTCTCTTGGCAGGAAATTGGAATAAAATGGGCCAGTCCAACATTAAAAGTCTGTTATTCAGTCTTTTCATGAACCATGGTAAATTGTTTAGATAATTTCTTAATTATTAATCTAGCTATTGTAATAGCTAGTTAAACCTTGGAGCTTCAAAATAATAAAATCAGGGTAACAGAATTTTTAGACATGTGCAAGGGGATTCAGTTAGTGGAGGCAGCAGAAGGTTCCCATTATATCCCATGTTTTAGCAAGGCTCCTGTGTGGTGTTTAAATGTGAGAATGCACTTGGAGCTACTCAGTGAGGATGCATTCATTATGAATTAATAATGCTTTTTGGTGACCAGGCCCTTCACTATATTTGTGTATAAACTAACAACCCATAATAGTGGCTTCGTCTAGAATAAATGCATGAACAGTAAAAATAAGATTGGAAAACATCATTTTAAAGGCAGTTTATACAAAGGAAATTGCTGTCATGCTTTCTTGAAATTTTAATTTTCCAATTAGATTCTGAATTTTAACAACTGTTTACCTTTAAGAAAATAATGCAATAATGTTTAGAGCAGTTATTTTACCAGACAATTAAACAATAGGAGACTAGAAAATTCTCTCTTGTGATTCATAGAAAACAAGGATAAGAACATACACTAAAGAGAAAATGAAAGAAGATGCAAGTTAATGTGTTGGAGGCTACCAAGAGAGTCAAAATGGCTCAGTGGGGAATAGAGTTGACTTTTCAATTCCCATCCCAAATGTTGCATGTCAATATTTTAGCTGGCGCCATTTTAAAATTCATTAAAGTACGTACATATGGCACAGACCCAGTTCATCTGGAATTCCACAAAGTTCAAAGGCTTGGTTGGTATTATCATCTTGGGAATGATGGGATGAAGGAAGAAAAAAATTGTCTTTTGAAAATATAGTTCTTTACATCAAGCATCCTGGGCTCAGCAATATTAGAAGAGTCATTTTGAGTTGTTTAAATATAAATCTGAAACTTTTTTTTCTTATAGGTTATAATGGAGGGTTAGGTTTTTCAGTAGACCCTCATTTGATGAACAAACATTTAGTGAGTACCCATGTGTCAGGCTCTATGGTGAAATAAGTCAAAGTAGGCTAGGAATAACAAATAAACAGAAAATAACAATGTTATACGATAAGTGCTTATTAAGGTAACCATTGAGAATTGTAAAAATATTGAGAAAGACTGAGTTACTTCTTTCTGTGTGTTTGGAATGGGGGACAGGGAAGACCAGAGAAGCACTGGCTTGTGAATAGGAAATTGAAGGAAGGAGTTTCTCTGATTACCAGAGGAGCAGGGCCAACTTTATGGGTGTGCCCTAAAGCTGTCACATAGGGCGGCATGCATAGAAAGAACCCATACTTGATTTTAAGTTCTCCTGTTTCCATATTGACTTTCTTAAGGCACCCCCACATTTTCACATTTTGCATTACATGGGGCCTTGCAAATTATGTAGCCAGTTCTGAAGAGGAAATAGGAGACTATAAAAAAATTATATATATTCTCTGTCCTAAAGGGGCTACCAGACTGGGATGTATGAGTAAGTGGCTCAGATTGAGGAAGATAATAATACAGTGCAACAAATTGAGTACTGTAAAGATATGGATGAAATATCAAGGCAAGTCAGAGAAAATATCAATTAATTTTTTCTCAGTTGAGGTATGATGGAGAAGAGGGTACTGAGGTACCTTAAAAGAGAAGAAATAATTGAGTTAAACCTTAAAAAATGTTTTGCCTATTTTACAAAATTTGAAGGAGTGCATTTTAGTCTGAGAAATAATATCTGCAAAGAAAGGAAAACATTTATTTGCTAAAAAATACTTATTGATTGCCTCATTTGTTTTAGGCTCTATTCCAGGTACTTGAGGATAGAACAGTGAATAAACTAAAGTCCCTCCTTGATAGAGTTTGTATTTAATGAGAGATATGGACAATAAACATAAATGAATGAACTTACAATGTCAGTTGATAGTATTATGAAGATAACTAAAGCAAGATAAGAGGATAAAGAATGGGAAGGGGGCTTTCAAAATGAGGTTTCTGAGGTGGTGACATTTGAGCAGAGACTTGAATGAAGTAAGAGAGCAAGCATTTGGGGGGAGCAGTGAGGAAGTTCAAGGTCCTGAAGCAGGAATAGCACCAAGATCTAAGAAAATATGGGTGACAGTATGAGTGGAATTCAGTTCAGATGGGGAAAATTGGCAGGCAATGATGTTGGAGATCTAGACAGGGATCAAGCCATGGAGGGCCTTGTGGGCCATGTTAAGAACTTAGGGTTTTATTCAAAGTGAGATGGTTGCTATTAGAGAGTTCTAAGCTAGGCTGTATTATGAAAGGTTCCCTTGGCTGCTCTGTAGATAACAGACTGCAATAGGGCAAGAGGAGTGGATGCTGCCAAGAGATGGTGGATGGTGGTGACATAATCTCTAGAGGGCTGTGGAGGAAGCATTGAGCTGTGATTAGATTTGAGTATATATTGAAGGCAGAGGCAACATAGTTTGTTAATAGATTAGATGTGGAGTGTGCAAACAGATGTTTCCAAGGCTTATGGATAGTCTGAGAAAAAGGAAGAATAAAATTGCCATTTACTTTGGGAAAGTCCCATAAACATTATGCCCAAGGGAGGTGGCTTAGGTCATGAGCAATGGAATTTAAAATTTGTGTAAGTAATGGAGGAGAAATGTGGCTGAAGAGAGAGGTGAAAACTATCACAGGTTGTATCTTATAGATTAGAAGGAGTTTGGACATTACCCTAGGATTTTAAGTCACAACATAGCATAACAAATTCTTCATTTCATTTTTGACTGTTATGGAAAAACTCCTTTGGAGAGGTGGGGAGGGATCAATTAGGAGGTCACCATAACAGTCCATGTGAGAGATAATGAATGTGCTGGCAGTTTATTTAGAGAAGAAGAGATGAATTTGAGAAAAAGCCATGGATTCTTTTACACATTGAATATTTTTTGAGCACCTCTTGTTTTTCTTTTTTAAAATTTTACTTATTTTAGAGAGAGAGGAAGGGAGAGGGAGAGAGAGAAACATCGATGTGAGAGAGAAACATAGATCCAGTGCCTTTTGTATGCCAGGGCTGAGCACCTCTTTTCTAGACATCATTCTTGGGGCTTGATGGTATGTTAGTGAATAAAACATATAATAATTTATGCTCTCATGGGTCTTACATTCTAATGAGAGGAGAAAGACAATAAAATAAACAAGTAATATATGAAGGGGTTAAGATAGTTGTAAGTTCTGAAGAGAAAAATGTAGCTGACAAGGAAGATAGTGTATTAGAGGGATTATGATTCTAAATATGGAAATCATAGCAGGCCTCAATGGGAAAGTGACATTTGAACACAGCAAAGATCAAAGGCTTTAATTTTGGATTTTTATAAATCCACTAATTCATTCTGTAAATATTTATTTAATGTACACTGTGTCCCCAGACACTTGGTTAGGTACTGTCATTCAGTAGAGCTTAATTTGCCCCCCCCCATAACATTTGGAAGTATAAACAATGCAAATTATAGTTTTTAAAAGCCTTGGTAATGTTTGCATTGTGATTGCCATGGCCCTTTGGATCTTAAAAAGTCCTGGAGCCCTGGCTGATGCGGCTCACTTGGTTGGAGCATCATACCATATACCAGAAGGTGGTGGGTTCTACTCCTGGTCAGGGCACATACCTAAGTTGCGGGTTTGATACCCAATTAGGGCCCTTAAAGAAGGCAACCAATAGATGTTTCTCTCTCTTTTCTCTCTCTTTCTCTCTCTCTCTGTCTCTCTCTCTCTCTCTCTCTCTCTCCCCTCACCCCTCTTTCTCCCTCCCCCCTTCCCTCCTTCCCTCCCTTCCTCTCTCTTGTTTCTAATGGTCCTTCCACCTCTGACAGTCTGTAGTTCTTATTGCTGTACATAAGAATTGAGCCCATTAGATTGATCTACCACAATGACCTCTTCATCAACAACTGAGCTAGTTAGCCAACTGAATCCAAACAATTAATTTACACTGAGTGGCCAGATTATTATGCATTCAGAAATCATAATCTGGCCACTCTGTGTGTGTGTGTGTGTGTGTGTGTGTGTGTGTGTGTGTGTGTGTGTATTAGAGGCCCGGTGCATGAATTTGTGCATGGGTGGGGTCCGGCCAGCCTGGCCAGGTGGAGGGGACATGGGCAGTTGGCCTGCCTGCCTGCCTGCTGGTCGAACTCCTGGTCAAAGGGACAATTTGCATATTAGCCTTTTATTATATAGGATATATACTGAGTGGCCAGATTATTAGGCGTTCAGAGATCATAATAATCTGGCCACTCAGTGTAATATTAGAATAACATCACTTGCCATTGGGAAATGGCACATACATGTGTTTTTAAGTTTTATTCCAGAAGACCTGGCACCCAATATTTGTGTTATTTTTCAAATTCAAGTGATTCATGCTGGAACAGACTCCTGTAAGATCTCCCCAATGCTTTTGATGTAGTCCTTGTTGTCCTTAAGTTGATTACAGAAATTGAGAGTAAGCTGTTATTTAAAGACCTCTGTCTGCCCCAAATTACTCACACATTTTCCCCTGATGCCTTCTATCTGTTTTTAATTATATAAATTTTATAAGCAAAATACTATATATATCATAACACATTCACATTCCCTCATTCAAAATGAAGTGTTCATGTGCAGATGCACTGACCATTGAGTGGACCCCAACGTGCCAGGGGTCACAACCAGAGCTCTGCTATTAAATAAGTAGCTGATATTATAATTTTTTTTTCTCAGAAGAGATAATCAGGGGAAAAATAGGACTAAAATGTCAAGAATAAGAAGAGGGCAAAGAGCTTACCTTTGAATCTGAATAGGCTGTGGGGCCTAACATCACCATTTTGCCTAAGACATCATTATAGACCATGTATCCCTAGATCCTTGTAAACTTCTCAGAGCTGGGCCTCCAGATTAGTCAAGCAGTATTTTTACAGTGACAACTGTCTATCCTGTGCTCCTTTTTTGCCCCTCAGACTGACTTACTACTTCAGCACTGATGACACAGACATTTATCTGACCTACAATCCTCACGAATTCTCTTAAGTCTAATCAATTTCCAGATTGTTCACATCAAATTTGGGCTCATGCATAACTGCAGTTAATATTAGATGTCAAAATGGAGATAAAGTATTTGCTATGGATGGTAAATTTCCATGGAAAGAGTGAATTTTTACCTGTCTTGCTTTCTTGCCTGCATTTAATCTAACTTCTACATGTACTTTGTCATATTCACTTGTACCTGTACCTTTCCTTCTTGCCTTGCAGTCTGTCTAGGTTTTGTCTCAATACCTCTTATTAAATCCATTGCCTCCCTTCAGTTTATTTTATTTTATTTTTTTAATATATTTTTATTGATTTCAGAGAGGAAGGGAGAGGGAGAGAGAGATAGAAACATCAATGATGAGAGAGAATCATTGATCTGCTGCCTCCTGCATGCCCCCTACTGGGGATCGAGCCCACAACCCTAACATGTGACCTTAACCAGAATCAAACCCAGGACCCTTCTGTCCACAGGCTGATGCTCTATCCACTGAGCCAAACCAGCTAGGACTCTTTTATTTATTTTGTAATCTTTATTGTTGAGAGTATTACAGATGTACTTCTTTTTTCTACCAATTGCCCCCTCCACTTGGTTCCCACCCCAGGCCTTCACCACTCTATTGTCTGTGTGCATAGGTAATACATATATGCATATAAGATCTTTGGTTAATCTCTTCCCTTGCCCCCACTCCCTTCCATCTGAAATTCATCAGTCTGTTCCATGTTTCCATGTCTCTGATTCTATTTTATTCACCAAATTATTTTTGTTTATTAGATTTCTTGTTTGTTTATTTTTATTTTTAGATTCAATTGTTAATAGATATGTATTTATTGCCATTTTGTTGCTCATATATATTTTTCTTTTTTTTTCTTCTTCCTCTTCTTAAAGAATTCCCTTCAACATTTCATGTAATACTGGTTTGTTGGTGATGAACTCCTTTAACTCCTTTTTTGTCTATGAAGCACTTTGAGAGCAGGAGCTATTTGTATTGGGTTTGGAAGTGCTCAGGCGAGGCTCAGCTGTGAAGCAAGGCGGGATGGTGCTAGTGCCAGAATTTGGGCCTTTTATTGATAGGTTTTGGGTAGCTTCAGCTTGTTTGAGAGATTTTAGCAGTCTAAAGCCTGAGCCAGGACAATGCATTCATTTGGAAAAGCTGCTGCAAACAGCTTGGGTGTGGCTGCAAATTGGATGGCATGGGGTCTCAGGGAATCACTAGAATGGAGCAAACAGTGTGAGCCAGTTGATGGAGACTCATACAGTAAGTCCTAGGGTTATGTCGGAGATCCGTTCCTACAGCGCAACATAACACGATTTTCACTGTAAGTTTGAACCCACCTACATAAGCACCTATGTCATTCACATGGAACACATACACAGCAACTCCCCACAGCTGAGATATCTCTCTAGAACTTCAGCTGTGGTCTGTGGAAGCCCAGCCAGATCTTTCTTGCCTCCACCTTTTCTACCTGTCTCTATGTGGTCTCCACTTTCCATCCTTGGTTATCAGGGTTCTCTCCAGCTAGTCCTCAGTTGATTATTCAGAGTGGGTTTTTTTCTATATTTTAGTTGTAATTCCAGTTTGGCCCTGGGAGCTTGTCAGTGTAGCTTCCACTTTTCCACCACCATTTTTGAATCTTCATTTCATTTATTTTCAACTAGAGGCCTGGTGCATGAAAATTCATGCACTGGAGGGGGGGTCCCTCAGCCCAGCCTGCCCCCTCTCATAGCCAGGGAGCCCTCAGGGGCGGGAGGCGACCTGGCGATCAGGGGAAGGCAACACCCCCATCACACCTCTGCTGCTGCCACTTCTGGCAGTGCAAGCCTCAGCCTGCCCTGGTTACCTTAGCCTTGGGTGGCCCTGGGCAGCTGGGCAGCCACCATCCGAGGCTTGCCTGCACCTCAGGCTGGCCCTAGGTGGCTGGGGGGCTGAGGGGACTGGGCACCACCATCTTGGGGCTGTGGGCACTGCCATCTTTGAGGGTGTGGCAGTCAATTAGCATATTCCCTCCTTATTGGCTGCAGGCGCTGCCATCTTTGTGAGGGCTTGACAGTCAATTAGCATATTCCCTCTTTATTAGATAGGATGGTTGTTTAATATTTTATTGGCCACCTCCTGCTGTTGAACATTTCAGTCTTTACAATTTTGAGAGGTTGTAAATTATCTTTATCTGTGTATTATTTTTTTTATTTCCTTAGAACATATTTCTAGAAATAACATATAGGTCAAAAGTAATAAAGAACTTTGTGATTATTCATATACACTGAGTGACCAGATTATTATGATTTCTGAACACATAATAATCTGGCCTCTCACTGTATGTATGTGTGTGTGTGTATATGTATATATATATATGTGTGTGTGTGTGTGTGTGTGTGTGTGTGTGTGTGTATATGTGTATATATATATATATATATATATATATATATATATATATATATATATATATATATATATGTATTGGAGTCCCAGTGCATGAATTCATGTATGGGTGGGGTCCGGCCAGTCTGGCCAGGAGGAGGAGACATGGGTGGTTGGCCGGCCTGCCTGCTGGTCGAACTCCTGATCAAGGGGACAATTTGCATATTAGCCTTTTATTATATAAGATATACACTGAGTGGCCAGATTGTTATGCGTTCAGACATCATAATAATCTGGCCACTCAGTGTATATTTCCAAATTGCTTTCCAAAAGTAATGTAAAAGAGTACTGGTTTTTCTGCCCTTTACCTTTCTTAAAGTTCTTACCAGTATTAGGGTTTAGGGATTAAATTAATAGACCATAATTGTATGTCAATCTTTATTTTAATATATTTTGCTGATTCTTTGGGTCATGATATATGTGGTTTTTTTTTGTATTTGTTTTTTACTTTTGTAGAATTGTTTAATTTTCTTTGCCCACTTATTTACTTGGGTCTTAATTGATTTTGATAATCTCTTTATATTTTTAGGATATTAACCTTTTGCTCTGATTTTATAGACTTATGCATTTGGCTAAAAGAAGTAACAAAGCTCTAAATTGTAGTTCAATGCCAAACATTACCACTTCCTAGAAAAGAACTTCTGGGAGTATGATACTAGTGGGAAACATGTGGTGTGTTGGTATATAGCTCATATATTTTTAGAAACCATGATATAATTTCACAAAAAGATATTTCTCACTGGAAAGCAGGTTGTGATACCAATATCTGAATTTACTTATGTTTAATTTATCATGGTTTCTCCACTTTTCTGTGTGCAAAGCACATTTGCTCAAAATACTGTTTTCATGACTTTGCTTTTAGCTTAGCTACTTTTGTCAAATGAATATCACTAACTCATCCAAGCTTTTCAGTTATTTTTTAATATAGACCATGAGATTTATAATTACTCATAAGTGTTTTCCCTCCGTTCATTAAGATGATTATTATGAAGAATGTTTTTCCCTTAAAAAAGCATTTTATAAAAATTCTCAGAAAGTCGTTTTCCATAATTATTTTATGATAAAGTACAATTGTAATATCTTTGATTATTAAAGTCACAATAATACTAGTATTCCCTTTGGAACAAACACCACAGCATCACTAGACCTATTGATAACCTTTCTGGACCTTAGATAAAATTCTTGTCTCTACCCTGGCTGGTTTGGCTTAGTGGATAGAGCATTGGCTTGCAGACTGAAGGGTCCCAGGTTTGATTCTGGTTGGGGACACATGCCCAAGTTGCAGGCTTGATCCCCAGTCGGGGGGGGGGGCGTGCAGGAGGCAGCCAATTGGTGACTCTGTTGCAATTGATGTTTCTTTCTCTCTCCCTCTCCCTTCCTCTCTGAGATCAATAAAAATACATTTAAAGAATAAAATGAATATACTTTAAAAAATTCTTGTCTCTAGGGAGTAGGGAGGTAGATGTGGGAGATATCCAAATTTTTTTTCTAGTTAGGTATGTTCTTTTGCTTTGTAGTTCTCTGATGTGTAGTTATATCTCAAACTAGTGGCCCAGTACATGAAATTCATGCACATTAAAAGGGGATTAATTAGAGGAAATATTTTAATATTGCTATTTGCCCTTTCTCTATAATAGAAGTGTTAGAGATGAAAGAAAATTAGTAAAATGTATATGAAAATCTTCCTCCTGTCAGAGTCTGGAGCATTCCGTAGGACCCAGAGTTAAGTCCCCACCCACCCGTGGCACCTCAAAATCGCGCAAGACCCAGACCTGGCCAGCCCCACCCCCATCAATCCCCGCAGGCCGGGGGCACAGCCTCAGGTCTCCCTGCGCGGCACCAGGCAGGAGGCGCAGCTCAGGTCCCCCATCAAGCCCCGCCGAGTAGGGAGCACAGCCTCAGGATCCCCGTCAAGCCCTGCCAGGCAGGGGGCGCCACCTCAGGTCCTGCGGCCCAGCGCCAGGCAGGGGTTGCAGCCTCAAGTCCCCCAGCACACCCTCAGGTCCCCTAGCCCAGCGCCAGGGCAGGGGGAGCACCTTGAGGTCCACCATCAAGCCCTGCCAGGCAGAGGGTGTGGTCTGAGGTCTCCCATCAAGCCCTGCCAAGCGGAGGCACAGCCTCAGCTCCCCCAGCTCAGCACCCGGGTGGGGGGTGCACCTTGAGGTCCCCCGTCAAGCCCTGCCGGGCAAGGGGCACAGCCTGAGGTCCCCTGTCAAGCCCTGCTGGGTGGGGTCACAGCTTCAGGACCCCTGGCCCAGTGCCAGGCAGGGGGCTCAGCCTCAGGTCCCCCGGCACCGGGGTTGGGGGAGCAGCCTGAGGTCCCCTGGCTTGGGGTGGGGAGAGAAGCCTGAGGTCCCCCTGCCAAGCACTGGAGCGAGGGGGCACCTTGAGTTCCCCCGTCAAGCCCCACTGGGTGGGGGGCACAGCCTGAGGTCTCCTGTCCCGGCACCGGGGCAGGGGGAGCAGGCTCAGTTCCCCTACCCGAGCCCAGTGCCAGGCAGCCTTAGGTCCCTGCTGATTGCTCCCTAAGGCTCGTTATGGGAACTCAGCCTCCACTGTGGGTGCATCCATCTTGTGTTACGGAAACCCTGCCTCCACTGTGGGTGCTGCCATCTTTGTAACAGTGTGACAGTCATTTTGTATATTCCCTCTTTATTAGATAGGATTCTTACCTCTACCTTCCATCCCAATTGGAACATGAAGGAAACAGAGGGTTATGTAGCAAATATGACAAGTTCATGGCGCTACTTGGCAAGCCTGACAAGCTCAGTGACAGAGAGTAACCATACAGGATGATCTGATCATAAATTCCTAACTGGTGAGTAATCATGTTCCAGGTCTATAGATTCCTTAATGAAAACTTAACCTTTGCCTTTAGTAAGCCCTGTCCATTGTTTTTGTGCACCTAAGGTAACATACCATTGGTATGTCCATTAACTGTCTTTTCTAGACCACTTGGAGGCATAACTACCTTACCCCCAAAATTCCTCATTGTTACCTTGTTGCCCACATATGATCTCTATTTAATGGAAATGTTAAATGTTAACTATCCTGTACCCACCAATGTAAAACAAGTATGCATCTGTCCATTTTACTTTTTATACAATCCTAGAGATTACCCCACTTTCTTTCTTCCTCCTTAATCTACCACTGATGGATTTCATATAATCTTCCTTATATTTTTCCCCTATAATTCTAAACTGCAAAACTTTCATTCTCTAGAGCATTTTCTCAATCTTTGGAGATTTTACTTTCAGGTTGGTCCTCAGTTTTTGCCTCAAATATACTCATAAAATTTGTCTATAGGTTTGGACTTTTTTTCGTTGACAGGAATATTGGTGGCTGTGGTTGGAATAGTGGTGGCTGAGTGGAAAAGAGGCTATTCAACCTGTGAGAGACAATCATAATGATTGATCTTGTCATTTTCATGGGCTCTATATTATTTTAGTGCAGAATCTCAGGTTTTTCCTTATGATATCCCTCAAATCTTCTAAGGTTGTACTTTGCCCATATTAAATTTTCAGTAAATGTCTGTGGGCTGAAAGCGAAAATTTTATTAATGTAAACCATTATGGAATGTAAGTAGTATGAATTTAAAAGTGAAGGGGAGCAGAATATAATCACTACAAAATGTGTCACTTTGGCATAAGGATTATTTTAGGCAGATTATTTTGAAGAAACAGCAGATTTAGGAAAATCTCTGAAAACTGAGTAGAAGTTACCCTTTTATTAGAGACATTTATAAGGGAACTCTCCTTTTGTAAGTGTGTCTCCCTCTCAGTGCCTGGAGGAGAAGGTTGACCAGTCTCTAGAAACTCTTATCAATGGTGAAGGCAATAACTTAAATCTACCTGGTACATAACAATCATACCATTGTTTATAACTGAGCTTTGGCTGATAACCTCCCAGAACTGACTCAGTCCCCAACATCTTTTTTTGTCTTTAACTAGAAATGGTATTTAAGATGATAGCTTGGGACATTTCCTAGAGTAACTCTATTTCCATGGTCTCTTGTATGTATGTGGGAGATACCCATGTTATTAAACTTCTGTTTGTTTTTCTCCTTTTTTTTTTTTTAATCCTCACCCGAGGATATATTTTTTCATTGATTTTTAGAGAGAGTGGAAGACAGAGGGGAATACAGAGAGAAATATCAATGTGAGAGAAACACATATAAAAGTGTAGCTAAGTTTTGGGCTGTCTAGACAAAACTGGTTCATGGCCAAAGGAAATTAATTCAGATTCCTCCTACTCAGTGATATATAATTCAATAAAATTAAGAATCAGTGTAATTATAGTTGGTATTAAATGTAATGTTATGAGTGGGTGACTAATGGTTGTGAGTGACAGAGAAATCATTTAAACTTTAATATTTTTATTGATTTTAGAGAGAGAGGAAAGGAGAGAGATAGAGAGATTGAAATATCAATGAGAAAGAAACATTGATTGACGGCCTCCTGTAAGCCACTGGGGATCGATCTGGCAACCTCTTGGTTCATGGGTTGATGCTCAACCACTGAGCCACACTGGCCAGGCCATTTAAACTTTAAAGTAAATAACTTTCCTGTCTTAATATAAGGAAGTGTGTTTGTTACTGCTCTGAAATTCAGAATTTTTTCCTAATAATTCAAGTATGGAGTTACACTATTTAAAAACATATTTTGATCTCTCTTAAAGTTCATTTTCCTTTCAAATAATTACTGAGTTGTGCTCGCAATAACATTGTCAATTCTTATTATTTACAGATCCTAAGTACTGAGTAGATTGAAAGCAAATGGCCCCTGAATGTCCATGATATATCTGACTCATTGGGAGTGAATCATAATCTTTGAGTTGTTTTTCCATTGGGAGAGCATGTAAGGATTAATCTCCAGAATTTTCTGTGTATCCAAAGTTACATATTTATGACGTGCTTGGATTAGGTACCAACTGGAATCACAGAACAAGAATATCTTGAGATAAGACCTGTAACCTTAGTTGGGAATGAATGTAGAAGATAAAAGTTTTAAGAACACAGCTTTGGAATCATCACATCTTGACTGTCCAGTTTTGAGTGTATGCTTAACCTTGTTTAGCATCAGTTATCTCTATTTGTAACACAGGGATGATAATACAATGTCATAGGGTCGCTGTGAGGATAAATAGAGATGATATATGTAAAATCACTTGCATGGAGCATACATTGCACATACTAAGGCTCTTACATACTGAATTATGAAAAGTGATGGTCTGTCCCTGTAAGACTTGGGAAAGGGCACAGGGGATAAGAAGTCAATGTGGAAAAAAAAAAAAAAAAAAAAAAAAAAAACACAACCCAAATCATATCTCCTGACTTGACAGAATTACTCTGGCCCTTTGGATATAAAAGTATTAACCTTAATCATTCTTTCTAATCATTCTTTCTATTTTCTCTCCAGCTTTCAAAATTCATGAATCTTGCCAGGCCTGCTGGAGGTAAACAAGCCACTTCATGGCAACCTCCTCATCTAAGCTTACTTGTCTCCTGGATGTCCCATGCTTTGTCTGGCTCACATCAGGAACTGAATTGGTCCTTATCTCTTAGGGAAGTATTTCAGGTTGTCGCTCTCTAAACCCTTCCTTATTTGCCATGCATCTTTTCCTATCCCATACTCTCTGGCTCTTGATACACTTGTGTTACAGAGAGCTGGGCCCAAGGTAACTGAGGTATGAGATAGGGTGACACATAGTCCAAACATCAGTACTTCAAAACTTTCTATAAAATGTGGATATATGGAAGCATATATTTCCTGTAAGATTGGAGTTGCTCAAGGATTTAGGCAGATGCAGCGAGCAAGCAGGAGGGAAATTTATTAGAGGGAATGGGGGATGGCACCACAACTGGGGTAGGTTAGGACTCAGTCTCCACTGTCCTTGGGGTTGAAGTTTATGTACAAAAAATGCAAGGGGCAGAAGCTGGGGGACATAGTGTTCTAATCTGATTAGATGGATTTGTTGTCCTTCAGACCAATTAGAGTTGGCCGTTGAAGCTGTGGGCTGTAAGCGGCCATTGTTATTGTTGGCCTGCTCTCTCACCCTCAGGTGTGGCTGCCTCCTGTTGAGCCAGATAGGGTGACTGCTGGCTGTTCCACAAAATGAGGCTGGGGCCACTTTCTTGTTCAGGACTTTCTAGTCTGCCTGAGCCAAATGTCCTCCACTGGCCTGTCATTTCCCAGTCATTGAAAATAGGTTTAACTTCCATCAATACTGAATGGACCTTGATAAGTGCCTTTCATCCTATATAATAAAGAGCTAATATGCAAATGGTCATCATGCCCTTGCACCCTTGCACCCTAATGCCAGGGCCAGGGGACCTGAGGACTGGCCGGGGGACCTGAGGCCGCGCCTCCTGTCCTGGAGCCAGGGTACCTGAAGCTGTGCCTTCCCACCCCTGTGCCGGGGCACCTGAGGCCGTGCCCCCGACCTGGTGGGGCTGGACGGAGGACCTGAGGCTGCACACTCTGCTCGGCGGGGCTTGACAGGGGTGGGTCTGGGGGGTTTGGGTCTCACGCGATTTAGAGGCACACGTGGGTGGGCGGGGACTTGACTCTGGGTCCTGCTGCACGCCCAGACTCTGACAGGATATTTTACTAATTTTCTTTCATCGCTGACACTTCTATTATAGAGAAAGGGCAAATAGCAATATTAAAATATTTCCTCTAATTAATCTTTTTTAATGTGCACCAATTTTGTGCACCGGGCCACTAGTTGTATTATAATGTTAAAGAATTTACCAGGCGACTGAAAAATACACAGGGAATACTCGGAGAGCCAGGAAAAACGCATTTATTTTAGTACAGTGACTCAGGGGGTCAATTCTCCAAATCCTGTGTGAGTGAATATGGAGGAAGCTTTCCCTTTATACCCTTTGGTTTCTTTGTTTTCTGTTTGCTAACTACCAGGCTTTTGTGGTGGGCTTCCATGGCCCCTCCTGAGTAAGTTAGAATGGGGAAGTTAGATTGTATCTAAATGCCTGGTCTGGGTGGTGCCAGTGACCTCCCCTCTAGCTAAGCTGTTACATTCTTTGTTTATGGCCTCTGTAAAATGGGAGTATTGTGGGAAACAGGTTCTGCAAGACAGGACAGACATCAATGGAGTTAATTATCAACTAACAAAGGTGTGCATTAGAAGGCAGGCTATTCAGATTGCTAGCCCTCCCAAAATGTCTTATATTCCCCATCAATAACTTGGTGCTATGAAAAGTCATTCCCAAACAGTCCAATCACATAAAATCAAGGGAATAGTAAAGTAAATGATGGTACATCCACATAATGGACCACTATTCAGCTTTTAAAATGATGTTAACAAGGAATTTTTAGTGACATGAGAATATACTAATGATATGCCTTGTGAATGAAAATTCACTATAAAAACATTCCATATAATATGATATAAGCCATTTAAGAAAATACGATATATATGCATCCTATCTAATAATAGACAAATATGCAAATTGACCATACCTCCGACACACCCATGAGCCACGCCCACAAGCCACACCCACCATCCACTCAGAGCGAGTATGCAAATTAACCCAAACCAAGATGACTACAGCCACAGAGAGCAAGGTTTCCTAGGTAACAGAGGAAGCCAAGCTTTCCACCTGCCCTGGCCAGGCCTAAGCCTCCACTCAAGCTACAAAGTTTCAATTACAGAAGGTAAACAAATTCAAACAAATGGCAGCAGAATGGAGCTTGAGAGAGCAGGCCAGGGTTGCCGCTGGCAACAGGGGAAGCAAAGCTTTCCGCACACCCTGGCCGGGCCCACCCGCTTAAGGCAACAAAGTTTCAATTATAACCCCAACACAAATGGCTACCAGCCTCGGAGAGAGCCCCAGGCTTGGCTCCACTCCATGCTACAAAGTTTCAATTGTAGAAGGCAAATAAATTCCAGATACCAGGGCCTCTGCTTGCGTTGCCAGGGGGCGTGGCCCGCCTGCAAACCACCACAGGCCCCTCACTCAGGCCGCCCCACACCCCAAGGGAACCTGATCTGGGATGCCCTTCAGGGCAAACCAGCTGGCCCCCATCCCTGTACCAGGCCTCTATCCTATCTAATAAAAGAGTAATATGCAGATTGATCATCACTGCAACACACAATATAGCTGCCCCCATGTGGTCAAAGATCCTGCCCCCATGTGGACACAAGATGGCCACCACAAGATGGCCAGCAGGAGAGGGCAGTTGGGAGGCACCCGGCCTGCAAGGGAGGGCAGTTGAGAGGGACCAGGCCTGCAAGGGAGGGCAGTTGGAGGTGATCAACCCTGCAGGAGAGGGCAGTTAGGGGTAACCAGGCCGGCAGAGGAGGGAAGTTGGGGGCAAACAGGCTGGCAGTAGAGTGGTTAGGGGGTGATCAGGCTGGCAGGCAGAAGCGGTTAGGGGCAATCAGGAAGGCAGGCAGGCAAGCAGTTGGGAGCCAGCAGTCCAGGGATCGGGCCTAAACGGGCAGTCGGACATCCCTTGAGGGGTCCCAGATTGGAGAGGGTACAGGCTGGGCTGAGGGACAACCCCCCTCCGTGCACAAATTTCGTGCACCGGGCCTCTAGTATTACTATATATATAAAATATAATTTACACCGTTAGGAGCATGTATACCAAATATAAAATGTATTTATTTAAACATACATATATACATATGTGCATATATGTATACATTTTATAAAATGTAATAAAAATCAAAATGATATTAACAGTAATTATTTATAAGAGAAGAAATCACAAGTGATTTATATTTTTGTTTATATTTTTCTCTTCTTTTTTCCCTCTTAGCATTCTGTAATATGCAAGCAATGCTTTTCTAATCCATAGAAAATAAGCATTTTTTATTTCAAGCAGTTGTCATAACCAAAGGTAATTGTGTTTGAGCTGTGAAATCAATTAATCATTATGTAGTTGAAATCTGAATCTCTGCTTCTCATCTTGAGTGAAAATGGTTTCCCTAGACTGATAAGGCCAAGTGGAGAAGTTTGTTTCTTCACACTGTGCTTTAAAAATATGCTAAGAGCTATACAAATATTGACTCCTTTTGCTCTGAGCAAGATCCAGGTCTGTGAAGTAGGGTTTGCACTAAGCTGAGTAATGACTCCCCTCAAAGATATTATCCATGTCTTAATCTCTGGAACCTGTGAGTATAACTTTATGTGGAAAAGAAAAAGACTTTGTAGATGTGATTATATTGAGATAGAGTCCTAAATGCAATCACATGCATCTTTATCAGTGGGAGATAGAGGGAGATTCGACACAAACAGAAGAGGAGAGTACAATTGTGACCACGGAAGCTTAGATTGGAGTGATGTAAACACAAGACAAGTGATGATGGCAGCCCCAAGGATTCAGAAGCAGTAAGGAACAGATTCCCTGACAGAGCCTCTGGAGGGAGTAGGGCCAAGTGAAACTGATTTTGGCCAAGTGAAACTGATTTCAGATTTCTGGCCTCCAGAGCTGTGAAAGAACAAAATTATGTTGTTTTAAGCCACTAGGTTTTTGTTAATTTATTGCAACATCCAGAGGAATCTTATACACGGTTATAGTGATATGCATAAAATATGGCTCCTAGCTATGAAGATTTTGAAGACTAAGGGGTAGAGTAAAAGGCATAAAAGGGGAAAATTATAATATGTGGTTTCAGTCCCATTTGGGTAGCACAGTGCTTATTTGGTGGCAGTAGTGGGTAGGGCACAATGGATAAGCTACTGGACTAAGAGAAGATATGTGTTTTGTCTTTGTCATTACCGTACCACTAACTGTGTCATTACCGTACCATTAACTGTGTCATTACCGTACCATTAACTTTGTCATTACCGTACCACTAACTGTGTCATTACCGTACCACTAACTTTGGCAACGTCTCTTCCTTGATTTGTGCCCCAATTTCCATATATATATATATGTGTGTGTGTGTGTGTGTGTGTGTGTGTGTGTGTGTGTGTGTGTGTGTGTAATATAAAGTACCAAAGTTTGGACTAGATTTCTAGGGATCTCTTGACAGTCTAAATTTCTTTAAATCAATGTTTTGACAACACTAGGCGAGTGAAAATTGAGAACCATTATATCTATATGGACTGGTAAATTGCAAGTATTTATCAGACAGAGATAAGTGTTCATAAAATTCAAATTACGAATTCAAAATAAAACACAGAATGTATTGCTATGAAAATGGATATATGTGAATGTAATTTTATGTAAATATCTACACACTTATGCAGCATTCAAACACTCAGAAGACTTACAGACATTTATTGCATAGTATTGTTTTTTCCAAATTCTCTACTATTAAAATATTTATGTTAAATTAAAATAGACCCCTGGCCCATTTTTAAAGAATAGGATTTTAGACAATGAATTGGGATCCAAGGTGAAAAGATAAACGAGAGCAAATTAAGTTAGCACTGGGTGAAAAATGTTTTTTTTGTTTTTCATGTTATGTCGCAGTGATGGAGCATAAGGTGCCAAAGCAGGAATGGTTTAATCAACCCAGCTTCCAAAAAAAAAAAAAAAAACCCCAAAAAACAAAAACAAAAAAAAATGAAACAAACAAAAAACTCTCTCTGAAGCCTTAATAGAAAGTTAAGATTGTCCCTTAGGGTAGCAGGTGAGATGAAGCAACCTTTGTTCATGACAGCACTACAGATCATTGGCAGGACTGACTCAAGACGCAAAGGAGCAGGCAGGCAGATAGAAATTCAGGGGCTATTATCCAAATTCTCTTTCCTACTAATCTAAGGAGGAACCAAGCTCATACTCTGTTTTATTTTATTTTTAAAATTTTAATTGATTTCAGAGAGGAAGAAGAGGGAAAGAGAGATAGAAACATCAATAATGAGAGAGAATTATTGATTGGCTGCCTCCTGCACACCCCACACTGGGGATTGAGCCTGCAACTCAGGCATGTGCCCTGACCGGGAATCAAACCATGACCTCCTGGTTCATAAGTCAACACTCAATCACTGAGCCATGCCAACTGTCCATACTCTGTTTTCTTCATGGCATTATGACCAGTCTTTCTCTTCCAGGCTGTAACTGCGTAGACACTTCATTTCTTTAATATGACCATTTCTTCTTTTCTTTCCTTTGGATTCAAACTGGCCTCATCCAGCACACTGACTCACCTTCTTCCTTTTACCTTGCAGAACCACTCCTTTAATAATTAAGTCCTCAGGACAATAAGGTTCTATCAGCATCAAATAATCATAGGAAAAGCCCTCGTTGGTTTGGCTCAGTGGATAGAGCATCAGCCTATGGACTGAAGGGTCTTAGGTTCAATTCTGGTCAAGGGCACATCCCTGGGTTGAGGGCTTGATCCCCAGTAGGGGTGTGCAGGAGGCAGCAAGTCAATGATTCTCTTTCATCATTGATGTTTCTATCTCTCTTTCCCTCTCCCTTCCTCTCTGAAATTAATGAAGATATATTAAAAATAAATTATAGGAAGAAACCTTTGGATCTGTTAACAGACATGGCATTTTGGTCAAAATAGAGATAACATCTAGGCCTCAGTTGTGCTTCAGCTCCAGGCCCAGAAAAGCAGGGGAAAAAAGCAGGGAAACCAGACAATGCAAAGCCATGACTGACATCAGGACCAGATGCACCGATCAACTACCCTCTTCCCTAGCACTGAATCAGTAGAGACCATAACCCTAACTCCCTTAATCATCACAACTACCGTATTTTCCGGTGTATAAGATGACTGGGCGTATAAGACAACCCTCAGCTTTTCCAGTTAAAATATAGAGTTTGGGATATACCCGCCCTATAAGATGACACCCGGGGTATAAGACGACCCCCGACTTTTGAGAAGATTTTCCTGGGTTAAAAAGTTGTCTTATACGCTGGAAAATATGGTAATTATTTTGTTCCCCTATATAACCCATCCCCTGGAAGCCATCAGGGAGCCAAATCTTTGATTATTAGTTCACCTGTGACTTCAGGTGTGGGCCACTATCCTATATAATAAAATTCCAGCAACCAAATGATGGAACAACCAGAACGAGCACTTGACCAGTCGCTATGATGTGCACTGATCACCAAGGGGCAGACGCTCAACTCAGGAGCTGCCCCCTGGTGGTCAGTGCATTCCCACAGTGGGAGCACCACTCAGCTGACCAGGGTGAGCAGTGCTCTCACAGCAGGAGCAGCTGCTCAAAGGGCAGGTCCACAGATGCTCAGCTGACAGGGATGAGCGGCTGCTCCCGCTGTGGGCCAATCCCCACAGACCACGCCCCCCACCAGTGCACTAATCCCATGCACTGGGCCACTAGTCTAAAAATAAACCCTTACTTTCTTTGTTGCAAGCTCCTAGTTTGTTTCATTTGGTTTTGATGCATGGAGGCAAATAGACCCATTTAGTCCAGTAACAGGACCACAGATAGTAGTGCATCCAATGGTGCATATTGGCACATGAAGCTGAACTCATTTGCAGGGTAATACATCTCCATCCCAAAGGATGTACTCCAAAAGGATCCACAGTTAGTTAGGTGAAGGGAGAATTGGATATTATGCAATGAGAGCTATCAGGTAGAGACAACAATAAAAACAATGGGCCAGGTGAGAAACAGCTTGTTGTGAGGACAGAACTACACCTCGTTTGGTGTTGCTGAAAAATAATCTGTAGTGCAGAGACTGGTGAAAATTGAGTCTAGAGGGTCCAGCAAGGGCCAGATCACAGAGACTTTTGTATTTTCAGCTAAGAAACTTGGATTTGAACCTGTTAGCCAATGGGAAATCTTCAAAAGTAATGCAGACATTTGATTCAGATGAACAGAATATTGGAGAGATACACACAGAAAAGAAACTATTGTGCATTCCACATGTAAATAGTGCTAGACATTTTACAAAGCTCACTGTAAGAATTAGCATAATTGATAAGGGAAATATCAAGCAATTGTATAAATTAACTCAGGGTTAGAAAATGGCTCTGACTTATGGCAGTGAGTTGAAGGTAAATTTAAGGATTTCCTCTGGGTAAGTTATTTCTGCCAGCAGATCTTGCAATTCAGAGTTAGAAGATAGATTTTATTTGTCTTAAATAATCATGTCCTGAATTAAGGTGAAGTTCCCTAGTAGGACTTTTTAAAGTCTCCTTATCACCTTGCTTTTGGACTTATCTTCCCTTAATTCCATTTTGCACAATGTGATCTGATTTATCTTTCAAAGCACAATTGTTACAAAACCACCATTTACTCACATCCCCATTTATCTACTGCCTAAAAATACAATCCAGATTTTTTAGTCCTCAGCTCTCTGGTTCCAAGCTAAGGTTCTCACATTAACTCTCATGATTCCTTTTGATATATTATATATTACATTCAAACTAAAGAACTATTTGCTTCTCCTGATAAATATCCTATCTACTTCTGATCATGGTTGTTCATAATGTCCTTGTCATCTATGCACATTCACCTTCTGTCAACTCTTAGGGCTCCACTCAGGTGTTTGCTCCTCCATGATGCTTTGCCTGATCCTCAAGCTGGATGTCTTCTCTTCTTTCTCCACCCTCTTCATGGTATGTTGTCTCTACCTGTCTTATAATTTCTTGAATTTTCTACCTTGTGTTGTGCATCATGGTCCCTTAGCTAAGCTCATTGAGAGAGAAGAGAGAAAAACATCTTATTAATCATTATAAATTCCATTTTTTATGTGGTTACCTCTACCTGAAATCCTTCTCTTTCATCTGGATGAGGCCTGCACACCTTTTAAGGCCTATTTCACTTGTTTTGTCTCTGATGTCTCTCTCAACTTTCTTTTACCCACCATGGAAGAATTTATCACCCACCCTTGGTGTCCGTATAGCATTTTGTTTATTCCATTATGGCCCTTAAAATGCAAGTATTAATTAAGTACTGGAGTACAGTTCATGTCAGTGTAACTCTATTTTTCCCTTTCAAGTCAAATTCTGACAATATTAAACAATGATATAGAATCTCTAAGCATGGACTCATTCCAGACATGCAAATGTACCACAATTGATATCTTTTGTGAAAGTATCATCAAATCCATGAGTGATGCCAAAGTCCAGGAGCATTAAGCCTTATTCATTTGATGGTTCTTTCACATCTCTTTCTTTTGATTGACCATGTAGAAACTACATACCTAGGATCAAGCATTGCTGGAATTGGTCATCCTTCTTCCCTAATCATTGCTCCTCAATCTCATAACTATTCTCTGAAACACAAAGATTTCAAATACATATAGAGTATTTCCAATTCATTTTCACTTGAGTGATCAAAAAATATTAGGAGCAATTTATTTCTCAGAATCTCTACAAATGTAATTTACTTGAAAAAAAACAACAACATTGTTACAGTCTGACTTTAACAATTTGAATAAAATTAGGATTGAACTAATTCCCATAGAGTATGTAGACTCATTATATCAAGAGGGATTTTTTAAATTATTAATTTTGGAGAGGGGGGAGGGAGGTAGGGAGGATAGGAGAGAGAGGTGGAGAGGGAGAGAGAGAGACACACACACATTTATTTGTTGTTCCACTTATTTTTTTAAATGTTTTGGGGGTTTTTGTTTGTCTGTTTGTTTTTTAATATATTTTTATTGATTTCAGAGAGGAAGGAAGAGGGAGAGAGAGAGAGAGAAACATCCATGATGAGAGAGAATCATGGATTAGCTGCCTCCTGCAAGTCCCCCACTAGGGATGGAGCCCACAACCCGGGCATGTGTCCTTGAATGGAATCGAACCTGGGACCTTTCAGTTTGCAGGCCGACGCTCTACCAACTGAGCCAAACCAGCTAGGGCTGTTGTTCCACTTATTTATGCATTCATTGCTTGCTTCTTGTATGTGCCCTGACCGGGGATCAAACCCGCAACCTTGGTGTATCAGGGTGATGCTCTAAACCAACTGAGCTACCAGGCCAGGGCTCAAAAGGGAATTTTAATGAGATATTTTGCAGGTGCCATATCTACATAGTTTTGTGTCAGATGAGGAGGAAGTTCTTGAGCAACTGCCTCAAATTTTAGTTAGCATTAGAGACTCACTTTTCAGGCATGATTTTAGGGCTGAAGCCTGTGTGAGTGAGTGAGGCACTCATCTAAAGTGCACATTTTACAATGGTCCATATTTGAATTGTGTTTGTATTTAAAATTGTAGGCTTTTTGTCATGTTTTTTTTTTAATTAATTTTGATTTTGAAATTATCGTTCATTTTGCTTACTGACTTTTGTGGCATTTACCTTAATTTTGCTTTTGAGATGAGTGCCGCACTTACCTCACAGTAGCACTGGCCTTTCTTGGTTTATAACATAGACATACTAAAGCTTACACTCCCTTTCTCCACCTCATTCTTGGACCTTCAAAACCAGGTGACTAATTCACACTTCAGGCCTGATAGCATCTGCATGGTTTATCAAGATCAAAGTATTCAGTGTACACTTTTATTCATGAGTAACTTTTAATGAACTATGTTTTATTATGGGTCTCTGGGTGCTACACTAACTATATTAAGATAACCAAACAGTCCAAATCAGTAGTTTGTTTGTGAAATCCAAAGCTAAGGGATTGGCATATTTGTGAGAATTTTTTAATTCTCCAGGATGAATGGGACTCACTATGAGAAAGTCAAATAATTTCTACTTTTGGTATAGCAGTCTGTAAGATGTTTTGCTTAAAAGACAAATTCTTTATAAAGAATTTATTATCCATCCTTATTTTTGTTTTTGTTTTTAGTATCATATACATCCAATTATATGAGGTAAGAAGCATTTTTAATCTCTAAAAACTGTGGTGCATGGCGGTGAGCCTGTTCAATGACCTCTGCCATACAGCACTGCACCAAGCTACTTAGGATGAAAATTAATATTAAGCACATGAATTCAAGGGCATCTGTCCAAATTCTCAGGTGGATTTCCCCAGTGCCTTTAAAATCTAATAATAGTTCATACTGTACAATTGCTCATGGAGCTTTCCACTTCAGCTTATTAATCACCAGTGTCCTATGATTTTTCTTGCAGAGCTTATAACCTAATTCTAATAATGCTGGGAAATGTCATAGCAGCTAATGTTTAATATTCAAGTACTTTTTAAATTTGAATCAGGTAAAGATTTGCTTTTTTGGAACTTCAAGCACAACCAGAAAGTTATATTTTTATATACAGCACAAATGTCAGCAAAAAGATTGAGACAGAGATTGTAAGGATCCTTGGGAATCATATTGTAAGGCTTTAATTTCATAGATGGGGAAACTGAGACCACAAAGGCAATACTGTTATTATAACCTATTCTTCTTCTCTTTAGATATCCTTATGTGTGGCATGCGGCTTTATTTAATGAAAAAGTATATGGATATAAATATATATTTGTCCATACTCTTCTACCTGATTTTTGAGGACTCTTTTATCTGTATTTTTTTCCGTTAAAAAATAAGTGCTTTCATGTGGTACTGGGCTAAGTATTAAATACAATGAATTAAATGGACAAGATTTCTGAGTTATTTCCCCCCTTGTTTTTAAATCACTTTTTAAGTCCTTCTCAATATTTTTTCTCTTTTTCTTTCACATATAATTTTTCTCCTAACAATTAGGATTAATTCTGTTTTAGAACATAATATGAAGTTAGGGGCAATCAGACAGGCAGGTGAGCAGTTAGAGGCCATCAGGCAGGCAGGCAAGTGGTTAGGGGTGATCAGGAAGGCAGGCGAGTGGTTAGGGGAAATCAGGCAGGCAGGCAGAGTGTCTAGGGGTGATCAGGCAGGCAGGTGAATGGTTAAGAGTGATGAGGCTGGCAGGCAGAGTGGTTAGGGGCGATCAGGCAGGCAGGCGAGTGGTTAGGAGCCAGTGGTCCCGGATTGTGAAAGGGATGTCCGACTGCCAGTTTAGTCCTGATCCCGCAAGGATTCCTGTGGGATCAGGCCTAAATCGGCAGTTGGACATCCCCCTGAGGGGTTTTGGATTGCGAGAGAATGCAGGCCAGGCTGAGGGACACCCCCTCAACCCCATGCACACATTTCATACACCAGGCCTCTAGTATACTTATAAAGATGAGGAACTAGCAAAGTCTTCTGTCTCACTCCTATAAAATATAAATCCATGGACAGGAAGGGAATCATGCATTTTAACTTTGATGAGTGCTTTTTTAAAGATATATTTTTATTGATTACAGAGTGGAAGGGAAAGGGAGAGAGAGAGTGATAGAAAAATGATAGGGAAAGAATCATTGATTGGCTGCCTTCTGCACACCCCTACTGGGGATCGAGCCTGCAACCTTGGCATGTGCCCTTGACTGGAATTGAACTTAGGACCCTTCAGTTCACAGGCCAACACTCTATCCACTGAACCAAACCAGGTAGGGCAATGAACTTTATTTTTTCTCTGATATCTATCAACTGTGTTTTAAAATATGATGTACTCTAACATGCATTTTAAGTTGATAGTTCAAATTTATCATTGTGAGTTTATATGATTGTAAAGGGTTTAAGTTCTTAATATATTGCAAATATTTACAATAAAACTTATCACGCTTTTAAGTTGAACTCAATAGAATTTAAATAGCATTTTTATCAGAGCTCAATATTCAATAAAGAGGGGACCATGAGTCATGTTTAAAGGAGCATTTGTTTAGTAAATGATATTAAGAAAATTAACTCATTATATGGAAAAAATAGAACTAATTTCCTATCCACGGACACATACAGTAAAATGTGGAACTACAAATGTGAAAGATAACTCCATAAAGTTAATAAAATTTATAGGTTATTTTTACTATCTAGGTTTAAAGAAGATATTTTCTATGAACTGAATGATTGTGTCCCCTCAAAATTTATATGTTGAAACCTAATCCTCAAAGTGATGGTATTTGGAAATGGGAGATGATTAGGTTACAAGGGCAGAGCCCTCATGATGGGATTAGTGACATTATAAGCAATCTCAGGGAACTATTGCTCTCTTTCTGCCCTGTGAGGATACAAAGAGAAGTCAGCCATCTGCAACCCAGAAGTTCCTCACTAGAACCTGACGATGCTGTCCCCTGATCTTAGACTTCCAACCTACAAAACTATGGGAAATACATTTATGTTGTTTATAACCCAGCTGGGGTATTTTGCTATAACAGCCTGAACTAAGATAGACTCTTTAAACAAAACTCCAAAAGCATCAAAGACAAAGGAAAAATCTGATGAATTTAATTGTAGTAAAATTAAGAATATTTTCTTTAACTAAAAGTACCATGGACAATATTACTGGAACGGTGACAGAATGAGAGAGGATACTAAAAAGTCTAAAATATATGACTATACAGATTATTTAAGGACAATCCCATGACAAGGTTCATTTGATCCATCCCCTCTGCCTTCTTTGGGCCTCTATTCCATGTAAGTATATCTTCTTTCTTTTTTGTACTTCCAATTTTTCTCTACTATCTGCTTCTTTGTTATCACATATACTCAAGTATTTTCTTGCCTATGCAGGAAAGATTTCTTGCCCCATATGATCCTCGTCTATATCCCTTATTTTTCAAAAAGTCTCAGGTTCTTGAAATAAATAGCTTGAGCATCTCAAAATAAGCTGGTCTTATTTTTTCAGCCTTTGTCCTTTTCTCCTCAAATCTCTGCAATTTTTTTTTTTCTTTCCCCCACCAGTCTACCAAAATCACTCTCTGTAAAGTGAGCCTGTTAACTTGGTTGGTCAAAGTTTACCTCATGAAGCATGGTGTGTCACATCAGGTGCTGTGATCATTACAGCTTTTATGACTTGCCCATGTACTAGGTGTATCGGCTAATAATGCGGATTTTGTAATCAAAGAAAACACGATAATTACAAGAGAAACATCAAAAGTGTTTTATTCAAAGTAATGTCCATCACTAGCTACACATTTCCCCCATCTTTCAGGTAATTTGTGGATACTGTCCCAGTAGGACTTTTCTTGTTTTATATCTTTTTCAGTCCTTTGTCTCCCAAATATGGGGTTTTCTGGTCCCCTTTGCTAGTTCTTAAAGAGCCCTATGTGCTGGGGCTTTGAGACCTCAACCAAAGGCCTGGCCTGGCACGAGCACTGATAACTTCGTCTGGGGAAGGTTTATGGCCTCTTTAAAATGGGAGTAAACAGGTCTTGCAGGACCAGACAATTAAAGGGGCAGTGACTAGATTCAGATTGCTAGCCCCCCAAAATCTCTCTTTTCCCCCATCATTCTCTTGCTTTTATCCTCAAGCTGATTTTCAGCCTTGGGGATTCAACAGAAAACTTAAAGCTAAGGAGTAGGGTGTTTAGCAGCTTAAGGTTCTTTTTTTAAAATTATTATTAGCTAAGGGATTGTGATGGTAGCCCAGAAATCTGGTCTGGAGTAACATCTAGGGCTTACTCATTTTATCTATTAGCTGTTCTAAACTTGTGGGCTCTCTTAGAGAAAGGGAGAGGGAGTCTGCACAGGTTTCTTTATTTCTGGCTTCAGAGCAGTTGGAGTGGTGAGAAGCATGTTTCAGAGTTCCATCTATTCCTTTCTTTAGTTGGCCCATCATCCTTGCTCAGCTCATGTCTGTCTTATTGCCTAATATATCCCCTCAAGGATCCTGGCTCTGAATTTTTTAGGGAAAATGGATGTCAGTGGGGCTCCTCTGGCTACTTCCAGGCTGAAGAGGGGCGGAGTTTTTTTTTCAGAGCCAAGAGATCCTTATTGTCTGTCAGAGGGACAATGAGGCCTGGCACAGAAGGAGGTGGACTTGTGACTTGGCAGAGACAAACTGAAACAAATAGTCTGGTGGAAGGGAAAGAAAATATTTCAGTTTTAATAACCTCTATTAAAATAGAATTTTTCTCCTTAAAATTACCATTATGTTTATTGAAAGAGCTAAATTAAGATCAATTTATCTATTGTGTTCAATTTGGCCTGATTGTTTGCATAAACACAATAAGAATGGTAACTGACTACCTTTGCTGGAATTTCATGATTGAATCTTTATTAAAAATATATTTTATTGATTTTTTACAGAGAGGAAGGGAGAGGGACAGAGAGTCAGAAACATCGATCAGCTGTCTCCTGCACACCTCCTACTGGGGATGTGCCCGCAGCCAAGGTACATGCCCTTGACTGGAATCAAACCTGGGACCTTTCAGTCTGCAGGCCGATGCTCTATCCACTGAGCCAAACCAGTTAGGGCTCATGATTGAATCTTAATGTGCTTCATAGGGCCAGGAAGCCAAGCCATTCAGCTGCCCTCAGGCCTGCCTGCAGTATCTGCTGAGTTAGGTGAATTCCTCACCTGGAACAACTCTACCTGGGCCCGTGCCCTAGGCTTCAAGGCCCATCTCAGCAGCCCTCCTACTCGTTGTGGCCTAGAGTGCATGGGGGTTCCACAGTGAATCAGAGGCGCCCTTATTACACCCCTTCTACTCTGACTAACCGCCAATGATGGTAGGGCATGGGCCTGAAGCTTCAGCACCATCTATTTTCAGGGCTAACAAGCAGGATACCAGGCTTTCTCGTGGCACTCTTATTGGCTTCAAGTCTTCAGAGTTCAGACAGGGCTCTTTAAAACATGATACTCCAGTCAAAGTTTTCGGTCAATAAAACCACTATTGGAAACCAGTCTTACTGAATTTATGCAAAGAAATGTATTGCCAAATTTCGGAGGAATTATATGAGGAGAAAAATATACTGACCTGCTTTAAGATTTTTTGATTTTCCTTGCCAGTCCTTCCTATGGACTCTTTATAATAATATATTTTTAACTGTATTATAATAAAACTAGAGGCCAGGTGCATGAAATTTGTGCACGGGGGGGGGGTGTTCCTCAGCCCGGCCTGCACCCTCTCCAATCTGGGACCCCTCGAAGGATGTCCTACTGCTGGTTTACAGGGATTGGGCCTAAACCAGCAGTCAGGCATTCCTCTCACAATCCAGGACTGCTGGCTCCTAACTGCTCACCTGCCTGCCTGCCTGCTTGATTTCCCCTAACCACTCTGCCTGCCGACCTGCTTGCCCCAACTGCCCCCCGTGCCAGTGTGCTCGCCACAACTGCCTCCCCTGCCGGCCTGCTCACACCCACCTTTCCTCCCCACTGGCCTGCTTGCCCCCAACTGCCCCCCTGCTGGCCTGCTCACTCCAAACTGCCCCCCCGCTGTCCTGATCACCTCCATCTTACCCCCACTGATGGCCTGCTCACCCCCAACTGGCCCCCCTGCTGGTCTGCTTACCCCCAATGGCCCCACCCCCCACCAGCCTGATCACCCACAACTGCTGACCCATCCTGGCCTGATCACCCACAATTGCCCTCCCCTCTTGGCCTCTAACTGCCTCTACCTTGGCCCCACCACCATGGCTTTGTTCAGAAGAACATCCGGAAGGCCTCCTGGAAGGTATCCCAGTCGAATTAGCATATTCCCCTTTTATTAGTATAGATAGAGGCCTGGTGCATGGGTGGGGGCCGGCTGGTTTGCCCTGAATGATGTCGCAGATAAGGGTGGGGGTTCCTTTGGGGCATGGGCAGCCTGGGCGAGGGGCCTGTGGTGGTTTGCAGGCCAGCCATGCCCCCATGGGGTGAGGGTCCCCGCTGGGGGGTAGTGGCCAGCCTGGGTGAGGGGCTGAGGGCTGTTTTCAAGCTGGCCACAGCCCCTTCAGGTTGGGGGTCCCCACTGGGGTTTCTGGCCAGCCTGGGTGAGGGGCTGATGGTTGTTTGCAGGCTTGCCACACCCCCCAGTGGGGACTCTTACTCCATGGGGGCATGGCCAGCCTGGGTGAGGAGCTGATGGCTGTTTTCAGGATGGCTATGCCCCACATTGATCCAGGCTCCCAGCCCCTCCTTTTTTTCTTTTCTTTCTTTTTTTTTTTTTTTTTCAGCACCTCCATGAGCAGAGGCCAGGGCTGGCTGGAAGCAGGTATCTGGGATTTCTTTATCTTCTATAATTGAAACTTTGTAGCCTTGAGCAGAGGCCAGGGCCGGCCAGGGCGGGTGGGAAGCTTGGCTTCCTCCATTGCCGGGGGCAACCCAAGCCTCCTGCTCGCTCCAGCTCCGTGGCTGCCACCATCTTTGTTGGGTTAATTTGCATACTCGCTCCTGATTGGCTGGTGGGTGTAACACGGTGATGTCCAATTTGCATGTTTCTCTTTTATTAGTGTAGATAGTAACTGTCTTTAAATGACAAGAAGAAATTTAAAATGTGTATATACTCAAATAGACAGTTACATCTGTCCCTGTATTAGGGTTCCCCCTACTTGACTCGTCCTTAAACTATATATGATCTCTGCAGGGCGGGGAGGGGGTGAAAGGCCCTCTCAGAACAGACAAAGGAAGTAGCTCCTCTATATGAGTTCTATTCCTTTACAGGGTCTTATATGTCACAGGATCTCTTTTGAGTACTGGTACTCACCACTTCCCCCTGTTCTAAACAGGCCTTCCCTATTTTCCCAAAGTTGAGGTTTGTGCTACCCCTGATATGGGCATGGTCACACAGGCCTGCAAGGCAGTGCACAGGCTGCCAACTGTCTCTCAATAAGAGAGCATTGGCTCCTAGTTTTCTTTCATAACTGGGACCAAAACCTCATGGGTATTTTTCCTTGCCCATTTGGACACCTGCCCTTTTGGCAGCTAGGTACCCTTTACTTCTTTTGTGGTTTAACCCTATATAACCCCCTTCCAGGACAGCTAATATATGGCTATACTAATTACGCTTAGTGTGGGAAACTGGACATTTGCCAGTTATTCCCAAAGATTACTAAAGCCTGTAGACCAATATAGGTCTATAGTAATTTGTGGCAGCTGCATTCAAATCTGTAAGAGAATTAAAGGTTAATACAATATTCTTAACATAATGAAACATAACATTGGCACCATGGCCACTGAAGGCAGCCACATCCCTTGCCATTAAACATGACACATGGTAAAGCTATGCAAAACACCTCTGAGGGAGGGCAACTAAAGTTCACTATTGACCCTTTATGTAAAAGTAAACTGTCCTTGACTCTCTGGAGTCATGTCCATGGAGAAGGCACCAATTAAGTTTATCATGCAGTTTTCTGTATGTCACAGTTATCTATTAAGTGCCATTGGCTCCCCTTCCCTGGTCATACTGGACATCTGTAGGGCTGTGTGCGGGGGGACCATCTCTTCTTCACTCTAGCCATAAACAGTATGTCCAATCTCCCTAGAATGTATTCTGTCATGGGAGAAAGTTGTTTGCTGCACACAGGCAGCTTAACCCCTATACAACCGGGCTCACACCTCTGCCCAGCAAACTGAAGTCTACAAGTTCAACATGCAGCCTCCGGTCCTCCTAACCCAACGGGGTCTCAGCCAGTCCCTCAGTCAGACTCCTCCTCTCTGGGAGAGTCTGAAAGTCCTGAGCTGCTCTTAGCTCTCTTGTTCAGGGAGAATGCCTTCCCTGTGCCCTCTCCAGTTAACCCTGTTCACCAGTTACAGGGCCTGTCTCTCACCACTGCTTGGCTCTTAGTGGCAAGCCAAACACAGCCAGGGCTGCAGAGAGAGACAGTTTGCACATAGCAAAGTGCTCCTGCAGTGGTGGCTTGGGCTTCAGGCCCTTCTATGCTGCCTGTCCTCCTTCCTGGCAGCGACTGCGTCCCTCCTGCGGTCCCTTGTAGGAATGTGGCATCTAGCCCCCCTAACCAGGTGTCTTGGCCCACCCCTTGGTCTAAGAGGTTAACTCTCCCTACTTCTCTGGGAGAGTTCAAAGTCCTGAGCCCTCCAACTCGAAGGAGTGTCTTCTCTCCCATTAACTCCTTGCTGTACCAGAAGCTGCTGCTGAAGTCTTCACCCTTTTAGCACAGTTGCAAATGGGAAACTTTACCAGCTTCATCCCCAGCCACTTTTACAGATCCCAGGGCGTGTTGCTTGTCTCCCTTTAACCAGCAAACCAAACGCTTAAGTCTTTCATTGTGTGTTGTAAAACACTTATAACTCACTGGGCAGCAACTTGGGTGTCGAGTCACTGGCATCCCTGGCTTCTTGCTGCAGCTCCTGCTTCTTCAGGTGGCTACAGGCGGCTTGGGTGTGGATAGCAAATGACACTGATTGGATTTCTCCTATTAGTGTTCCTCAGTACCTTGATATAAGTTATTTACCCTTTGTTTAGGGAGGCAAAATGCAAATTATTTACTTTTCCTGGCTTACTGGCCTGTATTATTTAATTAATATCCTTTTAATATTTCTCTTCTTCCGATTACATACATAACCTTTATAAATTTTACATTTCTAAATTAACCTTTAAACCTTCTTTCTATGTCCTTTAAAAATGCATAACCATACCTCAGACCTTCCAATAACTATTTTTACTTTAATATTCTGTGATTTTGCTATATCTTCAGTAATTTGTACTGGCTTTTTCTTTCTTTTTTCTTTAAAATGTATTAGAATTCCTTATTCTTAGAAACCTCAATCCTTCAATGATTACCAAAAAGTAAACAGTCAGCATTTCTTAGATTAACATTTATGAACACAATTTAAATATATTTTTGCTTTCAAGAAAATATACCTTCAACAAAGTACAAGAGACCTTCTGTGATAAAACTAAGAGCAGGTAAATTAAAATTTGTCTAGTAAAAACTGCTTCATTCTTCCTTATGTAATTTCATGTATATTGTATCGGTCTAATTTAGTTCAAAAATATTGAGAGAAAGAGATTTTTCTGTTACCTCAGGGCTCTTGAGATGCCACAAAACTGTCTTTCAGTTGAATTCTTGAAATATTATATTCAGAAAAGTCATTAAATATATTTAATTTAAAGATTATTAAACTTAAACCAGTTGTAACATTAAAGATTTTGTCTTGACTATAGAATTAATTCATTTTTAGTCAAGCCAATAAAATATTATATCTTAAAGTTCCTTTGCTGAACATTCCAACCAGCCCAAGAAGCATCCAGTAACCCCGCCCTGCCAGACTCAGAGATAGAAACCTTTTTAATCTGGCTGGACAATGAGATTTTCTCTATGTGTATTGGAAGGGTTAAAGAGAATAAAATGGGGCAGAGAAAGATTTATTGTGCTTTGCACAAAGCTTGTGGCCTTGAGTCCAGCATAGCTCAGATAAGACACCTGGAAAGAAACCAAAGACGGACTATACCCCCACATCAGCAGAGCAGTGTGCAGCCAACAAAAATCAACAAAAATCTATCTCTCCCTGCTCTCCCTGCCAACGCTCCCCCTTTCTGCATTAACCATTTATTCTGTCCTAGCAGGGGAAACAAGGCAAGTGGTCTGAGATTCTGTATACCCAGGCTTTTTACACTTAAGGACACATCCTTCTCTCTGTAACAGCTGCTTTCCCTCCCAGATTTTTCCTTCTTTACTCTAAGCCCCCAGAGGATCTCAAATCCTCCGCTTCCTTTACCACTTTTGATCTCTCCGACCATCCCCCTGCCGCCCAGCATAGGGCTCCTCCATCTCAGCAGGCTGAAAGCCTACCACCCTACCCAGCTAATCCCACTGCCACCACCTCATCTCACATTTGCTCCAAAGCAGTTTTAGGCTCTCCTCCTCCCCCAGTCAGAGCGGATGCTGTCCCTAACAGAGACGCACTGTAAATCTATCAGGAAGGGCAGGCAGGTCGCAGGTCTTGGGGCCACATGGTTCTCTGCTTGCTAGAAGGGCTGAAAAAGGCAGCCCACAAAGCAGTTAATTATGAAAAGTTAGCAGAAATCACCCAGAAAAGTCATAAAAATCTGGCAGCCTTTCTCTCTCATCTTACACAGGCTATGAGAAAATGTACTAATCTTAACCCAATAAGCCTTAGCAGGGGAGAAAAGGGTAGTGGTCTAGCCTTTGTTTAAACTTCTCTGGGTTGCAACCTTTACAAATTTTATATCTTTAAATTAACCTTAGAATTAAAAAAAAATTAACCCAACATAACAAAATCATAAATCAGGGAAGAGCAAATTAAAGTCTCTACTGTACAAACATAGACAAAAATTTCATTAGCTAAGCGGGCTAATTCCCTCCATGATAGAGAGCAAGAATGACCTTGAGAAAAAAATTCTTAGCAGTTGCTTGGGACAGCTGCAGTCTGTCACAGCATTCAGTCTCACCATACACAATTAGGCTTCCCCCTAAAGTGGGGTTTGCCCTATCTTTAAACAAATTAAATAGCAGAAAAAGATAACTAACACTCTCATGTGTACAGCCAGACAGTACAAAGTAGCTTTCGCTTCACACAGACTCTCATACTTATATTCATACACCAGACAGTCTGAGTTTTTTACTTCTACCAGATATTTACTCAGAGTTTAAACAGTCCACCTGATTCTTAAATAATTTGCCTGAGGAAGTCGTATGACTTCTGGGGAGGTGATCAAGCTCCCCCTTCCACTCACTCGGAGTGGGCCTGACTGATAGGGGCCCCTACCTTACCGATTCTGTCGACAGGTCCAGAAGTGTCTGTCCACTTTCTCCAGATGCTGGCTGGGTCCTAGGCTGATGTCCGGGAGCGCCCAGAGTCCCCTGGTTCAATTCTTCTAAATCAGCAGAGCGGCACCTCCAGGATGTCTATCCGGTGCCCCTGGGCCCCAAACCCAGTCCACTCACTGGAGGCCAAAAAGATCCACGTAGTTGGTTCCCAGGCAGGGGACCAATAATGTTACAGAAGACTGGAGAAAAACCAAGCAATGCTTAGAGAAATGGAGTTACACTTTATTACGTGCGGGACGAGAGAAAAATGTCTTTTATATCTTTTTCAGTCCTTTGTCTCCCAAATATGGAGTTTTCCAGTCCCCTTTGCAAGTTCTTAAAGAGCCCTATGTGCTGGGGTTTGAGACCTCAACCAAAGGCCTGGCCTGGTGCCATCACAGATAACTTCGTCTGGGGAAGGTTTATGGCCTCTGTAAAATGGGGGTAAACAGCCGAAACCGATTTAGCTCAGTGGACAGAGCGTCAGCCTGTGGACTGAGAGGTCCCAGGTTTGATTCCAGTCAAGGGCATGTACCTTGGTTGTGGGCACATCCCCAGTGGGGGATGTGCAGGAGGCGGCTGATCGATGTTTCTCTCTCATCGATGTTTCTAACTCTCTGTCTCTCTCCCTTCCTCTCTGTAAAAAAGCAATAAAATATATTAAAAATAAAAAAATAAATAAAATAAAATGTGAGTAAACAGGTCTTGTAGGACCAGATAATTAAAGGGGCAGTGACTAGATTCAGATTGCTAGCCCCCCAAAATGTTTCTTTTTCCCCATCAATACCTTCCTGATCCCACCAAACACAGAGCATTGTCTTCTTTCCGAAACGATTTGGCCTTGCAGTCGATATTGATGGTTGACCTGGATCAACCCATGATTTTGTGCATTTGGGATTCTCAAAATAAATCCATTTTTTATCACCAGGCACAATTCAATGCAAAAAAGACTTTCTTTCGTACCACTGAAGCAACATTTTACTGATGACTTTTCGGTTTTCCATTTATCTTTCATTCAGTTGATGTGGCACCCATTTTCCTTCCTTTAAAATCTTTCCCACTGCTTATAAATGATCGGAAATTGTTTGCTGAGCAACTTTTAATCTTTCTGCAGGTTGTTTTTGAGTTTGACATGCATCTTCATCCAATAATGCTTATAACTGTTGGTCTTCAAACTTTTTTGGTTGACCTGGACATTCTTTGTCTTTCACATCAAAATTATCACTTTTCATTTAAACCAGTGTTCACAAGTGTCTTGACATGGAGCATGTTCACCATAAACTTCCTAAAGTATACGATAACTTTTTCTTCAAAATAAAGTTATGAATTAAAACTTTCTGGAAATGCTCTTTTTTTGGCACGAAATTCAACATTTTTAAATGTAAAAATATCTATGATGTTAACACCTTCAGAAAATTTGACATATGAAGTTTTGAAGCTTGCTGTCAACACAACAAAATAGCATACATATCAAATTGCATATATATCAACATATGTGTAACTCCATCTATTGAAAAAAATCAGCATTATTAGATGATACAGTGGGTAGGCTGATAGCATTTAAACATGGCATTTTTTTTTAATTCCTCTTACTTTGGTGCCATAATTAAGCATGAAGTTTTCTATATGAAATGAAATAAGCCCCCTCACAAGGCAGAATAAAACAAACAAACAATAAGCTGGCATGGCTCAGTGGTCGAGTGTTGACCTAGGAACCAGGAGGTCATGGTTCATTTCCTGGTCAGGGCATATGCCTGGGTTGCGGGCTGGATCCCCAGTGTGGGGTGTACAGGAGGCGGCCCATCAATGATTCTCTCTCATCATTGAAGTTTCTATCTCTCTCTCCCTCTCCCTTCCTCTTTGAAATCAATAAAAATTTTTTTTTAAATATAACCAATGAGTCTTATAGAGGAAAGATTCTAGTTTCCTATCTAAAATTATCAAGCAAATAATGTTAACTCTCTGAGTTTTGATTCCTTTCACAGCAAAATTTGGTCTACTTCACAGAGTTGTTGTTTGAATTAAATGACAGAATATCTGTGAAAACATCTGGTGACTTTTAAAGTATGGCATATACTTATGCTTGGACTCCCAACCTGTATAGCTTAAAGCACTGCCCATCAACGGTTTGAGCAGTTACCTAAACTTGCATGATGAACTCTGGCAATGAATTATTAGAAGACTTTGCATGGTGAACCGAGGGGCCTCCTAAGCAAAACACATGGAAATGGAAGTTAGAAACAGGTGTAACAGATGGGGAACTCTGGTGGAAGACTGCCATGTCCATCAGGATAGAGTAGCAGGGCCTGTCAGAGGCAGGAATGCTCAGTGAGCATGGCAATAGTTAAGAGCAAATGCTGCTGTTATACATAGCTGCCTGGACTTATTCATGAGAAACTATGGGATCCCCTTTGAGAATTCCCAGAAATATTTGAAAATATGGGGATCTGAACCAGAGGCTGAGGTCCTTCTGAAGTGAGTGTGTAGGGGAAGAGGATAAGAAATTTGGATTGGTGCTGTCAATCCAACTCATCTGATCCCGACAATCTGTTGAGTCCTAGAGAAAACTGAGTTACAGGTGTAAACTATTATTTTATTATCAATCAGTCCATTTATATTTCTTCAGATATATTTTTTATTTACTTGCACAAACACAGGGAACATCATTCACATCATGATCTATGTGAATGACACTCCTTTGAATTATGCAGCCCTGGAGGTAGCCTATTCTCATTAAGTGATTGGATTGTTCTCTATTCCCTTGTTGCTACCTTGGCATTTCTTCCTTCAGGATATGTACCATAATCATGAATATTTTAATGTAAAATTCAGGCATCTCCTCCAAAGAGGAATATCTTGGGAGAAGTATATTTAAAATTATCCAATAAACGTTAAGCCCAACATAGTCACATTTATACCTAGAATGAAATCCAAATCCCTAATGTTTAGATTGTCAATAAATGACAATTACACTACCTGGACTCTTTTTCTTCTGAGCTTTATCATGAGGGCAAATTCAGAAGGCAGTTTATGGTGATACTTTAAGGCCATGTGGAATCCTCACCCTCTATCCAAGTAAATTGAGTGAACATGATGCAATCACTACTTTTTTAATATTTTGATTTATCCACATTAATGACACTACTATTAACTACACTTGGAAAATTTAATTGAATGCAATTCCCTGCTTATGAACATTATGCTGTCTTCCCTCTAATGCATACTATAACTAAATAATTGGAACGGCAAAACACTTGGGATTGCAAGCTAAAAAACATTCAAATGAATCTAGGATATTTTCAAAAAGCAGGCCAGTCTTACACTGAAATTAAGCAGCCTACATATAGGGGTACAGAAATTGAGCTTATAAATTAGTATTCTAGCTATATTGTGAAGTCATAAGGCAGGCTGCTTTCTGCCAACTAAAATGAAAAAAAAAATCCTTCATTGCACAGTGACTTTTTAAAAATAAATCTCTTTTATAAAGTATATTTTTTACTAATTATATTTTTACTAATTATATTTATATTTATAAAGTATATTTTTACTTTATATTTATAAAGTATATTTTTTACTAATTTCAAAGAGGAAGGAAGAGGAAGAGAGAGATAGAAACATCAATGATGAGAGAGAATCATTGATCGGCTGTCTCCTGCACACCTCCTTCTGGGGATGGAGCCAGTAACCCAGGCATGTGCTTGACTGGGAATCGAACCATGAACTCCTGGTTCAGATGTCAATGCTCAACCACTGAGCCACAATGGCTGTGCTGCACAGTGATTCTTGATGAATTTCTCAGTTAATTGTGTTCCAGTTTAAAAATAAATTTCTTTTGTTGCAGCAGTCTCTGAGAAATTCATCAAGAGAATTTCTTGCATGTAACCAAACTTGACAAGAAATTGTTAAAAATGAATTTACATGTAAATTTTGAACTTTAAATAAATATTTCAAAAAGCCTTATGGGTTTATTTGTGAGGGTGCATTTAATAGCAGAGACATTTGAATTATATGTTGGAATGGTTCTGAAATATAACCCCCTTCAATAGCTAATTATCTAAGAATTACTAAAGAAAATGTGAGTGCTATCTTTTCATCTATGGTAAATAGTCACTTACTATGTGCAGCATTCCACTGCCAAATCTTTATAGAATATCATTTTTAGAAATACATGAGTGCATAGTTAGCTAATTTTAATTAATAAAACATGAACCAAGTGGAAATTTTACCACACAAAATAGAACATTTTTTCCTGTTTTGCATATCTTCTTAAAGAATATCATTATTCTTAATTTAATATTTCAGAACCTACACAAATATGTGATGGTAATATTAAAACAGCAGATCATTTATTGCTAATTACCAGTTGGTATCTTTACTGAGTTTCTGAGTACTTAAGTCTGTCACTCTAATCCTATAATATATTTCAGCAAATTTAGAATTGAGCATTAGGGGGATTCTGTGCTCAATGTAATACATATGTTCAGTTTCTGCTACTTCCCTTGTCTTGAAAAATTTGCTTTATGAAAATGAACAAATATCTGCTTTTTCATTCAGTACTTTCCATGTTTTAGTACCTCTTCTGTAATTTACTAGCTAAATGACAAGTTTTCTGAGACACAGTTTTTAATTCTGTAAAATAAGACTGGTAATAGCTGCCTAACTTAGAGAAATTTTAGAGACTGTCTCAGAACTATTCTGAAGTTAATAAATGCCTATACCCCATTTTCCCCTGGTAGAAAGTATGCCTCTGATTTATCTCCATAGAAAAGAAATAGTAGGTGGCCAGGCCATTACTGAATTTCTCCAGAGCAAAAAGAATGTGGGGGTGGGGAGACATGTGGCCGATGGCGCATGTCCTAGAAAGATTCTTCCAGACAAAGGGAGGTAGAGGCAACTAGAAAAGGCTGCAGCCCATTTTTTAAATAGTCCATTGGGAGAATGCTGAGGTTCTAGATAGGGGCAGTTCCTGAACCAGGGACAAAAGACATTGCTTTGGTAATTTTTAATGCCAGACATTCTCTGGCATAAACTTTTAGTGTGTTCTGCGAACCTGTATAAGAGTGTTGATGTTTTGTGTCTCTTTGTTTAATTTGTTTAAAGAGTAGGCAAGTCCCGTTTTGGGGAAGCCCAGCTATGTGTGGTGAGGTTGAAAGCGTGAGAGAGATTGCAGGAACGTTCCAGCAGCTGCCAAGAATTCTTAATCTTGGGGGCTCTTCTTGTTCTCCCTCTCAGGGTTCAGTCACTAGAAACAGCTAGTGAGATTTCTGTCTGTGTGTCTGCAATGTAATTTTGGCTTTTCTATCTTTTTGGGTTGCTCTTCCATGGTTTATGAATATAGGGACAAAGATTACATGGGGAAGTAGGTATTACAGGCATGGGGAAGTGAGCTAGTAGTATACAGGCTGGGTTGGGCAACAAGGTTAATGCTTCCATGATAATGTACAATTCTTGAATAGGAATGGGCTGCATTCCAAGGTTGACTCTCAGGTCCCAGGGTCATATGACTCCCAGCCAGGTTAATATGTCCTTTCTTTGAACTAAAAGGACAATCATGGTTAACAGCATAATTAATTTTTCCCATAACCATAACTAGTCCCCAATGTTCTATTTTTTCCCCATAACACTGGGAGGAACAAATCTGTAGAAGTACCCTCTAGCAGTGAAGGGGGGCAGGGGGCACTCCTGTTTTATAAAGGAAAATAAAATAGTACCATATTTTCTGGCATATAAGACGACTTTTTAACCCAGGAAAATCTTCTCAAAAGTTGGGGGTCGTCTTATACGCCGGGTGTCATCTTATAGGGCGGGTATATCCCAAACTCTATATTTTAACTGGAAAAGTTGGGGGTCGTCTTATACGCCCAGTCGTCTTATACGCTGGAAAATACGGTACTTTCACATTAAAGCCACTGAAGACTGCTGAGTTATCCCTGTTACAAAATTGGTCAAGAAAATGCTTTAGGTAATAAATGGCTTTAAAAATATCAAAGTTGTTAAGATATAATGAATAAATATAACTAAAATGAAGAAATTATGATAAAGCTTTTTAGTAATAATTATACATATGTTCACAACTGTAGAACAAGTGGCATAGGGAAGACTGAGTCCGAAGGGCCAGAAACAGAAGCCACAACAAAATTAGGCCAATAACAAATCTTAACAGGTTATCACTAAGAAAAAAATATGGAAATTTTGAATCCAAGCAGCTAGAGGTCTGGGAACAGACTGCGGGGGCTGCTCCCTTTTTCCTTGCCCTTTCCTCCAGCCTCATAGGCCTATACATAATTTTCCAAAGTCTTTGATAAGTTAAAGGCTTTGGAGCATTGCTGGGTTAAATAATAAACATCTAAATATTTTGGAATAACAGGATACTGAAACATTAATTAATTTGAGTTTGCCTCTTAGGGAAAATATAGAGAATGGATATGAACCTATTAATGAATAAGTCTTATATTTTATTTGGAACATATCCTTAAAAATGTGAAAGTATTACTAATCTGAAAAATGCTAAGTATTGAACTTGCCACCAAAAACATTTGAGGCTTCTAAGAGTTAAAAGTTCAAACTAAGTTGGGAAAAATTATATGATTGTGATAATAGAATGCATGAAGTATGGAAATTCGTTTTTGAGGAAAATAATTATTGCATTTTCTCTGGAAAAATTAGTAGTTCAAAATATATTATAGTCTTTATGTTTATGTGTGTCTGTGTACTATGTGTGGTAAAATTTCAACCTAGGATATAATTTTTATTGGCCTGAAAAAGGGGGATTAATTCTGTAGTCCAAAACACATTTTTAATATTAAAACTGGTTTAAGCTTAACTGATGTCTTTTAGAATAATTACAAAGAGTGTGTGATATGATCTTTGGGTTGTATATATTTGACAGTCTTTCCATATTAAATTTCAAGACTTTAACCAAGAGATAGCTTTGGGACATTCCAAAGACCCTGGAATGACTCAAGGATTTATTCTCTCTTTTTAAAAGAAATATTTTTGAACTAAATTAGGCCTATTTAATATACTTGACATTACATGGGAAGCTTTGTCACATAAAAATTAATAACTATTTATTTATATACATGTATTTTGTTAAAATGAATGTTATAGGAATTTCAGTCTGCTTCACAAAGAAAGTTGCAAAGATTCAAAGCCAAGTTCAAAAAGGAAACTTTCAGGGGGGTAACATGCGTCCAGTCAGGGGCACCAGGCAAGCCAAGAGTGATGATTCCCTGTGGGGACGTGTGCCAAGTGATACTATAGGTATTTGCATTTCACATATTGGGAGTTTATGAATTATTTTCAATGCTCAATATACCTCTTGCAACAAGTCATGTGCCTCATTTTAAAGTCTTACATATTATTTATTCTTTATATGCTGAAATTATAATTGAATCTAAAAGTATACACATTTTATATTATTCCCTATGTCATTTTACAGGAATTATCATTTACCAAGAAATTGTTGTCTTGGACTGTTATATTTTATATAAAAGCAAAGTTTTTTTTAATCAAATCTATAACCATGCCACTTTTAAATTTTGTCTTTAATGGACAGCCATTGCTGTACTCTGATGCATTTGTAGGTATATTATGTCTTTAGAAAAATCCATGAAAAGGGCTCTGACTGAAGGAGGACAAAATGGCGGTGAAATAGGCAGATGTGTTCTGATCCTTGTCCAGGAGGAAATAGAGGGAGCAGCTGAAACGAGAGGAATCCAGCCCGAATTGGCGAAGGAGAAGCGGCTGGTGAGACAGTTTGCAGCTGGGAAGGGCAGAGATCTCCTGGAAAAAGGTAAAACAAGGATCTGGGCAATAGAATCTGCCAGATCTCTAAACCCAGTAGGTCAGGGGAAAACTACACGGCGCCAAGCCGCGTCCCTGAGGACAGGCAAAGCGTCTGACTGTGAGAAAAAGGGTCCATGGGACTGCGGGAGGTAGTAGATTTTAGACCGTGGAGTCTGATTTGGGATCTGAGCTCAAAGGCAGCCCTGAAGAGCTAACTGCCCGACCGCGGAGTGCTGGTAAGAGAGATTGTAAAGACATGGTCCCTCTTCGCACCAGGGCCTGCGTCTTTCTCCACTGAACCTAGTTTGTAGGACCTTTCAGATACAGACACTTACCCGTGGCTGAGGTGGAGGAGATGGGGAGGAGTTGTGGAACCTGGGGAAAGTGGGCAGAAAGTGTGTCTGGGGATGAGTCAAATCAGATGGCCGGTCACCATTTTCTCTTAAGAGCTAACCCTTCCCTCCAGTCTCCAGGCAACCAATATAGCCACACCCGGATTCCACTCTGATTAACACTATAGGATTTGAATACTCCCTGAGGCCATAGGTACCGCCCAAAAGAAAAACCTTTAACATCTAGGCACCTCAATTACGAAGTTACACTACCAGAGCTCTTCAGAGTGATTCAGTGTGCCTCGCTGGCAAACTTACCGCAGGTGCTCCTGTGAGCTGCCACTGGGAGTAAGCACCTATCCACCGCAGGTACAGCAGCAAAAGCTGAGTCTGCCCACCCCACAACTACAGAACTATGGGCAAAACAGTCACGCCTTTCCAGAGTGCAGGCCCCCCGAGCCCTATCACCCCAACAGACAGTTCCTTGGAGCCACTGTGAGTCCCCACTGGGCAAGCGTAATTTCTTTTTTTTTTTTAATATATTTTATTGATTTTTTACAGAGAGGAAGAGAGAGGGATAGAGAGTTAGAAACATCGATGAGAGAGAAACATCGATCAGCTGCCTCCTGCACACCCCCCACTGGGGATGTGCCTGCAACCAAGGTACACGCCCCTGACCGGAATCGAACCTGGGACCCTTGAGTCCGCAGGCCGACGCTCTATCCACTGAGCCAAACCGGTTTCGGCGCAAGCGTAATTTCAATTTAGGGTGCAAGACAGAAAAATTGGGATACTACCCTCCATGAGTGCTGACCTCTAGACACTGCAGTTGTGCCTATCAAACTCGCAGGCCTACATCAAGAGAACCCAAATAGTTCAAGTAGGGAACTACACTAGATTACCACGCCCAGGAGAACTGAGAGATTATACCAGTAGCACAATCACCAAAAGAACCTGGGTAACAAAGCAATTGGAACTACAATTAAAACATTACAGGAAAACATGGGGAGAAAGAAAGGAAATTCTCAAAGGAAGGAACAAGAGGAATCACCAGAAAGGGAGTTAAAGGAACTTGAGGCTAGCAGCTTAAGAGAAAGAATTCAGAGTATTCATTATAAGGATGTTTAAATGGATGGATGACAAATACACACAACTCAATGAGAACTATAAGGAGCTGAATGAAAACGTCACCAACATGAAAAGAAACCAAGAGAAGATGAAGAGCGACATAGCTGCAATAAAGAACACAATGGAAGGCTTAAAGAGTAGAGTAGAAGAGGCTGAGGACCGCATCAGCGAATTAGAAGACAAGGTAGGAAAAAACACACAAACACAGCAGCAACTAGAAAGAAGACTTAAAAAGCAAGAGGAGAGCCTAAGGGAGCTTTGGGACAACACAAAACAAAACAACATTCGAATAATAGGGATAAAAGAAGGAGAGGAAGAGAAGCAAGGACTAGAAAACCTGTTGGAAGAAATAATGACAGAAAATTTCCCTGATATTGGCAAGAAAAAAACTATCCAAGTCCAAGAAGCATACAGAGTCCCAAACAAGTTGAACCCGAAAAGACTGACATCAAGACATATCATAATTAAATTGACGAACACCAACGACAAAGCAAGAATCGTAAAGGCTGCCAGAGAGAGACAGAAAGTTACCTACAAGGGATCTACTATCAGAATATCAACTGATTTCTCAACAGAAACACACCAGGCCAGAAGGGAATGGAATGAAATATACAAAGTGATGCAAAACAAGGGACTGAATCCAAGAATACTATACCCAGCAAGGCTATCATTCAAAATTGAAGGTGGAATCAGAAGCTTCACAGACAAAAAAGGGCTAAGAGAGTGCATCACTACCAAGCCAGCAATGCAAGAAATGCTAAATGGGCTGCCATAAAAAGAAGAAAGAGAAAGGCAAGAAGAAACACAAACACTAAGGAAAAATTTGTCAACAAACAGGTACTTACCAATAATAACATTAAACGTAAATGGATTAAATGCACCAATCAAAAGACATAGGGTAGCTGAATGGGTAAGAAAACATGACCCATATATTTGCTGTCTACAAGAGACCCACCTTAGAGCAAAAGATTCACACAGACTGAGAGTGAAGGGATGGAAAAACATTTTTCAGGCAAATGGAAATGAGAAAAAAGCTGGGGTTGCGATACATCAGAAAAAATAGACCTCAAAGTAAAGGCCATAATAAGAGATAAGGAAGGCCACTACATAATACTAAAGGGAGCAATCCAGCAAGAAGATATAACTCTGGTAAACGTATATGAACCCAACGCAGGAGCGCCCAAATACATAAAAAATCTGCTGGAAGATATCAAGGGAGAGATTGACATCAATACAATTATAGTAGGGAACTTTAATACACCACTGACATCAATGGATAAATCCTTTGGACAAAAAATCAGCAATGAAACAGCAATTCTAAATGACACACCAGATCAGATGGACCTAATTGACATCTTCAGAGTATTTCACCCCAAAGCCATGGAATATACATTCTTCTCAAGTGCACATGGGACATTCTCAAAAATAGACCACGTATTGGGTAACAAGCAAAGTCTCCCCAAATTCAAAAAGATTGAAATCATATCAAGCATTTTCTCAGACCACAATGGCATAATATTAGAAATAAACTACAATAAAAACATTCCAAAAAATTCAAACACTTGGAAACTGAATAGCATGCTACTAAACAATGATTGGGTTATCAATGAGATCAAAGAAGAAATTAAAAACATCCTAGAGACTAATGACAATAAAAACACAACATTGCAAATCCTATGGAACACAATGAAAGCAGTCCTGAGAGGGAAGTGTATAGCTCTACAGGCTTATCTCAAGAAACAAGAAAAAATGGTAATAGATCATCTAACTCAACAACTCAAAGAATTAGAAAGGGAGCAACAAGAAAAGCCCAAGTGAGCAGAAGAAAGGAAATAATAAAGAACAGAGCAGAAATGAATGACATAGAGACCAAAAAAACAATACACAAGATCAACAAAACCAAGAGCTGGTTCTTTGAAAGGATAAACAAGATTGATGAACCTCTAGCCAGGCTTACCAAGAAGCAAAGAGAGAGCACCCAAATAAACAAAATCATAAATGAAAGAGGTGAAATAACAACAGACCCCACAGAAATACAAAGGATTGTCAAAAAATACTATGAACAACTCTATTCCAACAAACTAGAAAACCTGGATGAAATGGACACATTCCTAGAAAAACACAACCTTCCAAAACTTACTCAGAAAGAGACTAAAAATCTCAATAGGCTGATAACTATGGAAGAAATTGAAGCAGTCATCAAAAAACTTCTGGCAAACAAAAGCCCGGGGCCAGATGGCTTCACAGGAGAGTTTTACCAAACATTCAAGGAAGAACTAAAACCTATCCTCCTCAGACTATTCCAGAAAATTCAAGAAGAAGGAATACTCCCAAGCTCCTTCTATGAAGCCAGCATCACCCTAATACCAAAACCAGATAAAGAAAACACAATGAAAGAGAATTGCAGACCAATATCCCTCATGAACATCAAAGCCAAAATCCTCAACAAAATTCTAGCAAATCAAATCCAGCAGCACATCAGAAAGCTCATACACCACGACCAAGTAGGATTTATCCCTGGGATGCAAGGATGATACAATATCCGCAAATCAATAAACGTGATACATCACATAAACAAATTGAGAGATAAAAACGATATAGTCATATCAATTGATGCAGTAAAAGCATTTGACAAATTCCAACACCCTTTCTTGATAAAAACTCTCAGCAAGATGGGAATAGAAGGATCAAAACTCAACATAATAAAAGGCATATATGACAATCCCACAGCCAACATCATCCTCAATGGGCAAAAACTAAAACCATTTCCCCTAAGAACAGGAGCAAGACAAGGATGCCTACTCTCACCACTCTTGTTCAACATAGTGTTGGAAATACTAGCCATTGCAATCAGACAAGAAGAAATAAGAGGCATCCAAATTGGAAAAGAAGAAGTAAATCTGTCCTTATTTACAGATGACATGATACTGTACGTAGAAAACCCTAAAGACTCCATCAAAAAATTATTAGACTTAATAAATGAATTTGGCAGAGTTGCAGGATACAAAATAAATGCTAAGAAATCTTTGGCATTTCTATACACCAATAATGAACTTACAGAAAGAGAGACTGAAAAAGCAATCCCATTCACCATCACACCAGAAAAATTAAGATAGCAAGGAATAAACTTAACTAAGGAGGTAAAAGACCTATACGCGGAAAACTACACAACACTGAAAAAAGAGATAGAGAAAGACATAAACAGATGGAAGAACATACCATGTTCATGGATTGGTAGAATCAACATCATCAAAATATCCATACTACCCAAACCAATCTATAATTTCAATGCACTTCCCATTAAAATACCAACCGCATACTTCACAGACCTAGAATGAACTTTCCAAAAATTCAGCTGGAATAAAAAAAGACCCCGAATAGCTACAGCAATCCTGCGAAAGAATAACAAAGTAGGAGGGATCTCAATACCAGATTTCAAGCTATATTACAAAGTCACTGTTCTCAAAATTGCCTGGTATTGGCACAAGAACAGACAGATAGATCAATGGAATGGAATAGAGAACCCAGAAATCAATCCAAATCCTATGCTCAATTAATATTTGACAAAGGAGGCATGAACATACAATGGTGTCAAGACAGTCTCTTCAATAAATGGTATTGGGAAAATTGGACAGATACATGCAAAAAAATGAAACTAGACCACCAACTTAAACCATACACAAAAATTAACTCAAAATGGATCAAGGACTTAAACATAAGACAGGAAACCATAAAAATACTAGAGGAATCTACAGGCAGAAAAATCTATGACATATGCCAAAAGAACTTCTTCACTGATACTGCTCCTAGTGCAATGGAAGCTAAAGAGAAAATAAATAAATGGCATTTCATCAAAATAAAAAGCTTTTGTACAGCAACAGAAACCATCAATAAAACAACAAGAAAGCCCACTGCATGAGAGAACATATTTGCCAATGATGTCATCGATAAGGGTTTAATCTCCAACATTTACAGAGAACTCATGCAGCTTAACAAAAAGAAGATAAACAACCCAATCAAAAAATGGGCAACTGATCTAAATAGACACTTTTTGAAAGAAGACAGAAGGAAGGCCAAGAGACATATGAAAACATGCTCTAAATCACTAATCATCAGAGAGATGCAAATCAAAACAACAATGCGGTACCATCTCACATCTGTCAGAATGGCCATTATCAACAAGTCAACAAATGACAAGTCCTGGTGAGGATATGGAGAAAAAGGAACCCTCATTCACTGCTGGGGAGAATGCAGACTGATGCAGCCACTGTGGAGAACAGTATGGAGTTTCCTTAAAAAACTAAAAATAGAACTCCCATTTGACCCAGTGATCCCACTTCTAGGAATATATCCTAAGAAGCTGGAAACATCAATCAGAAAGGATATATGCACCCCTACGTTCATAGCAGCACAATTCACCATAGCTAAGATTTGGAAACAGCCTAAGTGCCCATAAGCACATGAGTGGATTAAAAAACTGTGGTTCGTCTACACAATGGAATGCTACACTGTGGTAAAAAAGGAGCTCTTACCATTTGCAACAATATGGATGGAGATGGAGAACATTATGCTTAGTGAAATAAGCAACGCACAGAAAGATAAATATCACATGATCTCACTCATTTGTGGAATATAATGAACAACATAAACTGATGGGGGGAAAAATAGATCCAGAAACGGAGAAACATCAATCAGAATGTCAAACCTCAGGGAAGAAATTGTGAGGTAACCAGAAACTCAAGAATGCAAGAGAACGCCTTTCCAGCCATGCTAGCAATCATCAGATGTACGGTAATTTTACCTGGGACAAGAGGGTAAGCATTTTGGACTTATGCTCCTGGCCCTTCATGGGTAAGACCCCTTATGTCGGCTGATCCCCTGACTAATGTAGTTACCAATAATACCAAACACCTTGGTCATCCAGGAGGTCCATGGGTGGGGCAAGAAAGTATAAATACACAGGGGTCTCCACCCAGCTTCCCTTTTGTATGACACAAAATCAAAACAATGCCCCTTTGTGTGTACAATTAAAGAGAGGTTTCTGGCTTGTGTGGACACCAAAGAAAGGGTGTCACTACTATCACTACTTGCCCATGGTAGAGGTGCAGAAAATGTAACTAAGACCTTGTCTATACAAAAAGAAATAGCCAGTTTGAAAGGGAATTGCCATAGACTAGAACAAAGAATATCCTTACATGATATTATTCTACACTTTCATTAAAAATTTTATCCTAGATTTGGATCACCCCCATTACTTATAATAGTTCCTCGCACCCATGGGGATAAAAAAAAAAATCATCTGTTTGGTGCTCGGAGACAAACGTAACACATCTCTAGATATTTTAGAATTACAACAGCATATTATACAATTATCCCAAACAAACTTACAAACTAATTCTTTGAATGTCTGGCAGCAATTTAAAAAGGACATGAAAGGGTTTGATCCCTTCCACTGTGTAGAGGGCCCCCTGGGAAGGCACCTGAGCATTCTAAATTGGCCCATCTTGCCCTCTTGGCCAAGGGGTACCCGCTTCTCACAATCCAGTTGTCCACAGCTGTTGCCTGAGCTTCTGTTCATGCCAAGGTTGAAACTTCGTGATGGCTGGTACCATGGATCTGTCTTTTGCCAGTGGGGTGGGCTGGGCCTCCTTGGAGAAGAAACCTGGGTTCCCCAAGCTATGTGATCAGTGCTGGGACCCTGCCAGCAGGTGAGGGGATCCCAAGGCAGGTGCTGGGCGTGGAGGCCATGGTGGCATAGGCGACCAAGGAGACAGAACTGAACCTCACATCACCCTGCTTGGCCCCGGAGGATGGCTGGTTCACCAGAGATGGGTAAGATTCCTCAGGGAAGGAACAACCTAAGACAGGCACAGTCACATAGGGGCCATCAGGAGAGAACTTGGGGGTCAACAGAGGTGGGGACAGACCTTCACCCCCCCAAGTTTGCAGGGGCCTGAACCCTCACCCCTGCTGACGTAGATCTCCTGCCCCCATGGCTGCTCAGCTTCACATGCCCAGCTCAAATCGGGACCCAGGTAACAGAGACTTGGCCGACAGCAGATGCACTCTCACTGCAACAAGACTTGATGGAGATGTCTTGCACCCATGATCCGGGGAACTGGGGTCTATGATATCTAAATCCAGCCTAGCACCAGGAATGCTCAGGGTCTACTCAAGAAGGCAAATAATCCTCTCCACTAATATTTACAGGGTAAAACAAGATGGTTGTTAGAGTATTAAATTTGACACTAAAATAGTAGTCAAGTTTTCAGACTAATTTAAATTGGCCAATCAAAATAAGCAAATACTCTAGAAAAATCAATTGTACTGGACAAAAAAGCTGTTCCTAAAGTGTTAACTAAAATTTTTATTGGTAGTTCATCTCATGGTAAAATTGCATAACATATAATGAACCTAAAGCAGTCACATTTTAGTGCAAAAAAGTAAAATTTAAAAGCTGTCAAGATTACAGCATAAAATTTCCAAAAGCCTCCCAATATTTAAACCAAAAAAGGGGGGATAGTAGAAGAATATCATGTAAGGAAAAATATCCTGTAAATAAATTACATCTAGAAAATTTTTACTTTAGAAAATTAACTTTCATTTGTAATGCTAACAGCAAGACACCCCGGTAAAACATACATGGTGTCAAAACAAGCCAAAGGAAAATCGTTTGGGCAAAAAAATGAAAAAGGACCGCAAGTCAAATTTATAGAAAATATTCCTTTATTAACTTTTGGCCGAGAATATGTTTGTATATTTTCAGAAAACAACTCTGAGACCATGTGGATTCCTGCAACAGAGAGGAATTGACAGGAGTGCTCCAGCCATGAAGACAGAAGAGAAACAGCCTAGAGATGGAAGACGCTGACCATGCCTTGCCATACTAGCAGTCAGCAGATGTGCGTCACTGCAGATTGCCCAGGACCAAACCAGAGAGGGTCGGACCTGCATTACCACCATTTGTCCACCATCCAGAACTGAAACATCATTGCTGTTATGTACACATAAACAATTGTTGGACATAGAAATCGGGACTCAAAAGAACTGTTGGCCCAGAAAGAAACTCACTGTAGACTGATTCATTTGCCTCTCAGCATAACCATTATTGCTTGTCTCATTTTCGGTTCCTATAAGTGTATTCCTAGTATCACATGAGCTCACTCATCTAGGGGAAATGATGAACAACATAGACTGAAGAACAAGAACAGCATTGATCAGACTGTCAGACCTCAGAGGGAAGGTAGGGGAGGGTGGTGACAAGGGAGATAGATCAACCAAAGGACTTGTGTGCTTGCATATGAGCCTAGCCAGTGATCACGGACAACAGGGGGATGGGGGCATGCGTGTGGGGGGGTTTGGGTTGGGAATGGGGGGGTGGGGTTGATGACAAATATGGGATACCTTAATCAATAAAGTAATTAAAAAAAAAGAAAAGAAAAGGGCTCTGACTTACTCTAAGTTGCAGGCTTCTAAGCAGGTCATATCTTTGAACTGGATGAAGATTTATAGAACTTCAAGGAATAACTGAATTAAAAGAAAAAACCTAAGGGGAAATAATTAGGATAAGCAAAAATAACTATGGGATTAAATGAACTGATAATAATTATTCTTATGACTCTGTTTAAAATATTGTTGACTTTTGAATCTTTTGTTTCCCAAATATAAGGAAAAGTAAAAAGCAGACATTCTGCATTGTAGGAACTAATAAATTAGTAACATTCATTTCACAGTACTCCCAGGAGACAAAAAATGCAAAGACTAGAACAACCCGGAGATTTTTGTCCATTGGGAAATACATTAATGAAAGACACTCTCCAACAGTGTTAAAGGGACTTTACTGTATCCAGTACCTAACCACAAATGGACATTTGCCCCTGTCTCTCACACTCGCCTTCATCTCAAGGATGAGTAGCCACCGACTACGGAGGAGGTAGACAGCCATCCCAAGACATAAACAAGACCTGTATACTCACGAGTTGATGCTGCTCACACCTTGTTCTTATATCACTTAATTGCATGTATATAAAAATAATTTTTTTACTGTCATTATCCTCCTTATGGTTTCCTAGTGGAAACAATATCTGTCTCCCCAGACCCCTTCCCTATTAGACATGAAAGATTTCCCACCTACTAGACAGTGATATTCTGATTATCATGTATGGTAATGAAGTTAATGTTTGTTTTTTTTGTTTTTTTTTTCTGTGTTTTTTTTGGCCACACACTGGTGGTCTGCTACTATCAATATAAGCTTTGGTACATTTTTTAGGCTATATCTATTATAAAGGACCCACCTTGGACAAACCTCTCCAAGAATACTTCCTTAATAATTCCCCTGGTAGAATAATATATAGATCTAATCTAGATGAGTATTTTAGATGAATATTGTCTAAATATAGGAATGGATAAAATTAACTGCCCAGAAGAAAAATTGGAACTTCTGGATAATAGCAGATACTTGTTTCCCTTCAGATCCTTCCTTATTTAATAACTAGAGGCCCGGTGCATGAAATTCGTGCACAGAGGGGGGGTGTCCCTCAGCCCAGCCTGCACCCTCTCCAATCTGGGACACCTCGAGGGATGTCCGACTGCCCGTTTAGGCCCGATCCCACCTGGCAGTCAGACATCCCTCTCACAATCCAGGACTGCTGGCTCCCAACTGCTTGCCTGCCTGCCTTCCTGATTGCCCCTAACCGCTTCTGCCTGCCAGCCTGATCACCCCCTAACCACTCTGTTGCCAGCCTGATTGATGCCTAACTGCTCCCCTGCCAGCCTGTTTTCCCTCAACTTCCCTCATCTGCCGGCCTGGTCACCCCTAACTGCCCTCCCCTGCAGGGTTGATCACCTCCAACTGCCCTCCCTTGCAGGCCTGGTGCCTCCCAACTGCCCTCCCCTACTGGCCATCTTGTGGTGGCCATCTTGTGTCCACCTGGGGGCAGGATCTTTGGCCACATGGGGGCAGCCATATTGTGTGTTGGAGTGATGGTCAATGTGCATATTACTCTTTTATTAGATAGGATAGAGGCCTGATGCAGGGGTGGGGGCCAGCTGGTTTGCCCTGAAGGGTGTCCCAGATCAGTATGGGGGTTCCCTTGGGGCATGGGGCGGCCTGAGCAAGGGGCCTGTGGTGGTTTGCCGGCCAACCACGCCCCCTGGGGACCCAAGCAGAGGCCCTGGTATCTGGAATTTATTTACCTTCTACAATTGAAACTTTATAGCCTGGAGCGGAGCCAAGCCTCCTGCTCACTCCGTGGTCGGCAGCCATTTCTGTTGGGGTTAATTCACCTTCTATAATTGAAACTTTGTAGTGTGGAGTGGAGGCCTAGGCTGGCCAGGGCAGGTAGAAAGCTTGGCTTCCTCAGTTTCCGGGGGCAACCCTGGCTTGCTATCTCCAGCTCCGTGGCTGCCACCATTTCTGTTTGTATTTGTTTACCTTCTATAATTGAAACTTTGTAGCTTGAGAGGAGGCTTAGGCCCACAAGGGCAGGTGGAAAGTTGGCTTTCTCCATTGCCTGGGAAACCTTGCTCTCTGTGGCTATAGCCATCTTGGTTGGGTTTATTTGCATACTTGCTCTGATTGGTTGGTGGGCATGGCTGGTGGGCGTGGCAAAGGTATGGTCAATTTGCATATTACTCTTTTGTTAGGTAGGATAGATATTTTCTGTTCAATGTTACTGGTTTATTATTGTTACTTTTATTCCTGGTATGTAAATGTTATACTAGACTAGAGGCCCGGTGCACGAAATTCATGCACGGGGGGTAGAGGAGTATCCCTCAGCCCTGCCTGCACCCTCTCCAATCTGGGACCCCTCGAGGGATGTCCAACAGGATCAGGCCTAAACGTGTAGTCAGACATCCCTCTCACAATCCAGGACTGCTGGCTCCCAACTGCTCTCCTGCCTGCCTTCCTGATTGCCCCTAACTGCTGCTGTCTGCCAGCCTGATCACCCCCTAACCACTCCCCTGCCAGCCTGATTGATGCCTAACTGCTCCCCTGTCAGCCTGTTTGCCCCTAACTGCCCTCCCCTGCAGACCTGGTCACCCCTAACTGCCCTCCCCTGCAGGCCTGGTTCCCCCCAACTGCCTTCCCCTGCAGGCTTGATTGCCATCATCTGCCCTCCCTTGCAGGCCTGATCCCTCCCAACTACCCTCCCCTGCTGGCCATCTTGTGTACACATGGGGGTAGCCATCTTGTGTGTTGGACTGATGGTCAATTTGCATATTACTCTTTTATTAGATAGGATGCAGAAAAACAAAACTTGACAAACAGCAAAAAGACTCAGATCATGGTGGCTCAAAAATTAGGAATGATCCAGAATACTTTTTAACAAAGACATATAGGATCTGACTGCCTCCCATTTACCTGCCCTTTTTTAATAATAATAATTAGACCTTAAATGGCATCTTAGGTTATGGTCTTGCCCCATCCCCAGTCGTCCAACTGTTTAGCAAGACACGCTGACACTGAGACATCCTAGGAATGAGCCTTCCTAGCACCGTGGGACTCCATTATCCAACCAAAAGCTTGGTCATCAATGCATCCTTTGGACTGATTTATGACCAAAAGGAGGATGTGTGGACAAAAGGGGCCACATTCTAACCTGACAAGCTCAGGGAAGGCCTGCATGGGGGTCTTGCAATCTCAGAGACCTATAGTAACCACAAAGGATGGTTTGAAATTAAACTTTAACTAAAAGCAGTTATGGTGGGTAGTTACATCCTAGTCCAGTATCTTCACTGACAAGGTCAACCTTTACCTTAACTGAGCCTATAGGTCTTTTTGCATCTATAATAACATAGCCTTTGAAATGTCTGGGTTGTAACTTCCCTTTTTTTGGACCCCTTGGGGCACAACCTAATGTGTCTGGGCACCAGGACAGATACCACAAATTCCTTCATTGTTATGTTAATTGTTCTTGTATCCACCTAAGTATGTGTCCATAATTTTACTTTTTATCCAATCCCAGGGGTTTACCCTGCTTTGCTTTATCCCACCTCCTTAATCTATCACCAATGGATTTCATGTAACCCACCTACATCCCTTTCCTTTGATTGCATTGTATAAATACAGAAGTAACCTGCCATTCTCCAGAGCATTATCTCAATTCATTGAGGTTCTGCTTCCCGGCATATGTCAACAGTTTGGCTCAAATAAACTCACAAAAATTTTTCACAGGTTTCAATGTTTTTTTTTTATGTCAACAAATCATATGTGAGCATTTATTACAGTAATAACAGCAGTATGGGAGAGCAGCAGGTCATCCACAAAAATCTGCTCTGCAGCCCACCATAAGCCAACTGTTTATATTGGGTAGAAGGAGGAAGATTACATGGGGAAGTTGGCAAAAGGGTATGCCAAATGGGCAGTTTACAGGTAATATGAGCTGTGGATTTGCAAAGGCCTGAGGGTATGCAAAGGGCTGGGGGTCTTCAAAGGCCTGGCGGCTCAGTTTTATGCAACAAGGTTGTTAATCTTTCCATGACAATAGGCAGCTCCAGGATGTAGAGTATGGGCCACATTTCCAGGTGAGCCCCCAGGTCCCACATGCAACTCCCAGGCAAGTTAGAGTGTGCCTTCTTTAATCAGAACAAAACAATCATGGAAAACAGAACATGATTAATATTTCTTAATTATAGCTGGTCCCCAATATTCTCTTTCTGCTGCTATCATCAGGAGCCATATAGATCCTCATTCCTGACCTGGCCATTTCACATGGACATACGGAGGGTTACGTGAGAATACTAGTATACTGTGCTGTAAATATAATGCATTGTTGGTATTGTTCTGCTCCATAATATATTTTATGAACTGTTTCTTTGCAGCTTCAAAGATGTTTTATTCCTTTTTCTTTTAACAAAATTGTTACAAAAACCTATTAAAAGAAAATGTCAAATTGTTCCTTCACTCATCTGAGAACAGTGACCTTCAAACATAAACCTGTTATCAACCTCTTCCCTCCTTTCTTCCTATGCCAGGTGTCAACTGTAGAGTGATTTACATAATGTCTTTTATGTAAGCCAATGTCATGGATTCGTCCATTTCTTGTGAAGAGTGAATTTCATGTTATCCTTAGACTCAAAGCAATATAATTCTGAATCCAAGTCATAAGAATAAGTAATGTTGAGAAAGAGAAAAGTGAAAGAACATGAAAGATTTCATTGTTTTAACTTATCAAGACTCTATGTCTTTGTGAAGAATACAGTATTTTTGTAATTTTAAAAATCTATACAAATGGTATTGAGTTATATATATCATGGTTTCAGATGTTTTCACTTAGTGCTATGTTTTCAAAATCCACCCAGGTGGCTAAGAGGAAATCTAGTTTATTGTTTCTATAGCTGCAGATTATTCCATAGTACATATCCACATTTGTTTATCCACTCTCTTGGTGATGAACAGTACCACATACAACTCTGTGATAAACAACCTTATACAAAGCCTCTTAAGGTTCTGTGACATGAGTTTCTGTAGAGCAATATTTCAGGAGTGGTGTTTGTTGGATTATACAGTATGTATACACTTACTTTCACTAAGTAATCTCTCTGAAATGGCTGTTCTGGACTACTCATCAATGTACATAAGGATACGTGGTACCTGCCAACATTTGGTATCAGATTTTCACATTTTTGACAATAACATGGAAGGCAAATATTAGTTCATTGTTTAATTTTCATTTATTTGATTTACTAGTACAATATATTCAATTTTCCGTTTCATATTTTTATCCATTTTTACTACCCTCTGATTTTGCTTTTGCTATTAATTTGAGTATTATGTGTAGATTACATGTTAATTTCTTATATTTTGACAATGAACATTTCATCTCCTAAGCTGTCACCTATTTGTTAACTTTGTGTACCTTTTGATGAACAAAAACCCTTGTTTTGGGCCATTTTATTAAACAAATGCATAATTATAAAATATTTAAAACACACTATAAAAGCCTGTAGACATTTGATTGGCATTATTACATTGAAACTACATATCAATTTGGGAAAATGTGTTATTGTTCTTTCTGATAGTGAATTTCCTTGTGTGGAAAACATACTATCCCTTTCATTTACTTAGGTCTTCTTTTGTGTGTGGTTAAGAATATTTTACTATGTTTTCCATGAAAGTCTGGTGCATATATTATTAGTGTAGAAACCTGTATACAAGGCCTATTAGCCACTTCTCTCACCCCCTTGTCTGCATTGTTGTCAGCGGACTGCTCTCTTTTCTGGCCCTCAAGCACATCAAACACACTTTTGTCTCAGGATATTTGTCTTTGCTGTCCCCTCTTCCTGAAATGCCCTTCCTCCAGACAACTGCATAGATTATGCCCTCCCCTCTTTTAGGGTTCTGATCAAACATTAAGAATACATGTGGCCTTCCCTAACCACTCAATTTAAAATAGTCCCATCCCAGCATCTGCTTCTCTCCCTTTTCTTCCTTTAAATTTATTTTCATGGTACTAATTACTCATCTACATCTATTCACAATTTGTTTTCCCCTCAAAATTATTGTTTGTGAAATATATATAAAAATCTCTGGAAATTTTCAGACATAATTTGTGGGATAAAGCCAATGCTAGCAGTAAGTGGAGACAGAGGAATGAAAAATACAGTCCACAAATCAAGTGGCTTCTAAATCACTGCTCCCAACCCTAGTGGTTTGGCTCAGTGGATAGAGTGTTAGCCTTCAGACTGAAGTGTCCCAGGTTAAATTCTGGTCAAGGGCACATGCCCAGGTTTTGGGCTCCATCTCCAGTAGGGGGCGTGTATGAGTTAGCCGATCAATGATTCTCTGTCATCATTGATAATTCTATCTCCCTCTCTCTCTCCTTTCATCTCTGAAATCAATAATATACAGTACATCCTATATAATAAAAGGCTAATGTGCAAATTGTCCCCTCGTGAGTTCGACTGACCGGGAGTTCAACCATTCACTATGATGTGCACTGACCACCAGGGGGCGGCACAGAACAAAAGAAGGCCCCGGCCAGCAGCCAGAAGGCCCCGATCGGCCCTGATCGCCGGCCAGGCCTAGGGACCTTACCCGTGCATGAATTTCATGCACTGGGCCTCTAGCACAGTGGTTCTCAACCTTTCTAATGCTACAACCCTTTAATGCAGTTCCTCATGTTGTGGTGACCCCCAACCATAAAATTATTTTCATTGCTACTTCATAACTGTAATTTTGCTACTGTTATGAATCGTAATGTAAATACCTGTGTTTTCCGATGGTCTTAGGCTCTACAGCAGCGGTTCTCAACATGTGGGTCACAACCCACATGTTGAGAAACGCTAGCAGGGTTGCCTAAGACCATCGGAAAAAACAGATATTTACATTAGGTTTCATAACAGTAGCAAAATTAGTTATGAAGTAGCGACGAAAATAATTTTATGGTTGGGGGTCACCGCAACATTTGGAACTGCATTAAAGGGCCACAGCATTAGAAAGGTTGAGAACCACTGCTCTAGCATATCCTATATAATAAAAGGGTAATATGCAAATAGACTGAATGGCAGAACAACCAACCAACCAATCAAAGCATAATATGCTAATTATACGCTAAGGCTGCTCAACCACTTGTTATGATGTTCACTGACCACCAGGGGGCAGGTAGTTAACTGGTCGAACAGTTGGTATGATGTGCACTGACCACCAGGGGGCAGATGTTCCGACCAGTAGGTTAGCTTGCTGCTGGGGTCCTGATGGTTGGGACTGAGCGAGATGGGCTGGACACGCCCTGGATCCCTCCTGCGGTCCTTCCCCAGCACGATTGTGCACTGGTGGGGTTCCTCAGACTAGCCTACACCCTCTCGCAATCTGGGACCCCTTGGGGGATGTTGGAGAGCCAGTTTCAGCCCGATCCCATAGGCCACTCTCCTTGGGTGGGTGCCAGATGCAGGACTCATGGCTGGCAAGTGCTGCTGTGGCACTGCGAGCCTAGCCTCAAGCCTTTCCTGAAAGGGACTGATTGGGCACGAGCCTGCGGCAGGCACAGTGGGGCTGGGATGAGTGGGAGCAGCAGGTAGGAGCTGCAGGCAGCATTGGACTGCGGGTTTCAGCCCGATCCCTGCAGGCCACCCAGAGGGACCCCACCCATGTACGCATTCGTGCACTGGGCCTCTAGTATATATATAAAATCACTACTTCCAAAAAGAGTGAATATAACAAGTTCTTGCTTCTTCTCTGTGTGGTTGGAGAAGCAAGGAGGTACTTAGAGATCAGGAAGTCTGAACATGCAAGTTTCCACCACTGCAAATTGAGTGTGCTTTATGGCTTATCCAAGTTCATAGGTAATCATTTATCTCTGGCAGGACTTTCACCACGAGGCTTAGAGTGGCAGATCATCTAGTAAAGGGCAAGTTAACATTAGTTGAAGAAGTTATTACATTGTTATTCAAATATCTATTTCATTTAAGAGTTGCTTGGAAACTTCACCCTTACATATAGTGTTTTGTTTATATATAAATTAGTGGCCTGGCACATGAAATTCGTGCACATTAAAAGGGAATTAATTAGAAGAAATATTTTAATATTGCTATTTGCCCTTTCTCTATAATAGAAGTGTCAGAGATGGAAAAAAAATTAGTAAAACGTATATGAAAATATCCCTCCTGTCAGAGTCTGGTGCATGCCTCAGGAACCTAGAGTCAAGTCCCTGCCTACCCGCATGCGCCTTGAAATAACGTGAGACCCAGACCTGGCAGGCCCCATTCCTGTCAAGCCCCATAAGGTGGGGGGGGGCGCGGCCTCAGGTCTTCCAGCCTGGCGCTGGGCAGGGGGTGTGGCCTGAGGTCCCCCACCCCAACCAGGCACCATGCAGCCTCAGGTCCCTGCTGATCGGTCGTTATGGCATCATGGTGTGATGACCATTTGCATATTAGCCTTTTATTATTATGTTTCACTGGTATGGCACCTATTTGTAATATTGGTCACCTAGATGTGGAAAACTTATTGTAAGTGGCAGTATACCAAGTATGATGCTAGAAATTAAGAAGCATTATCTCATGCAAAGAGGTTTGGGAAGTAGGTACCATTTTTATCACTATATTAATAAAGAACTTGAAGCTCAGAAAGTTGAAGTCATATGCCTAAGATAAGAATCACATGACAGAAAAGGTACCTGGGATTCCAACCCAGGGATCTGGATCCCAAAACTAGGCAGTTTTATTTACATCATGTAGGCTAAATTGAGGGCTGAGGAAACTGAGACCATTTGTAAGTATAAAAAAATTATAAAATTACAGTTGACATCTACAACACCACATGTTTCCTTGTAGGGCTTACCATTCAATCAGTCCACTGAGGGATATGTAGAGAGGTTGGCTAGCGAAGTTAAATAATTTTTCATGTGTATTGATCTTTATAAGTTTATTAAAAATTGTTCACATGTTATCTTATTGGATTCTTAATAGCAGATATAAGTTCCATTTTCCAACTAGACAAAGTGAAGCATAAAGAGATTCAGTTATTTATCTGAGTCATTTAGAAATTGGGACTCAACCCCAAATCTGGCTCTATAAGATTTATATGTTCCTACTGATATGCTGAGTTTGGATGATCAGAATCTCCCCCTTGTGGGTTCTTGCCTCATGAAGTTGGAAGAATAAACTCGCAGGCAAATTTAAAAGGGTTCTTTAATAAAAATATCGAAGTTTATTTGGAGCATATATAAACTCCCTCTGGCCAAGGGTGTCCCCAAAGGAGATCCTCTGGTGAAGGGTCCCCAAATGGGAAAAGCCTGCTCTGTCTCAAATGGGAAAAATGAACAAACCCTCCTGAGTCTCTTTGTCTCTGGGTTTATAAATGCTGCAGCTCTTTGTCTGAATATGACTCTTTCTAATTGGACCCTTCCTTAATTTATGATCCTTGTGCTTTCCTAATTGGTTATTCTTCTGCAGAGTATCAGTTTCAAAGTTCAAAGCCCACATGGTGCCCCCCTTTATCTCTCCACGTTATCTTGCAACATTCCTCTATCCTCTGTGAATATATGCCTTCCTCTTGTAACATTTCCCTATCCTTCATGAACATAAGATAAGCATTCTGGCATCTTAAAGCTATCTTCTTCCCTTTACATGTGCATTCCTCTCCCATGGACCCCTTTCCCTAAAACTGCCTATCCTGTCTCTAAAATTCCTTTCACTACTATCTAGTGCTCACTTGTTCGTTCTCCTCTAATATATACTTGACGGTATCAATATAAAAAAATCCCCACAATTTTTACCCTTATTTTGTGTTATTTAAATGGTTAAAATTGATTTGTGTATATATGAAATGAATTACTGTTTGCCTTAGTCAATTAAAACTGTGAGCATGTATACATGTGAATATAAATATGTATATGTGTACATATATATGTTTGTATATATCTATTTGTCAAAAATTCTTTAATCAAAGGGAAAGTGTGTAGTTTTCTGGTTTAATCTTATTAAATTATAGTCATGGTGGAAGGAGGAGGCATGAGAGGAAAATGTAATATGCCATCTCTTTTGTCACTCTGAAACATCTCATTTTTCAAATGTAGTTATGAAAAGCATAGTTTTAAATCTGCAAAATATGGCACACATTAGGGATAACACATATTTGATGGTTAAAATTGTGCATTTTATTATTCCATTGTTATTTCTATTTTATTATTTATTGTCTGTAGTTAGCAACATGTTATCATCTTATCTCTAGGCAATTGTTCTTGATTTAAGGAGATGAGATTTTTTTTTGCCATATTCATACATCTTTGGAACAGCTATTTTATATTCATTCAATCTTGACATCTAGATCACAATATGTATAATGTAGTGTAATGTCATTAGAAGCTCTAGAAAGAAATGGTTTCTAAGAATATGAAAATATAAACCAAATAAAAGAAAAACAGGCAAGAGACCATACTAGTGACAGATTTCAATGACATATTAGCTTTATCATACCTTTTCCCATATTTCATGTTGTAAAAAGATGGGTTAAAATTTCTCAAGTTCTTGTTTTTCACTGCAATAGGCATAGCAAACAATACGTTTAATCACGGTTATTGTCTCCTTTTAGATTAGATTGTTTTCTACCTAATTCATCATGTTATCTTGCACATTACTGCTTTCTATTCACTTCAGACTGCAGATGGAGAAAGTGTGAATTCTGTAGTATCCTCTGATAAATATTAATAGCCAAACAACTTCTGAGCAGATTCACCTTGTTATTTTGAGCTATATTCATTTTTTTAAAACTATACAGTATTTATTGATTTCAAAGAGAGGAAGAGAGAGGGAGAGAGAGATAGAAACATCAAAGATGAGAGAGAATCATTGATTGGCTGCCTTCTGCATGACCCACACTGGGGATTGATTCTGCAACCTGGGCGTGTGCCCTGACTGGGAATTGAACCATGACCTCCTGGTTCATGGGTTGACGCTCAACCATTGAGCCACACCAGCCGGGCTGAGCTTTATTCATTATTAAAAATGACCTTGTTAATATGATGGTAACAGCAAATTATATTTTGATTGTATTACAGTCTGACTAATTAAGACCAAAAACATATCTGACCTCAGCATGATTTAATGTTCTCCTGCTATTTCCCTGGACTCATGACCATTTTCTACAATGCAATTTTATGCATTGGGGGAAATCATTTTTTTCTTGTGGGTATATATGTTCCAAGGTAAAATGATTGACTTTATATTTTAGAAAAACTGAAATAAAATGTATAAGCAAAGTTAAATTAAATATAACTATACAGCAAAGCCAAAATGCTTTCTTAAGCAAAAGGATACCCATTTTCATTTTCAGTGACCATGATAGTTTTTCAGAGGTATAATAAAATGTGTGTGTGTGTGAGTGTTTAAGGATTAAGGATTAGAGCCTGGTTTTGCTACTAGTTAGTTGTATGGCCTGTGGGCAAGTAACTTTACTGTTATAATCCTCTTTTTGTCCTCTGAAATGTAAGAAATTTGGCTTTCGTAATCATTAAAACTGTTCCCATTTGTGCATTTTATTTGGGAGTTTAAACTGGACTGGAACAGAAAAACAAATAAGACATAGCTATGGCACACAATAAGTTCCAATAATATTTGTTGAATGAAATAGAAATAAATGTTAAAAATGGAGTGGTCAGTCTAAGCATTCTGTTCAGAACAGATTTACCATTGGATGCTTCTAGGTAGAGCAAGTAGTGTTAACTCACTACTGATGACCAAGTCCTCATGATTATCTACTCTCTGACTTGGCTTACACAGACTTTAGTCAGGCTCTGTCCTCCCCGTAGGCCCCTAAAATTTGACTCACCCAAAGTTTAAGCAAGCACCAAGGTACCAAATCTGCCCTTACCCCCTTAACAGCTCATTCTCAGAATCAAGAAATGGTTGACTGAGGAGAGACAAATTTTCTGTTGAAGCAACCTGATTTTACCAAACTACTCGCTCCCAACATTTGCCCCACTCCCCCATGAAATTCCTGCTAACACAGCTTACTCCTCCTTATGTAAGAACTAGAGACCCAATGCACGAAATTAATGCAAGAATAGGCCTTCCTTCCCCAGGCTGCTGGCACAGGCTTCCCTCTGGCACTTAGGACCCAGGCTTCCCTTGCAGAAGGAGGCCCCGCCCACCCACCACAGCCTGCAGGTCCTTGGTCTGGGCGTCCTACTTCGGGGCGATCATGGAGCCCCACGATTGATTGCCCCACTGGCTGGTGGCCTCCCTCTGCAGGGTGATCATGGGGCAATGGCTAGGCCCCCGACCAATCACATCGCACCCTCCTTGACTGGCCTGGCACCAGTGGGTGTCATAGCATGGTCCTGGATGGTCGTCAGGATAGTCATTCCACTGTTCAGCTGTCTGGTCGATTTGCATGTTACGCTTTTATTACATAGGAAAGTCTTTTTCTGTTTGATTTGGAGACACTTGCAGATCCTGAGGTTGGAGTATCCTCCCTGTTTTAAAAGTCCTTTGAATAAAATTTCTCTTAAGTTCAGCTTTGTTTTTATTTGATACTGGGCTGGCAGACTGATCCTCAGTTATACTTTACCAGATCTGTAAAATCAAGCATAAAGATGAATCTATGTAGGTTCTCTTCCTTTAGTATTTGAATTTATTGTAGCCTCTATCCACTTCACTCAAACTCTGCTTAGAATATTTTGTCTTCCTTGTGGTCAAATACAGAATTGCGTCTATACCATATTTTCTCTTCAGTATCTCTGAAACTTTGACACCTCTGAAATATTCTTCTCTCACAATCATTTAACTTTTTTTTTCAGGATCTGTTTGCTCATTCTTTTCCCCTCACCTGGTTCTTATAATTTGAATTGTATGTATCTAAGGGCTTTGTCTTAAACTTCTTTTTTAACCCTTATCTTTTTTTAGTTACTCCCATGGCTTAAGGATGCTTGCAATAACCTATTTCCCATCCCCAAGCAGTATATTTATTTTTATTTTTTTCATTTGTCTGAACTTTTTAAAGGTACATATTCTTCTCTTTTTTTTTTTGTTAATCCTCACCTGAGGATATTTTTTCCATTGAGAGAAAGTGGAAGGGAGGGAAGAGGGGGTAGAGAGAGAAAAATATCGATGTAAGAGGGACACAACCATGGGCTGCCTCCTACATGCACCCTGACTGGGGCCAGGGAGTGAACCCACAACCTGGGCATTTGCCCTTGACTGGAATCTAACCCTAACCCTTTTGTTGGCAGGCTGACACTCTAACCACTGAGCAACACCAGCCAGGGCCAAATAGTCATATTCTCAACTGCAGATAAAAAACATGTGTTGTTTTTTGTTTGTTTGTTTGTTTTGTTTTTAATGAGAGGGAAAAGCTATTGCAAAGAAAGTTTGAAAGTGTATGTGAGAGAAATGTGACAGGAAAAACATGAGAGAGAATGAGTGCTAGTAAAGAAACATAATGCCAGGAATGAGAAAATATAATATAATCTGTGATGCTGTAAAAAAGGGTGAGTTAAAATGAGACTGTGAGAAAAGAGAAATATATAAATATGAGAAAGGGAAAAGAGAACATGTAAAAATGAAAGAATATAAGTTTAATGGGGAAGGGATAAGACCATAATGAAACTGAGAATGAAAAATGTGAAATGAATTAAAAAATGTAGAAAATATGCTGAAAATGTGAGATTAACCATGAGAATAATGTAAAACAAAGTACAAGAACATGAGGAATAAGGGGGAAATGTGGAGAAGATTAAATAAACCCAGAGGCTTTGGTATAATGAGAAAACAATAGTGTGAGATAAAAGAATGGGAGCAGGAATGAGAAACTAGAATGGAAGAGAAATGGAGCAAATATAAAAGAATGAGACACTTGAGGAGATGAGAGATGAAAAACAAGAACGAGAAAATAGACATGAAAACATTTTTTTTAGAATTTCCCACGTGGGAGAATAGGAGGTAAGAAGGTTAAATCAAGGCGGGTTTCGGAAAGAGCACAAGCGCATGTGCAGGTGTACACTGGTGCGTGTGCGTGCAGGCTAGCGTGTGCACGCATAAACAGGCCCAGGTGGTGGGCAGAGCACGCGTGTATATCCATAGCTGCTGCGTGCGTAACGTGTGGCTGTAAATCGTGTCTAGAGCCTTATCACCACTTGGTCCAATGTCAAGCCTTGCAGAATTAGGTAAGAGAGGTGGCGAGGCGTGACTCTGCAGAGACTCCAGAACACTCAGAATGGGGTGGGTGAGGCTAGGTGAAATTTGCCACTTCCCTAGCATCTGGTGATTTTATCTTTGTAGGGCAGAGGAAGGTATAATCTTTTTTTCTCTTTTTTCTTTACGCTTAAATTCGAATTTGTTTGTTATAATTTGGCTAATCTCTGGAGTCCCGCAATTTGAGCTTTCAAAGTCCATTATCATTTCTTTATTTTTACCTTGAGGTTGTAATTTGTTTGCTGTTTTTTAGCTAATCTGTGAGAAAAGAGGCTTCTACTTTGTAGTTCCCATGTGGCCTCGTCACTGGCTGTGGAAGTGGGAGGCACTCTGTGACACAGGGTTATTCTGCACACCTTAAATACCTCAATGGTCATTTATTTAAATTCTATTTTAGTGACATAGAATATTGCTTTTTGGGGAAAGGAATATAGCTAGTTTGTCTTTGCTGTGCTAAATTAAAGGTCATTTTGGATCTCGCGCTAAGGATGGATCTTCTCTTCTAGGAAATGTCAGGAATCTTGTGATTTTTGAAATGTGAAACATTATTACAATTTCACATAAGCCACTTTTGAAAAATATTACATATTCTGTTTTTAGAAGCTTTATATGATTGAATGAAAATGAATCAGTACGCTTTAGGAATTAGAGGTGCACTTGAACACACGAATAAAGGAGAATATTTTTTCTTAAGCAAATGTGTATTCATGGTACCATCTAAAGTAGGAATTTTTTTAAAACTAGTAATTTACAGATGGAAAAAATGCCTCAGAATGATTCAGTAAATCATTTTACCAAACAGATTTCTCTCCATGGAAATTTCAGGGTTTCTTTAGACGGTGTGAGGGGGACTGGAGAGGAGGGGGGAGGGCACGTGTTACCTTGGTGGAGAATATATACTTTTTTTTCTTGAAATAATAGAAAATTCAGTGTGTAATAATGAGATCTATCAGGAACCCTACCTTCTAGCCAGCAGGCTGGAACTTGGCATTGCTTAGAAACTTGGAGCTAAGAGTTTCCTTATTAAGTTCAATTCATTTTTTCCCACCAAGTGCTTGTTTCTCCCATATAAACCATTCTTTCTGTCTTTTGTTTTTTTTCCTACTAGACATTTTAAAAAGTCATTGTCAGTGCATGGTGTGCTTTAAAAACGAGTCACTTGCCTCCCCTTGTTTTGGTCTCTACTCTTTTGAAAAGTTGTATTAAAAGATTTTAACGTTTCGCATGACTACTATAAGAAATATATATATGAAATTCAAGAAAATGCTTATCCTCTGAATAGCTTATGAGTAATTATTTTAATGTAAGAATTCCCAAATAGATTATGTTTCTAAATTATGTTTAATAAGCTATTTTTATTTCTATACTTTGTTTCCTTGTAATTTAACTTCTAGATCTATATTTATTTGTCTGTTGGTTCCTGCTTATTTAATTTTTACTCCAGAATTTTGGCTTGTCAGAGAATATGTTTAAATCAATACTTCTGCAAATTAATAGAAGGGGTTTTACAAACTACAGATACAAAGAGAACAAAATATCCTTTAAATTGGACAATCCAAAGATTATTAAAAGATGTTTCCCTCATAAAGGGAATGAAATAATATAGCAATTAGAATTGAACTATATAAATGTGTACTCCAATTGTGAACCCTAGAAAGGTGACAGTGTAATGAGATTTGACAGCATGTAGAGAGATGAAAACTCATTAGTAAGCTAGGATCTGCATTAAAAAAATTGATTAGCATCTTTGTATTATGTTAGAAGATTGCTTAGTATTTCAGGAGGAGAGCAGCAGTTACGTGGCATTTAAATCTATTCTGAATTAAAAATGATCAGTTTAAAAATTATAGAAAATTCTTATGCAAATGAAATATAATCAAGCTATGCTTCAGACTCATTATGCATGATTGATATGCACTGTAACTTGCTTACTAATTCAAGGAGCAGAGGAATTCCAATTATCATATTGCTTATGCGGTACCGGTGCCACACTGCTGGAAGTGATATTAAATTGATTACTATAAACACTATAAACCAACAAGATGGGTTCTTATCCAACTTGACATTTATTTTTTATGAAATGATGAGAACTTTTTACTATCCTGAAAACCTCAGCTTCCTCATGAATGTTGACATCTTAGGATTTTGACAACACTGATTAGTTCAGGATAAAAGCTGAAGTTGATATATCAAAAGTATTTTTTTAAGTTTTAAAAGGACAGATTTTAATATGCTCTTTTTAATACTGCTTGCAAATTGAGCTAACCTTGGAAATCTATGATCTCAATGTGCTAAACTTTCTTATAGTTTTCAGAGTTTAAAATTTATTTTTTAATTGATATTTTAAAATTAATATTTTTAGGCTTTCTTAAAGTTAAAAACATGGTTGGTTCAGGATAAAAGCCAATGTCCACATATCAAAAGTGTTTCTTATTTTGTAAGTTTTATCTGAACAATTTTAAGATGTCTTTTTCATATGGTGGGAGTAGAAGAAACTTTCCTCTAGCCCTTCAAGGTTCTTTCAGCTGGTCTAATAATTAAATCTACATTTTATTAAACTTCTGTTTTTCTCTTGTTAATTTGTCTTTTGTTATGGAGGGTGGATGCAGTGGTCTCAGCCAAGAATCTAGAAGAGTAGAGGGAAATTATTCTTCCTCCCCTACTAACATTTTGTTATACTTCCTTCCAGTCTTTTCACTATGAGGGTTCACTAGTGTTTATTAAAATCCAGTAGAAATATTTTAATGTTTGAATATTATGAAACAACTGATATTTGTGACCTGAGTGTTTAAAGCAAGGCATCTTATTTAAATTTTTTTCAATTACAATTGACATACAATATAATATTAGTTTCATGTCTAGTACCCATCTGATACCATATATAATTATTACAATTTTATTGACTACTAGAGGCTCAGTGCATGAATTCGTGCATGGGTGGGGCCCCTCTGGGTGAGCCCTGTGTCTGGCGCCCTCCTGAGGGGAGTGGCCTGCGGGATTGGGCTGAAACCGGCTCTCGGACATCCCCCGAGAGGGTGCAGGCCAGGCTGAGGGACCCCACTGGTGCATGATTGGGGCTGCAGAGGGATGCGGGAGGTTGGCCAGCCAGGGAGGACCACAGGAGGGCTCCAGGGTGTGTCTGGCCCATCTTGCTCTGTCCCGATTGGCTGGACCCCAGCAGCAAGCTAACCTACTGGTCGGAGCATCTGCCCCCTGGTGGTCAGTGCACGTCATAGTGAGCTGTTGAGCGGCCTTAGCATATCATTAGCATATTACACTTTGGTTGATATTATTAGCATATTATGCCTTTTTTTCTTTCAATTTTTTTTATTAAGGTATTATATGTGTACTTACCTTACCATTGCTCCCCCCACCCCACTCCCATATATACCCTCACCCCCCAGAGTTTTGTGTCCATTGGTTATGCTTATATGCATGCATACAGGTCCTTCAGTTGATCTCTTATCTCCCCCACCTCTCCCTAACCTTCCTGCTGTAATTTGACAGACTGTTTGATGCTTTACTGCCTCTGTATCTATCTTTTTGTTCAAGTTTTTAATGTTCTTTATTATCCATAAATGAGTGAGATCATGTGGTATTTTTCTTTCATTGACAGGCTTATTTCACTTAACATAATGTTCTCCAATTCCATCCAAGTTGCTGCAAATGGTAAGAATTTGTTCTTTATTATGGCAGCATAATATTCCATTGTGTAGATGTACCATAGTTTTCTGATCCAGTCATCTGCTGATGGGCACCTAGGCTGTTTCCAGATCTTAGCTATTGTAAATTATGCTGCTATGAACATAGGGGTGCATATATCCTTTCTTATTGGTGTTCCCAGTTTCTTAGGATATATTCCTAGGAGTGGGATTACTGGGTCAAATGGGAGTTCCATTTTCAGTTTTTTGAGGAAACTCCATACTGTTCTCCACAGTGGCTGCACCAGTCTGCATTCCCACCAGCAGTGCACGAGGGTTCCTTTTTCTCCGCATCCTCACCAACACTTGTCCTTTGTTGATTTGTTGATGATAGCCATTCTGACAGGTGTGAGATGGTACCGCATTGTTGTTTTGATTTGCATCTCTCAGATAATTAGTGACATTGAGCATGTTTTCATGTGTCTCTTGGCCTGCCTTCTGTCTTCTTTGGAAAAGATTCTATTTAGGTCCGTTGCCCATTTTTTTTATTGGATCATTTATCTTCCTTTTATTAAGTTGTATAAGCTGCCTGTAGATGTTGGAGATTAAACCTTTATCAGTGATGCCATTTGCAAATATGTTCTCCCATGCAGTGGGCTTTCTTGTTGTTTTGTTGATAGTTTCTTTTGCTGTAAAAAAGCTTTTTATTTTGATGTAGTCCCATTTGTTTATTTTCTCTTTAGCTTCCATTGCCCTAGGGGCAGTATTGGTGAAGAAGATCTTTTGGCATATGTCTGAGATTTTGCTGCCTGTGGATTCCTCTAGTATTTTCATGGTTTCCCGTCTTATGTTTAAGTCCTATATCCATTTTGAGTTTATTTTTGTGCATGGCATAAGTTGGTGGTCTAGTTTCATTTTTTTGCATGTATCTGTCCAATTTTCCCAACACCATTTATTGAAGAGACTGTCTTTATTCCATTGTATGCTCATGCCTCCTTTGTCAAATATTAATTGAGCATAGTGGTTTGGGTCAATATCTGGATTCTCTATTCCGTTCCATTGATCTATATGTCTGTTCTTGTGCCAGTACCAGGCTGTTTTGAGAATAGTGGCTTTGTAATACAGCTTGAAATCTGATATTGAGATCCCTCCTACTTTATTCTTCTTTCTCAGGATTGCTGTGGCTATTCGGGGTCTTTTTTAATTCCAGATGAATTTTTGGAGAGTTCTTTCAAGGTCTGTGAAATATGCCATTGGTATTTTAATGGGGAGTGCATTGAACCTATAGATTGCTTTGGGTAGTATGGACATTTTAATGATGTTGATTCTACCAATCCATGAACATGGTATGTTCTTCCATCTGTTTACGTCTTCCTCTATCTCTTTTTTCAGTGTCCTGTAGTTTTCCGTGTATAGGTCTTTTACCTCCTTAGTTAAGTTTATTCCTAGGTATCTTAATTTTTTTGGTGTGATGGTAAATGGGATTGCCTTTTTAGTCTCTCTGTCTGTAAGTTCACTATTGGTGTATAGAAAGGCCATAGATTTTTGGTGTTAATTTTGTATCCTGCTACATTGCCGAATTCATTTATTAAGTCTATTAGTTTTATGACGGAGTCTTTTGGATTTTTTATGTACAATATCATGTCGTCTGCAAATAAAGACAGCTTTACTTGTTCTTTTCCAATTTGGATGCCTTTTATTTCTTCTTCTTGTCTGATTGCAATGGCTAATACTTCCAATACTATGTCAAACAGGAGTGGTGAGAGTGGGCATCCCTGTCTTGTTCCTGTTCTTAGGGGAAATGTTTTTAGTTTTTGTCCATTGAGTATGATGTTTGCTGTGGGTTTATCATATATAGCTTTTATTATGTTGAGGTATGAGCCTTCTATTCCCACCTTGTTGAGAGTTTTTATCAAGAAAGGGTGTTGGATTTTGTCAAATGCTTTTTCTGCATCAATTGATATGACTATGTGATTTTTATCTCTCAATTTGTTTATGTGATGTATCACGTTTATTGATTTGCGGATATTGTACCATCCTTGCATTCCTGGGATAAATCCTACTTGGTCATGGTGTATGATCTTTCTGATGTACTGCTGGAGCCGATTTGCTAGAATTTTGTTGAGGATTTTGGCATCTATGTTCATGAGGGATATTGGTCTGTAATTCTCTTTCATTGTGTTGTCTTTACCTGGTTTTGGTATTAGGGTGATGCTGGCTTCATAGAAGGAGCTTGGAAGTGTTCCTTCCTCTTGAATTTTTTGGAATAGTCTGAGGAGGATAGGTTTTATTTCTTCCTTGAATGTTTGGTAAAACTCTCCTGTGTAGCTGTCAGGCCCCGGGCTTTTGTTTTCCGGAAGCTTTTTGATGACTGCTTCAATTTCGTCCATAGTTATTGGCCTATTGAGCTGTTGAGATTCTTCTTAATTGATTTTTGGAAGGTTGTATTTTTCTAGGAATATGTCCATTTCCTCCAGGTTGTCCAGTTTGTTGGAATAGAGTTGTTCTTAGTATTTTGTAACAATCCTTTGTATCTCAGCGGGGTCTGTTGTTATTTCACCTCTTTCATTTCTGATTTTGTTTATTTGGGTCCTCTCTCTTTGCTTCTTGGTGAGCCTGGCTAGAGGTCCATCAATCTTGTTTATCCTTTCAAAGAACCAGCTCTTGGTTTTGTTGATCTTTTGTATTGTTTCTTTGGTCTCTATGTCATTTATCTCTGCTCTGATCTTTGTTATTTCCTTCCTTCTGGTTACACTGGGCTTTTCTAGCTGCTCTTTTTCTAGCTCTTTGAGTTGTAGGGTTAGGTAATTTATTACCATTGTTTCTTATTTTTTTGCAATAGGCTTGTAGAGCTATGAACTTCCCCCTCAAGACTGCTTTCGCTGTGTCCCATAGATTTTGGATTGTTGTGTTTTCATTGTCATTTGTTGCCATGATGTTTTTTATTTCTTCCTTGATCTCTCTGGTGAGCCAGTCCTTGTTTAATAGCATGCTGTTTAGTCTCCATGTGTTTGATTTCTTTGGATTGTATGTATTGTAGTTGATTTCCAGTTTCATGCCACTGTGATCTGAGAAGATGCTTGATATAATCTATCTTCTTGAATTTGAAGAGACTTTGCCTGTGACCCAGCATATGGTCTATCTTTGAAAATGACCCATGTGCACTTGATAAGAATATATATTCTGTGGCTTTGGGGTGAAATGTTCTGAAGATGTCAATTAATTCCATCTGGTCTAGTGAGTCATTTAGGATTGCTGTTTCTTTGCTGATTTTTTGTTTAGAGGATTTGTCCAATGGTGAAAGTGGGGTATTAAAGTCTCCTACTATGATTGTATTGCTATTAATCTCCCCCTTGATATCCTCCAGGAGTTTTTTTATGTATTTGGGTGCTCCTATATTGGGTGCATATATGTTTACCAGAATTATTTCTTCTTGTTGGATTTCTCCATTTAGTATTATGAAGTGGCCTTCCTTATCTCTTGTTATGGCATTGACTTTGAGGTCTATTTTGTCAGATACAAGTATTGCTACCCCAGCTTTTTTTTATTTCCATTTGCCTGAAAGATATTTTTCCATCCCTTCACTTTCAATCTGTGTGAGTCTCTTGTTCTGAGATGGGTCTCTTGTAGACAGCATATATATGGGTCATGTTTTTATATCCATTCAGTCACTCGATGTCTTTTGATTGGAGCATTTAGTCCGTTTACATTTAAAGTTATTACTGAAAGGTATTTGTTTGTAGTCATATCTATTTTTGTGTCTGTATTCCATCTTACCTGTTTATTTCTTCTTTTTACAGTATTCCCTTTAGCAATTCTTGCATTGCTGGTTTGGTGGTGATAAACTCCCTGAGTCTTTTTTTGTCTGTGAAGCTCCTGATTTCCCCTTCAATTTTGATTGATAGTCTTGCTGGATATAGTATTCTTGGATTCAGTCCTTTGCTTTGCAACACTGTGTATACCTCCTTCCATTCACTTCTAGCTTGTTGTGTTTCTGTTAAGTAATAATTTGATAATCTGATGAGTGTTCCTTTGTAGGTAACTCTCTGTCTCTCTCTTGCTGCCTTTAAGATTCTCTCTTTATCATTTATATTTGCCATTGAAATTATGACATGTCTTGGTATGGGTCTTTTGGGGTTGATCCTGCTTGGGACTCTCTGTACTTGCGTAACTTTTATCTTTCCCATATCCGGGAAGTTTTCTGTCATTATTTCTTCAAATAGATTTTCTAATCCCTGCTGCTCTTCTTGTCCTTCTGGCAGCCCTATTATACGCATGTTACTTCGTTTCATGTTGTCCCGAAGCTCCTTTAGGCTTTCCTCCTGATTTTTAATTTTTTTCTCCAATTGCTGTTCAGATTGAGCTTGTTTCTGTACCTGATCTTCTAACTTACTAATTCGGTCTTCTGCTTCTTGTAGTCTACTGTTGAAACTTTCCATGGTGTTTTTGATTGTAGCTATATCACTTTTCATTTCTTCCTGATTCTTGCATAAGTTGTTGATTTTCTCATCCATCCGATGTGTCAATTCCACGACCATTACTCTGAAGTCCTTTTTGGTCATGTTGCAAGCTTCAGTTTCAGTAATTTCCTTTCTTGGCGACTCCACATTTTCTTTCCTCTGTGAGTTGTTTCTTTTCCCCATTCTGGCTATCACCAGAAAGCTCAGGCTTCCGTTTTCGTGGACCTGGGCCGTGTGCTGTGGGGACTTCGCTCCACCCGCATTTCACTGAAGTGCTCTGACACTAGGACGTGTGGCTGCCTTTGGTTGGTGGGAACCAGACTTGCCCATGGTCAGTGTCCCCAGTGTTCCATGTGGTCTCGTGTGCACACTTAGAATCAGGGCCCCTGTCTGCACCACACTGTTGGTATGTGCCGAAAATGAGATCCTTAGCATGTGCCCGGAGTCTGAGTTTCCCTGTGTCTGCTCCAAGAATCGAGTGTCAGAGTCTCTGTTGCCTTATGTGATTTCTTGTTGAGAATCAGGGTCCCTGTGTGGGCATGCACCAACAATTGGGGTCGCTGGCTCTTAGTGTGAATGCGCTGTGAGTCAGGGATCCCAGGCAGCTGTGTGCGGCATGCCAAATTCCTTGAAGTGGAGCTGCGTCCTGTGTGTGCTCTCTCTACTCAGCCAAAACGGCCAGGGCACACACTCTCAAATTCCTGAAGATGCTCTGGCTCCATGCACTCTCCCAGAATCCCCGAATGGGGGCGGAGTCTGTCCTGCGTGCCAAATTCCCCAAAGGGAAGCCCCTCTGTGCACGCTCTAAGATTCCCCAAAGGGGAGCTGTGACCCGCAAGCCAAATTCCCCCAAATTCCCCGAAGGGGAGCTGTCTGTGCGCACTGACAGATTTCCCCGAAAGTGAGCTGCTTCTGTCCCGAGCGCCAAATTCCCTAAGGGGGAGCGCTTCCCTGCACAAAGATCTGCAGCTTGGGCGAGGGGCGGGTCTATTAGTTACTATGGTGCTATCCGCACACCTGCGGGGAGGGGGATAGGCTCTTTGACTCACGGAAATCTGCTGCCAGGAAGTCTGGATTCTGGTTGTTTGTTGGTCTGAAGCTGTGATAGCAGTTCTCTGTCCCCGGTGGCTGCAGGGTCCTGGTTTGTGTCAGAAGCCAGGATGCAAGTCTCAGGAAGCTCTGTTTCTCAGGATGGCGTGGTCTCCGTGTCCGCACCAGCCAACAAGAAGTGTCCGCTTTGTGCGTGGGGCTCCGCTGTCTAGGACTGCCCAGTTAGGCAGCCCCTTGGAAGACCTGAAGAATCTAACTGACCCTAGCTCATACACACACACACACACCACACATATCTACACTCTCCTCTATGGGTTCCTCACTCACACTCTCTCTCTCCCTACCTTCCTGCCGGTCACCATCTTTTTTCTCCGAATCAGCATATTATGCTTTGATTGGTTGAACAGTCGACTGGTCACTGGACAACTGGACACTTAGCATATTAGGCTTTTATTATGTAGGATATTCCCTGTGTTGTACTTTATGTCCTTGTGGCTATATTTATTACTGACAATTTGTACTCCTTAATCCCTTTCACCTTTCCCATCTGGCAACCATCAGCTTGTTTTCTGTATGTATAAGTTTATTTCTGTTTTGTTTGTTCATTAATTTTGCTTTTTAGATTCCAGATATAAGTGAGATAATGTATTGTTTGTCTTTCTCTGTCTTATTTCACTTAGCATGATACCCTTCTAAGTCCATTCATGTTGTCTTATTAAGTTTTTTTTTTTTTATGGCTAAGTAATATTTTATTAGGTATATGCCACATCTTTATTCTTTTATCTGTTGATGGACATTTAGGTTGCTTCCATATCCTGGCTATTCTAAATAATGCTGCAATGAAGAACATAGGGGTGAGTGTATCTTTTCCAGTAAGTGTCTTGGATTTCTTCAGATAAATAGCCAGCAGTAGAATTGCTGGGTCATAGAGTACTTCTGTCTTTAAATTTTTGATGAACTTTCATACCCTTTTCCATAGTGGCTGCACCAATCTGCATTCCTGCCAACCATGCCCCAGGGTTCCCCTTTCTCTACATTCTAGCTAACAATTGTTTTTGTTGATTTATTGATGATAGCCATTCCGAGGTGATATCTCATTGTGGTTTTGATTTGCATTTCCCTGATTAGTGATGTTTAGCATCTTTTCATATGTCTATTGGACACCTGTACGTCCTGTTTGGAGAAATGTCAATTCAAATCCTCAAGGACTTCTTAATTTTCATTTGAAATGTTTTATAATACTCATAGAAAAACTTATTTGCTTTTATATTCTCTTGTGTGTCAATGAGTGCATCAAGAAGGAAAGAAACTTGTTCCCTTTTTTCTGCTGGAGACTATTGGCACTGTATGGAATCAGAGAAGTTTAGTTTGTGGTAGTAATCTCAAATTCAGAACTATTGACATTGTGTTCCAGATTATTCTTTGTTGTGGGGGACTGTCCCAATGCATTGTAGGATATTGTTGGATGTTTACCAGCATCCTTAGTCTTGATGGAACAGATGTCATCAGTACTACCCTGGCTAATTGTGACAGTCAAGAATATCTCTAGATGCCCTAATCGGTTTGGCTCAGTGCATAGAGCGTCGGCCTGCAGACTCAAGGGTCGCAGGTTTGATTCCGGTCAAGGGCATGTATCTTGGTTGAGGGCACATACCCAGTGGGGAGTGTGCAGGAGGCAGCTGATCGATGTTTCTCTCTCATCGATGTTTCTAACTCTCTACCCCTCCCCCTTCCTCTCTGTAAAAAATCAATAAAATATTTTTTTAAAAAAGAATATCTCTAGACATTTCCATTTTCTGAAGTGTGGGAAGCAAAAACACCTAGGTTGAGAACCATTGGTTATGAGGGAGAATACTGGTTGGAGGGAGGAAGTGGGATTGCAGAATAGACCAAATGCACAGGAGGAGGGGTGGTGGAAGAGGGAAGCAGAGAGAGTGCAAGAGGGATGGAGAAGATAGAAGGGAGGGAAGAAGAGAGAGTGCAGGAGAGAGATAGGTAGGTAGAGAGAGAGAGAGAGAGAGAGAGAGAGAAGGAGAAAGAGAGAAGAACAGGAGGAGGGAGATTTCTAGAAGGAAGGAGGGAGATTTCCCACAAGGATCAGACAACTGAGCCTGCTGTCAACTTTATTATAGGAAGTGTAATAAAGCTATACATATCCTCCAGTGAAGGGGCCACTGGTCTGCTGTTTCATCCAGTTGTCCCTGTATGGAAAGCTAAGCTCAGGATACTGTGGTTTTTTCCTAGGGAAACCAAAGATCTCTTTTAATTAAAAAAATATATTGTAAATGAAAACTCCAAGTTTTAAATCACCTTTACAAATACTTATTAATGGCTTGCTTTTTGCTAAAAACTGTTGTAGGCAATGTGGGTAACATTTCTATAATAGAGCCTCAATGAAGTGAGGTGAGACAGACAAGTAAATGTCAGGTTATGGTAAATTATTTGAATAAAAATAAAAGATGGTTTTAGTCAATATAAAATAATGAAGGAAGCATGTCTGAGAAGTGATCTTTGAGCTGGTACTTGAAGAGAGTGAGGGGATGAACTGTGTGAGATAGGAGCATTGAAGAATTCCAGGCCCTGTGGCAGAAGCAGCTTAAGAAGAGCAAAGAATTCACCATGGCTGAGGGTACTAAGCAAGTATGGCAGATGATGGGATCAGCTGTATCTTGAAGAGCTTTGTGGGCTATCATGCTTCTTTTGGCCTTTAAAGAGTAAGAGAGGGAGCCATTGGAAGGTTTTGAATACAGGAATGACATTATGATATCCCTTGTACTTCAGCAATTTTCACATGTCAGCACTATGGGAATTCCTGGATGTTGCCAAAATGCAGATTCCTCAATCCCACCCCAAACCTATGAAAGCAGATACTCTGGGGTGGGGCCTGGGAATCTACATTATCTAATAAGGTTTTTCAGGTGACTCTGATGTAGATGGGTGAGGAGCACACGTTCAGAAATACTACTTTAGAAGGATTTGTCTGGGTATAGTAGGGACAAAGGCACAAGCAGCAAGGTCTATTGGAAGGCTATCACCCTATCCTGAGCCAGAAATGTTGGGCGCCCAGATCAAGTGGTTGTGGAGTTCATCACCTTACCATTATACTTGCTTTTGCTGAACTTGCCTTTGCATCTCTAAAATGTACACTGTAAGATGTTGGAAGGTTTTAAAGGTTAAAAATGTGTCTAAACATTTGAAAATATATTTTCAGACTATGGTTTAGTCCGATAAATTTGTGATATGTAGATTGACTTCTGACTCCCTCCAGTCTGACATTGTCCTCTAATTTAGGGGGGTTATACCCTCATATCCATTCTCAAACACAAGTTACAATTGATGCATCCACCTTTCCACTCACTCTCTAAGAAAGTACCACCTTTAAATAGATAATTTCAAATACGAAATATTTTCCTTTTGTATGCATATAGGCAACTTTTAATATGATTTTAGGTGCTAGGTAGTGTTCCATGCAGTAATTGGATAAGAAAAAGGGGCCTTCTTCATTGCATCAGTATCTACTGTTCTTACTGCTAAGTCATAACACCTTAGTCTTGTTATGGTGGGGATTTCACTTTATAGAGTGCTTTTGTCTGTGTTATATTAATAATTTTCACAGTGGCCCTGTCTGTGCATTTAGGCAAGTCAGCTGGACCTCAGCAAAGTTAGGTGACTTGTATAAGGTCACTTCTTTCAGATGTGGTGGAGCCAAAAACAGAATTCCAATTTTTCTGATCCCATTACCCCATGTGGTGATGTGTGTATGTGCACATATAGGTATGCTTGTGTTTTGTTCTGTAGCTGAACAGCAATTAGGTATTTTCCTTTTTATTTTTTCTCTCTCAAGTATCCATACAGGTTTAGAATAGATCATTCTTTTTCTTCAAAATAGGAATAAGAATATATTAGGAATAATAATGTTTGGTTTAAGATTACCAAACTGGTGAGAGATATGGTGATTATCTGTGTACACAACACACAGCAGAAGAAAATATTGCTATACAGTTTAGGCCATTTATGTGCCCTCTCTGATCTCATAATCTTCTCTGACCTTACAGGCTATACTGTTGTGGGAGCACATATTTTAAAATGAAATATCCTTTCAAATACTAACAGTTTACTTTGCATCTGAGAATAGTTGCATATATATATATATATATATATATATATATATATATATATATATCCTATATAATAAAAGGCTAATATGCGAATAGACCGAACTGCAGAACAACCTAACAACTGAACAACAGATTGCTATGATGTGCGCTGACCACCAGGGGGTGAGTGTGAAACATGGTGGGCATCAGCAGCAGGCAGCAGAGCACAGAACATGGCGGACGTCAGCTGCAGCAGGATGGTGGAGCAAGTGAGCAGGGTTGCCAGACCAAGGTGGGGTGCTGGTTGCTGTCATCAGGATGAGCCTCTGGTGGTTACTGAAAATTCTTTGCTCCCACACACTGCAGTCACACCTGATGCTCACACCTGCTGCCAGGGGGGCTGGCCCCAATCACCCCTTGGGGCTTCTCCACCTCCCTCTGCTCCTGAGGGGTGATTGGAGCTGGCAGCCACTTCTCACACCCGCTTCCAGCACCGGTCCCAATCACTCTGTGCCGTTAGTGGGTACAAGCAGTGGCTGCCTGCCCCGATCACCCCTGAGGGCTTCTCTACCTCCCCCTGCTCCTGAGGGTTGATCAGGGCATCAGCCACTAATCACACCCACTGACAGCACCAGCCCCACTCACACCTGCTGCTGGCAGAGGCCCCAATCACTCCATGCCAACAGTGGGTGTGAGCAGGGCCGGGACCGTCAGCACATGGGGAGCAACAGTGGAAACCAGGCAGCTGGTAGACAGGGGATCAGAGGCTGTGGCGGGAGGGGCCAGGCAGGGGCACAGAGGATGGGTCGAGACCCACCCCTGTGCCCACCGCAGCCTCACGGCCCATAGTTCCTTTCAAGGTGCACAAATTTGTGCACTGGGCCACTAGTATATATATATATATATATATATATATATATATATATATATATATATATATACACACACACACACACACACACACACACATATATATATATATATACATGTGTGTGTGTATTCCTATATATGTATTATATGCACGTATACATATATGTATGTAAATGTATGCTTGACATTTCATAATTTGATTTACTGTGATTTTAATTAATATCAGTAATAGTATATTGCATTTTTATAGTGATTTACATTTACAAAATACTTTGAAATATTTCATCACATTTTACCTTTAGGAACTGACACATGTGCCTTATTTCTCTGGACCAGCAAACTCTGAAAGTTGAATAGATAAGCATGTGTGAGCCTTATTAATCAGATTTTCTACTATGGTTCTTTTCTTATTTCTGGTTAGATAGACCTGCATGAATTATCCCCCTCTGTTTCATTCCTTATCTTTTCCAGAGCTACATTTTGCTCTGGAAAGGGGAAAGAAAAGTCAACTGATTTTCTTTTCAGGCCATTATTCAGCAATTTATGATCTTTAGCCTGTTTTTTCCCCTAAGGCTAAATCATCACTTAAATATTAGGGATAATACAGCTCCTGGGGGAATGTGTGAAGGACTGAGGAATAGTTGAATTGAAAGAAAAGTAAAATTTACCTTTGACAAGAGGGTCTATGCGAAGTGATGTAAGGAAATTAATGAAAAATGAAAAAGGGTAGTAGCCCCAAACTCACAGGGAGTGAGGTGATTCAGCTGTATTTATTAGCAAAATTCTGTGGGCCTCAATAGAGATTTCACTTTTGAGAATGTAGTGAGTGATGATGTATCCTGGATGAAGGCATACAAAAATCTGTTTTTGTTGCCTGGATTTATTACATTACCAAATACAATACTTATGGTAATTATTAAATTTAAAGAACTAATTATGTCCATGAACCTCAAAGAGATGGATCTATTAGTTAAGAAATACCTAACTGGTAAAAGAATAGTGCAGTGATTACCTGTATACTTATCACCCAACTGAAAAAATAAAACATTACTTAGAGTTCAATACTTGAACACCATTTCTGCTATTTGGAAATCTGAAAATCTTTCATTTGGACTAAATGAACTCCCTTAGGTAGTTAGGGCTATGAAAGATGATTTGTTCCACAGTTAGCCATGCTGCTTGGGAAGGTGGTGTTTAATATTCTATGAATTACTAAAGTTCCAAAGTTAAGTAGAAGGCTTTCTAAGAGGAGGGGTGAGGAGCAGTATTTCAAACCCAGGCTGATATGGCTAAAATATTTTCAAACTTGTACTCCATGAACTTTCTAGCAAATTATCAAATTTCAAATTGAGCTTTCCACTTTATCTTGAATATTGGGCTTAAGGCTAGCTGACATATTGATTCAGAAGATATTCATTAATAGTTGCTCAAGAAGAGTAAGAAGTAACTTTACCACAATAAAGGATAAATGAAACTAGATGTCATATCCTGATATAAAAAATGTAATGTTTCCTCCCAGTGATAGAGACTGCTAACATGGAATCACTTTGGCATCATAACACAACAAAATACTTGACAATATTGTCATGTAATCATTTTGCATGAAAGTGGGCTTGACTAAGTCTAGACTGACAATACAGTGGTTGGTATAAATTATAGTTCAGCTGACTACTTAGCTTTGAAAGCAAAAATAAGCATGTAATTCCTTATGGAATAAACATTTTCTGCTTTAGAAAAAAAGCTTTATGAAATTCAAGAGGGTTTTATTTTTAAAACATTACTTACTAATTGCATTTAACCATAAAAATAACTCTTAAGGTTTTTCCCTCAGATTGCTCCATACTGATACAATATTTAATTAGGTGATTCATTAAATTTATGAATGTTTTCAACTCATGTTGAATATAACTTATTAAATTTTAATTTTAAATGACAGTGTAACAACCTCTTTTGGAGTAACCCTGCTTAGGCTGGCTGTGACTACAGACATTTATATATTTTGCCTATGCAGCTGGGGTTGCATGCACACAAGGGACAACTGAAAAGCTTGTTTTCCTTCTACTCTTAACCTCTTTCAGCCCAGGTATAACTTACCAACTTTTCTTTGGCGCTCTGCCCAGTGATCTGCACATAGGAGGTATTCAGCAAATGCTAAGTGATGAACATATTTCTGTTTGAGCAGCCAGTGTAGTCAAATGAAATAATTGCTAGATTTTAAAAAGTCAGGTGTTCTAGCTCTGTCTATAACAATATGTGCAATCTGGGTCTAGCCCCTTTTTTCCCCTTTTCACCTATCCCCCTCCCCCACCTCCCTTTCCTTTGACAACCATCAGCTTATTCTCTGTATCTGTGGGTTTGTTTTTTAGATTTCACATCTAAGTGAAATCATATAGCATTTGTCTTTCTCTGTCTGACTTTTTTCACTTAAGATAATACCCTCAAGGTCCACCCATGTTTTTGCAAATGTTTTAATTTTTTTTATTGCTGAGTAATTAGGCTTCCTTGGGCCTTAGTATTTTTACCTATCATCTGAATGTCTTAGACTGAATAGTTTCTGAAGACACAAGTCCAGGATTAACTTTCTATAGTTTTATAACTTCTTCACCTCTCATTCTGTCTACTGTGTTAGTTCTGTCTATAACTCCAGTGGTGATGCTACTGTATAAGTTACCTTAATATCAATCAGATCAGTATGTGTTATGCTTTCAGTTTTTTCAGATTCATCAATAACTTCCACATTGACATTTAGAGAAAAATAAAAATAACCTTTTCCTGTAAATGGAAAGAATTGCCACATATTTGAACATTGCTACATACTTGAAATCTGGATCATCAAGCTAAACACACTTCTGGTTAGAAATAGCTCTTGCCTTCCTGTCCTCAAATTTTCCCCATAAATATTTCCTGGTTTCTTCCTTTTAGGACTTTGCTGGGGAGTGAGGCAGACTGGCTTTCAGATCTCTATCTGCTAGAAAATCTCTGTGTCACTGAGGGCCACTCATTTCCCAAATTACACATCAGTTTCCCCAACTGTCAAATCAGGAAGCTTTATTTAATGATATCTAGAATCCATTATATTCTGATTCTATCTGAATCTATGTTTGGGGATATAAATTAGTTAAAGATAAAGAAAGACAAAATAACTTTTAATGAGCACCTACTGTGTGCCAAAATGCTAGGTATACTTTAGACCCACAGGTTGAGAACCGCTAGCAGGGTCGCCTAAGACCATCAGAAAACACAGATATTTACATTACAATTCATAACAGTAGCAAAACTACAGTTATGAAGTAGCAATGAAAATAATTTTATGGCCGGGGGTCACCACAACATGAGGAACTGTATTAAAGGGTCGCGGCATTAGGAAGGTTGAGAACCACTGCTTTAGAGGTAAGAAAACTTAGGACTGCCCTAGCAGGCTTGGCTCAGTGGATACAGCGTCAGCCTGCAGACTGAAGGGTCACAGGTTTGATTCTGGTCAAGGCCATATGCCTGGGTTGTGGGCTCGATTCCCAGTAGGGGGCATGCAGGAGTCAGCTGATCAATGATTCTCTCTCATTGATGTTTCTATCTCTCTCTCCCTCTCCCTTCCTCTCTGAAATCAATAAAAATATATTTAAAAAAGAAATAAAACTGAGGACTGAGATTGGTTATCATTAATAAACTAGCAAAGCTACAAATGACAGAGTCAGGACTAAAATCTGTGTCTGTATGATTCCATAAACCATACTGGGTGGGCAGAGAAAGGGGTCTGTTTTATTTTATTTTATTTGGTAGGTGATGGGGAACATGTTTTTGAGCAAGGGTTAGTTTGATAAAAGGCATAATTTTAAAAGGTCAGCATGAAGGTATTCCTAGAGGATAGCACCCATTTTAAATTCATCTCTTTACTTTCAACATCTAACAGTATTTAGCAAATGGTAGATACACAATACACAATAGATGTTTATTAAGTGAATGGAGGAATGCATGGATAGATAAAGGAATGATGGTGATGAATAAGACAAGAAATCAGAGAAAGGAGATGTACTAGTGATGATACTACTGTGATAATCTGGACATGAAGTAATAAAACTTTGAACTAGAGTTGTGGTCATTGGAAAGGACACATACAAAGATGAAAAAATGACTGGACCTGGAAATCAATTAGATGTGGGCCTGAGAGAAACAAAAAATGACCCCAAAGTTTTGAAGCCTTGTTGGTTGCCAAGATGGCTTGATACCATTCTCAAAATTCTGGTGGTTACCTTGTAGTCTAGCATCTATTTCCAAGTGCAGTGGAGGTCTGCAAATAATAGAAAACAAATGAAACCCAGTACTGTCTGAATGAGTTGTAAAACTGAATCCATTTATATTTGAGTTTGACCTACATAAGGACCAAAATACAGTGAAGGGAAGGTGGTGGAAAAATAGACAATATAAGTCTCATGTGGCGGTTAACTGCAAGAGGCTGTTGTTGTCATTGATTTTTAAGAGAACTATTTTCTGCCTCATTCCTCCCTTTTCTTTTTTTAATCGGTATGTCGGCTGATTGGTATTGAACTGGGTACCACTTATTCATGTGTAGGGAGTCTTCTGGCATGAAAAAGAAGAGATAATTGGCAATTATCAAGGTGACTGTACTGGTCCAAGTTATATAGCTTTCACAAAGTGAATACCTCATTGATGAAGTTACTAAGAACAAAGAGGTGATGAACCTTACCAGTACCATCTTTGATGCCAAAGAGGTTGATTGGTTGCAAGTTTGGTGATGCCACAGTTCAGTCAGAGTGAAGCACTGGCCTTCCCTAACGATTTGTGAAAAGGGAAAGCCTATTTAGGGGAGAAAAATAGAAAATGCAGTAATTAGTGTCCCAGCCTACTTAAATGATTCACAGTATCAGGCCACTAAGGATGAAGGAACATCACTGATCTGAATATCCTGAGAATCATTAAGGAGCCTACTACAGCAGCCATCGTCTATGGCCTGGATTAAAATGAAACAAACAAACAAAAAAGCTTTAAAAAAGAGAAACATGGGCTGATCTTTGACTTGGGTTATGGCACCTTTGATTTATCTATCCAAAACATCAAGGATGACATCTTTGAAGTAAAATCCACGGCTGGTAACAACCACCAGGATAGGGAAAACTTAGATAACCTATGGTGAAGCACATGATTGAAGAGTCAAATGCAAACACAAGAAGGATATAGCCTCCAACAAATGGGCAGTGTTGTGCCTCCAATCTACCTGTGAGAAGGCAAAATGTATCTTGTTTCTTTTTTAATGCCAGGATTGAAATTGATTCATTCTTGAAGGATGTGGATTTCTACACTTCCATTTCCTGAACCCACTTTGAGCAGTTCAATACTCTTTTCCATGGTATCATAAAGCTAGTAGAGAAATTCCTGAAGGATGCCAAATTTGACAAAAGCCAGATTAATGAAATTGTGTTAGTGGGTGGTTCCACTTGTATCCCAAAGTTCGAAAAATTGCTGAAAGATTTCTTGAATGGAAGGGAGCTCAACAAGACTATCAACACAGAGGAGGCAGTGACATATGGCACAGATACTATACAAGTACCTATTCTCCTCACTGACAAATCAGAGAATGTAATGTGCCAGATCTCCTGACCTTGATATTAGCCCTTTCTCCCTGGGCATTGAAATGGCAGAGAGGATGTGACATCCCTTATCCAGAGAAACAACACTTTTTCTACAAAGCAAACTCTCATGTTCACAACTTACTTTGACAAGAGACCACTGTCTTAGTAAAAGTATATGAGGGAGAAAAGGCTTTACCTAAGAGGAAGAAACTGCTTGGAAAGTTCATGCTCCTGGGATTCTCTAGCTTACTAATGTGGAATTCCTAAAATACAGGTGACCTTTCACATAGACGCCAATCATACCTAATAAAATGGTAATATGCAATTACCATCACTCCGCTACGCCCACGATAGGGCTGGCTGGAGGCGTGGGGGGCGGGACTCAGTGTGGCCGATTGGCTGGCAGTAGGAGTGGGGGGCAGGGATTCACGAGTCCCCAATCCCCGCTCCTCCCGCCGGCTTAAGCGGCCTGCGCTGCGGAAGACGCTGGTGGCGGAACTCAGGGTGGCCGATTGCGTAGCTGCTGGCACCAGTTTTCCGCCAGCAGCAGTTTTCCTCTGGCCACCCGCCCGATCGGAGCGCCTCCCGATCAGAGTTCCTCTCGGGGTGGCCGATCGTGCTGGCGGGAGGCGCTCTGATCGGTGGGTGGTCAGAGGAAAATTGCTGCTGGTGGATAACTGGTGCCAGCAGCCAGGTGATGGAAAAGTCTATTGCACGAAACTTCGTGCAAAGGGCTCCTAGTATCATTATAAATATAAGTGTTACTGACAAAAGTACTGGCAGGAAGAATAAAATCAACATTACTAACCAAGACTGTTTCAGTATACATGATATTGACCAGATCATAAAAAAAGCAGACAATATGAATTGGAATATGAAGTCAATAGAGGTAAGGTAGCACTCAGAAATACTATAAAATGCCACATGTTCAATGACATGAGTTTAGTAGAAAACCATGAAAGGAGGGTTCTTGAAAAGTTCCAGGAAGTGTTAAGCTGCCTCGAGTATAACCAAGTTGCTGAATGAGATGAGTTCAAGCAGCAAGAGTTTGAAATCATGTGATATTTATCTTTCTCTGACTGGCTTATTTCACTTAGCATAATGCTCTCCAGTTCCATTCATGCTGTTGCAAATGGTAAGAATTCCTTCTTTTTTACCACAGCATAGTATTCCATTGTGTAGATGTACCACAGTTTTTTAACCCGCTCATCTGCTGATGGGCACTTAGGCTGTTTCCAAATCTTAGCTATGGTGAATTGTGCTGCTATGAACATAGGGGTGCATATAGCCTTTCTAATTGGTGTTTATAGTTTCTTTGGATATATGATAAAAAAAAAAAGAGTTTGAAAGAGTCTTCAGTCTGAGGATCTTCAGGCTTTACTATGCAGTAGAATCTGGCCGCTGTAGCTCCCACAGCTCAGAGGTGCTTAGGTCTAGTTTTTATGAAGGGCACTAAGCAGTTATTCTTTGGAAATAGTTTCTTGTGCTCTACAGCCTTCTATGAAATTTCTATTTCATGTTAGTTTATCACATCAGTGTGTATGAAAAAGGAGAGTCAAAACCTAGTGTAATGCTAAGAATTTGTAAGTTTATTCAACATTTTAATATTACTGCTTCTACATCTTGTGGGTTTATGAAATTCAAAACATTTTTTTAACACCTGAAGTTTATGTATGGCCACTTATTTGAGAATTAGCACTTATAAAATATTGAAACACTTAAGTTTGGTAATAAGAACAAGGCTGTATTACCATCCCACAGTCTCACTTCTTTGATAACAATGACTGCTTGTGAACAAATATTATGGTCTCAAACTTGTATAAACTTTTTTTAAATCCTCACCCAAGGATAAGTTTTTATTGATTTTAGAGAAAAAGAAAAAGAAAGAGCGAGAGAGAAACTTTCATGTGAGAGAGAAACATTAATTGGTTGTCACCTGTACGTGTCCTGACCAGGGATTGAACCTGCAATTTAGGTATGCCTGACAGAGAAACAAACCTGCAACCCTTTTGATCTATAAGAAGACACTCCAACCAACTGAGTCACCCAGCCAAGGCTATATAAACATTTTTTTTTCCTACTCATCTATATGCTACATTAGAGTTTACCTCTTTTAGTCACATTTCTGTGTATTTCTTCAAAAAGTCTTCATAACCCACTGATTTCTGTAAGGACAAGAAAGAGGCCTCTTTTTCCTTACTGTAACCTTCCATAAGCTATCATAAGCACCTGGTAATTAAACCCCAAGATTGTTAGCTCCTCAGATTCAAACAGCCCCTTTGTTTGAACTGAGGGACAAGATAAGCTACTTTCAAGGCTACATTCTTACCTACACCTCCTCCCTGCTGTTTTACAACTCAGGGATAATTAGTAGAAAGTTCCCTTTTGCCTCCCCTTCAAACAAACCCTTTTTTGTTGTTGTTATTAATACTCACCCAAGGATAGTTTTTCCATTGGTTTTTAGAGAGTTGAAGGGAGAGGAAGAAACAGAGAGAAAAACATCATTGTGTGAGACACATCGATTGGTTGCCTCCTGTACCTGTCCCAACTGAGGCTAGGGATCCAGCCTGCAACTTTGGTACAAGCCCTTGACCAGAATCAAACCCACGAGCCTTCACTCTATGGGCTGACGCTCTAAACACTGAGCAAAACTGGCTAGGGTCAAGCAAGCTTCTTTTGTATTCCATAACTTTTACTGTAAGCATGTTTTACAGGTTTTGGAAAAATACTGATAAGACACCTTCCTAGGTTATCTGCTGGACTGTCTCTCCCCAAATCCCCCTCCCTTCCTTGTCACCTAGCAACAGCGGCCATTATTCTTTAAAAGGGGACGCCCCTTTTTGTTTCTTGCCCTTGTATTGATTAGCAATGCACAGGCCCTTTCCCTTTGGGAAAAGTGAAATAAATTCTGTATCTCTGCATCTATCTCTTCTCTTAGTTGTGAATTCTTTCACAGCCCCGGTCACTGACCAACAATATCCTCATCTCTCAGTTTACAGAAAAATTACAATCCTTCCCAGGTCCAAGTTGCTGCTCATGATTTTAAGTCTTCTTTTGCTTAACAAGGGCTGGATTGCTTTTTCTTATCAGAATGCTCATACATTGACTTCTCAGTTAAATATGTGAAAATATCTGCTGTTTTAAGGGAGAAAAGATCTGTTTCTTGAACTTCTTAAACTCAGCACAAATTCCATGAAAATAAGGTTGTAATGACAACTTATAATGAATTCTATGGTATTTGCAAGGTATAGAAAAGAAATACTTCCTTATGCATCAGAACTATGGTACCATAGTTTCATTGTCATTCTTAATACTAAGAGTATATTTAATTTACTTAAAACAGAGGAAGCATAATACCACCAGCCACAGGATACTGACATTAGGAGCAGTTATAGTAGAATTCAAAGGAAACAATAAGGAAACATTAATTTTGGTTAAGTGAGATATATTATTTTCTTAAGTAGGTCAGGGTTTCCTTTATTCTATGGGTGTAGAATATTGAGAGCAGAACTGATAATAGAGTAGAGCCTAAATCCAGAGAAATGAGTATTTGGCTTCATGGGTTAGTGGATGGTGATAAACATGTACATAAATCAAGGGCAGAAACATCCTACTTAACCCTTTGCACTCGCTTGCTTTTTTCTCGATTCCTTTATTCTAATGCTAACCGTGTCGAGTCACACTCGACATCTGAGTGCAAAAGGTTAAGGAAAATTCAGTTTTCTAATATATTGTACATATTAATTTAGAGTATTGAATTAACAAATCAATCTTTGAATGAGATCAGTTTCTTCAGCTCAGTTATCAAAACTTTATTGAACATTCTATATTCAAATACCTGAATTAAAATACTGTGTTGACCTACTGGAGCCCACATTTTAGGGAAGCAGTAATGGCAAAAGCATAGAGCTGAACATGTGAAGGTAGCAAGACAATCCAGAGTGGCTGAGGGTATCATACTGGCTTCAGAGGAGGAGTAGATAAGGGGAGCATGGTAGATCTAGCAAAATGTCTTGCAGTAGGAGTTGTGTTCCATTAATTGTAGTTACCTTCCTCCTTCTCCTTTCCAAGGGTGGGAATGGGTCTGGATGCTTAGGGCCTTAAAACTGGGTATTTCAAGAACAGGAAGTTGTGAGAAGTGGTGGGTCAAGGACCAAATAAGCAATGGTATTGGTGGCAGTGTGGAGGTGGCTAAATACCACAGGGCAAAATTAAGGTGGGATTTCTAAAGTTCATGAAAATAGTAACTAGCAAGCTTCCATGAGAGGAAAGGCAAAGCAAAGCTTCTGTCAGATGACATGGCCATAGTTTGGAAGAAGCTCACTGAAATTCAGGGAACAGGAAAGACCACTGGCCACAGGAAGTGCTGTATGAGTGTGGTAGGACTGCTGTAACAAACTACCACAGACTGGATGACTTAACCAACAAAATTATATTTTCTCACAGTTCTGGGGCCTAGAAGTCTAAGATCAAGGTGTCAGCAGAGTTTTTATTTTTCTGAAGGTTGTAGGGAAGGATTTGTTCCAGGACTCTCTTATTGGCTTATAGATAGTCATCTCTCTATGTCTTCACACGGTCTTCCTTATGAATGTGTCTGTGTCCTAATGTTCTCTTCTTATAAGGACACCAGCCATATTGTATTAGCACCCACCCTAATGTCCTAATTTTAACTTAATTAGCACCCACCCTAATGTCCTCATTTTAACTTCCATAAAGATCCTGTCTCCAAATATGGTCATATTATGAAATAGGGTTAGGACTTCAACATATGGGTTTTGGGGAAAGATACAATTCAGCTTATAACAAATGCCTTGGTGTTTTTTTTTCTTTATTGATTAAGGCGTCACATATTTGTCCTCATCCCCCCATTCCCATCCCCCACCCCACCCCCCTGTTGTCCTTAACCATTGGTTAGGCTTGTATGCATGCACACAGTCCTTTGGTTGATCTCTCCCCCCTACCCCCTCCCTCCCTCCCTTAACCTCCCTCTGAGGCCCGACAGTCCGATCGATGCCTCCTTGTTTCTGGGTCTGTTCTTGTTCATCAGTCTATGTTGTTCATCATTTCCCCTAGATGAGTGAGATCATGTGTTACTAGAAATATACTTATAAGAACCAAATGTGAGATGAGCAATAATAGTTATGCTGACAGGCAAATGAATCAGTCTGTAGTAAGTTTCTTTCTGGACCAACAGTTCTTTTGAGACCCAATTTCAATGTCCACCAGTTCCTTATGTGTACATGTCAGCACTGACTTTTCAGTTCTGGATGGTGGACAAATGGTGGTAATGCAGGTCCGACTCCCTCTGGTTTGGTCTCGCCCGGACACAGGGGCACGGCTTCACCCGGACTCAGGGTCACGTGGCCTCACCCAGGCCTGGGACCCAGCCTCACCCAGATCCAGGGGCGCACGGCCTCACCTGGACCCGGGATCCAGCTTCACCTGGACACAGGGGCGCCTGGCCTCGCCCGGACCCGGGACCCAGCCTCACCTGGATCCAGGGGTGCACAGCCTCACCCGGACCCGGGATTCATCTACACCCAGACCCAGGGGCGCCTGGCCTCGCCCGGACCCAGGGGCACGCGGATTAACCCAGACCAGGGATCCAGCTTCACCCAGACCCAGGGATGTGTGGCCTCTCCCGGACACAGGGGCGCGGCCTCACCCAGACCCAGGACCCAGCCTCACCCAGATCCAGGGGCACACGGCCTCACCCGGACCTGGGACCCAGCCCCACCCAGATCCAGGGGTGCACGGCCTCACCCGGACCCGGGATACAGCTTCACCCGGAACCAGGTGCGCATGGCCTCACCTGGACCCGGCGACGCATGGCCTCTCCTGGACCCAAGGGTGTGGCCTCACCCTCACCCAGGACCCATCCTCACCCGGACCCAGGGGCGCATAGCCTCACCCGGACCCAGGGGCATGCAGCCTTGCCCGGACCCGGGACCCAGCCTCACCTGGATCCAGGGGCGTGCGGCCTCACCTGGATCCAGGGGCACGTGGCCTCGCCCGGACCCAGGGGCGCACGTCCTCACCCGGACCCGGGACCCAGCGGGGATTCGGCTTCTTGATCCCAATTCCTGTTGGTCAATTCCCTCTCAGCAATTCTTTCGGCCATTTTCTCAAAGCTCTGGGGCGGCTGCCGCGGAACTCGCTGGGCGGCGGGCTCGGCGAAGCTGGTCCAAGGTTGCTGCGGCGGCACTCGGACCTGCAGCGGTGACCAGTCACCGGGCGAGTGCACCCAGATCTGGGACCCAGCGGGGCCCCATATTCCCGATCCCAACTCCCATCGGTCAATTCCTTCTCAGCAATTCCCCCATCCATTGCTCTGGATGGTGTCCGCTGTGCCCTCCAGCTGTAGTTTCAAAATTGTTGTGGTAGGCAACAATCAGGCATCTGCCCTATGCCACCATCTTGGTCCTCCAGGAGACTCCCAAGCAACCCTATAAATGTGGCTCTGAACACTGTGTCGTCCATTAGTTTACTTTCCTTCATCCCTTCTATTCGTGACCTGCTTCGGTGTCTCCACCTTTTGGCTACCTCCCTATGTTGGCTTTGTGTGGTCAGTGACCTATAGGGACCGGTAGCTCAGCTTCCCCAATCTCCCTAGGTGGTCGCTCTTGGTACCCCTCTTTGTGGGCTGAGTGCAAAGTCTTGGTGTTGTTAAGCCTTGATTGCTGTTGGTACACTGGGAGGATTTGACCTCCAGTCCAATTGGCTGTGAGTATCAGCTGTGTCTACACTGGGAGACTGCCTTATTCAACTAGACTTGCAAAATTGTAAAAGCCTCTGTGCTCAGCTTGGATGGGGCTGAGTTTCAGGGTGGAGCCTACAGCCTTGGCTTCCTGTCAACCCCGCCCTATGAGGTTCCTGGGTCTCAGTGTCCCTCTGTACTCCCTGAAAACACCTCTGAGAGAAAAGCGCCCTGGAGCTTCACCTGCCGCCAAACAGTCTAGTCTCTCCCCCAATGAATCTGGACTCCCAGATTCTCGCCCGGAACTGGGTTTCAGTGTAGTCGGAACTGAGGCTCAACGCAGTCTGGCACCTTTGACTCCTTCCCACCAGGACAATTCAGCGGCACAGTCAACAGACCATCCTCTGCGCGCATTCCCATGCGCGCCTCCGGTGCTCTGCCTTTCGCCTTACAGCCCAGGTTCCCCCAGCATGAGCCTGGCTTCTCAGGGTCTTGCCTGGAACTGGGGCCCAGTGCAGCCGGAACTGGGGTTCAGCATGGTCCGGAGCCCCTGTCTCCTCCCTGCCAGGGCAATTCAGAGGCACAGGCAACAGTCTGTCCTCTGCGTGCATTCCCGTGCGCACCTCCGGAGCTCTGCCTTTCGCTGCTCCTCTGTGCCTCCTCCCCACAGCCCAGATTCCCTCAGCATGCGCCTGGCTTGCCAGGGTCTCGCCCGGAACTGGGGTTCAGTGCAGTCGGAGCTGGGGTTCAATGCAATCTGGAGCTTTTATCTCCTTCCTGCTAGAGAATGCCGGCCAGGCCTTCAGCCGCCCCGTCCTCTGCGGCTCCGTCCTCCCCGCACGCACGCGTGCTCGTGTCTCTGCCCATGTCTCCATACCTCAGGCTCCTACGGCTTCTCTGATTTTCCCTGTGGTTTTCCCTTTCCTTCTAGTTGTGGGCATTTCAGTCAGCCAGCTTTCCTGTTGTTCTGGATGATGTCCGTTTTGACTTTTAGTTGTATTTTTGAAATTGTTGTGCCAGGCTGCAGGTTAGGTGTTCAACCTATGCCGCCATCTTGGTTCTTCAAGTGCCTTGGTTTTAATAAGTATCATCTCTTTCTCTAAGTAACTACTTTACTCTGAGCCAGATAAAACAGATGAACAAGACAGCTCTTGCTCTTAGAATGCTTACTATCTATTGGGGTAGGTGTTTGGGTATTCATTCTCCCTTGGCATCTAAGTAAAGGTTCCAAGAACTTAGAAATCGGAAGAAGCCTAGGAAAATAAATGAAAAGTTTTGGCGAGTGTGCTGAGACAATTCAAGCAGAAGAAAAATTAGATGGGTGAGGGAGGATGCAAAATTTTATTTGTCAGTGCAGTATCTAGACATCAGTGGTAGAATCATACAAGCCTAAGAAGTATTAATATGGAGATGTCTCAAATACAAATGTAACTATATATTTGCATTACTTTCAATGAAAATGAGCCTTTGTCTGACTTTGGTTGTTGCTAAATATTAGATACACTGCCTTGATGACAGCTTTTTTTTTTATACAAAACTGACAGGATACTAGTTTTTATCCATATGTCTTATGTGAATTTAGTGGTATTTAGAACTAAATGATTTTCCAGAATCTCACAATAGTAACATAATTTCACTCAAGAGGCAGGAATGAATAACCTCTGTAGTGTTCCACAAAACAAGGCCTGAGCCAATACTTTCAAGCTATTGGCAGTTATTTCTGTACAGAGAAAAAAAATATACTATGCTGGACATAGTAATTGCTCAATATATTAACTCATTGAAATGAATTCTTACATTTTATGGCCTTTAAAATAAAATAAAAAACCACCCATGTACTACTGGTTGGTTTCCAACATTATTAATGAAAGTCTAAAGGCCAGTACTTATAAAAGATCATTATATTTAATTAATCAAACATAGGTTATGTTTTCAAATATGAATTGCATCTGCATACTTAACACAGGCTTTCACTTTCATATAGCAGTACAATGGTGATTCATCAAACACATTTATAAAATGGGTCTTTCAAATAAGGGCCACATACAATTGTGTTTACTGGTATATCCCTCTGTTAAGATCTTGTAACAAAAGATTCAACAAATATAACAGACATTTAAAAGTTTTCACCTAACTCAATGATGCCTCAGACCCCTGTAGTGAGCTCACTGTGTTTATACTTTGAGATTTGCCTCAAATAAATCAAAGTTATAGAGGAAAAGAATTGTTGTTCTCAGCATTCAGGTAAATTCTTCAGGAAAATTACACTGCATTCAGTTTGGGGTAGATTATTTTCATTGTGACTTACTTGTTGCCTGTTTGTATTTGGGGATGCTTGATCTCACTGTTTAGTTACTTCCCCAGGTACTCTGTGAGCTGAGTTTTGAGATGTGAAATTACCCTAACATTGGCTTCAGGAGAAGTAGGACAACAGTGTCAATATCACTGTTGATTTTACATTATAAACATTCTGTTCACATGCTCCTAGTTAATAAAGAGCATTGAGCCCTTTTTAATTCCTATACATTGAGAGCACTTTCCATCAGAAGGTAACACAGAGTCTTTCTCAAGAGTGTGCTGTGTTTGAGAAGAAGGGACATACCATGAAAGAAGACATCATAAAGTCACATGCAAACAAAAGCAGATCACTTGTAGGCATTCACCATGTAAACCTTGGTCAGGGAACTAGGAGGGAGGAGGGCTGGTTTGGTAGAGAAAGGAACTCTGGATTCAGCTGACCCCTATGTACAGATTGTATCTTAGCCTGCCTTTGCTCAGTTACTGAGGAAGTCATATATAACAGCAAATCCTTACATAGTACTGTGTGCCAAGCACCACTTTTATAAATATAGGCATATACGTGTATATATACATATATATACATATATATATATGTATATATGTATATATATATACATATGTGTGTGTGTGTGTGTACATATACAGGCCCGGTGCATGAAATTCATGCACAAGGGTGTCCCTCAGCCCAGCCTGCACTCTCTCCAATCTGGGACCCCTTGAGGGATGACCAATTGCCCATTTAGGCCCGATCACTGGGATCGGGCCTAAACAGGCAGTCGACATCCCTCTCACAATGCAGGACTGCTGGCTCCCAACCGCTCGTCTGCCTGATTGCCCCGAACTGCTTCTGCCTACCAGCCTGATCACCCCCTAACCACTCCCCTGATTGACGCCTAACTGCTCCCCTGCTGGCTGATTGCCTTTAACTGCCCTCCCCTGCTGGCCTGGTCACCCCTAACTGCCCTCCCCTGCCGGCCTGATTGCCCCTAACTGCCCTCACCTGCCAGCTTGGTTACCCTTAACTGCCCTCCCCTACCGGCCTGGTTGCCCCTAACTGTCCTCCTCTGCCATCCTGGTCACCCCTAACTGTCCTCCCCTGCAGGCCTGGTGCCCCCAAACTGCCCTCCCCTGCAGGCCTGGTCTCTCCCAACTGCCCTCCTCTGCCGGCCCGGTCACCCCTAACTGTCCTCCCCTGTAGGCCTGATCGTCCCCAAATTCCCTCCCCTGCTGGCCCAGTCAACCCTAACTGCCCTCCCTTGCCGGCCTGGTTGCCCCCAACTGCTCTCCCCTGCAGGCCTGGTCCCTCCCGCAACTGCCATCCCCTGCTGGCCTGATTGCCCACAACTCCCCTCCCCTGCTGGCCATCTTGTGGTGGCCATCTTGTGTCCACATGGAGGCAGCCATCTTTGACCACATGGGGGCAGCCATTTTGTGTGTTGGAGTGATGGTCAATTTGCATATTAGGTTTTTATTATATAGGATACACACACACACACACACACCGATTTGATCTTCACTAAAGGTCAAAGAGATAAATACTCTTATTATTAATTTTACAGATGAGGAAACAGGCATAGAGTGGTTAGGTAAATCGCCCAAGGTTTTACAACTAGTAAGTATTAGAGTTGGAATTTGAACCCAGGCAGTGTCTCCTAAGAAATATTTTGCACACTCAGTCCTTGCACACATACCCCATGCATACACTTAGAAATATGCATATAGGGCTGGAAACCTGTCTCAGAATTCCAGCCCCAGCCCTCACCTTTATTACCAGTTCATGCAGTTAGATGGGGGCTCTCTGTTAGTGTGTGTACTTCTCATTGAATTTTTTTGTTTTGTTTTTTTAAAAATTGTGTTTCACAGCTCGCCTTAGTGGTTTAGCATCAACCTCTGAACCAGGAGGTCATGGTTTGATTCTTGGTCAAGGCACTGCAGGCTCAATCCTAAGTAGGGGGCATGCAGGAGGCAGCCAATCAATGATTCTCTCCCATCATTGGTGTTTCTATCTATCTCTCTCTCTTTCTCCCTTCCTCTTTGAAATAAATAAAAGTATATTTTTTTAAAAATTGCGCTCCACATACTTTCCAGAAAACCCTGCTTACCTCTTCCTGGACTGCCCTGTTACTAAACTCTTGTTGCTAAGTCTCCTTCCTTGTGGATGGCAGACATTCACTAAGTGAATGCTTTTTGTCTCCTGCCATTATCTTCTGGGTCAAATTAATGGTGCCCAGCTGACATACAAAAATCCAGCTATCTTCTCATCCCTCTCAGTTGATGTGATATCCCAATAGTTATATCTGTTGTACTTGGATATAGGTGACATATGAAAGGTATGTGGTGACTTTTTCTTTTTGTAATGTGTAATGCACGAAGTGGAGGGGACAATGTAGACAACAGCATCCACAAAGATCAGCAGAGAGAAAGTCTGCATATTGTAAAGTGATTCACTTGGAATATTATTCCCATATCAAAAGCTGAACTCCTTTCTCATTTATTAAATACTACTTCATTTCAATTCATTGAGTAAAATAGTAATAGAGTAATAAAATATAACATTTCCACTTCACTATTCTTAGCAATGGCTTTTAAATTTTATGGTTGGTTATATTCCAGTACCTTCTCTTAAATACTGGGATGCAGCTTATCATAGTCCATATTATAGTGGTTAAGTCCTACCTTACTTATGGATATTGGTTATAAAATTGGCCTTATAAAATATTTGGCACTTTATGTCCCCACAGTCTTTCTGTGCGTCTTGGGTTGTGTGGTATTTCTAAATGAGCCACAGAAAATCAGAATGACTAATATGACACAGTTTTAAGACAAAGAAAGAAAAAGATCTATAATGTCTTCTTCCAATAGTTCATTGAGAGCAGTGGCTCCTATGAGGAAGCATGTTAAAGTGGAGAATGGTGCTCAAACCACCTACTCTAGCTGTCAGCCTTCTCATTATCTGGATGTTTGACTTAATGCAAGCCACTCAGCATCTTTCAGCTATATATAACTCACCTATAAAAGGTGGGTTTTGGCCCGGCCAGTGTGGCTCAGCAATTGAGCATCGACCTATGAACCAGGAGGTCAAGGTTTGATTCCTGGTCAGGAAACATGCCCAGGTTTTGGGCTCCATCCCTAGTAGGGGTTATGCAGAGACAGCTGATCAATGATTCTCTCTCATTGATGTTTCTATCTCTCTTCCTCTCCCTTCCTCTCTGAAATCAATAAAAAATATTTTTTAAAAAGGTGGGTTTTGGAACAGTTCTCTGAAATAAGTACTTGCTTCAGCTAAACTAGTAAAATTAAAATCTGATGTTAGCAAAGTTGTGCAGAAACAGGTATATATTACTGATAGTGTAAAAATGGATTCACTTAGAATAATTTGGTACCTCTTGGCCTAGACATTGGATTCCTCACATTTAAGTTTATATTAAGAAAACTAATCCAGACTGAGAAAGATTATCTCTCACTAAAATACTATTTAATAGCATGTTACTTATTTTAACACCATCTACAGCAATAGAATAATAGTCAAATAAATTAGTGTCTCCACTAATAAAATATTATGTAACTATTAAAATGGTGAACATGGAGCCTATTTTATTACAGGAGTCAGTAAATTATGATTAAGTTGGATCCAATTCATTTCACTGCTTTTTTTTTGTAAATAATTTTTTGGAAGACGGCAATGCCATTTCTTTCTGTATTTTCTATGTCGTTTTTGTGCTACAATAGCAGAGGTGAGTAGCTATTGTTAGAATAGGTAGCTAGTTAAAGAAGAGAGCAAATGGAATCGTACATTATGCCTGATTCACTAGGGAGCTGAATCAGACATTAAGCCTGATTCACCAGGGAGCCACAACATTCACAGGCTCCCCAGGGGACAGTCGCATCCTGCACCAAGGGGACTTGATTCCTGAAGTGGGCAAGAAGAATCAGCTACCCGTCATTAGCCACTCATTAGTCGGGACTACTGAAGGAAGAATAAAAACAGTAAGGGAGATTCCTTTGCTAGGCACATGTGCAATAGAAGCCAAAATGGCACAAGGGGAGATAAGCACATGTGCAGTAGAAACCAGATGACACAGCAAAATTTGAGGCATGCACAGTAGGGACCAAAATGGTGACATAAAAGGGAGGGGTCTAGCTTGGAAAACCTGGGAAAAACACTGGATTGGATAGGGGAGGACCCAGCACAAGCCGCCAAGAGCCAGGAATGAAATTGATTAGTTTGAAAGAAAGCCTGCTCTCTCCCAAGTCCAAGGTAATATAATCAAACCTTAACAAAGGCCATCTTAGTAGCACGTGTTAGTTCCTATGTTTGGTCTTTTATAGGTGTGCTCTCTCTGTAGCAGCCATGTGGCTCCAAGTGCAGGTCCAAGCGGTGGCAAGTGTGAGCCAGAGTGTAGCCTTGATCAGAGACTATGCTGGACTACCAAAGCCCAGGGTGATAGCATTACAATTATGGATTCTGAACCTCCTGATGGTCACTTATGCTCACCAGGCCCATGATTCATTCCATAGCAAGACAAAGTTAAGCCACCTGGTCATGGATGAGACACTGGGTGCCTGGGGTCAAGCCTTTGTTTTTACTCCAATAAATCTTACCACTACACCTCATCCTCTTATGTGTGGGTCTTTAAAATGCTTTTCTTGTGACTCCGTGGAAGAACCCTCTTCCCAATGGCAACGCTGTGACAGAGGCTGTATGGTCCCAAAGCTTAAAATATTTCTACAGGAACCTTCAGAGAAAGACTTTGTAAATAGCTGACTTAGAAGATACTTATGAAAGGAAAGCAAAACCCTAAATTGCATATTCAGTGGATTATAATTGTAAAATTTATTTTGTATGCTCAAACTGAAAAAAAAAATATGTAGACAACATGCAAATAAATGGAAGAGACATTGATATGGCTGGATTATAGAGGTGAAATAATGTGATTCATTTTCCCAAATTCTTTTGATGTTCCTATTTCAAATTACTAAACCAACATTTTAAAACTTGAATGTGTCCTTCTAGGCCAGGATACTGTGGCTAAAGGAATGTCAATATGCTGGCATGGGGCAAGTGCAAAGGGAATGGCCATTACTGTTTAAGCACTGGCAGCCTAGTACTGTTCGCCAGTGCCAGTGATAATAATGCCACATATTATTCATATGGGATACCCTACCATTGAAAGTGTGGCTTATCTGCTTTCAATGGACAGTTCTTTCCCTGCTGTATCCTTAGACTATAAGCAATTAAAGGGTTGAGTAGAGCACTGATGACAGGAATAGCAAGCTCTGTTATTCTGACAGCTCAGCAGTACTAGAAGTAGCAAGATAATTTACTTGACTTTACACTCCATTGGCACTTAAAAAAGTGGTACTTGCTCTTGGAACCTCTCAAGGCTTTAGCCAGTCTACAAATTAGATAAACTTAACTAATAGGGGTTCTGTTAATATTTAAAGGGAATAGATCAAAGCAAGTCAACATAGTAGTTACCCCCAGTGATATGAATAAGGCTCTTTATTTTAACCTCAGGTAATATTGTGCTCTCTATTGCCAAGAGGAGAATGCTAGAGTAGTAAGGTTCCAAATTGAGGAGAGACCTTTGCCAAATTAGTCAATTCCTTGACCTTACTTTCCCAACCAGAAAATGAGCCTGCATCAGATGAGTGCTTCTCAACTGTGGCTATAGTAGAATCATTTAATAATCAGAATTATGGGCCAGAGAGGGGGAGGAGAGGGGGCAGGAGGAATTAGGGCACCTTATAATCATATATTCTTTAAAATCCATTTGGATGTTTTTGATATGCTTCCAGGATAAATGGCTTGGCTAAATGATCTCCAAATTTCTTTGTAATTGTGTTTTATATCTGTATATCTGTATATACCACACATATATATACACATGTTGTGGGGGTATCTGTTTTATTTAGTCATCAAATGGTGATTACAAGATATGAAAACAAATTATTTGAATTGTATAGCTGCCATTTCTTGAACTCCTGAATATGTCAGGTACTTGCTAAAACCTCTTATTTTTTAATTCCACATCAAAACCACAATGAGAGCCAAAACCGGTTTGGCTCAGTGGATAGAGCATCGGCCTGTGGACTGAAGGGTCCCAGGTTCGATTCCGGTCAAGGGCATGTACCTGGGTTGCGGGCACATCCCCAGTGGGGGGTGTGCAGGAGGCGGCTGATCGATGTTTCTCTCTCATCAATGTTTCTAACTCTCTATCCCTCTCCCTTTCTCTCTGTAAAAAAATCAATAAAATATATTTAAAAAAAAAACCCACAATGAGATATCACCTCTTACTTGTTAGATTGTCCATTATTAAAAAGACAAGCAATAACAAATACTGTGTGATTTCACTTATATGTGGAATCTAAAAACATTGAACTCATAGAAACAGAGTAGAATGGTGGTTGCTGGGGAATGGGACAAATTGTGAGATGCTGGTGAAAGGTTAAAAAAAATAACGTAAAAATTTTCAAGTTTAACCCTCCTAACAAAACTCTAAAGTTGATATCATTATCATCATTCCAATTGAAGGTGAAGAAACTGTTTATCAGGGATTAACTATTTTGCGCAAGATATTATGGCTAGTAAAATGCAAAACTGGAAATTTAACAGTTTTGTTTAAGTCCAAGGCCTGATACTCTCTCCACTATACTGTACTTTTTTATATGTTTATTTTATTACTATTGATTTTAGAGTGAGAGGGAGAGATGGAAACATCAAAATCAATTGGCTGCTGGGGATGGAGCCAGCAACCCAGGCATGTGCCCGGACCTGGAATCGAACCGATGACCTCTTGGTACATGTGTTATAGACAGTTACACAGACATGAGTAGAGCAAGGATGATGGTCCAGGTTTGTTGTTGTTTTTTTTTTTTAATCTTTATTGTTGAGAGTATTATAGATGTTCCTCTTTTTTTCCCCCATAGCTCCCCTTCACCCAGTTCCCACCCCACCCCAGGCCCTCACCACCCTATTGTCTGCATCCATAGGTAATGCATACATGTATATAAGATCTTTGTCTAATCTCTTCCTGTCCCCCCACACCCCCTTCCCTCTGAGAATTGTCAGTCTGTTCCATTTCCATACCTCTGATTCTATTCCATTCACCAGTTTATTCTGTTCATCAGATTTTTTATTCGTTTGATTTTTAGATTCAATTGTTGATAGATATGTATTTGTTGTCACTTTGTTGTTCATATTTTTTATCTTTTTCTTGTTCTTTGTCTTCCTCTTCTTAAAGAATACCCTTCAGCATTTCATGTAATACTGGTTTGGTGGTGATGAACTCCTTTAGCTTTTTCTTGTTTGTGAAGCTTTTTATCTGACCTTCAATTCAAAATGACAACTTCGCTGGTAATCTTGATTGTAGGTTCTTGATATTCATCACTTTGAATATTTATTGCCACTCCCTTCTGGCCTGTATAGTTTCTGTTGAGAAATCAGCTGACAGTCATATGGGCACTCCCTTGTAGGTAACTAAATGCTTTTCTCTTGCTGCTTTTAAGATTCTCTCTTTGTCTTTTGCCCTTGGCATTTTAATTATGATGTGTCTTGGTGTGGTCCTCTTTGGGTTCCTGTTGTTTGGGGTTTGCTGTGCTTCCTGGACTTGTAAGTCTATTTCTTTCACCAGGTAGAGGAAGTTTTCTGTCATAGTTTCTTCAAATAGGTTTTCATTATCTCTCTCTCTCTCTCTTCTTCTGGCACCCCCATAATTCGGATGTTGTTATGCTTGAAGTTGTCCCAGAGGCTCCTTACACTATCTTCATATTTTTGGATCCTTTTTTTTTTTTTTTTTTTTTGCTCTTCTGGTTGGGTGTTTTTTGCTTCCTCATATTTCAAATAATTCATTTGATTCTTGGAATCATCTACTTTACTGTTGAATCCCTGCATATTATTCTTTATTTCAGTCAGTGTATGCTTAATTTCTGACTGGACCTTTTTCATTTGTTTTAGCATTCTCTCTAAGATCCTTGAAAGTCTCACTAAGTCCCTTGGAGGATTCTAGAAAATTCTTGAGTAACCTTATGACTGTGATTTTGAACTCTATATCCAGTATTTTGCTTTCTTCCATTTCTTTCATTTGTGACATGTTTCTTTGTCTTTACATTTTGGCTGCTTCTCTGTGTTTGTTTCTATATATTGGGTAGAGCTGCTAAGTCTCCTTGAGTTGATAGTGTGGCCTTGTGTAGTAGGTGTCCTATAGGGCCCAGTGACTCAGCCTCCCTAGTCATCTGAACTGGGAGCTCTAGGTGCACCCCTTTGTGGGCTGTGTGCACAGTCTTGTTGTAGTTAAGCCTTGATTGCTGTTGGTGTCACTGGGAGGAATTGATCTTCAGGGCAATTTGCTGTGGGGACCAACTGTGACTACAGTGGAGAGTTGCTGTGCAGAAGACACAGTTATGGAACAGGACTTGCTCCAGTGGGGCTTTGGTGCTCACTGAGTCTGCCCCTTGAGTGTGTAGCTTATGGATTTGAACAGTTGTAATCCAGTAGGGTCTGACACTGACCACTGGGTACATTGGCTTTTGGGTCTCCATGAAGGTGCAAAGTCAGCCACTGTCTAGGGCTACCCAGTAGGAGCTAAAGAGAGATCTGCAGATTCTTCCTCTTGTATTGGGTTTGGAAGTGCCCATATGAGGCCCAGCTTTGAAGCAAGGCAGGCTGGTGCTGGTGCAAGGTGTTGGGCCTTTTATTAATAGGTTTGGAGCTCCCTGACCCAGCTGCAGCTTGTTTGATGGGTTCTAGCCTGAGCAAAGACAGGCCATTCATATGCAAATGCAGTTGTGCACTACTTAGGTAGGGTTGTAAATTGGGTGGGGGGGGGGGGGTGTCTCAGGGAATTACCAGGGCTGAGCAAACAGAAATGGCTGCCAGTCAGCCCTGCAACTGGTAAGGTCCCAGCACAGGAAAAATGACTGCTGCGACCACCTCAGTCTGGGAGAAAGCCATGCTTGAGTTCCTTCCCTGATGTTAGACAGTCCAGTTTTTCCTAGCATGTGTCTGGGTTCCCCAGGGCCTCTCCCCTGGCACTGGAGCTCAGAGGAAGTGGGAGCTTGTAAGTTCAGTTTGTGGTGCCAGCCTTTTAAGAGGAACAGCTGGGTCTCCAGCATCCTCTGTGTCACTGAGCCCCAATCCCCAGTGGTTTTTACAGCCCGTAGTTTTTACTGCCTGTAGGGACTTATTTTCCCAGCTCTGGGACCCTGTGCTGGGGGTCTGGTGTGGGACTGGGACCTCTTGCTCCTCTGGGCGGCCTCTGCAAAAGCTATCTGCCTCTTGATTAAAAAAGTGGCACACATGGGTGCCCGTCCAGCCCCTTCCACACCTTTGTACCTCCTACCAGTCTCTGAGCTTTTTTCTTTACTTCTGTAGTTGTAGGACTTCCATTCAGCCAGCTTTCTGGCAGTTCTGGATGATGGTTGTTCTGTATTTTAGTTGTAATTTTGATGTGGTTGTGGGAGGCAGCAAGTACAGGCATTTGCCTATGCCACCATCTTGGTTCTCTTGCCACCATCTTGGTTCTCTCCTTTTTATTTATGTATTTATTTATTTATTTAATAATCAGCCTAAATAGTCCTTAGGATAAAGATGCATTTTTTTTTTTTTTGAGTAACAAATTCTGTACCCCTTCAACTTAGGGAGAGAGGGAGAGAAAAACATCAATGTGAGAGGGAAACATCAATTGGTTGCCTCCTGCACTTGCTTTTACTGGGTATTGAACACATCATCTTTTGATGTATGGGATGATGCTCCAACTAACTGAGCCACAGGGCCCAAGGCTGGCTATTCACATTTTTCATTTGTATCAATCAGAATTTTGCAGATAAACAGAATCAGTAACACACATAGATATTTATTTTTACATTTGTTTATTCAAGGAATTGGCTTATAAAATTGTGGGGCTAGCGAATCTGAAACTTAGGCAGGAGTCTTGAAGTAGAATTTGTTCTTTTTAAGGGGAACCTCAGTTTTATCCTTAAGATCTTCAACATGTTAAATGAGACCCATACATTATTAAGGATAGTCTCCTTTACTTAAAGTCTACTGATTGTAGACATTAAGCACAGCTATAGAATACCTCCACAGCAACACCTACATTAGTGTTAGACTAGATAACTGAGTATATATAAAACTAACCATCACAGGCTTGACCTGTTTGGCTCAATGGATGGAGCATCGGCCTGCAGACTGAAGGGTCCCGGGTTCGATTCCAGTCAAGGGCATGTACCTTGGTTGCAGGCACATCCCCAGTAGGGGGTGTGCAAAAGGCAGCTGATCTATGTTTCTCTCTCATCAATGTTTCTAGCTCTCTATCCCTCTCCCTTCCTTTCTGTAAAAAATCAATAAAATATATTTAAAAAAAACACAAAAAAACTAACCATCACAAAATTCTATGTGGCCTGTATGCCCACTCCAGCTGGGAAACTAAGGAAATATTACCTGCTGTGACTTCTCAAAGCATTTTTTTTCACTTCTCTTACATATTTACATACTTAATACATTTTAACTTGTTAGAATGAAGTACCATGCACTGTATATATGTTGAGGATTCAGAAAGGAATAAAATAACAAATAGTTTGCTGTTAAGAAAAGAGGTTGCTTATAGTCTTTAGTAACATCATGTTATATATGTAACAGGTAATCCATTGTACCTGGAATTTAAAAGTGTCACCAATATTCAGGCGAAAATCATCAACATTTATATTATAACTAGAGGCCCGGTGCACAAAATTTGTGCACGGCAGGGGGTGTCCCTCAGCCCAGCCTGTACCCCCTCCAATATGAGACCCCTCGAGGGATGTCTGACTGCCCGTTAAAGCCCGATCCCACTGGACAGTCGGACATCCCTCTCACAATCCAGGACTGCTGGCTCCCAACTGCTCACCTGCCTGCCTTCCTGATTGCCCCTAACCGCTTCTGCCTGCCAGCCTCATCACCCCCTAACCACTCCCATGCCAGCCTGATTGATGTCTAACTGTTCCCCTGCCAGCCTGTTTGCCCCCAACTTCCCTCCTCTGCCGGCCTGGTCACCCCTAACTGCCCTCCCCTGCAGGGTTGATTGCCCCCAACTGCCCGCCCTTGCAGGCCTGGTCCCTCTCAACTGCCCTCCCTTGCAGGCCTGGTGCCTCCCAACTGCCCTCCCCTGCTTGCTTGATTGCCCACAACTGCCCTCCCTTGCAGGCCTGGTCCCTCCCAACTGCCCTCCCCTGCTGGCCATCTTGTGGTGGCCATCTTGTGTCCACATGGGGGCAGGATCTTTGACCACATGGGGGCAGACATCTTGTGTGTTGGAGTGATGGTCAATCTGCATATTACTCTTTTATTAGATAGGATCTTCTTTTACTCTTTGGGTAAATTTCATGATAGATATATTATGAACATAAGCCTATAATACTTTAGTCCAAACACACTCTGATATTGGTAGAATCAACATGATTTGAGAAAATCTGTTCACTCCGCCAAAAAATCAGTACATTTGTGGCAATTCAATGAAATACTGCCAAATCTAGATAGTTCATGTAATAAATACAGGATGTAGTCACAGCTTTCCAAAAAACCAATTCAGTGAATTCAGTGGAGAGAAAAATAAAAAAGCATACCTAGGTCCTTAGCTTCCTAAAGTTTAATATCCAGTCAAACATCCGCATTTCTCGTTATCCTTTTACTGGTGGTTGTACTGTTGTGAAATGAAACAAAAAATTATAGTGAGCTTAATTTTTCCATTATCTTTGAATGTTTGCTAAAACTCTCCTGTGAAGCTGTCTGGTCCAAGGCTTTTGTTTGTTGCAAGTTTTTTTATTACTGCTTCAATTTCCTCCGTAGTTACCAGCCTATTCAATGTAGTTGCCCAAACAACTACGGCAACGTTTTGCATATATATGCATGTTTGGATGTTCTTCTGATGCAGACAAATTATGGGATGAGAAGAAATCTCATTTTATTGAAGAGTTTTGTTGGACATTACACTGAAGAGAAGGTGCCTCTGTGAACTGTGAAATACATACCCTTAACAAAATTCAGGAGGTATTCACATTGCATGGAATGAAATATTTGCATTTCTAACTTCCGGACTATTATTTATTAACAAGTACAAATACATGTGATGAATCATATGAGCTACAACAGGAAGAAGTTTTGATAAATTCTCTGAATGATGAACAGTTGGCAGCCTTTCAGACTGTAACTTCAGCTGTTAAAGATCAAACTGTACACCCCAATTGCTTTTTCTTGGATGGTCCAGGAGGTACGGGAAAAATTTATCTTGTTTAAAATTTAGTTATTGATTAAGGTATTACATATGTGTCCTTATCTCCCCATTGTCCCTCCCCCAACCCCCCCCCCCACTCATGCCCTCAACCCCCTGTTGTCTGTGTCCATTGGTTAGGCTTATATGCATGCATACAAGTCTTTTGGTTGATCTCTCCCCCTTACCCCCGCCCTCACCTACCTTACCTCTGAGGTTTGACAGTCAGATCAATGCTTCTCTGTCTCTGGATCAGTTTATGTTGTTCAATATATTCCATAAATGAGTGAGATCATGTGATATTTATCTTTTTCTGACTGGCTTATTTCACTTAGCATAATGCTCTCCAGTTCCATCCATGCTGTGGCAAATGGTAAGAATTCCTTCTTTTTACCACAGCATAGTATTCCATTGTGTAGATGTACCACAGTATTTTAATACACTCAGCTGGTGATGGGCACTTAGGCTGTTTCCAAATCTTAGCTATGGTGAATTGTACTGCTATAAACACAGAGGTGCATATATCCTTTCTGATTGGTGTTTCTAGTTTATTGGGATATTTTCCCAGAAGCGGGATCACTCAGTCAAATGGAAGTTCCATTTTTAGTTTTTTGAGGAAACTCCATACTATTCTCCACAGTGGCTGCACCAGTCTGCATTCCCACCAGCAGTGCACAAGGGCTCCTTTTTCTCCGCATCCTCTCCAGCACTTGTTTGTTGATGATAGCCATTCTGACAGGTGTGAGATGTACCACATTGTCCATTTGATTTGCATCTCTCGGATGATTAGTGACTTTGAGCGTGTTTTCATATGTCTCTTGGCCTTCCTTATGTCCTCCTTTGAAAAGTGTCTATTTAGGTCAGTTGCCCATTTTTTGATTGGGTTGTTTATCTTCCTTTTGTTAAGTTGTATGAGTTCCCTGTAAATGTTGGAGATTAAACCCTTATTGTTGATATCATTGGCAAATATGTTCTCCCATGCAGTGGGCTTTCTTGTTGTTTTGTTGATGGTTTCTTTTGCTGTGAGAAAGCTTTTTATTTTGATGTAGTCCCATTTGTTTATTTTATCTTTAGTTTCCATTGCCCTAGGAGTGGTATCAGTGAAGAAATTGCTTCAGCATATGTCTGTGATTTTTCTGCCTGTGGATTCCTCTAGTATTTTTATGGTTTCCCATCTTATGTTTAAGTCCTTTATCCATTTTGAGTTTATTTTTGTGTATGGTGTAAATTGGTGGTCTAGTTTCATTTTTTTGCATGTATCTGTCTAATTTCCCCAACACCATTTATTGAAGAGACTGTCTTGACTCCATTGTATGTTCATGCCACCTTTGTCAAATATTAATGGAGCATAGTGGTTTGGGTTGATTTCTGGGTCCTCTATTCTATTCCATTGGTCTATATGTCTGTTCTTGAGCCAGTAACAGGCAGTTTTGAAAACAGTGGCTTTATAATACAGCTTGATATCTGGTATTGAGATCCCACCTACTTTGTTCTTCTTTCTCAGGATTGCTGCAGCTATTTGGGGTCTTTTTTTAATTTCAGATGAATTTTTGGAAAGTTCGTTCTAGGTCTGTGAAATATGCTGATAGTATCTTAATGGGGAGTGCATTGAGGCCAAAGCTTGCTTTGGGTAGTATGGACATTTTAATGTTGTTGATTCTACCAAACCATGAATACGGTACATTCTTCCATCTGTTTACGTCTTCCTCTATCTCTTTTTTCAATGTCCTGTAATTTTCTGCCTATAGGTCTTTTACCTACTTAGTTAAGTTTATTCCTTGCTATCTTAATTTCTTTGGTGCAATGACAAATGGGATTGCTTTTTTAGTCTCTTTTTCTTTAAGTTCACTATTGGTGTATAGAAATGCCATAGATTTCTTGGCATTAATTTTGTATCCTGCTACATTGCTGAATTCATTTATTAAGTGTAATAATTTTTTGATGGAGTCTTTAGTGTTTTCCATGTATAGTATCATGTCATCTGCGAATAAGGACAGTTTTACTTCTTCTTTTCCAATTTGGATGCCTTTTATTTCTTCTTCTTGTCTAATCACAATGGCTAGTACTTCCAACACTATGTTGAACAGGAGTGGCGAGAGTGGGCATCCCTGTCTTGTTCCTGTTCTTAGAGGAAATGATTTTAGTTTTTGCCCATTGAGTATGATGTTGGCTGTGGGTTTGTCATATATGGCTTTTATTATGTTGAGGTATGATCCTTCTATTCCCACCTTGCTGAGAGATTTTATCAAGAAAGGGTGTTGGATTTTGTCAAATGCTTTTTCTACATCAATTAATAAGACTATGTGATTTTTAACTCTCAATTTGTTTATGTGATGTATCACATTTATTGTTTTGTGGATATTGTACCATCCTTGCATCCCAGAGATAAATCGTACTTGGTCATGGTGTATGATCTTTCTGATGTACTGCTGGATTCGATTTGCTAGAATTTTGTTGAGAATTTTGGCATATATGTTCATGAGGGATATTGGCCTGTAATTCTCTTTCATTGTGTTTTCTTTATCTGGTTTTGGTATTAGGGTGATGCTGGCTTCATTGAATGAGCTTGGAAGTGTTCTTCCTCTTGAATTATTTTGAATAGTCTGAGGAGGATAGGTTTTAGTTCTTCCTTGACTGGTTGGTAAAACTCCCCGGTGAAGCCATCTGGCCCTGGGCTTTTGTTTCCTGGAATCTTTTTGATGACTGCTTCAATTTCTTCCATAGTTGTTGGCCTATTGAGATGTTTAGATTCTTCCTGATTAAGTTTTGGAAGGTTGTATTTTTCTAGGAATATGTCCATTTCCTCCATATTGTCTAGTTTGTTGGAATAGAGTTGTTCATAGTATTTTTTAACAATCCTTTTGTATTTCTGTGGGGTCTGTTGTTATTTTGCCTCTTTCATTTCTGATTTTGTTTATTTGAGTCCTCTCTCTTTGCTTCTTGGTGAGCCTGGCTAGAGGTTTATTAATCTCTTGTTTATGCTTTCAAAGAACCAGCTCTTGGTTTCATTGATCTTCTGTTTTTTGTGTTTTTTTTTTTTTTTTTTTTTTTTTTTTTTTGGTCTCTATGTCATTTATTTCTGCTCTGATCTTTATTATCTCCTTCCTTGTGCTCACTCTGGGCTTTTCTTGTGTTATTAAAGAACTAGAAAAAATTTTAAGTTGTAGAGTTAGATGGTTTATTACCAGTTTTTCTTGTTTTTTTGAGGTAGGCCTGTAGAGCTATAAACTTCCCTCTCAGGACTACTTTCATTGTGTCCCATAGATTTTGGATTGTTGTGTTTTTTTTTTTTTTAATATATTATATTAATTTTTTACAGAGAGGAAAGAGAGGGATAGAGAGTTAGAAACATCGATGATAGAGAAACATCGATCAGCTGCCTCTTGCACAACCCCTACTGGGGATGTGCCCGCAACCAAGGTACATGCCCTTGACCGGAATCGAACCTGGGACCATTCAGTCCACAGACTGATGCTCTATCCACTGAGACAAACTGGCTTCGGCTGGATTGTTGTGTTTTTATTGTTATTAGTTTCCAGGATGTTTTTAATTTCTTCTTTGATCTCTTTGGTAACCCAATCATTGTTTAATACCATCATATTCAGCTTCCAAGTGTTTGAATTTTTTTGGATTGTTTTTATTGTAGTTTATTTCTAATATTATGCCATTGTCATCTTAGAAGATGCTTGATATGATTTCAATCTTCTTGAATTTGGGGAAACTTTGCTTGTGACCCAATATGTGGTCTATTTTTGAAAATGTCCCATGTGCACTTGAGAAGAACGTATATTCCGTGGCTTTGGTGTGAAATGTTCTGAAGATGTCAATTAAGTCCATCTGATCTAGTGAGTCATTTAGGATTGCTGTTTCTTTGTTGATTTTTTTTGTCTAGAGGATTTATCCAGTGATGTCAGTGGTGTATTAACATCTCATACTATGTTTGTATTGTTGTCGATCTCTCCCTTGATATCTTCCAGGAATTTTTTTATGTATTCGGGTGCCCCTGAATTGGGTGCATATATGTTTATCAGGGTTATATCCTCTTGTTGTATCGATCCCTTTAGTTTTAATACATTATATTAGAGGTCGTGGTGGTACTGTTTTACCCACAGCATCTATAGGAATTGCTGCAAATTTACTTCTCAGTGGAAGAACCTTTCATTCCCAATATAAATTACCAATTCCATTAAATGAAACTTAAATTTCTAGACTTGATATAAAGAGTGAAGTTGCTAAAACCATTAAAAAGGCCCAATTTCTCATTATTGATTTATGCACCATGGCATTCAGTCATGCTATAAACACCATAGATAGATTACTAAGAGAAATTATGGCCAAAACTTGTTTGGCTCAGTTGATAGAGCGTCGACCTGCGGACTCAAGCGTCCCGGGTTCGATTTTGGTCAAGGGCATGTACCTTGGTTGCGGGCACATCCCCAGTGGGGGGTGTGCAGGAGGCAGCTGATCGATGTTTCTCTCTCCTCGGTGTTTCTGACTCTCTATCCCTCTCTCTTCCTCTCTGTAAAAAATCAATAAAATATATTTAAAAAACAAAAAAAAAGAGAGAAATTATGAATCTGAATGTTGCATTTGATGGGAATGTTCTTCTCGGAGGGGATGTTTGACAATATCTCAGTGTTGTGCTGCAGGCTATGCGATCGGCCATAATACAAATGTGTTTAAAGTACTGTAGTACTTTGGGGACATTTCAGACAGCTGTTTCTTAAAACAAATATGAGATCAGAGGATTCTGCTTATAGCGAATGGTTAGTAAAACTTGGAGATGGCAAACTTGATAGAAGTTTTCATTTAAGAATGGATATTATTGAAATCCACCATGAAATGATTTGTAATGGATCTATTATTGAAGCTACCTTTAGAAATAGTATATCTACAGGTAATATTAAAAATACATCTAAACATGCGATTCTTTGTCTTAAAAATGAACACGTTCATAAATTAAATGAAGAAATTTTGGATATACTAGATGGAGATGTTCACACCTCTTTGAGTGATGATTCCATTGATTCAACAGATGATGCCAAAGAGGAAAATTTTCCCATTGAATTTCTTAATACTATTACTCTTTCTGGAATGCCATGTCATAAATTAAAATTGAAAGTGGGTGCACTCATCATGCTACTGACAAATCTTAATAGTAAATGGGGTCTTTGTAATGGTATTAGATTTATGGTCAAAAGATTGTGTCCTACACATAATCAAAGCTGAAGTATTAACAGGATCTGCAGAAGGAGAAGCGGTTCTGATTCCAAGAATTGATTTGTCCCCATCTGATACTGGCCTCCCATTTAAATTAATTTGAAGAAAGTTTACCATGATGCCAGCATTTGTGATGACTATTAATAAATCACAAGGAAAAACTCTAGACAGAATAGGAATATTCCTACCGGAACCCGTTTTCGGACATCGTCAGTTATATGTTGCTTTTTCTCGAGTTCAAAGAGCATGTGATGTTAAAGTTGTAAATACTTCATCACAAGGAAAATTAATCAAGCACTCTGAAAGTATTTTTACTCTTAATGTGGTATACAGGGAGATATTAGAATAAGTTTAATCAATTTATCAGTCATTGTTTGTATCTGTTGTTTTTATATCATTTTTTATTTTTATATCATGTTTTTGTTGTTTTTATATCATGTATTTCTTGTTGTTATATCATGTTGTTATTGTATATTTATTAATCAATTTATATATTTTTTTCATATACATTTTACTAATTTTCTTTCATTTCTGATATATCTATTATAGAGAAAGGGCAAATAGCGATATTAAAATATTCCTTCTAATTGATTTCCTTTCAATGTGCACAAATCCATGCATAAGGCCACTAGTATTAAAAATAAAAACAATTGGTAAGAATTTTTAATCTTTAGTTCAACTGTCAAAATACATCTGTACAATACTTTGTGCTTTTGAAAATCATTAAAATAATACAATAAGTATTAATTGAATACTTTCTATGTGCTAGACTCTTCATATATGCAATTCTACTTATTCTCTCAGCAACTCTGAGTGGTAGGTGCTATCTATAATAATAAAAGTGTAATACGCTAATTAGACCAAACGTTTTCCGGATGTCATTCCAGACATTCTTCCTGACCAAGCCGGGTTGGAGGAAAGCCAGCCTGGGTCCCGGGTGCCTGCGAGTGGCCTGAGGGAAGCCAGCCAGGGTCCCAGGTGCTTTTGGGAAGCTGGAGGAGGGAAGCAGCCTGAGTCCCGGGTGCCTGCAGTGGCCAGAGGAGGGAAGCCTGGGTCCCAGATGCTGGAGGGAAGCCGGTGCTGGCAGCCGGGGTCCTGGGTGCCGGAGGGAAACTGGTGCCAGCAGCCAGGGGAAGGAAGGCCTACTCTTGCACGAATTTTCTTGCATCAGGCCTATAGTTATTCCATATTGATTGATGAGGAAACTGAGGCTCAGAGGCTCACAAGTATTAAGTGGAAGAACTGAAATTTAAACCTACTTCTGCCTGACTCTAAGAATGTGTTCTTTTCATTGTACCACATTGTATCTCAGTAACTTCATGCACTACTTTGTTGTACCAAAAAAAAAAGCCCTCATTTAGTAGTCAAGCTAATATGTTTATCATTTAAAATAATGTAACCATAAATTATTTCACAGTTGTTAAACACTGTCACTTGTCACATATTTGGATAATAGATTTCCTATGAAACTTTTTTAGCTGATAAAAGAAATAATCATTCTGCTTGTAGAAGTCCATATTAAAAATGAATTGTTGCCCAGCTGGTGTGGTTCAGTGGTTGAACATCAACCCATGAACTAACAGGTCACTGTTCAATTCCTGGTCAGGGCATATTTCCAGATTACGGGCTCAATCCACAGTGTGAGGCATGCAGGAAGTAGCCAATCAATGATTCTCTCTCATCATTGATGTCTCTGTCTCTTTCTCTCTCTCCCTTCCTCTCTGAAATCAATAAAAATATATTTTTTAAAATGAATTGTTGGCTGAATCCCTTTCTAGATTTCAAATATTGGAGTACTGAGTCAGGGATTTTCCTCCTAATGAAAACGTTTTATTTCCTTTTTGCTGCAGTTGTCTAAGGAGTATGGCACATAGTTGCTTGGGTTGATCTCTTTTTGTGAGACCTCTTCCTCCTACGGTTCATCTTTTCACATCAAGTGAGAAACAGTTTTTAAAATATGAAGGTGGACTTTGTAGTTAGTCCATTTGAATCAGATGTGCATCAAATGACATGAAGCTGACTACATGAAGGGACCAAAGGTAAAATTAAAACCAGAGGCAGCATTTCGCCAGATCCTGCTATAAGTGAACTTGAGCTAATGATGAAGTAACTGTGTAATTTGCCCTTCTAGATGGGATCCTTTCAAGAGTAAGAGTGGGATCTCTTAATAGTTATGTTGGATGGCAGGCATTAACCTAAACATAGGCTCACACTCTCTCATGGACATCACCATGAAAATACTGTTTGCTATATTGCAATTTTAATGCTAACTTAAAATGTACCTAAAGTTGTCCTTTTAGTTCTAGTTCAACCAACATTTCTTAACTATCTACAATGTTCTGGGTCTGTGATGGATTTTTGTTGTTGTTGTTTTTTTTGTTAATCCTCACCTGGGGATATTTTTCTATTGATTTTTAGAGAGAGTGGAAGAGAGAGGGAAAAACAGAGAGAAACATCAATGTGAGAGAAACACATCGATTGGTTGCCTCCTGCATGAGCCCTGAACAGGGCCCAAGCCTGGGAGGAGCCTACAATCAACGTAAGTGCCCTTGATCAGAATCAAATCTGGGACCCTTTGATTCGCATGTGGACGCTCTATCCACTGAGCCAAACCAGCTGGGGCTGTGATGGATTTTATGTACAGTATTGGAGGTTGGCTACAGTACTGGAGGATAAGCACAAAGTTGGATAGACAGGGACATAAGTGACCCCTCCTAAAGTAACTTGGATGATAATTAAGATATGAGAGTTCCCTGGGAATATAGAGCAGATGATAAATTGTGATCTATATTTGGGATGGAAGAAGGGAGAGTTATGGAAGACTTGAAATGTTTGTTCTAAACCTTGAAGGATGAATTTTTGATGGAAAGTAGGACATTAAAAACAAGTGGAAAAAGCATGTGTAATAGCACTTGGGTGTGGAAGTGCATACGATTTAGGAGACAGAAGAATAGATAGGTATGGCTGGAGTATGAAGAGCATAAGAAACCAAAGTAACAAATAAGGCCTGAAAATTCAGTTATGAACAAGATCATGAGAGCTTTATTACCTTAAAGACCTCTCAATAAGAAGGAAAAACAAAAATTTCTTATATAAGTCACTCAAAAAGAGAATCAGATAATAACATGAGTAAAGCAAATTTCAATGCTTTCCCAAGCAGCATATCTTCACATACATTTTCTTTAATTAAATGTATTACTTGTTGTGTGGTCCTCAGTCTAGCATTATAGGCTTTATATGCAATCTGATTAGAAATGCAAATTCATGACCCTCAACCTGAACTGTTGAATCCAAAATATCTTGTGATGGGATAAAAAAAAACTGTGTTTTAACTAGCTCTCCAAGGGGATTCTTATGCTCATTAAAGTTTGAGAACTGCTGCATTAAACATTTATTGGGTGCCTCTTTGCTGTCAGCTGCTGTATTGGACACTAGAGATATGGAGCAGACTTAAATTAGGTACAGTCTCAACCCTTGACAGTTGAACAATAACACTTGAATGAAAACCTCCTCTATCAGAGACAAGCTACAAACTGATGAAATTGTCAGCTTAAGATATAATGCTTTACTACAAATGTTCCATGACCCCAATACTAAGAATTTAAGATATATTCCAGAATTTTCCAGGGAAACACGGGAATCTTAGCATCTAAAGCAAGCATTATGTATATAGGTTTTTAATGTAGCTGAATTTGTTTTCAGAGGTAGTTCAAATTCTAGTGAGAAATTTGAAGAAAGCTGTACTTTCTAGGTTTTTATCATTTTATTTTATTTATTTATTTATTTATTTTTAAATATATTTTATTGATTTTTTACAGAGAGGAAGGGAGAGGGATAGAGAGCTAGAAACATCGATGAGAGAGAAACATCGACCAGCTACCTCTTGCACACCCCCCACTGGGGATGTGCCTGCAACCAACGTACATGCCCTTGACCGGAATTGAACCTGGGACCTTTCAGTCCTCAGACCGATGTTCCATCCACTGAGCCAAACCAGTTTCGGCGGTTTTTATCATTTTAATAGCTGTTGACATTTTCTGCTTTTATCATATGTTCATCCATTCTGAAACATTTAAGCACTTGATAATCCTTAGCCATGGGCAATTATTATTATTTTTTATTTTTTATTATCAAATCATTCTAATGTACTGAAATACTCATGTACCTATCATGTAGATTTAATCTGTTGCCATTTTGATATATGAAATAAATCTTTTATTGCATATCATATCAGAGACCAAGAAGTCTAGAGAGAAGAGATTAGAAGAATAATTTTTGAGGAGGATCTGAGGCCTTACAATTTTCCAGAGCTGATGAAAGTCATGAATCCTTGACTATAGGAAACAACAGCTATACATAGAAGGAGATATAAAAAGAAATACACACAATGTTGTGAGACTACAGAAAACTAAAGACAAACATCTCAAAATCAGCTACCAAGAAAATGAGATCAGATAATATTTCTCTGAGTGTTGAGATAAAATAATCATCAACATAGAATTGTGTGTATCTAGCCAAATTGTATTATAAGAGTATGGGGAAAATAAAGACCTGTAAGACAAAACAGAGAGCATACTTACAAATGGCCTTCATTGAAGGACTGTCTAAAGAATTTATCCACATGGAAGAAAGACTCCAGAAGGAAGATCTGAGATGCAATAAAGTATGGTGAATAAGTAAATTAGGAGATAAATAGATAAAACGAAATTAAAGTTGTCTGTATAAAACACCATAAAATTACTATAAAGTGTTTAATGTATAGTAGTTTTATTACAATTTAGTTATGTTACATTGTGATTTCTCCTTTATATCAATAGTGTTATGGTGAAGCCCTGTAATTTTTTTCTTTTTTATAATACAAGTACCTGATTTAAGCTTTGATTGCCCAGGCATGCACTTTAAAGAGGCATCCACTTCAAAGATGACTATTTCGAATAAATGTTTTGGACCCTGATATGTGAGTCTGTCTGTGTGCACAGGCTGAAAGAAATGAACCAGCAGGGTCCTGCAGTGGAGAAAGTAATTTATTATTATAGGATTGGCCAATCTGGAGAACCAGAGCTCATGCTCTAAAAGACCTGGCTCCCCGATAGCATGTAGGTTATAGATTATATAGGGAAAAACACAAGACATCTTGGCTTAAGGGATTTGGGGTCCTGTTAAGAGCTGATTGGTCAGAGGTGAGATAAGGGTAATAGATAATTTCTTCAGGTCTTGAGGACAGTTCTGAGGTCTGCTGTGGCTTCCTACTGCCTGGTTTCATGGAAAAGTACCCAGCACTAAGGAACTTAGCACCTTAGCACTATGGAACTGAAACATAATTTAGGTCAAGATGTTATTTTTAGTGCAGAAAACAGACTGATGGTTGCCAGATTGTGTATGGAGGGGAGGTATTAGAAGACTGGGTGAAAAAGTTGAAGGGATTAAGACGTACAAATTGGCAGTTATAAAATAGTCACAGGGGGATAAAATACAGCACAGGGAATATAGTCAATAATATTGTAATAACTATGTATGGTGCCAGGTGGGTACTAGTCTTATTGGGGAGAATCACATTATAAGTTATATAAATGTATAACCACTGTGCATACACCTGAAACTAATATATTGAATGTCAACTGTAATTGAAAAAAATTTTAAATAAAAAAGTGATATTTTACCTGCCGAAGGTCTGGACCTTGTGGCCATTAGTCAGGTCCTAACTACTGTCTTTTGCTGCCTCAGGGGTTAATGATTATCAGGGAGAAAGACTAGGTCTATAAGGTGTAGAAGGAGGGAAGGTGGGAGGGAGGATGATTTCTAAAGCTATAGTCACAAATCCAATCAAAATCATCAGGACCCTTGGTTTCATAAACACATTGCCAGTCTAGAAAAAGAGCCAAGCTTCCCCCCAACACAGAGGCTCCTTTGTTTTAGAGATCTTGGTTGATTTCAGTAACTGATCATTTGAGCTATTTGTTTTTTTCTCTTCCCCTAGTTTAAAATTTTTCCTCTTATCTGTTTTAAGTTCACCAATAAAGAGTGAGCCCACGAAACCTTAGCCCCCCCTTGACCCTAATAAAAGCAAAACCTCAGGCCCATGCTTGCGCCGCCCTCTGCCCCAAGTCACTGTGTGGCCCCTAATGTGTTGTATAATTTCCAGGTCTTGTAAGTAATAAACCTGTATCTTTTCAAAGTTCTTGCTAAAGGGCATCTTGCAGCCTTAATAAGAACCACAGGGGCTGGTCCAGCAACAGCATTGGTTATTAATAGGCTGAGACCAGTACAAAACAAGTATCTTATCTAATAAAGAAGGAATATGCTAATTGACCATTATGCCCTCACAAAGATGGTAGTGCCCACAGCCAATAAGGAGGGAATATACTAATTGACTGCCATGCCCTCAAAGATGGTGGCACCCATAGCCACAAGATGGCAGTGCCCAGTCCCCTCAGCCCCGCCAGGGCAGCAGGAGCATGGCACGGCCGGGCCCACACCCAGGCAGGTCCGGCTGCTCCATGTGCCTGCCACTGGAGTCCCCCAATCCCCTCAGCCCCAAGCCGCCCAGGGCTGGCCAGAGATGTAGGCAAGCCTCAGGTGGCAGCTGCCCAGCTGCTCAGGGCTGGCCCGAGGTGCAGGCAAGCCTCGGATGTCAGCTGCCCAGCCAACGCCCAAGACGCAGGCAAGCTGCAAATGTCGGCTGCCCAGCTGCCCAGGGCCACCCGAGGCTCAGGTAACCAGGGCTGGCCGAGGCTTGTGCTGCCGGCAGTGGCAGCAGGTGTAATGGGGGTGTCACCTTCCCCTGATCGCCGGGTCGCCTCCAGCCCCTGAGGCCTCCTGGACTGTGAGAGGGGGCAGGCCGGGCTGAGGGACACCCCCTCCAATGCATGCACTGGGCCTCTAGTGTGTATGTATGTGTATATATATATTTATATTTATATTTATTTATATTTATACTTGTATAAATATATTTAATTTCTATTGTTGATTTATAATATAATTGCATTGTCAGGTATTTTCATCTGTGTGATATCAGTTCTTCAAAAATTGGTAAACTTCCTTTATGTATCAGTTATGCTTCAGCAGCACTCAAAGTCTAAGAAACAGAAGGCACACTCAATTGGGATTTTGACAAAAATTTACTCACAAATATGTTGATGGAGGTCGTGGCACCTGGGGACTATCAGCAGTAAGAAGAGGCTGTTATGATCGCCAAGCTTTAAGGGACAAATGGAGAAACAATATTACTAGAACCCAGTGAGATGTAAAGCAGTGGAAAGGGGATGCTCCATACGAAGATGCAGATGCTCTATATGAAGCTGAAGTTGTAGAAGGGCACTGCCAGTGCCAGAACCATGGCAGCAGCTTAGGCAGGGAGGGAACAGGGGAAAATTACCCTGATCTCTGTTTCTTCACATTCTCTAAACTCCTGCCAGAGTGCAAGGAGCTTGGGAATGTAGCTTATAGGGGCTACCACCTAGAGCATAGAACAAAGGAGAGAAGGACAGAGATTGAATGGTGGAGGGGATCAAAGGGAAAATAACCAGGAGATTTTATTAGATGTGACACTACATAATTTGAATATGTTCTAAGTTTGCTCAAAAATTAGTTTTATATCAGTCATGAGTCAACTAGGAAAATAGAAATCATTCATTGTGTTTACAAAGAGAAAATTTAATGCAAAGAATTGGTTACCAAAGGTGAAACAATCAAGAAATTAGCAATAGCAGGAGCTGCATCTCCTCTGGTTCTGGAGACCAACAAGAGTAGGTGATGTTATCAGAAACCAGAAACCAGACCATCTTTAAGAAACTGTGCTGTTCTGTCAGGGACAGCAAAATTTCCGATTTTATTATTATGTTGTATCTCTGTTTCTGTGCATGCTCTTTATGTAAGTTATTTGTATTTGGTATTTATATTTTCACAGCTTTTTGGATAGTATTTCCCTTTCATATTTTTGTTTTATCTCAAACTTTTAGTTTTACTTATAGCATATCTTTTTAAATAGCCTATAACAGCACATTGTGTTATTTAATCTATTGTGATAGTCTCTATCTTTCAAAGGGTGAATCCAATCCAGTCACATTTATTTGATTGCTATTATTTTCAGCTTTTTATTATTACAAACTTCACATGGTCAAATGCAATGATCAAAAGCTTTTTATTTTTATCTCTGCAAGAGAGAGTATTCAGTGATGACTTTACTATGCACATGAGAGGCTATAATTTGCCTTTAGGCAGATTTGATTTCATTTAGAATTAAAATGAAAGAAGGACCTATAGAAATTTAATCATAAATTCTTGTTATGCTTTGATCTGTTGGGTAGAGTGGTTCATGGTGAGTTTGGATTTTATTCTAAGTGTAGTGGGCATCTAGTTAGAATAGATGAGAATATGGAAATTACATGTTCTGCTTTGAGAGATAAAATGATCAATCTGGCTGAAGCAGCAATCGATGGTGGGGCTAGAATGAAAGCAAGGAAACCAATATTAAAGTGAACAACACAGGCCCAAAATTAAGTCACTTGTGCTAAAGCTCATGATACCAAACATGGACTTAATACCTGACCTAACTGCAGTATTAACTTTCTCTAGGAATGTAATCTTAATTGGTAATACCGGAATTTTCTGTGAGTACCAATGAGGTAATCTGTCACACGTGCCCTCTCTATCTCCATCCCCCAAAGAAAACTGAGGCAATCTGCCTGATATGACTTGTGCCTAAGGCAGTGATGGGCAACCTTTTGAGCTTGGTGTGTCAAACTTCACCAAAAAACTGAGCATAACTCGGGTAGTGTGTCACTTTGAGGAAAAAACAATATTTCGTGATATTTATAGTTCAAATAACATAAATGTATAATCCTATCTAATAATAGAGTAATATGCAAATCATCACTCTGCTACAGTCACAAGCCACGCCCACCAACCACGCCCACCAACCACGCCCACCATCCCATCAGAAAGCAAATATGCAAATACACCCAACCAAGATGGCTACAGCCTCAGAGAGCGGCCATGGTTGGAACTGGGCGATTGGAGCCGAAGATCAGAGGGGAAGATCGGAGCCAGCTGGGGTCCCCCACATGCAATCAGAGCCAGTTGGGGTCCCCTGCAGGCAATCAGAGCCAGCAGAGGGTCCCTGGCCAGGGCCCAAGCCTCAGCCAGAGGCTTGCAGCCTTCGCTGGGGGTGGAGCCCGGTGATCGGAGACAGCTGGGGGTCTTGGCCCAGAGCCCGAGCCTTCACCAGAGGCTTGAGGCCTCGGCTGGGGGCGGAGCGGGGCGATCAGAGCCAGCTGGGGATCCCTGCCCAGAGTCCAAGCCTCGGGCAGAGGCTTGCAGCCTTGGCCGTTGGGGTGGGCTGGGCGATCAGAGTGAGCTGGGGGTCCCTGCCCAGAGTCCAAACCTCAGCCAGAGGCTTGCAGCCTTGGCCGTGGATGGAGCTGGGTGATAGAGCCAGCTGGGGTCCCCTGTGGGCGATTGGAACCAGCTAGGGGTCCCTTCCCAGAGCCCAAGCCTCTGCCAGAGGCTTGTGGCCTTGGCCGTGGGTGGAGCCGGGCAATTGCACCAGCTGGAGGTCCCTGCAGGCGATCAGAGCCAGCTGGGGGTCCCTGCCCAGGGCCCAAGCCTCAAACAGAGGCTTTAGGCCTTGGCTGGGGGTGGAGCCGGGCAAGCGGAGACAGCTGGGGTCCCCTGCAGGCGATGAGAGCCAGCTGGGGGTCCCTGCCCAGAGCCTAAGCCTCAGCCAGAGGCTTGCAGCCTTGGCTGGGGGTGGAGCCGGGTGATTGAGCCAGCTGGGGGTCCCTGCTCAGGGCCCGAGCCTCAAACAGAGGCTTACGCCCTTGGCTAGGGGTGGAGCAGGGCCATCGGAGCCAGCTGGGGGTCCCTGCCCAGGGCCTGAGCCTCAAACAGAGGCTTGCAGCCTTGGCTGGGGGGTGGAGTGGGGCCATCAGAGCCAGCTGGGGGTCACTGCCCAGGGCCTGAGCCTCAAACAGAGGCTTAAGGCCTTGGCCAGGGGCGGAGCCAGCTGTGGGTCCCCTGCTAAGGGCTGGAGGCTTTAAGCCTTGGCAGGGGCGAAGCCGGAGATCTGAGGAGATAGGTGTGAACTACAGAGGAAACACCTTTTCTGACCGCTCATTGGCTAAGCTCCCTGTATGCCACTGGTAATATTCTTAGTAACTTGGGTATAAGAATCCAAAAAGGTGATCTAGGGCTTTTCCACTACACTCCTGGGGAAAAAAATGAAGGTCTGCTGCTGGAGGGCTAAGAAATGTCATAACCTGCCCTACACAGTTTGGCTCAGTGGATAATGCCTAGGTTTGCCAACCGCAGAGTCCAGGTTAGATTCTGATCAAGGGCATGTACCTAAGTTGCAGGCTCCTCCCTGGCTGGGGCCCAGGTCAGGGCTCATGCAGGAGGCAACCAATCAAAGTATTCCTCTCACTTTGATGTTTCTCTCTGTCTTTCCCTTTATCTTTCACATTCTCTAAATGTCAATGGAAACATATACTCAGGTGAGGATAAAAAAAAAAAAAAGAAGAAATGTCATATTCTAAGAAAGACGCATCTTGAAACTGTCTAAAGAAAGTTGTCATTTTTTCTTGGTAAAGGGACTGGAGTCCATGTTGATGAAAACACCTTGGTGGCTGCGGTGACTGGCAGTGGCTCTAGCAGCAGGGTGATGGGGCTGGTGCCTTCCCCTGATCAGCCCAGTTGTTTCTCACAAAGGGAGGCCAGACTGCAGCTTAGGCCTGCTCCCTATGGAGAACGGGCCTAAGCCATCAGTAGGACATCCCCTGAGGGCTCCCAGTATGTGAGAGGGGGCAGGCTGGGCTGAGGAGACCCCCCACCAGTGCACGAATTTCATGCACCGGGCCCCTAGTTGTTATATATAATTGTATTTAATAAACCAAAAACTAAATATTTAACTTACCTGCTTAATGACTTCTTTGTTCATCCGTCAGTTGGTTTCTTTTGTTGGTCTTGATATTATTTAGCTTGTGTGGGGTGCCGTGAACTAAGGTAAGTGAGGGGGAGGGGGAATTCTTTAACTAACCTGCCTATTAGTGACTTTTTTGTTGCTGAACTTCATTGGCTAAACCTTCAATTGAAGGTTGGTATTTTGTACACTTCAGGCCCAAGCAAGCACTACTAACTTCATCTGTCAATCTGTTTCTTTTGTTGGTTTTGATATTATTTAATGCTGAGAATAAGGCCTCACAAAAGTATGTAGAATGAAAAATTGTGAGTAAAGCCATTGCTATATTTTTCAGGGTGCTAAAAGTGTCTGGTAGTCGGTTCCAGGCACTCCAAATTTCCTGTTCGTAGTGGCACTCCTCTTGATTCTCCAAGCAGCACCTTTCCAGATTCTCAAGCTTTGACCTCAAGTTGACAAAAACCTGAGCCCAGATACTGTCTTGAAATTCTGCAAGTTGCACCTCCAAATCATCAATTTGCATCCATTGGAAACCATTTAATTCCAAACTACTGTAGACTACTACATCAGGATACTTAATTATTTTCATGGTCTGTTCTAGACTTCTAAATTGACTAAATCTATCACTAAACTGGTCAAGTAATGAGTCTAAAACATGCTGGTACTTCATATGCAAGAGTTCCATTTCATTTTGTACAGCTGCACTGGCCTTCTCAGAATACTTTGTTACTCGAGGAAAATACTTATAAGTTTTAGTTTCTACATCTCGCTTGAAAATTTTAACTTTACTTTCAAAAGCTTTTATGTATCCAAACATAACATCAATACTTTTGCCAAGACCTTGTAACTTTAAGTTCAGTTCATTAATATGAACAGAGAGATATGTAAAAAACATCAGGGTGTTGACCCACTTATCATCATTAAGCTGAGGAAAGTTTCCCAATTCCTTATCATCAAGAAATACCTTAATTTCTTCAAAGCACTCCACAAAGCGCTCAAGAACTTTGCCTCGGCTCAGCCATCTTACATTATTGTACATCAGCAGTCCACTGTAGGTGGAATTAACCTCCAGTTAAAGTGCCGAAAATTCTTGCTTATGAAGGGGGCGAGCAGCTATTAAATTAACTATTTTTGTAACAACTGACATTAAGTCGTTTAAGTCGGTGAATCCTGCCTTGGCACATAAAGCCTCCTGATACAATGAAAAAGCACTATTGGATGTCCAATAGCTTCTGTAAACAATTTGACAAATCCGACTTTTTTCCCCACCATATTTGGTGTCCCATCTGTTGTCACTGACACAACTTTAGAGATATCAATGCTTAGGTCATGAAATGTTTGTATAACAACCATACATATTTCACTTCCTGATTTACTTGTTGACACTGATACTAACTTTATCAACTCTCCTCTCATTGTGAGACCATCAGAATATTGACCAATAATGGCCAACTGAGCGTGTGATGTGACATCAGTAGTTTCATCAAGAGAGATCAAAAAATATTTACACTTCCTTATGTCTCTCTTTAATTGATGTTGTACGTTTGTGTTCAGTCTCATTATTTGGTCTTTTATGATATTTCTACTGAGTGGTAACTCAGATATTCTCTTAATAATTGCATCTTTATTCTGCATGTCATGAAATAGAACTGGTGCACATCTTAGGAGAGTTTCTTTAATAAATTCTTCCTCACTGAGGGCTTTTCCATGCTGAGCTATAGAGTGAGCAATGCTCACACTTGCAGATGTTAAATTTGTAGAGCCTTTCATAAATTTAAGGATGGAATTAGATTGGCTCTTATAAAGGCGTAGCTGCCTGGAAATGTATTCTTTCCTTTCATCCTCACTTTTTTCCAAGATCTGGGAATGATTAGTTTCAAAATATCTATTTATATTCCACGTTCTGCTTACTACCGTTTCAGTACATAGAACGCAAAATGATCTGCCATTTTTTTCTATAAAGCCATACATCTCGGTCCATGTCTCTTGAAAGGGTCGGCCACTGCTACTACCACTTCCTTTACTTAACCTTAGTTTTTTTTTTATTTTTTGGGTTCTCCATCAGGGGGGCAGTGACAGAAGATAGAATTATAGATAGCTTGTCAGCCCTGCAGGCAATTAGGGGTTAACTAGCCTAACTAACCACAAAATGGTGCATATAACTGTCCTTTAGGAAAGGGAAGGGTTAATAATCAGAAATAGGGGTTAATAAGGATGCACAACAGTAATAGTGGTGAAATGGAGTCTGTACTATGGAGCAAGATGGTGTTCCTTATGTGAATTAAAAATGGCTGCCACTATTTCTAATGGCGGGAAACGACACCCATAGCATGCCACAAACCCTCACCTCTCCCAGCCTCCCCCTCACTTATCTCAGTAATGATGGATTAGAAATCCATGACACCCCAGAACAGTAGATAATGGTTGCTGTGGTTAACTGTTATTTGGTTACTGGTAATGGCAGGGCCCCCAGAGATGCATCCCCCTCTGCGTTCCGCTGCTCCCTGCTCTGCCGGTGGAAGTGAGGGCATAGATCCAGGCTTAACTGGAAGTCCCAGAACTAGATGCTCTGTGCCGGACTTCTGTTGTTTTGGCCTACAGACCTCCGGCACAGAGTGTCTAATAGGGGAGGATGAAACATTTGCGACTAGAGTCTTGGACTTAAGAGTCTAACTCCAAGACTCCAGTCGTAAATGTTTCATCCTCAGGAGCAGCAAATGTTTCATCCTCGGCATGCGGCCGCCTCAGCGGCCACGTGTCATCAAAAATGGCTACGCGTGTCAGTGCTGACAAGCGTGTCATAGGTTCGCCATCACTGGCTTAAGGTAAGGTAGCCTTGTCTGAAACTAATCCTTTCTTTTCTTTTTATAATAACTTCCCTGTCCTGCCCAGTGTCTACCTATAAAAGCCTTCCATATTGTACAGATTCTAAGGTCCCCTCTCTACTTGCTAAATGGGATACTGCTTATTCATGAATAGCTCAATAAAGTCAATTAGATCTTCTCATTTACTCAATTGAAATTTTGTTCTTTAACACCCCTGTAAGAGATGATGGTGGATTGGTCCAGGGTGATAGTGGTGGAGGTGGAGAGAAGTGGTCCAATTCTGGATGTATTATGAAGGTAAGCCCTCCCTGCCCCATGTATTTGCTGATGGAAGAAATGTAATGAATTAAGGCAGGTTCCTAGGTTTGAAGTTTGAGCAATTAGATTAAAAGTGGTACTGTTTACTGAGATATGGGTCTGGCAAAGGAACCTCATAACTTTTGTCTTGGACATGCTAAATTTCTTTGATTGATAAATTTAGTCAACAGATATATATTTGAAGCTACTATGCGTCAATTGCTACTTTAAATGTTTGGCAAACAGCACAAATGAAACTGAACCCCCCCAAAAAAAATTCTTGCCCTCATAAATATTTCATTATACTTGTAGGATATCATCAAAAAGCAATAAACAATATAAATAAGTGCAATGGAAAAAATCAAAATATGGGGGGTGGGCAGTGAAAGGTTGTTAGTGGCAGTAGAGCATATGTACATGGTAGGCCTCACTGAAAAGATGAATTTGAGAAAATGAAATCAGACATGAAACAGTCAAAGTTGCCCACCACTAGCAGAGTCAAATAAGTAGAGATAAGGTTGAATCTTTGAGGTGTGTTCATTAATCAGACTAAAGGTCTGGTGCATGAAATTCATGCACGGGTGTGGTCCCTAGGCCCGGCTGGCTATCAAAGCGTGAGCGTCTGGTGTGGAAGGGCAGGTCCCAGCTGACCTCTGGGCCCTGGGAAGCACCTGGGCCCCTGGGCCCCCACATATGCCCCTCTGCCTCAGTCACGGTGCCTGAGTCCCCATGCATAGATGCGGTGAGCATGGCCTGATGCTGTGTGCTGGGGTGCAGCATGGGCCTTTTGAAGTCAGGCAGGCAATGTACTCTCTCCCGGCCAGCCTCGCAGACCAGCTCCTGCACAAACCCACAGGGAGCCCAACCGGCCCCTGGGGGCCTGGCTCACCTGGAAGAGGCCATATGGGGGCTCCTTGTGGGTGCCTGGCACCTGAGCATGAGGGCTTCCCTGGCACATGGGCCCTGGTATCCTGAGGGAGGTTAGCAGGGGGCATGAGAGTGAGCTTGGCGGACACCCCACATTCTCCCTGCACCTCCATCCTCGTCACCCCTGCCCCCAGGTAGCCAGCAAGAGGTTGCAGTCCCTGGCCTGGGTGCCACGGGAGGTTGGTCACTGCCACCCACTCCCAATTCCCCGTTCTAGCCTGGGGCCTGGCCCCGATCAGGCGATCAGGGCCTGCCAGCTGCTGGAGTCCGTCTGTGGGGCGATCAATCAGGGCCAGGGCCCCCCTGCCCAGCTCCCTCAGTGCCTGAGAGCCAGGCAGTGGCCCCACCTCCTGCTGCCACTGCTGATCAACATCTGTGGGGCGATTGGGCCCCACTCATACCTGTCTTGGCCTGGCTCTGCCCGCTCACCTGCTCCATTATCCTGCCGCCGTCCTGCTCTCATCGGGGCCCATCAGGGCCGGCAGTGCCTCCACTGTCACCGGCTGCCAGTGCCACATCGCTGATGCCCGCCATGTTCAATGCTGCCCCTTGGTGGTCAGTGCACGTCATAGAGAGAGGTCAAACTCCCAGTCTCCTGATGGAACTCCCTGTGGAAGGACTGCCTGAGGGGACAATTTACATATTATATTAGGCTTTTATTATGCAGGACTAGAGGCCTGGTGCACAAAATTCATGCACAGGGTGGGGTGTCCCTCATCCCAGCCTGCACCCTCTCCAATCTGGGACATCCCTCTCACAATCCAGGACTGCTGGCTCCCAACTGCTCACCTGCCTGCCTGCCTGATTGCTCCTAACTGCTTCTACCTGCCAGCCTGATCACCCCCTAACCACTCCCCTGTCAGCCTGATCAATGCCTAACTGCTCCCCTGCTGGCCCGATTGCCCCTAACTGCCCTCCCCTGCCAGCCTGGTTGCCCCCAACTGCCCTTCCAGCAGGCCCAATTGCCCCTAACTGCCCTCCTTTGGCGGCCTGGTCACCCCTAACTGTCCTCCCCTGCAGGCCTGGTCGCCTGTAACTGTCCTCGCTTGCAGGCCTAGTTGCCTCCAACTACCCTCCCCTGTAGGCCTGGTCACCCCCAATTGCCCTCCTCTGCCAGCACGGTCACCCATAACTGCCCTCCCCTGCTGGCCATCTTGTAGCAGCCATCTTGTGTCCACATGGGGGCAGCCATCTTGTGTGTTGGAGTGATGGTCAATTTGCATATTACCTCTTTATTATATAGGATAGCCAGCAATCTGAGAGAGCAGCAGGTGTAACACCCTGTAAAGAGGGCTCTGACATTTCATGTCAAACAAGTTCTTATAGGGTTAGTGGGTGAGAAAAATATCTAAAGTTAGTGAGTTCCCAGGATCTGCCTTCTATCATTCTCCTTATAAAAGTGAGCTCTCAGCCATTTGTATCCCTTCAGGCGTGTCCTGTCCTTGATCTGCTCTCAAAATGTATCCTCTTTCTGAGTAATGGAGCCACCTGGACTTCAAGGTCGATTTATCTTTACGACTCTGTTTTCCTTTCCACACTGCATCCTCCACAGTTTCCCAGGGTCTGTAAGAAAACCTCTTATCTATAGTTAGTAAGGTGAATAATTATTAAAAAACTGTGATTCTATTCCTATTACATGCCTTCCCCTATCAGAAAGTCTTGATAGAGTGAAAGAATTAGCCATGCACTTATCTGGGAGAAGGGATTTCCAAGGGGAAGAACAACAAATGTAAAGTCCCTAAGGCAAGAATGTGAATAGAAATTTTGAAGCAAAAAAAAAATACTATTATGCTTCAAGCAAGAGTGATCAATGGCAAGAGCATTGGTAAATGAGGTCAGAGATATAATGGGACTATATCTGTATGGCTATGGAAGACTTTGACTTTTATTCTGAGCCCTGGCTTGGGAAACAATTGAGGATTTATTTTCTAACAAGAGGGATAACATGATCTGATTTATGTAATATCAGGGTCATTCTGGCTACTGTTTTGAGAATAGTCTATAGGAGGAAAGGGTGGAAACAGGGAAAACAGCAGGCTTTTGCAGCAAAATGGGCTGATAGGGATAGCCAAGTAGAAAGGGAAAAATGCAAGAATAAGAGGGCAGGATTACTGGCGTGATGTCCTTTACTAAGTAAGAAAGGATTAAATCTAGGGCACAAGTGGAGGTATTGGCTTTATTTTGGGACAAGAATATTTCACCTATAGCAACAAGTTCTTTTATATATGCTAACAGAAATGCAACTAAATTCATAGATAATTATAAATTAAAGAGTTCTCCAATGTTTCATCACATACGCTGTTCTGAAATTCCCTATTTCTGCAATTGACTAGGGAGAGTCTAGATTTTAGAGAAGGTAGCTGGAGGCCTAATTAGCTCCTAAGAACATACTGGGTACATTATAAGTAGATTGCTGATTAGGTGGGCTGGAGCAGAGGAGTGACCCTCTACAACCCTCTGCTTTCAGTCCTAGAATTTCAACTTCTGATTATCCCTTCTATCCTTGGCAAAAGGGATAGTGCAGCTATTTTATAGCATGAAACACTTCAATTTAATGTTTTTAATGTTACATTAAGAAAATAATTTTAAAACTTGTGCATGAATTTTCAGTTTAAAGCTAGCAAAGTACTTTGTGATTTTTATGGCAAAACTATATTCCTTACTCCTAGTGAATGAATGAACTTGCAGACATATTTTGTGTTCACCTTTTTTTAAATATTTTCTGTCACAGTATTAGCTCATTTACTTATTCACAAATATAACAATACAGCTATTTTAAACCTTGTAAATTAAACATGTAAATGCCCTAAGAGTTATTATCTGACATAGCAATTCTTCTTAGTATAAATTATAATTTGACAGTAATGAAATTCATAAATAGGAATAGCAGTGCTAAAACAGGCAGGAAAAATAACTTATAATGACCAGTTACAATAAGGTAATAACTTTTTGAATTGTTAAAGTTGATAATAGCTTAATTACTAGCTATTAAATCTGAGAAATAATCTTTCAGTCTTCTTAATCTTCAAATTAAATATTTCTAATACCAATTCTTGCCTGCTTACAGTAGTTTTGCAGGAAGAATCCCAATTATTTTATCATAACAATTCATCTCTACAATAATTACTTCGAATAACCATTGTTAAAAACTTTGGGGGAAAATCAGCAGTTACACTCTTAGGTACCTAGCTAAGAAATGGAATCAGATGTCTACACAGAAGTTTGTACATGAATGTTTATAGAAGCACTAGAGGCCCGGTGCATCCTCTCCAATCTGGGGACCCCTGGGGGATGTCCAACTGCAAGATCGATCAGGCCTAAACTGGCAATTGGACATCCCTCTCGCAATACGGGACCTCTGGCTCCTAACCGCTCACCTGCCTGCCTGCCCTAACCACTCTGCCTGCCTGCCTGATCCCCCTAACTGCCCTCCCCTGCCGGCCTGAACCTCTATTAACTATTTTTTAAAATCTTATCTCCTTCACACACAATTGTATTTGACTTCCTTATTGGCTTCTCCCTCTCACACAATTTTTCTCTCTCCTTTATGTAACACTTTTTCCTACTGACTCATCATTTATAAACTTTTCTTGCCTCCTTATTTCCTACTTCTGTTCCATCATCCTTCTTCCCATCTTTCTCCTACCCTCCTTCCTTCCCCAGATCCCTTCTTTCCTTTATCTTTACCCCTGCCCTCCCTCCCCTTTTCCTTCCTTCACACCCTAATTTTTTTCTTCACTTCCTCCCTCGGACCTGCTTTGCTCCCTGCCCCATTTTTTCCTTCTTCCCATTCCCCTTTTAAGCTCTACCAGCTCCCCTTTAAAACTTTTCTTCTCTCCCTCTTTCTCTCTCATCCTACCTTTCCCAAACACTCTTCTCTACTTACTTCCACTGTTTTAATATCTATCTATCTACCTGCCTAATTATTTACTATCATTTATCTTTTTTCTTTTCTGACTCCTACTTTTAAAATCTGTCCCCAGTACACAACTATACTTGATTTTCATTATAGCTCCTACAGTTCACTCATACATCCTCTTTCCTTCTTTAACTCTGTTCTCTACCGACTCCTTTATAAAGTTCTTCCCTCCCTCCCTTCCCTGGTCTCCCCACTGCTGTCCTGCTCCCATCCCCTGCCCTGGACGCCTGGCCCAGAAAGGGTGGCTGAGGCCCGAGAGGCCCAGGCGCTGCTGCTGCCGCTGCTAAGCAGAAGCGCCTCTGCCCAGAAGTCCTTGGACTGTCCACCACTCAGTCCAGGACCCGTGGCCGCCTCCCCACCAAACGCCTGAGCTTGGGGGAGCCCTGCTCCTTGCTGGGCACACCTGCTTCTCCCCCGCCCTCACCCCCAACCCATGGTCAACACCCCCTCCTGCGTGTAGCCCCACATTTCTTTTCCTTTTCCATTCCTGTGTCTTTTTCTTGCTCCCTTTCTGTATTTCTGTTTCTCCTCTCAGTCTGTCTGCATGCAGGCCGGCCTCCCTCTCCCTCTCCTTTCTTATCCCCTCTTATCGTATCCTATCCTACCCTGGGCCTAGCAGCTGCCTGAGCAGAGGGCAGGGATGCAGCCTGCTGATTCAGTCATGACATGATGTTGTAACAGATAATTTGCATATTTCTCTATTATTAGTATAGATTATTAAGTATAGCCAAAAAGTAGAAACAACCCATATTTTCCTTACCCAGTGAATGGATAAGTACATATGGTTTGTCCACAGGAGACTATTACTACGATAAAAGGAAGTGAAGTACTAATATATATTACAGTGTGAGTGAACCTTGAAAACATTATTCTAAGTGAAAAAAGTCAGACACAAAAGGCCACATATTATATGATTCTGTTTATGTGAAATATCCAAAATATTGTAGATTAGTGATTGCCTGTGGTGGAGGGAGGAGAGGGAGTTGGGAATGGGCAGTGACTGCTAATGGATATGAAGTTTCTTTTTGGGGTGATTAAAATGTTCTAACATTAGATACTATTGATGGTTGCACAACCCTGTTAATATATTAAAAACCACTGAATTGTATCCTTTAAAGGAGTGCACTTTATGCTATGTGAATTATATCTTAAAGTTGTTAAAAAATAATAGCTTAAAAACCATTAGTTGTTAAAAAACACAGCATGATAGTTATTTTAGATAGTCACTTAAAACCACCTTCTAAGTAAGTTCAGAAGTTTTATTTTCAATCTACTTAAAAAAAAATACAGCCACTCTATGACTCACTGTGAAAAAAAAATAATGAGGTAAAAGAATAGGCATTTTCCATCAGTTTTCTGTTATAGCAAGTGACTACTGAAAGCTTGATTAAAGGTCAAAGGGGCACTGTATTTCCAGACATATTTTTTAAGCTGCTTGAAATCCCGGACAATAAATGTTGATTGTATAAGCAGACCAACACAGATGGTTATGAAAGTGTGCCACAGCAATGCCAGCTCAATATTTGAAAAATTCTCTTTAGAATAGTGGTTTCTTTTTTTTCTTTTTCTTTTATTTAGTCTTTACTCCAACTGCAAACAACTATGAGAGTGAGTTCTGTTGTGAGAGAGCCTGTGAGTGCCACAATGGAATGGGAAGCACTGATGTAATGACATACAGCTAAGCTCCATCAAGCTGCTGGTGATCCAGACTAGTATCTCTGACCAGACAATTCAACCAAGGCATTAAAAAATTCCATATCGCCAAAACCGCTTTGGCTCAGTGGACAGAGCGTCGGCCTGTGGACTGAAAGGTCCCAGATTTGATTCCGGTCAAGGGCATGTACCTTGGTTGCGGGCACATCCCCGGTAGGGGGTGTGCAGGAGGCAGCTGGTCAATGTTTCTCTCTCATCGATGTTTCTAGCTTTCTATCCCTCTCCCTTCCTCTCTGTAAAAAATCAATAAAATATATATTTTTAAAAATGCCATATCTATATTTCTCCCAGGAGAACTTGCATTTCTTCATCTTTTCTGAAGAATTTTAGTATTGAGAGTATAAAGAAATGGACTGAATACAGCAGCAGAAATGCCAACAGCTCAAAAAACCTTGCTTTCATCAGGATGATAAATTATACTTTCTACTTTAGGAAGCACTCACACAGGCATTACCTTAGTTGAGCCTCTTGAAAAACCTTGATTTAGGTAGAATTTGTGTCCTTATCTCTACTGCGCAGATGAGGAAATAATCTCAGTGGTTGGAACTCACTTAGGGTTTCATGTCTTATAGGTGTCTTAGCCAGAAATTTAGTCTTTATTGCTGAGTCCTATTCTGGGTGCCTATCATTGTACACTGCTGCACCATTAACCAGTGCCTTATGAATAAGTCCTCTGGAATTGCTTTGGAGAGGAAGTGGTTCTGGTCTTTTGTGAACACTTGATCACGGGTCCTGATAGAGCACTCATGCCATCAGGGTCAAATGACCCCAGGTCCAACTTTGATCTCTTTGCATAGCACATCATTTCTTCAAATACTTACTGTGTTTTTCATGCTAATTACTATTACTGCCTCCTATCTACTTAGTACTTCTATCTTCTTTCATCCTTGTTCTCTCTATGGGAAACATTAAAGCAACATAGTCAAAGCATTGACTTCAGAGTCAGATAGGGTTTTACAACCTGGTTTTGTCATTTACTAACTTTGTGAACTTGCACAAATTACCTAACCTAGTTGGATCTCAGCTTTCTTGTATGGAACATAGAGATAGGAACAAAATCCCCTTGAATTTATAATAGGGTGGTAATATAATTCATCATCCAAATAATTATGGATGGCCGGCCACAGGTACATGTAGGATTGCTGCTGGCTGCCAAGACAGATGACACCCTACCTACATGAAACAATGTATGGAATGGGACTAGCACACTTCCTGGCTTATGCAAAGCCTTCACACATGCTGTTCCTTTGACTCAAACACTCCCCTCCCCTTCCCTGGCTGGCTCTTTCTGATTTTTCAGGTCTCAGTTTAAATGCCACCTTTTCAGAGAAGCCATCCCTGATCACCCTATCCAGGTCTATCTGTTTTTTCCTTTCATAGAACATATTGCAGTTTGAACTTATGCATGCATTTGTGCACTTAATGGTTGCCTCTTTTCCCTATTCTACTGGAAGCTCCATTAGGGCAGATACCACATCTTTTTCATTTATTATATTCCAATGGAATATAATGTTTTAAAGGCATCAAACAATTTATAGAATGTATGAATGAATATTAATTTCTTTTCCCTATACTAGTGGTTCTCAGTTGGGATGATCCCCCCCCCCCCCCCCCCCCCCCCCGCCCAGGGAACATTTGGCAATGTCCAGAGACATTTTTGGATATCACAATTGGAGTGAGGTTGCTACTGGCATCTAGTAAGTACAGGCCAGGATTTTCTTAAACATCCTACAATGCAGAGGACAGCATTCCTCAACAAAGTATCACCCAACCTAAAATGTCAATAGTACTGTGATTGAGGAGCCCTGCCCTATCCCTAGTGATGTAAGGGATTTTATTACCTTGAGTGGGTGTCAAAATAATAGCTGTACAGGAAAAATTATTTACATTTTAATCTTAAGGATATATACCATTTAAATGATGAAAGATTATCCATTAGGCTCATTTTGTATCTCAAGGATAGATGGCACTAGAAGATGCCATAATTTACTCTTAAATTTCTTTGTGCTAGTAAGCAAGTCTTTATGATTTACAATTTACCATAGTTAATTTCATCCCCTTTCTACACATATGCATTATTCTACTAATCTAAATGTATGAAAATTATGTATTAATATTTCTGCCATTCAGCTCCGCAGACATTTAGACAGTGCCTAATATGTGCAAGGTATTCTTCTATGTATGGAAATAAGTGAGTACTCACAGGTTTTGTTTTCAATAAGCTTATACTCATTGACTAGTTCCATATGATAAGCATCTCATTCTGATAGCCTCAGACCATCACTTGGAGTAGTTAATCATTATTCAGGGTTTCCTAGGTCCCAGATAAATATATCACTATAGTAGTGTAATGAATGGCATTGATATACATGAATGAAGAGAGAGTCCTGTTTGGCTTTCTAGAACATTCCTAAAACTTATCAGACAGCTAGAGTTTTTATTTCCATAGGGGTAAAAAACACAAACCCACATTCCTTCCATCTTTTAATAAACAGTGGATCTGTGCTTTAGTCCAGTTAAAGCACCAAGAATCACAGAAAACATTTCAAATGTTATGGATGATTTTTGCTATAGGAAATCTAGCAGACCTTTTCTTCAACTTATATTGATGAGGCACCACATGTGTTTTGGGCACTGTACTAATCATTGGGATTAAGAAGATGAATAAAACATAACTTCTGCACAGGAAATAGAGGCACTAAGGATGTTTCCTATCTTAGCAGATGGCGTCATCATTCATCCTATTGCCCAGGCCACAAACCTTGGATCATTCTTGACTTCTTTTTTCTCTCACCCACCATACATAATTCATCAAGAAACTGTGTTGACTCTATCTCAGATGTCTACTTTTTACACCATCACCAGCCTAGTCCAAGTCTTTGTTATCTCTCTTCTGGACTACTGTAATAACCTTGTAACTGGCCTCCTTTCTTCCACTCTCTTAATATTGATATTTACACTTAACAAGAAAGCCCTTGTAAAATAGAAGTCAAATCTGCCATCCCTCTGTTGTCTTCCCATTGAAATTAGAATAAAATCTAAATGTTCATGTCAAGCTTACATCAAACTTTTATACTTTTCCACATTGTTCCTTCTGCTGTAGCCATACTGGCCTCCATCCTGTTCCTTGCACAAGTCAAGTACACTCTCACCACAGGGTCTTTGCCCTTACAGCTTCCTCTATGGAGAATGCTCTTAGACCAACTTTTACTCAAATTTTATATGGCTTCCTGGTCAAATGTCACCCCTGAGAAAGGCATTCTTTGAATAGCAGTTCCTGTCTCTCTCTCTGCTCTTTACTCTGCTTTATTTTACTTCAGAGCTTTCAGGTGAATAGTGTATTTTGGGGTAATAATTTTTAAAAAATTTTCTTATATTATTTTTTTTTAGAAAAATAAGGGCAAGAGTATTCTGGATATTTCCTTTTCTAAAATATATTTTTATTGATTTCAGAGAGGAAGGGGGAGGGAGAGAGAGATAGAAGCATCAATGATGAGAGAGAATCATTGATTGGCCACCTCCTGCATGTCCCCTACTGGGGATCGAGCCTGCAACCCAGGCATGTTCCCTTGGCTGGAATTGAACCAAATATCCAGCTAAGGCTAGATATTTCTAATATGAATTTGCTCATTTGTTTATTGTCACACAACTATAAAAGAACATCCACGAAGGCAGAGAACTTCTCTGTCTTGTCCCCAATTGTATACATGTGCCTAAAACAGTTTCTGGAGCAGGATAGGTACTTAACAGATGTTGAATGAATTGATTTTCCAAAATTTCATTTAACATGCAAAAATCCACATTGGAAATTATTAAATTTTAATTCAGGTATTTCATGGTAATTTGATGACTTAATGGGTCTATTTGTAGTTTTCCTAAGAAATTAATTATAATTATTAAAGCAAGAAGTTGTTTGCTGAATTGGAAGCAGCGGTTAAGGGATTTGAGTTTCTTGTCTGGGCTTTCTGTAAGATATATGACCTTGAGCAAGTCACTTAACTATTCTAAATTTGTTTCTTCATCTTAAAATTGAGTGTATAATTCTCACCTTGTCTATCACATGGATATTTAGTGCTCAAATCATATAATCCTTGTAGACTATACTAGTTTATATGTTTAAGTGTGGCTTTCAGTATGTATTCCTGTTTGGGGAAAATATAGGATCTTTAAATTCAGTTGATTGTTCTTTTTCATAATATTCGCTTTTTTCAAAGCCAACCAAAAACTGTAGTATGCTTGTATTTTGTCATATCTCTGTTTTTTGAAATCTCCAGTATTGATTTAATGATATAGTAAAACAACAGAGAAACAAAGGATATTATCAGACAAACAAAACAGAACATGTTTGTTCCACGATGGGATTAGTAGTGCATGTATAATTTCATGATGATATACTTACTGTTTTTTGCTGAATGAGACATTCAACAACTGCCTCATAAAAATGAAAAGATTCTGGCTTATGTGAGATTTGTAAAGTCTGAAAATTGTGTCTTTTGAAAAGCTACCCATCATTGAAGTATTTGCCAATATCTTAACATACCCAGTTTTTAGATTGGAGACTAATACATTTCTATGTATTTAAAATATGTTGCTTGAAGATCTTCCCAATGACCAGTCGGACTCTTCAGCTACTGTGTATCTTTATACATAATGTCTAAATTGATCCTCATAGAGTAGATATTTTTATCCTCTTATTCAGATAATAAAATTATTCACAATTAAATGATTTGTATGTTGGCATAATACAAATAAGTGGCATGTAACTGCCAATCCAGTATTTCCCCTGATATACCAGTTTCATACAACTGGCATCATCAACTGATATTAATTTAGCACACTCAGGGAACAATTTAATTTGACACTAGTTATACTCTCAAAAAGTTGAGCATCTGTGGGGGAGATAGATCAGACAATATAACAATGAGATGAACTGGGTCAGTAAGTGGTTTCTCATGATGCAGGGAATATTTTTTGGAGGAAAAAAATTAATCTCTCTTTTGGAAAATAAAAGGGACTATAACAAAGCAAATTTGAAGTTAGGATAAAATAGCTTGAATATGAACAGAAGCAAAATGAAGGATGACTAATGAAGGTTTCATGGTGTTCCCTAGGGCTGTGACTTAGAACTGTGTTGTGAAGGCAAATGCAAGGGTTGTAAAGATATATACGCATTTTTCAACATGTGCATAGACGTTTATTTCCAGCAAAATAAAACAAAGTTATCTCAAATATTTCTACTCTATATGTTATGTCAGGCACTATTCTACAGTAAATAACTGGCAGAACTGATATTTGAGTCTAGGTCTCTGCTTCCAATCAATTTTTCCCACTAAGACACACTATCTAACTTATTATTTTGTCAAACTGTTAAATAATATAATCTCCCCCAAGCAATATCACTAGTCACATGATAAAATCTCACAAATAACTAGGTAAATGGAAACTGCTCTTTGAAAACTTTAGATATTATGCTTGAACCGAGACAGGTTTATTCAAAGTAGTCTTTGTTTTGCATCAATGAGTCGTTGCAAAATCATGTTCTACCAATACAAATGTATTTGATTTGTTGAGGCTGTTCTAAATGAATTGTTCATTTTCCTAAACATAAATTTTGTTTGGGAAATACTTGCAAGTGTAGAGACAGCCTCAGTATGAATTATGATGCTTGGAGTGTTCAAGTAAGATTGATGGCTGGACTCTGGATTAATGTCATATTTTCTGCAGCAGAGCTTTAGTAAATTTAGTATGGCACCATTTGAAGTCAGCTTAGTCAGTTGGGGATTTTAATTAAGTTCTGGGCGGCCACTAAGTATACCATATTCTGAGGCCAAGTTTTACCAAGTAGCCATAGAAAATTTGGCATGTGTACATTAACACCATTCATGTACATAAATCATAGCCATCAGGAAGGTTCAGAGGGTAGAAAGTTGGCTCAAAATGATGTTTGCGGGAAGTTCAAGCCTACTTAACCATCAAAGATGCGTGTTGGTTTCTACCTCTCTTAAAATAATATTTGAAATTTTATTTTGGTTCTGGAAAGCTACTTTATCACTTATAATCATATCGTCTATGAATTCATTTTTTAGAGCATCAAGTGAGTGTTCCATATGCCCAAAGCTCATGAAGATTGCCTAACTTTCTCTTGTGGGTACAATTATGTACTTTAATTTTTATTTACTTTAAGTATATTTCTCTCTACTTTAAATATTTCCCCTTCAAATATATTTACCAATCTCTGGGTACGGTGAACTAAGATATAGTTGCTGGTGAAAGCGTATAAAGAATGCATGGGCTGAGGCTGCCACCTCGAGTTTAGTGTTAATTATTTGTGGTTCTGTCTATCCTTATGACACAATAGATGAAACTGCTTATATAGAAAATTGCTATTCTCTAGTTGAAACTTCAATGTTTTCTATTGTGAACAAGACTTAAAATGTAATCCTTGTGCATCACATACAGAAACAGGCTTTAAGTTTGAGGAGAGGGTTGTGAAAAATAAAAAGGAAAATCTACTTTTTAAATTCTTTTTCTCTTTCCTTCTCTTGGAGTGTTTACTTGGACTACTGACAGTACCATCCTTACAATCATCCAGGCTTAAAAGCTCAGTCATGATTTGATTTCTGGCTTTTCCTCAAAACCTTATCAGTTGCCAAGCCTTATATATAAGTTCTGCTTCTAAAATATTTCTCAGTGGCCCTTCGCCCCTTTCTTTCTTTTGATATTGTTATCATTGTCTTTCATCTAAAAATCAGTGACATCTACACCCATCTTTTTTCTTATCCCCAGAAGTGTTATAGCTTTATCTATTTAAACATTTCTCTGATCCTCATATATCCTATTTATTTTCCTATTAATAATTTTAATATTTTATACAGATTCTTTTGGCTTTACATAGTTATCATCCACAAATAAAAATAATATGGTATTTTTTTTTCTTTTAAGTTCTTTCATATTTTATTTCTTTTGTTGTTGTTGCTTTGGTACTGTGATGTTAAGAACCTCTTCTGAAATGTTAAGGGTGCTGATGGTCAAATCATTTTCCTGATCTGAAATAGAAAACATATAATTGTTCAATAGTAAGATGTTTGATGTAGAAATTTTGTACATGCCTCTTACCAGATTAAGTCCCCTTCTTTTCATAGTTTACATAAAAATATATTCAAATGATATTTAATTTTTTCTTGAATCTATTAAATGACTATGTTTTAAAAATATATTTCAATAATTTTGAAAAAAATTCTGAGGTGTATTTTACAAAATATGTTGCTTATTGCCCATTTCCCCAGGCACTGTAATATGTTCTCATAGAATTATATTTTATACTAGAGGCCCAGTGCATGATTGAATCATGCACGTGTAGGGTCCCCTACACGCTTTCACTTTTCGCGGTGGAGCTGGGTGCCTGTCCGCTGGTGCACCAGGCCTTTCAGAAGCCTCCGGCTCGGCGGAGGCTTCTGAAAGGCCTGGTGCCGGAGCAGACAGGCACCCAGCTCCCCCACTTTTGATGGTCCACGGCCGCTGAGGGGGGCTACCCTGCTGTTGAGAGGTGCAGGGGGCGGGACTCCCACCCCCTGCACCTCTCAATGGCCACTGAGGGGGGCTGCTGCAGACACCTGGCTACCCTGCCTTTGAGAGGCGCAGCTGGGTGTCCGCCGCAGGCCCCCTCAGTGGCCGTGGATCTGGCTGTTGAGAGACACAGGGGGCGGGAGTCCCGCCACCTGCGCCCCTCAACAGCAGGGTAGCCCCCCTCAGCGGCAGTGGATCCGTGCCTCTCAATGGCCAGATAGGCCACCCCGAGTCCCGCCCCCAGCCTCCTGCTGCCCAATCGTGGGTGTAGCGGAGTGATGGTAATTTACATGTTACTCTATTATTAGATAGAATAGTTTACACATGTGCCCAATCATCATTTCTTGCCTAAACAATTAGAAGAATCTCCTAGTTGGTCTTCTTGACTCTTCTCTTGCCTCCATTGTAATGATGTTTTCTATATCTGTCTCCCTTTTCTAGACCATTTGCTACTTGACAACAGTACTATCTTATCCAATGCTATCTCTTCAGCAACTATTACAGTGCCTGCCATACAGTTGTAGATCCTTAACATTTATTCAACAAACATTAATGGAATGTGCTAAGCCCTGGGATTATAGAAGCGAATAAAATAGACATGGCTCTGCCTTCATGCTACCTAAGATCTAGTAGGGGAGAGACAGACCAAGAATAAGTAATAAACAAACAAAAATTAAGTTGTATTAAATGTAATGATTCAAAAAAAGTAAGGGGATGAATAGAGAATAACAAAGGGATTCTTACTTTAGGTATGGTTCATAGAAGCCTGATGGAAGAAAGGCAGCAGACTACATAGTGAACTGGCAAAGGCCACAGCAGATGAAGCAGCAGGTGCAAAGGTCCTATTTGAGGAACCAAAAGGAGACCAGTGTGGCTGAGGCCTAGCGTCATGAAGCTTAGCCCAGGACGAGGCAGATCAGGGCCACATTATGAAATTTTAATGCAAGTGCAAAAGGCTGTGATGATGAGGAAAAAAGTATCAGATAATCATTTGAAAAGGATCAGGGGCCAAAGATGCAGAAGAAAGATCAGTAGGTGCTATTATAGGGATTCAGGTTGTTCTTGAATGAATTAATTGCCTCTTATGTGGATTTCTGTAAATGCCTCATATCTCTGTCCCATTCTAATTCACTTTCCATTCAAGGTTTATTTTTCTAGTGAAGCTTTAATCACATTTCTTTATCTTACATTTTCCAATACATAAAAATTCCAGTTGAAACTCCTGGGTATGAAATTTAAGACTTCGTATGACACTCTTCCCTTCAGGCTTATTTTCCATTTCTTTCCTAGATATAACCTGTGCTCAAGCCAAACTGTATTATTCATCACTCTCCAAAGATGCCCGCAACTTTCCCTCCTCTATGTATTTAATCACGTGATTCTGCTTGGAATTCTTTCTTTTCTTTTCTTTCCTTCTCTTCCCTTCCCTTCCCTTCTCTTCTCTTCTCTTCTCTTCTCTTCTCTTCTCTTCTCTTCTCTTCTCTTCTCTTCTCTTCTCTTCTCTTCTCTTCTCTTCTTTCTTTCTTTCTTTCTTTTCTTTCTTTCTTTCTTTCTTTCTTTCTTTCTTTCTTTCTTCTTCTTCTTCTTCTTCTTCTTCTTCTTCTTCTTCTTCTTCTCTCTCTCTCTCTCTCTCTCTCTCTCTCTCTCTCTCTCTCTCTCTCTCTCTCTTTTGTTAATCTTCACCTGAGGGTATTTTCCCATTGATTTTTAGAAAGAGTGAAAGGGATGGGGAGAGACACACAGAGAGAAACATCCATGTGAGAGAGAGACATCAATTGGTTGCCTCCCATACATGCCCCAACCAGGGCCAGTAATCAAGCCTGCAATCTAGGTACATGTCCTTGACCAGAATCTAGCCCGGCGCCCTTCAATCTGTGGGCTGACACTCTTTCCACTGAGCCAAACCGGCTAGGGCTCTTCCTCATGTCTTTATAAGAAGTGTTTGTATTTCCTTTTGGGATTAATTCAGTTACTGATGTTTACATGAAATTTTTTTCTGATATCAATAACCAGAAGTAGTCTCTCTCATTTGAATCTCTACTTACAGCACATTTTTCTTTTTTCCTACCTTGTTCTGTGTTATTTTAGACTCCTTTGTCATTCCTTTTTGAATCTGGTAGCACATGAGCTTAGTTAAGTTTTCATTGAAATCAGCACAATACATTATAGTATCTAACAAAATTGTGTGTGTGTGTGTGTTTGTGTGTGTGTGTGTGTGTGTGTGCATTTAGTGTCCCACGGCTTAGTAGTTACAGCTTAATTTTAAAATTATTTTTAAAACACAACATTTGCTTTAGAGCCTTGTATTCTTGGATAGTCAGTTTGAATCTTTGAACATCTGGTTCTCAGATATAACAGTCTCATGTGCATGTGTTTGCACCAGAAAATCCCACAAATTCATAAGAATAGTAAGAGTTTGATACTTTTAAGTAATATTTTTTAATTAAATATTGAGATTTCAGAAGTTAACGTGTATAAAGAGATAGCAAGAATGTAGTAAATGGCCGAAACTGGCTTGGCTTAGTGGATAGAGCATCGGTCTGCGGACTGGAAGGTCCCAGGTTCGATTCCGGTCAAGGGCATGTACATTGGTTGCGGGCACATCCCCCGGTGGGGGGTGTGCAGGAGGCAGCTGGTCGATGTCTCTCTCTCATCGATGTTTCTAGCTCTCTATCCCTCTCCCTTCCTCTCTGTGAAAAATCAATAAAATATATTGAAAACAAAAAAGAATGTAGTAAATGTGATAATGTAATTAGTAAATTGATGTCATTAGTAAATTACAGTGCAAGGGAGAATTATGTTGGGGTTGGCACTACCTCAACCAGATATGCCAGGGAAAAGCTGAGGCAGGATTAGAATCCCAAATGTCAAAAAGAAATGCAGACCCTAAATATAGTATGAGGTAAGTAATTCCATAAGAGGAGCAGATGTTTATTTGTCAGATGGTTGAATGACTCAGGAAAATTGTTCAAATGCACTGTATTTCAGGATGTATAATGTGATTAGTGTTGTAGTTAAAGCATAGGCATTGGCCTTGGACAGACTTATATTCTATCTCTCTGTTCTGCGAATGCCTCATATCTCTGTCTGAAATAATTTTCTAGAATTGCAGAATTGTTTTCGGTGTAATTATAGTGTGGTAGGGTATGTAATCTCTAGATCCAGGCAGAACTGGGTTCAAATCATGGTTTTTCCACTTTTTAGGTTAATGGCTATGGATAAATTAGTTTATCTCTGTGAACAGGATTGCCTTGTATTGTAGGATAGTTATAGGTATAAAACAAAGGACATAAAAATGGAGGGAGGACCAGGAAGTGAAAATAATGTTTATCATTTCCTAATATATAATATTGGTATTTTTGATGGACAACCATCAATTTACTAATTACATTTTTTGTAATTAAAATTTCAGCAATTATTTTATTTAAATAAAATTTTAGTTTTCTACATAAAATGTTGGTCTACAAAACCTATCTTTTCCTAGAGTATATGAAATTTGGAAGAAAAGGGAGCATTTTCAAGCTCTAAGATCCAAGCCAGATCTAAGATCCAAGTAAACAAAAAATAGTATTTTTGGCTCCTAAACAAACAGCAGATGATTAAGGGGGTTTTAATAAAAGTGTTCTAGGAGCAAAGGAAGCAAACAGAAAGGGAACTGCTGCAGAGTTAAGCAGCTATTTCAAAAGGAGACGTATTATTCAATGATATTTCTCCACTCAATAAGTAAGTCTTAAAATGCTTCCATGATGGCTGGGGTTTTAATAGCTGGAGGTTTTACTCTTGATTGATATAAGCTTTTAGATGTGAACTGAATGAATCTTTTTCTCTTGCATTTTCTTTTTTTTTAATAAAAATTTTTAAAATTAATTTTGAGAGAGAGAGACAGGAAGGGGCACAGAAAGAAAGAAACATCGATTTGAAAGTGAAACATTGATCATCTGCCTCCTGCATGCTCCCCACTGGGGATGGAGCCCACAACCTGGGTATGTGCCCTGGAATTGAACTGGTGAACTGGCAACCTTTCAGTGCACTGGAACACACCCAACCAACTAAGCCAAACCAGCCAGGGGTCTCTTACAATTTAAATGGTCATAAGGGCAAGTCAACAAGGGCAAAACAGAACAATGTAGGAGTGAAGGATAGGCTACAGCGAACACTTCACATGACCTTTGGGGGAAAGGAAGACAAAGAGCTGGGGAATAAGAATTAGAATATCAGAAAATGTGGGAAAATGTCATCTGGCAGAGGTAAAGACTTACCTAAAAATGTCTGGTGCCAAAGTCCCTTTTTAGAACATATCCCTATCTCTGTGGCCTGGAAACAGCTTTGCTGCTGAGGTTGGAGTGTGGTAGAGGATCAATGTTAGTGAATCTGGCTTCAAATATTCCCTCCATCACTCTATCCCTCCTCCTTGCTTTATTCTCCTGCATAGCATGTATTACCACCTGGTGTATTGTGTTTATTTGTTTATCTTATATTTCCCCACACTAGACTAAGCTTCATTAGAGCAGAGATATTTCCTGATTGAGTCAGTGCTGTGGCCCTGACATCAAGACCAGTACCTAGTATATGGTACCACTCAGGAAATATTATTTGTGTAAATGAGTGGATAAATGCTATTTGGGATTGAAAATGGCACAGGTCAAGTAATAGTGGTATGAAGTAGCTAGAGAATGGTAACTTCCAAATTCATCTGCCCAGAGGAAGAGAGAGAGCTTTTTAAAAAGAAACAGAAAGAGCAACTCAGGATACCAAGTCTAAAGGAAGTGGCAGTATAGGGGAAGTAGATCAAGTACATAAAAAAGGGAAATTTGGAAAATAGTTTAACCCAGATGCTCCAGGCCATGATTATAAAATAAGATCTGTTAGAAATAGTGATGAGATTTGATAGTAACTGGGTATTATTAGGTCAGGAATCCAGGAATGTTTTAATTCAGCTTAGCCCCAAATTCCTCCTCTTTATAAGATTTCTGAATGAGACACGCATACAAAGGAAAATGGTAAATAGAAAACCAAAGTACCACTTTATGATTATGTGAACAGTGCTGGATAAATTCTATAGACCACTGAAATTGAGTTGCCAGGCTGATTGTTTAAGATGCTGATATGGGATGGTCAGATTTACTCAGAGAAACTGAAAGGAGGCTAGAAAATAAATTATGGCTAGAAAATAAACTATGGAAAACCAAGAATTTTGCAGCTAGGAAACTCTCTCTGCCTTACCCAAGCAGTGAGAACAATGTTTTGTTTTGTTTGTTTTGTTTTGACAGGCATCCCACATATCTCTGATGGCTAGTTTGAGATTTAGAGGTGACAGTGTTCCCCTGATGTTGGACTTGGGAAAATTTTTCCAATTGCCAGTAATCCAGTCATGTATTTTTTTGGAATAAATAATGCATTTATAATTCAGAATGACTAACATGAATCTGTGTTACTATATTCTGAAATAGTTTCTTCCTCCCTCTAAATTCAGCTATTATTGCTAGTGGACTGCAGACAGTCATACAATGGAGTCATTATAGCTTATACATGAGGAAGCAAGTGGGATAAGGTCTCCAGGCCTACTTCACTGACACCAGTTCCAGGCTCAGCTTACTATTTGAAGACATGACACCAAAGAGAAAATAAAAGAGGTGAAGGTGGCCACTTATTCCCCTAGGATGCAGGCCCAGCTCAGTTTACCAGTCCCGAAGTATGGACAGAGGAGGTTAAAGAAAGAGAACCACATCCATTTTATGACTTTGTAACACAGTAACACAGGCCAGAATTAAACATGGCCTCATCAATATCCCAGATCTTGAATCAATCTAATTTGCATCTCAATTTTGTGTGGAGAAGCTAGGAAAAAGTGGAGAGAAATTTTCTCTCTCTGGTCCAGGTTAAGACTCACCTTTTACTTCCTGGTGACAGAATTTAAGAGTGTTTAAGAGTCATATTTTTTAAATCCAAATATAAATAGCATGAATGTCCACAAAATTGATTGTCATGAATTAACTGTCTTAAAATAAAATAAACCCTCCAGTTATTTTGAGAAGTCCCCAAAGTTATGCTTCACATGTATCTGCACACCAGTCTGGCAGCTGCAGTCACCATGTTTTATGTCATCCTACTTTGTTATTTCTCTTCTGCTTTGGTTCTCACTTTTCCATGTCAAAGCCACTTTGGACAAGCTTCACCATAATCAGTTTCTCATGAGAACACTAAATCACATCAAATTCACTGTTTCTGGTTGTCCAAAAGCTTCCAGTTTTTAGGGTGCCAGGACATTGCTAGGGCAAAGATCTCTGAGGGCTCCAATTCTGGGCCTCCTTTTGGCATTTGGATGGTGTAATGGCTCAGCTTCTGAACTGAGTCTCTCTGAAGAGTTTTGTCAGCTTCTGTCCTGAATCTCAGCTCTTGCCCAGAATATGATAAATTAGTTCATGAAAATCCTATCAGTATGACATTAGCACAATGAATCACAGAAGCATGAGTAAGGACAGAACCGACTGGGGGGAAATTGATCATGACTTTGTTCCTCAAGGGGAGATTTTAGGGTTTTTGAATTGTGGTGTTGTAGTTAGAGTGCCCTGCAAGAGTATTACTCTACCAGAATGTTCAGGCCTGCAAAGATTTCAGTACGTGACACTTTCAGTAATCCAACCAAGTGGTTTTTAGACCCAGCATTGGGGGAAATGAAGAAATGGATTTAAGAAAAAATGTAGAAGAGAATTCAAGGAACCTTAAGCAGGTTATATGTGGTGAGCCAGGCATGAAGGGAGCCAAGGGGGGCTCAGTTTTCTTCAAGAATGATGAACCCAAGAGCATCCAGTTTTTATCTACCATATTTTTTCAATCTTATGTCTTGTATATCACAGTTTTTCAAATATGCATCCCATCTTTCAATCAAATTACAAATAAACTCTTTTTTGCCTCTTATGTGCTCCCACACTTTCCCTTTTACATGCCTTTGTTAATATTAAAACTTCCACTTATATTCTAAATACTACCAAATTTATATTCCAAATCCTAACATTAAGACCAAACTCATATATTTCTTTTGCTTACAGAAGCAGGATTGTAGAATTATTAAAAGCTCAGATTTGGAAGAATGACTGCCCGAGTTCAACTCTTGACTATGATACTTAAGAGTTGTGAGACCCTTAAGACATTACACAACCCATCTGTGGTTCAGTTTCCTAACCTCTGAAATGGAGATTAAAGGATACTGACCTCACTGTTTTACAGAAAAGATTAAATGAGAATGTTTGTGTAAAGCATCTGAAATAGCACCATTATTATTTACTTCAATATTTACCAAGAAATTATTATGCATCAGGCATTGTGCTGAGGATTGGGAGTCCAGCAGTCACTAAGGTGTGGTCTTTGCTCTTATGGGGTGGAAGAAAGTATATGAAGCTATTCATATCAACAAATAATTTAAATATACATTACAAAATGACAGATATATGCATAAGGTAAAGTGGTAGAAGATTTGGATGAGTTCTGCAAGGGAGAAATGTACATTGTGGGAAGAAGTAATAAAATAGCATATTCAAAAGGAAATATTCTCTGGTGGTTCACCTCCATAAAGTGTTCTTAATTCTTCTTAAAAGCTATTTCCTTCTGAACAGTACAAGTACAATAGGGAACCTTTATATTTTTACCTTCCTATATAATAAAGAGCTAATATGCTAATTAGACCGAACTGCAGAACCACCTTCCAAACGACCTTCCAGACTAAGGGCTTCGAGGGCCAAACCCCTTGCACGAATTTCATGCATTGGGCCTCTAGTGTATTATAATTACTTATCCCTTCTCCCATCAATCAGCAGAGAACAAATATGGAGAGTGTTAAATGCAGCTTTTTGGCAAAGCTGTATAAATGACATGCCTATATCTAGTCTTCCCTTTCCTCTTTTGTTAAATAATAACCAGGTTATTAAAATGGCATCACTTTGACAAAATTTTTTTAGCCCCAAAGTATTTTTTTTATTTTTTCTTAACAAAGGATATGGCGCTGGTTTTACTAATTTTTTTCTTTTGCTTATTCTCTGTGTTAAGGGATTCTGGTGAAAAACATTAAGCTTCCAGTAAAACCTGATTTAAAATGTCATTTAAAGATCTGAAAATCCTGCTTACTGCATTATTAAATCTTTTCCTGCCTAATACTGGGAACTGACAGAAACAATATTCTATTTGTTCAGATTTTGAGAAGAAAGAGGTAGAAATTCAAATACTTAGAGTTTTATATATTCGGAACCTTCATATTGTGAAGGTTCACAATATGAAGGGAGATTCAGTAATAGAAGATAATCTGTACTCAGATGTTATCATTTAATGTTTTATCCATTGTTGATTTATAACGTTGAAACCTTCAGCTTGATATTAAACCAATTTTTTTCCCTGCATTCATTTTCTCTCAGGTTTGATTATGAAGGGGAGCAGAATATAATCACTCCAAAATGTGTCTTTTTGGCATAAGGATTATTTTAGACAGATTATTTTCAAGAAACTGCAGAACAGGGAAAACTCTGAAAGCAGAGTAAAAGTTACATTTTATTAGTGATATTTACATTTATAAGGAAAATTTCCATTTGTAAAGATGTCTCCCTCAGTGCGAGGCTGACAAGTCTCTAGAAACTCTTTTTTTTCCATTTATTTATTAAGGTATTATATGTGTACATATCTTACCATTGCCCCCCCACCCCACTCCCAAACATGCCCTCACCCCCCAGAGTTTTGTGTCCATTGGTTATGCTTATATGTATGCATACAAGTCCTTCAGTTGATCTCTTATCTCCCCCACCTCTCCCTAACATTCCCGCTGTAATTTGACAGTCTGTTTGATGATTTACTGTCTCTGTATCTATCTTTTTGTTCAACAGTATATAATTTTCTTTATTATCCATAAATGAGTGAGATCATGTGGTATTTTTCTTTCATTGACTGGCTTATTTCACTCAGCATAATGTTCTCCAATTCCATCCAGGTTGCTGTGAATGATAAGAATTCCTTCTTTTTTATGGCAGCATAGTATTCCATTGTGTATATGTACCATAGTTTTCTGATCCAGTTATCTGCTGACTGACACCTAGGCTGTTTCCAAATATTAGCTATTGTAAATTGTGCTGCTATGAACATAGGGGTGCATATATCCTTTCTTATTGGTGTTTCCAGTATCTTAGGATATATTCCTAGGAGTGGAATTACTGGGTCAAATGGGAGTTCCATTTTCAGTTTTTTGAGGAAACTACATACTGTTCTCCACAGTGGCTGCACCAGTCTGCATTCCCACCAGCAGTGCACGAGGGTTCCTTTTTCTCTGCATCCTCACCAAGACTTGTCGTTTGTTGATTTGTTGATGATAGCCATTCTGACAGGTGTGAGATGGTACCGCATTGTTGTTTTGATTTGCATCTCTTAGATAATTAGTGACTTTGAGCATGTTTTCATGTGTCTCTTGGCCTTCCTTCTGTCTTCTTTTGAAAAGTGTCTATTTAGGTCCGTTGCCCATTTTTTTATTGGATCATTTATCTTCCTTTTATTAAGTTGTATAAGCTGCCTGTAGATGTTGGAGATTAAAAGTTTATCAGTGATAACATTTGTAAATATGTTCTCCCACACAGTGGGATTTCTTGTTGTTTTGTTGATAGTTTCTTTTGCTATAAAAAAGCTTTTTATTTTGATGTAGTCCCATTTGTTTATTTTCTCTTTAGCTTCCATTGCCTTAGGGGCAGTATCAGTGAAGAAGTTCTTTCGGCATATGTCTGAGATTTTGCTGCCTGTGGATTCCTCTAGTATTTTTATGGTTTCCTGTCTTATGTTTAAGTCCTTGATCCATTTTGAGTTTATTTTTGTGTATGGTGTAAGTTGGTGATCTAGTTTCATTTTTTTGCATGTATCTGTCCAATTTTTCCAGCACCATTTATTGAAGAGACTGTCTTGACTCCATTGTATGTTCATGCCTTCTTTATCAAATATTAATTGAGCATAGTGGTGTGGGTTGATATCTGAATTCTCTATTCTATTCCATTGATCTATATGTCTGTTCCTGTGCCAGTACCAGGCTGTTTTGAGAATAGTGGCTTTGTAATACAGCTTGAAATCTGGTATTGAGATCCCACCTACTTTATTCTTCTTTCTCAGGATTGCTGTGTCTATTTGGGGTCTTTTTTTAATCCAGATGAATTTTTGGAGAGTTCGTTCTAGGTCTGTGAAATATGCCGTTGGTATTTTAATGGGGAGTGCATTGAATCTATAGATTGCTTTGGGCAGTATGGACATTTTAATGATGTTGATTCTACCAATCCATGAACATGGTATGTTCTTCCATCTGTTTACGTCTTCCTTTATCTCTTTTATCAGTGTCCTGTAGTTTTCCGTGTATAGGTCTTTTTCCTCCTTAGTTAAGTTTATTCCTAGGTATCTTAATTTTTTTGGTGCAATGGTAAATGGGATTGCTTTTTTAGTATCTCTTTCTGTAAGTTCACTATTGGTGTATAGAAAGGCCATAGATTTCTTGACATTAATTTTGTATCCTGTATCATTGCCTAATTCATTTATTAAGTCTATTAGTTTTTTGATGGAGTATGTCGGGTTTTTTATGTACAATATCATGTCATCTGCAATTAAGGACAGTTTTACTTCTTCTTTTCCAATTTGGATGCCTTTTATTTCTTCTTCTTGTCTGATTGCAATGGCTAATACTTCCAGTACTATGTTAAACAGGAGTGATGAGAGTGGGCATCCTTGTCTTGTTCCTGTTCTTAGGGGAAATGGTTTTAGTTTATGCCCATAAAGTATGATGTTTGCTGTGGGTATATCGCATATAGCTTTCATTAGGTTGAGGAATGATCCTTCTATTCCGACCACGTTGAGAGTTCTTATCAAGAAAGGGTATTGGATTTTTTCAAATACTTTTTCTGCATCAATTGATATTACTATGTGATTTTTATCTCTCAGTTTGTTTATGTGATGTATCACGTTTACTGATTTGCGGATATTGTACCATCCTTGCATACATGGGATAAATCCTACTTGGTCATGATGTATGATCTTTCTGATGTATTGCTGGAGCCTATTTGCTAGAATTCTGTTGAGTATTTTGGCATCTATGTTCATGAGGGATATTGGCCTGTAATTCTCTTTCATTGTGTTGTCTTTATCTGGTTTTGGTATTAGGGTGATGCTGGCTTCAAAGAAGGAGCTTGGAAGTGTTCCTTCCTCTTGAATTTTTTGGAATAGTCTGAGGAGGATAGGTTTTATTTCTTCCTTGAATGTTTGGTAAAACTCTCCTGTGAAGCCATCTGGCCCCGGGCTTTTCTTTGCCAGAAGTTTTTTGATGACTTCTTCAATTTCTTCCATAGTTACTGGCCTATTGAACTGTTTAGATTCTCCCTGATTGACCTTTGGAAGGTTATATTTTTCTAGGAATATGTCCATTTCCTCCAGGTTGTCCTTTTAGTTGGAATAGAGTTGTTTGTAGTATTTTGAAACAGTCCTTTGTATTTCTGTGGGGTCTGTTGTTATTTCACTTCTTTCATTTCTGATTTTGTTTATTTGGGTCCTCTTTCTTTGCTTCTTGGTGAGCCTGGCTAGAGGTTCATCAATCTTGTTTATCCTTTCAAAGGACCAGCTCTTGGTTTTGTTGATCTTTTGTATTGTTTCTTTGGTCTCTATGTCATTTATCTCCGCTCTGATCTTTATTATTTCCTCCTTTCTGTTTACACTGGGCTTTTCTTGTTGCTCTCTTTCTAACTCTTTGAGTTGTAAAGTTAGGTAATTTATTACCATTGTTTCTTGTTTTTTGCAGTAGGCTAGTAGAGCTATGAACTTCCCTCTCAAGACTGCTTTAGCTGTGCCTCATAGATTTTGGATTGTTGTGTTTCCATTATCATTTTTTGCCATGATGTTTTTTATTTCTTATGTGATCTCTCTGGTAACCCAGTCATTGTTTAATAGCATGCTGTTTAGTCTCCATGTGTTTGATTTCTTTGGATTGTTTTTATTGTAGTTGATTTCCAGTTTCATGCTACTGTGATCTGAAAAGATGCTTGTTATGATTTCTATCTTCTTGAATTTGGAGAGATATTGCCTATGTCCCAACATATGGTCAATCTTTGAAAATTACCCATGTGCACTTGAGAAGAATTTATATTCTGTGGCTTTGGGGTGAAATATTCTGAAGATGTCAATTAATTCCATCTGGTCTAGTGAGTCATTTAGGATTGATGTTTCTTTGCTGATTTTTTGTTAAGAGGATTTGTCCAGTGGTGATAGTGGGGTATTAAAGTCTCCTACTATGATTGTATTGCTGTTAATCTCTCTCTTGATATCCTCCAGGAGTTTTTTTATGTATTTGGGTGCTCCTGTATTGGGTGCATATATGTTTACCAGAGTTATTTCTTCTTGTTGGATTGCTCCCTTTAGTATTATGAAGTGGTCTTCCTTATCTCTTGTAATGTCCTTCACTTTGAGATATAATTTGTCAGATATAAGTATTGCTACCCCAGCTTTTTTTTCATTTCCATTCACTTGGAAAAACTTTTTCCATCCCTTCACCCTCAGTCTGTGTGCATCTTTTTTTCTGAGGTGGGTTTCTTGTAAACAGCAGATATATGGGTCTTGTTTTCTTATTCACTCTGTTACCCTATGTCTTTTGATTGGGGCATTTAATCCATTTACATTTAAAGTTATTATTGACTGAATCATGCACGTGTAGGGTCCCCTACACGCTTTCGCTTTTCGCGGTGGAGCTGGGTGCCTGTCTGCTGGTGCACCAGGCCATTCAGAAGCCTCAGGCTCGGCAGAGCCTTCTGAAAGGCCTGGTGCCGGAGCAGACAGGCACCCAGCTCCCCCACTTTTGATGGTCTGTGGCTGCTGAGGGGGGCTACCCTGCTGTTGAGAGGCGCAGGGGGCGGGACTCCTGCCCCCTGCACCTCTCAATGGCCGCTGAGGGGGGCTGCTGTGGACACCTGGCTACCCTGCCGTTGGGAGGCGCAGCCGGGTGTCCGCAGCTGGCCCCCTCAGTGGCCGCGGATCTGGCCATTGAGAGGCACAGGGGGTGGGAGTCCCGCCCCCTGTGCCTCTCAACAGCAGGGTAGCCCCCCTCAGTGGCAGTGGATCTGTGACTCTCAATGGCCGGATAGGCCACCCCGATTCCTGCCCCCCAGCCTCCTGCAGCCCAATCGTGGGTGTAGCGGAGTGATGATAATTTACGTTACTCTATTTTTAGATAGGATAGGTACTTGTTTGTCGCCATTTTCATTCTATACCCATGTTACTTCTTCGCTTCCTATTTCTTTTCTTTTCTTTCTTTCGTTCTTTTTTTTTTTTTACAGCACACCGTTTAGCATTTCTTGCATTGCTGGTTTGTTGGTGATAAATTCCCGTAGTCCTTTTTTGTCTGTGAAGCTCCTGATTTCACCTTCAGTTTTGATTGATAGCCTTGCTGGGTATAGTATTCTTGGATTGAGGCCCTTCCTCTCCATGACTTTGTATATTTCATTCCATTCCCTTCTGGACTTGTGAGTTTCTGTTGAGAAATCAGTTGCTAGTCTGATGGGGGTTCCTTTGTAGGTAACTTTCTGTCTCTCTTATCCCCTTTTAAGATTCTTACTTTGTCATTGGTGTTTGCCAATTTAATTATAATGTGCCTTGGCGTCGGTCTTTTGGGGTTCTTTTTGCTTGGGACTCTGTGAGCTTCTTGGATTTGTGTGGGGTTTTTCTTCCCTGTATCAGGAAAGTTTTCTGTCATTATTTCTTCAAACAGGTTTTCTATTCCTTTCTCAGTTTCCTTTCCTTCTGTAACCCCTATTATTCGGATGTTGTTTTGTTTCATGTTGTCCCAAAATTCCCTTAGGCTCTCCTCCTGTTTTCTAATTTTTTTTTTCTAGAAGCTGCTCTACTTGGGTATTTTTTTCCATCTTGTCTTCTAGCTCACTGATGCAGTCTTCTGCTTCTTCTAGTCTACTCTTGATGCTTTCTATTGAGTTCTTTACAGTAGCGATGTCATTTTTCATTTCTTCTTGGTTCTTCTTCATTTACTCTTGGTTCTTACTCATATTGTCGAATTTGTCTTCCATTCTTTTCAGCCACCTTATGACCATTTCTCTGAATTCTTTCTCTGATAGGTTTCTGGCCTCTAATTCGTTTACTTCCTTTTCTGGTGATGCCTGCTTTTCTTTCCTATGCGGGCTGTTTCTTTGTCTCTCATGGTCTCTCTTCTCCTGATGTCTGGTTATGTAGTTCTCTCTCTCCTTTCTGTGGTGGAATGAAGAGCTCCTTTGAATCCAAGTGTTCGCGCCACCTGGGACCGGTGCTCTGGGGCTCACAGCTGTTAAGTGGTCGCTGCAGTTGTTGATTTTCAGGCCTCCGAAAAGATCCACTCTCCCTTTCAAGATGGCGAGATTTCCCCTTCCGAGCCCGTAGCTCCAGGAAGGGACCTGGCCCCCGTGGAGGCTGCCTTGTCAGGGGAACCCCATCCAGCAGTCCCCTACCCTCTTCTGGGGTTCAGCTGTCCCTTAGCTTGCCACCAAACACTGCCCGTGAGCCCCTCAGCTGTTCTTTCTTTCTGCTCCAGGATAAGACTGGGAACACGTCTGTCTATTCTGCTGCCATTTCTCTGATGATCTCTAGAAACTCTTATCAGTGCAGAAGGCAGGGACTTAAATCCCCATAACCACACCCTTGTTTATAACTGAGCTTTGCTAGTAACCTTCTGTAACTAACTCTCCCACCTCCAACATGTTTTTTAGTCTTTATTTGGATATGGTATTTAAGGTGGTGACATGGGCTATTTTAGAGAGTTACTTCTTTCTCCTATTTCTCCCATGTATGTAGGAGATATCCATGTGATTAAACTTCTGTTTTTCACCTGTTAATCTTTTATTATATGTGGTGTCTTAGCCAAGAACCTTTGAAGAGTAGAGGGAAATTATTTTTCTTTCTCCATAATTATTAAAACATATTAAAAAAAAACAGTTCCTAGAAAATTAATGTCATGCTACTTTGTTGGTGCAACTTTTCCCAAGTTTAAATTACTTCCTTAAAAGAAATTATGTTTATCATTAATGTATAAGATGGCATTATTTATAATTTTCCCCTTAAGCATGTGTGTCCACTAAGGAAACACACCAAATCCTGTTTTTGTTTTATCTTTCTCTCTGTTAGATTGCATGCAGTACTTCACAGCATTGGTTCCCTACTCCCAAGGTTGTAGCCAGGGTGAATTGCGAGTCAGTTGGGCCAGTTGTCGGCAAACCACAGCTCGCGAGCCACATATGGCTCTTTGGCCCCTTGAGTGTGGCTCAGTGTTAGAACCACTTCTTCAAAATAGACTCGCCCAGGCCAAAAACCGACTTCTGCACATGGGCCACAAAGTTTCAATTGCACTGTATGTGCGCACCCACATGTGGTATTTTGTAGAAGAGCCACACTCAAGGGGCCAAAGAGCCACATGTGGCTTGCGAGCTGTGGTTTGCCGACCACTGAGTTAGGCCACTTGGACCCGTAAGCTGATGGTCCTGGAGAGCATGAAGAGATTTCCTCTGGACTGACCAGATTTTGCAAAACTAAAAAAAAAAAAAAAAGTGTGACTGGATGAGGGCAGAATTTTGTGTCATATTGAGGGTCCTGATGTATGATTAATGTATGATTTTGATTTGATATGTAGCCCCAGCCCTCTATTCAGTTTCTTCACAGCATGCACCCTAAATATTAGCTACCCCCCACCAGGCAACCAGGAACAATGACCATGCCTTGACTGCGGGTCACAAGGTATGGGTTTCTGTTAAGGTAAATGTAATATCATGGCCTAAATTGTATTTCAGCTTCTGAGCCCTAAAGCAGAACAACACTCTGGCCACATCCTCAAAAAACTGTTATAGGTAGAAGTGGTGTATCCCTTTCCTCACTGAGTACTGGGAGTGGAGTCCTTATGCTATCTCAAGAAAAAGAAGTTTCTGAGACTGTCATGGGAGGATGAATGATTTTTATTTATGTGAAATTGCATTCCTGGGTTTCCAAAGTCCCATTCCAGTCAGAAGTGTAGCTGGGGTTTCTATAAAGCTAAAAGTAAAGCCAGGGTCCATGTTACAACTGTGTCCAGTTCAGGCTAGTTGGTGCAGTCCTTTGTATGTGGGGGTCCACATGGCCAATGCAGGAAGTAGGAGTAAGAGAGTCCCACAAGCCAGGAGTCAAGGGCAATAGCCAAGAGAGCTAACCCCTTTGTTTAGGGAATTAAATATTTCAAATCTTCCTGTGCTTACAGGAGCCACACCCATTCTGGCCAATGACCTGGGTTTCCAGGTGTGACTGACAGCAAGTACCTACCCTATGTCACCCCAACTTTACTGGTCATGCATCTATTCTGTCCAGTCCCTTTGGTTACTAGACAAGTGGCTGGCTCCTTGGGGAGTGTAAGGCTGCAATCCTAGCAGAGCTGCCCAAATGACATGCCTATCATATTTGGCCTTCCCTTTGCTCCTTTCCTGTTATTAATAACTAGGTTAATTACAATGGTATCAAAACCAGACTGAAGGATACTGAAACTGCTTCAAGACTTGAAACAATGATTTACTATCCTTACCCCACTCTTGACCAATCAGCAAGACCCATGACCCCAAGCCCCTTACTCATGATGACTCATGATTTTTGCTCTATAAAACTCCTTGTCTATAAACCACTGAGGCATTCTAGTTTTTCCAGCACAAACTTTATATTCTTCGTTGTGTAGAACAATACAATAAATGCCACTTTATTTCATTGCATCCTTAATATAACATAATTATTTTACTAGAAAAGAAATAAACAATTATATGTGAGTATAATTGACTATCTGCAGTGCCTGGTGGACAAGTTAGCCCCTTTGTTTCTGTATTTCCCCATATCTAGTGGGATTTGTGTTTTAAGTATAATAACACCTTGAAATGAGATTATGAAAGGCAGTCACTATTTACATGAGGCATCCTCAAACTAAGGCCCGCGGGCTACATGTGGGTTGTTTTTTTTTTACTTCAAAATAAGATATGTGCAGTGTGCATAGGAATTTGTTCATAGTTTTTTTTTAAACTATAGTCCGGTCCTCCAACCGTCTGAGGGACAGTGAACTGGCCTCCTGTTTAAAAAGTTTGAGGCCCCTGATTTACATGATATAGTTCTAATCTGTCTTAAAAAGTGGTACATGGTTATGAACCTGGACTCTGGATGCAGACCGAAGACAGAGTTCAAATCTTAGTGCCACAATCTACTAGCTATGTAAGCTTGGGTGAGTCATTTAAACTCTCTGTTTATCAGTAATATTTTAATCTGTAAAATGAAATAGATAATAATTGCAGTTAATTCAGTGTTTTGAGCAATAAATATATATGTATAAGTGTTACAGGATTTACCAGGAGATTGAAAAATATGCAAAGTACCAGGAGACACAGGAAAAACCCATTTATTTTCAGATGTTTCACATGTACTAGTACAGTGACTCGGGGGTCAGTTCTCTAAATCCTGAGTGAGTCAATATGGAGGAAGCTCTCCCTTTATATCCTTTGGTTTCTTTGTCCCCCAAATATGGATGGGGCTTCCAGACCTTTCATGAGCTTTGCAAAAATCCCCGTGTGTTGGGATGGGGGCCGTGACACCACACATAAAGGCTTGGCCTGGCGCCAGCGCTGATAACCCCCTCTGGGGGTTGTGTATTTTTCATGATTTATGGCCTCTGTAAAATGTGAGTATTTAGTAAACCGGTCTTGCAAGACCAGATTGTGGATAAAGGGACAGTGACTTAATTATTGGTTATCAAGAATGTACATTAGGTTACTGGTACAGATTCAGATTGCTAGGCCCCCCCAAAAATGTCTTATTTTCCCCATCTTAAGTAACTGGACAGTGCCCAGAATGTAGTGAGTATTAGCTGTAATTCAATGTTTTTTGGAAAGTCTTAAGCTGACCCTGGAGTGGGCAATAAAGATAAACATGGTAAGGAGCCCAGTTTCCCATGAGCAATCTGGGAATAAGGTCCCCTGGCTTTGACCTTATTGGGGTGCAATCCAGGGAAGAAGGAGGTAGGTAAAGAAGAGTAGATAGGGAAAATGAAGGAGGAAAGAAAACTTCTTATGCCCACTGAAGATGTTCTTAATTTGAGCATAAGGTCACTAGATGGGAAATAAAACTTTTCATATTCTTTGGACAATGAGTATAGTTATAATCTACTAATAATAAGAATGTTCTCTCATAGTAATAGATCACAACTGAATATGCTTCCTCTTGTGGTGGGACCTAAAAAGAATGGTGACACAAAAGATCTGTATTTTACTTCTAACAACAAGACACATGCTGGTAGAAATAGTTTGAAACTGGAAAATTGAAATATTTAGGATATTTTGATAAGTAATAGAAACCATGAGAAAGGATTTTGAAATTGAGATTATATCACAAAATCTGGACTTTGCTTTTGTCTTATCCCTGGTTACATATCTTGTCTCAGTATTGTAGGAAACTCCCTGTGGAAATGTATAAAAATGTCTGTTTTTTGCTAAGCTACTTGATATGAAGGCACAAAAAAGTCATTCTTCACTCAGTTGGCTCCATCATGAGTTTAGGGCAGCTCTATCACTCAGTATACACCTATGTGGAGGGTTTATTTAAGTTATGTGAATTACTCTCTTTTAGCCAAGTGGAATGCTTTAGTGATTTATTAGTGAAGTGTGAGAGTTGTCTTGTTGAAAGATAGCAGGTTTTTAATAGAATGAAACCAGAGAGAACAGTCAGGAGAACAGATTAATTGAGGAGTCTCCAGACTCCTTGATATGTTGCTCATTAATGCATGCTTGTATCTTTTATTTCCCACATGATCAAGAGCTTTGGAATGCAGTATACAATAATCAAATACAAAATAAATGAGTTTAAAATTGTGTTCATCTTTGTAAATGTCAAAATAGTACATTGAACATTTTGATTAATTAAAAATCTATATCTTCTAAATTAATATTAAAAGCTGTTTATAAATCAAAAGAGACAGTTCCTGAGAGCCACAGAAGTATGTATGGCACATGGAGAAGAAGAGGAAAAAAATTGCTTGTTAATCATAGAATGTTAGAACCAGAAGGAACACTGCAGACTCTACAGTCTAGCCTTATCTAATCTAATAATAGACAAATACGCAAATTGCCATACCTCTGACACACCCACAAGCCACGCCCACAAGCCACGTCCACAAGCCATGCCCACCATCCAATCAGAGCGAGTATGCAAATTAACCCAAACCAAGATGGCTACAGCCACAGAGAGCAAGGTTTCCTAGGTAACAGAGGAAGCCAAGCTTTCCGCCTGCCCTGGCCAGGCCTAAGCCTCCACTCAAGCTACAAAGTTTCAATTATAGAAGGTAAACAAATTGAAACAAATGGCATCAGAATGGAGCTTGAGAGAGCAGGCCAGGGTTGCCAGCAGCAACAGGGGAAGCAAAGCTTTCTGCACACCCTGGCCGGGCTCACCCGCTTAAGGCAACAAAGTTTCAATTATAACCCCAACACAAATGGCTGCCTGCGGAGGGAGCCCCAGGCTTGGCTCCCTTCCAGGCTACAAAGTTTCAATTGTAGAAGGAAAATAAATTCCAGATACCAGGGCCTCTGCTTGGGTTGCCAGGGGGCATGGCTGGCCTGCAAACCACCACAGGCCCCTCGCTCAGGCCACCACACACCCCAAGGGAACCCCCACCTGATCTGGGATGTCCTTCAGGGCAAACCAGCTGGCCCCCACCCCTGTACCAGGCCTCTATCCTATCTAATAAAAGAGTAATATGCAGATTAATCATCACTGCAACACACAATATAGCTGCCGCTTTGTGGTCAAAGATCCTGCCCCCATGTGGATACAAGATGGCCACCACAACATGGCCAGCAGGAGAGGGCAGTTGGGAGGCACCCGGCCTGCAAGGGAGGGCAGTTGAGAGGGACCAGGCCTGCAAGGGAGGGCAGTTGGAGGTGATCAACCCTGCAGGAGAGGGAAGTTAGGGGTGACCAGGCCGGCAGAGGAGGGAAGTTGGGGGCAAACAGGCTGGCAGCAGAGTGGTTAGGGGGTGATCAGGCTGGCAGGCAGAAGCGGTTAGAGGCAATCAGGAAGGCAGGGAGGCAAGCAGTTGGGAGCCAGCAGTCCTGGATTGTGAGAGGGATCCCAGATTGGAGAGGGTACAGGCTGGGCTGAGGGACAACCACCCTCCATGCACGAATTTCGTGCACCGGGCCTCTAGTCAATTTATAGATGAAGAAACTGAGGCTCAGACACTCCCTGAGAGCATCTTATTCACATTTTACATAGCTAATTATTCTTATAGTTTTCAGTTGATATATTCTTTCCAATTCACACAGCAGTAAGACCACTAGTTGGGTACGTCTGTTGAAAGCTGTAAGAAGCTAACCTTTCCTGGTACTCTAGTAGAGTCACCTTCAGGTAAAATTGTCTCAAGATATCTCATGAATGATATTAAGATAAAGATGGATTTTATGTGTTTCTTTTTCAAATTTCTTAGTGTTAGAGTTTCACACTTGGAGGCTAGCTTTGCTTGGGGCATTTTAAATCTTCCAACAGTCATGATAGTGAACATGGGAGTTCATAGTGACTCAGCTTCTGGTCAGAGTCAATAGGGTGGGGAAGATGGCAAAGTTTGGCAACTGTGGAAGCAAATGCTGCTGCTTGAAAAGAGACTTTAGTCACTGAAGAAACCTCAAGATTTTCCCCACAAAGGAGTTTCTTCAGAGACTATTATATTCTTTACCACATCTCACCTTATAAGTAGGATGCCTCAAGATTCATCTGGGAATATTTAAAACATATCCATAAGTATCAGACACACAGTGAATGCTCAGTAAATGTTAGCTGTTAGCTGTCCATGATTCTGCCATGGTGATATAATACGCACCGGAGGCTTCGGAAAGGCCTGGTGCACCAGCTGACAGGCACCCAGCTCCCCCGTGATCGAAAGCGAAAGCATGTAGGGGACCCTACACGTGCATGATTTAATCATGCACTGGGCCTCTAGTATATATATAAAAGGCTAATATGCTAAGTGTCTGACTGTTCAACTGGTTGCTATGAAGCACACTGACCACCAGGGGGTAGACACTATACGCAGAAGCTACTGTGATGTGCACTGGCCATTTAAAGAGAAACAGCACCATGTACCTGGCACCCGCAAAGCAACATTCAGCTCCCCCCAAGTGGGATACAGGCCCTGCCACCACCCTGGAGCAACAATCCACCAAATCGCAGCCAACACTGCTGAGATCCCCATGGCAAAAAATGCGGCCCACAGCCCAGCCCAGCCCAGAAATGGTCGCTGTGAACACTGGGTAATGAAGTCACATAGCAATGCCCGGCTTCCTTTCCCTAGTGACTAGCCTCCTTAGAGTTTCTTCATCCCAGGAACACGACTTGCTTTATAGCCAGAAGGAAAGATTTTACACTTTAACCAAATGTCTATGAAGCATTTTCCTATGCCTCATCTCTTTTGATCCTCACAGAAATCCTGGAGTAGGTAGATAGGAGACTCAGTGGAATCCTATTTTCTTTTCATTAGCCAGAAAATGGAGATTTGGAAAGCTTAGAAACTTGACCCGACTAAAAAGAAGTGAGAAATGGTGGACCTTGAAAATGACTTCAGGTTTTCTCACTGTGCAGAATACTAGGTGTACTGGTTAATAATGTGGATTTTTATCAATAGATGGAGTTACACATATGTTGATATATATGTGATTTTATATGTATGCTATTTTGTTATATTGACAGCAAGCTTCAAAACTTCATATGCCAAATTTGCTGAAGGTGTTAACATCATAGATATTTTTACGCTTAAAAATGTCGAATTTTGTGCCAAAAAAGAGCATTTGTGAGAAGTTTCAATTCATTACTTTATTTTGAAGAAAAAGTTATCATATACTTCAGGAAGCTTATGGTGAACATGCTCCATCTCAACATACTTGTGAACGCTGGTTTAAACACTTTAAAAGTGGTGATTTCGATGTGAAAGACAAAGAACGTCCAGGTCAACCGAAAAAGTTTGAAGACCAACAATTACAAGCATTATTGGATGAAGATGCGTGTCAAATTCAAAAACAACTTGCAGAAAGATTAAACATTGATCAGCAAACAATTTCTGATCATTTACAAGAAATGGGAAAGATTTTAAAGGAAGGAAAATGGGTGCCACATCAACTGAACAAAAGCCAAATGGAAAACCGAAAAGTCATCAGTAAAATGTTGCTTCAAGGGCACGAAAGAAAGTCTTTTTTACTTCAAATTGTGACTGGCGATGAAAAGTGGATTTATTTTGAGAAACCCAAATGTGCAAAATCATGGGTTGATCCAGGTCAACCATCAACACCGACTGCAAGGCCAAATCACCAAGGAAAGAAGACAATGCTCTGCGTTTGTTGGGATCAGGAAGGTGTGGTGTATTATGAGCTTCTAAAACCAGGTGAAACCACTAATACTGATCGCTACTGACAACAAATAATCCATTTGAACCATGCTTTGACCATGAAACAATCAGAATGTGCCAGAAGACATGGCAAAGTAATTTTGCTTCATGATGATGCACCATCACACACTTCAAAAACAGTTAAAGACATTTTAAAAGATCTTGCCTGGGAAGTATTAACCTACCCGCTGTATTCATCAGACCTTGTTCCTTCAGATTACCACCTGTTCCGATTAATGGCACACACACTTTCTGGGCAGCACTTCAAAATGTATGAAGAAGTGGAAAATTGGGTCTCTGAATGGTTTGCCTCAAAACAAGAAAAGTTCTATTGGAATGGTATCCACAAATTACCTGAAAGATGGGGGAAATGTGTAGCTAGCGATGGACATTACTTTGAATAAAGCACTTTTGATGTTTCTCTTGAAATTATCTTGTTTTCTTTGATTACAAAATCCCCCATTATTAACCGGTACACCTATATAGCCAAACACTGCTACAGTTAAATATTTTACCCTTTATTCTCCCTGTGTGATCTACAATAATAATCTGGTTCATGTTGATATTTATTGCTGTGTTGCTGACATTTACCTGAAAGAGAAGTTGGGGTGCTTCACTGGGCTGGAAAAAGTTTAGCTACATCAGAAAGCAGGTCTAATTAAGCGAGTTTATTCTATATCTGTAAAAGGTTAAGTTGACTCACACATGTGCAATACATATAAAGCTCTCGCTGGCGCCAATCACACGCGTGTGTTTCAATCTGTCATTGTCCATCGTGAATTTGGTTGACATTTCTATTATAGAGAAAGGGCGAATAGCGATATTAAAATATTTCTTCTAATAATTTCCTTTCAATATGCATGAATCCATGCACTGGGCCACTAGTAGTATTATAAAATTAAAACACACATGCGATTTGTGTCAGTGACAGCTTTATATGTATCACACATGCACAAGTCAACATTTACTTTTAAATTGCCAGTGCACATTATATGTACTGGCTGGACAGTGGGTCAGATGGTTGGGTGGATGTATGACCAGTCACTTAGCCTTTTATATATATAGATGAAGATTTACCTGGTATTAATAGTAGCTGCTTATTTTTTAGTAACCATTCTATTCCAGATATTTGGAGTGCTTTTTTTCATTTAAATCTTGTTGCTGAGAGAGACTTGAAGCTTATAAAAGTTTCTTTTCCAATTTCACACAGCTTGTAAATGAAGTCAGAAGTGAAACCAAACTCTGTCTGACTCTAAAGCCCCTTGTCTCAAGGACTATGCCTGCTACATATACATACAGACTGCCCCATCCTGCCTCAGCAGAATGAATGATTTTCTCCTCTGTGTGTGTGCAACCTGTTAGTCATTACATTTTTATGCCTCTTCTTTGTTTGGGTTATTTACATATCTGTCTCCTCTGCTAATCTCTGAGTTCCTTGGAAGCAAAGAAGGCATTGTATTCATCATGAAGCCCCAGGACCTGAAACTTTGCCTGGCTCAGACTTGCTCAGTAAACATTTGATACCCTGAGGGTTATAAATGATCCTATATAATAAAAGGTTAATATGCAAATCTTCTGAACGGCGGAATGACTGTTCACTATGATGCACACTGACCACCAGGGGGCAGACCCTCATCACAGGAGCTGCCCCCTGGTGGTCAGTGCATGGCTCAGCCAGTAGCCAGACTCATGGCTGGCGAGCGCAATGGCGGTGGTGGGAGCCTCTCCCGCCTCCGCGGCAGTGTTAATAATGTCCAACTGATGGCTTAGGCCTGCTCCCAGACTGTGGGATGGTGCAGTCCAGGCTGAGGGACCGCCCGCACCCCCCCCCACAAGTGCACAAATCTCGTGCACTGGGCCTCTAGTTTAGTATATACTAATATCTCTGCTCAAAGGTATTTATCCCTTCTGGGAGACCTAACATACTCGTGAAAAAAAATTTTTAAAGAGAAATTTGTGCTCTGTCACTAAGTGGATGCAAAGCTCTGTAGAGGATATCAGTGTGTTTGTGCATTTGTGCTCATTCTCCTGCCTTGGCATAAGATAGGTCAAGAGCTCACTGAAATAGCTTGAAGTTCAAGAGATGGGTAAGTGAGTATGGCCAATTATGAAAGTCATGGGTGTTGTTTCTCCTAAATACAAGTGTGGATACAGCTCACGTGGCTGCTTTGGGCTCTGCACTGAAGAAGACCATCACCTTTGAGCTCCTAACAAGTCATCTTGCATGAATCTTTTAAAGAAAGCATGTCAAACTTGCTGCCTGCGGTCTTAATGCAGCCCACAATGAATATTTTTGCGGCCCAGCCAGTATAATGGTACATAAGAAACATTTTAATAAAATTTTTGTCACTTAACTTTTACAATATCCTGTTATACATAATCCTATCTAATAATAGACAAATATGCAAATTTACCATATCTCCAACACACCCACAAGCCACGCCCACCATCCAATCAGAGCAAGTATGCAAATTAACCCAAACCAAGATGGCTACAGCCACAGAGAGCAAGGTTTCCTAGGTAACAGAGGAAGCCAAGGTTTCCACCTGCCCTTGCCAGGCCTAAGCCTCCACTCAAGCTACAAAGTTTCAATTACAGAAGGTAAACAAATTCAAACAAATGGCATCAGAATGGAGCTTGAGAGAGCAGGCCAGGGTTGCCGCTGGCAACAGGGGAAACAAAGCTTTCTGCACACCCTGGCCAGGACCACCTGCTTAAGGCAACAAAGTTTCAATTATAACCCCAACACAAATGGCTGCCGGCCTCGGAGGGAGCCCCAGACTTGGCTCTGCTCCAGGCTACAAAGTTTCAATTGTAGAAGGAAAATAAATTCCAGATACCAGGGCCTCTGCTTGGGTTGCCAGGGGGCGTGGCCGGCCTGCAAACCACCACAGGCCCCTCACTCAGGCCGCCCCACACCCCAAGGGAACCCCCACCTGATCCGGGACGCCCTTCAGGGCAAACCAGCTGGCCCCCACCCCTGTACCAGGCCTCTATCCTATCTAATAAAAGAGTAATATGCAGATTGATCATCACTGCAACACACAATATAGCTGCCCCCATGTGGTCAAAGATCCTGCCCCCATGTGGATACAAGATGGCCACCACAACATGGCCAGCAGGAGAGGGCAGTTGGGAGGCACCCGGCCTGCAAGGGAGGGCAGTTGAGAGGGACCAGGCCTGCAAGGGAGGGCAGTTGGAGGTGATCAAACCTGCAGGAGAGGGAAGTTAGGGGTGACCAGGCTGGCAGAGGAGGGAAGTTGGGGGCAAACAGGCTGGCAGCAGAGTGGTTAGGGGGTGATCAGGCTGGCAGGCAGAAGTGGTTAGGGGCAATCAGGAAGGCAGGCAGGCAAGCAGTTGGATGCCAGCAGTCCTGGATTGTGAGAGGGATGTCCCAGATTGGAGAGGGTACAGGCTGGGGTGAAGGACAACCCCCCTCCATGCACGAATTTTATGCACCGGGCCTCTAGTTATTAATAATGAGCTACATTTGCTAATGACTGATTATTATAATTGTGTTGCATTCATTTTCCTTATGCACCTTATGCGCAGGCACACCATTTCTCTCCAGTAATACTAGCAGCGAATAGTTTAGCAGCCAATTGCCACATCATTAGTCTTGTACTGACTTGTTTTGGTGTGGACAACAGGAAACAGTTCACTTTTGGAGAACAAGAAAAATAGGTTATTTGTGTTATACTTATTAATTTGTGCAGTTATTCAATATCTGGTAAGTTAATGTTCAAGAAAAAATATTAATTTTTATTAAACTGTTCTATTATTTTATGTTAATGATGACTCATTTATTTCAACCCTTTGTATTCAGGATATTGCTATCAAAATAAACCTACATTTCTATGAAAATTGAAGCTTTTATTTTTTTGTGGCCCCCATAAACTTAAACTTTGTTTATTTGGCCCATGTTAGCTTTTGAGTTTGACATGCTTGCTTTAAAGGAACCCATACAAGCTGGCCTGGTGAGAGGTACCAAGTGTGATAAATAGCAACAGGGACTCTGGACTCAGCCTGCCGCAGGTTGAGTCCTAGCTCTGCTAAGTATGTTTCAGTTTTGTGTCCTTGTAATTTTCCATGTTTCCTTACCAGTAAAGTGGAGATAATACTGTCATGGCAGAAATCAGGCTGGTGGGAAGCGACAAACCATACATACTTGGAGATTCAGAAAATAACTCTTTTATTCACACCGGTGCTGTCTCAGTGGAGTCCCCTCCAGAGGCTGAGCTCCAAACAAAGCGGGGTTTAGCATTTTATATTTTCCCAGGCCCTTTGTCTCCCATATATGTCATATACATACATTCTAGACATTCTTTCTATGTTATATGTTAAGCTTCTGGGTATCTGTTGCAATTTGGGGAGGACGGCCATAATCTGAGACAGCAGAAGTTTGACTGGCAGTGGACCCTACTAGAGCAGAAGCAGAAGAAGCAAGATTAAAGAAGCTGAGGCGTGGTTATGGTGATGCAAGCAGGGAGGGGGCTTGCCATCTCACTAACACCTGGTTCATAGACTGGTTACAAAGTTACATTTGGTAAAGCTATAATAATAAAAGTGTAATATATTAATTAGAGCAGATGTCCTTCTGGATGACCTGGATGACCTTCTGAATGAAGCCGGGGCTGCTGTGAGGAAAGCCTGGGTCCCGGGTGCCTGCAAGCAGCCGGAGGGAAGCCTGGATCCCAGGTGCTAGAGGGAAGCCAGTGCTGGCAGCCAGGGGAAGGAAGGCCTACTCTTCCACGAATTTTGTGCATCAGGCCTCTAGTAGACATAAAACACATAAAACAATGCCTGGCACAGGGCATTCACTGTGCATGCATTTGCTTTTTATCACTGAGCTTGATTTTATTCTACTTCCACTCTCATGAACAGTTGTATATACCAAAGGCATGTACTGAAGTTAGGTTTGCCAAGAGTCATTAATACTACCTTATTACTTTTAACATAATATTAATTTCCCTTAAATTGGTATTGACTAAAACATTAACAAGTGACACCCACCACAGTGAAATCCTAATGTGAATAATTGATGTGGATGTCAATAAACTTTAAAGCTAGAAAGGGCTTAAAAACTCATTTAATAAAATTCCTTCTCTTTACCATCAAGGAAAGTAAGGTCCAGAGAAGTCAAGTGGTTTAGCCAAAATGACAGAGGAAATTAACGGTGGAGAAAATATATGCAAAATAAATTTCATATCCACAAAATGAGAGTGATTTAGACATATTTATAGTAGGACAGAGATCTATGGTAATGACAATGAAGCAGGACATGCCATTTTGCTAGAGTACCCTCTTCAGGAGAAATATTCACATTTCATGGCACTTAAGCAACTTTTTTGGTTGGTGGTTCAAAATGGAACTATTGTGTCTCAATAGGGGAAGAATCCATATAAAATAATGTAATTACTCTGAGTTGTTCTAAGTATGTTGATTTTATTATTGTTGCTACAATAGGTCTCAGATTATTTATGCAAACTAGATTGAGGTGAGTGATATACATAAATAGTGTTATCTAAAAAAGAGACATTTTAGAAAATTCTAGATAGAAGAATAAGATGGACATGTTGTCTGAAAGGTCATCTGCTTGTAAAATAAGTGCTACTGAAGAGAAGGGATTGGATTTGAAATTACTCACCCCTGAGAATACTATTCAGAAGCTTATTATAATACTGCAAAATTCAATATTTAAGATAATATTGCTGTTTTTGTTGCCATGGAGATCACAGAGGCTACAGTAGACTGCTCTGTTGCTATTAACATGGGAAATACACACAGATACATATCATTTCATGATAGAAATTAGTTTTTGTAATTATAAAAGGATATACAAGGTGGGGCAAAAGTAGGTTTATAGTTCTAAGTATTCAAAATACAGTTTATTTTATATTATTTATTAGCTATTGTATTTTTTCCATGTGAACAACTATAAACCTACTTTTGCCTCACCCTGTGTGCTTATAGTTTAAAATTTAGAAAATGTATACAAATTGTAAAGAAAATTAATCTAGCACCTCACCACCCAAAGGCATCTGTTGTGATATTTTGCTGTACTTTTCAACAAATATTTTTTAGTGCCTGCTATGTATTAGGCAGGTACTGTTTTATTTTATTTTTTTAAATATATTTTATTGATTTTTTTACATAGAGGAAAGGAGAGGGATAGAAAGCTAGAAACATCGATGAGAGAGAAACATCGATTCAGCTGCCTCTTGCACACTCCCTACTGGGGATGTGTCCGCAACCAAGGTACATGCCCTTGACCGGAATCGAACCTGGGATCCTTGAGTCCTCTATCCATTGAGCCAAACCGGTTAGGGCTAGGCAGGTACTGTTTTAGGCACTGGGGATATAGCCATGAACATAACAAAGATACCTGCCTTATGAAGCTTACATTTCAAGTGATAGGAGATGGACAAAAAAAAAAAAAAAAAAGATACTTAATACATATTCAGATTATTACAAGTGCTCTGAATAAAATAAAACAGGACACCAGAAGAGAGAAGTGGTTCTCAAAAAAGAGGGTGCATCAGAATCACCTGAAGGGTGTGTTAAAACACAGATTGCTGAGGCCCACCCTCAGTCTCTAATGCAGTAGTTTAGAGGCAGTCCTGAGAATTTTCATCTTTAACAAGTTGCCAGATGACGCTAATGCTGCTGATCTATGGACACATTTTGAGAATCACAAGGAAAGGGATATGTGGGGGTGGAAGGTATTTTAGATAGAATGGTCAAGAAAGGGTTCTGAAGAGATGAGACATGAAAAGATGAGAAAGAAGGCAGATAAATAACAAAGAGGAAGACAAGGCTTTGAGAGACAGATGGAAAAGTAAAAAGTTTTTAAAAGACTGTAATGGGCTTGTGTTCTTGAGGAACAGAAAGAAGAATAGAAGACCAGTATGACTGAAGCATAGCACATGAATGAATGATGGAATAAATGAGTAGTTTGATCTATTTTAGGAGTCATCTGTTCTCTTAAATCACTTTCAATTTTTTATCAAATACATCAGTTCTTTTTATCTCTTTGGGTAAGTCCCTAGTTATTTTTACAAATATATTAGTAAGAAATGTGGGAACCCTATAGTAGCTAGTATCCCTTTTAATAATTTTGCAATTGACTTTTTAATTATGATAATAAAATCCATAAATAAAAGAATTTCTTATCTTCATTTCTAACAGTTATACTTATTTTAACCATTTCATGTGTTAATGTCTTATTTATATGTTCAAATCAATATTTTCTTATTCCTGATTTAATTTTCACCATTAAATATACTGTTCAAATCCCATGAGAAAGCATTTTTCTATATCTTGTTCTCTAATAATATCATGCCAAATGAACACATAAAAGATGTTTAACCTCATGAATAAAGGAGCATAAATTCAAACAATAACAAATACAGTATTTTACCTATCATTTAGCAAAGATTAAAAAAATTGATATACCCAATTGCTGGCATAATAATGAGAGAGCAGATACTCATATTTTGTTACAGTTTAAATATTTTGAAAGTTTAATTCTGGTTTTCTCTTTATCACAGTATTTATTCATTAGGCAGCATCCCCCAGCCCCTACCCCCCTGCAAACATGTAGGTAGGTCCTGTTTTAATGTCCTGTTTTTATTTTTATCATATTCTGATAAAAATTTTGCATATCCATTTTTACATTTTTCAAATTTACTGATTTTATTTTGGTGGGATTTAGTAAGTAATTTCCCTTCTAATTGTATCAGAGATGCTTTTATGAAAAGCATGTTTATATTCTACAAAATATGTTGACAATGTTTGAACTGCATTTATTCGTGCATATTAATTATATTATTTAGATGTTCTGTATCAGAGGTCAGTAAATTATGGTCCACAAGATAAATCTGGCTAGCCATCTATCTGTTGTAGATAACATTTTATGAGAACTCAGCCATGTCCATTCATTTAGGCATTATTTTATGATTACAACAGCGGAGTTGCATAGTGTTGGCAAATCCTATCTAATAAATAGGGAATACGCCAATTGACCCTCACACCATTGTAAAGATGGCAGCGCCCACAGCCAATAAGTAAGGAATATGCTAAACTGATTGCCCCACCCTCAAAGATGGTGACGCCCACAGCCAATAAGGAAGGAATATGCTAATTGACTGTCCCACCCTCAAAGATGGCGGTGCCCACAGCCAATAAGGAGGGAGTATGCTAATTGACTGTCACACCCTCAAAGGTGTCGGCGCCCAATCCCCTCAGCCCCGCTGGGGCAGTAGGCAGGCCCGGCTGCTCTGTGCCCCTGCCACTGGAGAACCCCAGTCCCCTTAGCCCCTCAGCTGCCCAGGGCTGGCCTGAGGTGCAGGCAAGCCTCAGATAGCAGCTGCCCAGCTGCCCAGGGCCGCCCGAGGCTTAGGTAACCAGGGTCAGATGAGGCTTGCGCTGCCAGCAGTGGCAGCAGCAGAGGTGTGATGGGGCATCCTTTGCCTTCCCTGATTGCCAGGTCACCTCCTGCCCTTGAGGGCTCCTGGACTATGAGAGGGGGCAGGCTGGGTTGAGGGTCCCCCCTTCCAGTGCATGAATTTTCATGCACCAGGCCTCTAGTCCTAAAATATTTACTATTGGCCCTTTACAGAAAAAGATTGCCAACCATTGTTCTGTATCATCTATTATTCCCTTTGGTCTGATTATTCTTCAGAGCAGAAGTGTTAAAAAAACTGTAGTAATTATATTTTTGTCAATATCTTCTCATTTTTAAACAGATACTGGTTTTATATATTTGTCACATAAAAAGCCATGGCTGGCCTATAAAATTACCCTGTATGCCACATTTAATACTCTTTGTCTTACAAATAGTTTTGTTTTTCCTGTATGTGGTTTATGTCATCTTGATAAATTTTTTCCAGCCTTCTTATTTTTAATCTATCTCCACTGAATTTGGAGCAAGGGTGGGGTGAAAAGGAAAGACTTTGAGTAGCTCAGAGAGCAACTGCTAAGAACAAGGAAAGCAAGATACCATACTCATGGTCCTTAGTTCAGGCTTCCAGCTCTATGATAGTGGGATATGAGGGTGCAGAACTCTCTGATAGTGGGACATGAGATACAGGGAGGCGGAAGCTTCTTCTACCCTTCCCTATGTGGTCTTATTTCTGAGGGGTAGGCATGAGTTAACTTCTGATTAAATTATTTCAGTGGGAACCATCTGTTCTAAGGTTAATTCTTTTTGGAGATTAACATATTATGTGTTGATATCCTTCATTTACAGAGCTATTTCAACTTTGCAGCCTTTCATGTGCTATTTTGCATTTAATCTGTATAGTCATAGGATGGGTGAAAAAGGTAAATTAGGTACAATAGATAGCACATCACAACTCACAATCCCATGTGAATTTCTAAAAATTGCAGTATTTAATTATTTAATTTCTAAAAACACCTTAATGTTAAATAATTTTTATTCAGTCGCTGCAATACTTTTAAGCTGGTATTACATTTGTATAGCAGTGAGTGTGGCATTCATGGATTCTTTAAGTGTATATTGAACTCTTAGTCAGTACCAGACACTGTGCTGAGGGTATTGCAGTGAACAAGATTAGATCACTACTTAGAGAAGTTGAAAGTTTAATATGGGAGACAGACAAGAAATTGACTATTTCAATAGTATGATTTTAGGGGTAAGAACATGGTTGCAGTATTTAATTATTTAATCCTGGCTTTTAAAAATATTTTTTATCAAAATATGAAATATATATCATTATAATCTATAGAAAGGGTAGCTATTTCAACAAATGGTGTTCTAATAACTGGGCACATGCATAGAAAAAAAATGATTCCGGACACTGATATTAACCTTTTCACAAAAATTAATTAAAAATGGATTACAAATCTAAATGTTAAATGTAAAACTATACAACTTCCAGATGATAACATAGAGAAAATCTAGGTGACCTTGGGTTTGGTTACTTCTTAGATAAGATACCAAAGGCATCATCTATGAAAGAAAAATTGATAAATTGGACCTCATTAAAATGAAAAACCAAAAAATGTCTCCACTCTTAGTTCAGATTTTTTATTTCAGCTAATAAATTAACATTTTAAATCATGGCTTGGTGGTATCTTCATCCAGACAATTCAACTTCTTCAGGGTTATCATCTCTGTTTGCTTTTCAGTGTTCGTGCAATTATTTTTAAAAACATTTAAGTTTATACTTACTTTATTGAAAAAAATACAAATGAAAAAATGGAAGTCTTGACAATTAAAGGTAGTCTAGATCTCATTATTTAATAAAATTGATAAAATAAAATCATTAGGCCTGTTGGAAGCTGTGATCCTTAAGTTTTAGATAGATATTCATTGTGGTAATTTGAAAAAAAAAGTAAATTTATAACAGAAAAATGCATTACAAAAAATACCAACAAATAGTTTACAGACAATACTTCACAGAAAAATTAATACAGAATAAGTGATAGACTTAAATGTAAGATACAAAACTATACAACTTCTAGAATAAAACATAGAAGTAAATCTAAGTGACCCTAGATTGGATGATGAGTTTTTAGATACAACCATAAAAGTATGATTCATGAAAGAAAAATTAAATAAATGAATTTTATTGAAATAAAAGACCTCTTCTGTGAGAAAAACCATTGCTGAAAGAATGAAAAAACAAGTCACAGATTGGAAAAAACAAATTTGCAAAACACATTTCTGATAATGGGCCTGTATTGAAATTATATAAATAATTAAAACAGCAATAAGAAAACAACACAGTTTCAAAAAGGGTAAAGATCAGAAGAGACATCTTGCTAAAGAAGATATACAGACAGCAAATGAACATATAAAAATATGCTCAATATCATTTGTCACTAGAGAAGTACAAATTAAAACAATAATGAGATATTACTGCACATCTATTAGAATGGCTAACTTTAAAAAAAAATCTGACAATACCAATTGCTGTAGAGTCTATAGAGCAGCTAGAACTCCCATTTATTGCTCATGGGATTGCAAAATGGAATACCCACTTTGGAATACAGTTTGGCAGATTCTTAAAAAGCTAAACATAGTTTAACCATATAATCCAGCAATTGCACTCCTAGGTATTTACCCAAATGAGTTGAAAACTTAGGTCCACACAAAATATGGACATAGATGTTTATAGCAGCTTTATTCATAATGGACACAAATTGGAATCAATGAAGATACCCTTCAATAGATGGAATATTATTCAGTGAAAAAAAGAAATGGGCTATCAAACAAGGCAAAGACCTGGAGGAAACTTAAATGCATATTACCAAGTTAAAGGTGCCAGTCTGAATATGATTCCAACTGTATTACATTCTGGGAAATGCAAAACTATAGGGACAGTAAAAAGGTTAGTGATTGACAGAGGTTGGGGTGTAGTGGGGGAAGGGATGAATAGGGGGACCACAGGGGATTTTTAGGGCAGTGAATGTATTCTGTATGATACCCTAATGTTGAATATCTGACATCATGAATTTGGCAAAGCCCTTATAACTATACAACACAAAGAATGAACCCTAATGTAAAGTGTGGACTTTAGTTAATAATAATATATAAATATTGGCTTATCTTGCATTATAACAATGTAACAAATGTACCATAACAATGCAAGATGCTAATAATAGGGAAAATTATGGGGAATGGGAATACTGTACTTTCTGTTCAATTTTTATGTAAACCTAAAACTACTCTATAAAGTATTTTAATAAAAACGTTACTGTCTATTTATCTGTCAATCAATTAACTATTACTCTACAAATTTCACTTAAAGTAACTATTATGGCCATATGTTACAGAGAATATATTGCCTTATAAGCATTAATTATTTCTAACTCTCATAGGGGATTGACATTGTGTCACAGATGTTGACAAACGGGACTGGAAAGGAGAAAACCTGAGTTTAAGTTTCATTTCTGCCATTTTGGGTGATCTTTTCCTGCATTAGGCCAAGATATTTAGATGAAGAGGATAGGTACCACCCTGAACATGTAAGAAAGTTCACAAAATATGATACATTCCTCAAACTAAGTTTAATTTACTTTTTATTACAGAAAGTAGAGGCCCGGTGAGCGTGCAATGGTGGGGCCCTCAGTCTGGCCTGTGCCCTCTTGCAATCCAGGGCCCCTTGGGGGATGTTGGAGAGCTGTTTCAGCCTGATCCCCCAAGGTCAGGCTGAGGGACCCCACCAGTGCACAAATCCATGCACTGGGCCTCTAATATGTATGTAAGATCTTTGGTTAATCTCTTCCCATCCTTCCCACCCGCCCTTACCCTCTGAGATTCATCAGTCCCATATTTCCATGCCTGTGCATTGAGCGCCTGCCCCCTGGTGGTCAGTGTGTATCATAGCTACCATCTGGTTGGCTGGTCAGACAGTCATTTAGGCTTTTATATATATAGTTAATACATGTTGATTTCGAAGAATTTAATAAAGACAACTTCCTAAGATGAAAATAAAAATGATCTATTTTTCTATAGCCCAGAAATAATAATTTTCGGTTTGGCCTTTGTGGTGGTCCTCAATGCCAATGCCACGTATGTGCTGATTCTAAGGGATGGAATGTTCTTTTTTTTAAAAAAAATGTTTTTTATTGCTTTTAGAGAGAGAGGAAAGGAGAGGGATAGAGAGATAGAAACATCTATCAGCTGCCTCTTGCTCACCCCCTACTGGGAATCAAGCCCACAACCCAAGCATGTGTCTTGACCAGGAATCTAGCCATGACCTCCTGCTTCATAGGTTGACACTCAACCACTGGAGCCACACTAAATGGGCAAATACTGCATTTTAAAAAGTTAACTCATAAGATTTATATATGGAACAACATAATTGTTAGGAACACAGTCCTTCCCTTTGAAGACCCTTGGTTATATTTTCTCCTGAGAAACTGGTTTTTATTTGGTGGACACTGAGTATATTATACATAATGACATTATTGGCTGCTGGCAATCTGAGACACACCTAGTTTATGGATTTCAGAATATTTTGTGTGCTACCTTCATCCTAGGCTTGGCCTCACTTGCTTTCCTACACAGTTAATTTTGTCTCAACTTATTTTTACATATATTTGATATTGCTATACTATGTGTATAATCTTAGCTGTCCTTAATTCTCTTGGGAACATAGTGTGAAATAAATACATAAAAAATAAATGAATGAAAATCTTTATAATTTTAACTCAGTGCAGAATTAATCAGAAGGAATGATATGTGGAATGAGGATCAAATTAGTAATATGATTTTTTTTACAATACTCAGACTATCTTTTATTTATTCTAATTTTTTGTGGCTAATTATCAGCATTGTTTCCAGTTTGCCTCATCTTTATATTCTTCAAGTTTGCAGGCAGACTGAGTAATATTAATATCTTGTTCTACTAGGATTTATGGGAATAAATGGCATGCAGTTGAGAATGTGCTCCAGAAGTGTAAATAGCCACACATATTCATTGCTCTTTCTTTTGCTTGACTGTAATAAAATATTGAAAAGTGTACAAATTTAAGCAGAGAAAAATGTTAACTGTCCAAATGTCAATAGTTACTGATGAAATTGCATGTCAAGAGAGTGATTCTGTAAAGGACAATTAGTCTCACCAAAGCGCCTATTGAAATTTATTTGTAGTGAAATGAACCAGAACGTATCACATGAATTGTATTTGACAATTTTTGCTGTTGTTGTTGTTAATCCTCACCCTAGGATATATTTCCATTGATTTTTAGAGAGAGTGGAAGGGAGGGGGAGAGAGAGAGAGAGAGAGAGAGAAACATCGATGTCAGAGAGACACATCAATTGGTTGGCTCCCGCACACGCCCCAACAGTTGCTGTACCAATATGCATTCCTACCAACAGTATAGGAGGGTTACCTTTTCTCCAAATCTTCACCAACACTTGTTTGTTAATTTATTGATGATAGCCATTATGACAGGTGTGAGTTGATATGCCATTGTGGTTTTAATTTGCATTTCACTGATGATTAGTGACACTGAGCATCTTTTCTTATGTCTATTGGTCATCTGTGTGTTGTCTTTGGAGAAATATCTATTCAGGTCCTTTGCCCATTTTAAAAATTGGATGGCTTATTTTTTTGGTGTTGAGTTATATAAGTTCTTTATATATTTAGGGTATTAACTCCTAATCAGATGTACCATTGGCTAATATGTTCTCCCATTCATTAGGTTGTCTTTTCATTTTGTTGATGGTTTCCTTTGCTGTGAAAAAACTTTTTAGTTTGATGTAGTCCCTTTTGTTTCTTTCTTTTGTTTCCCTTGTAGTAGATGACATATCAGAAAAAAAAATACTGCTATGAGAAATGTCAAAGAATTTACTGCTTATGTTTTCTTCTAGAAGTTTCATGGTTTCGAGTCTAACATTTAAGTCTTGAATCCATTTTGAGTTTATTCTTGCGTATGGTGTAAGAATGTGATCTAGTTTCATTTTTTTACCTGTATCTGTCCAGTTTTCCCAGCACCATTTATGGAATAGACTATCTTTACCCCATTGTATGTTCTTGCATCCTGTGCCAAATATTAACTGATCATAATGATGTGGGTTTATTTCTGGGCTTTCTATTCTGTTCCATGGATATATATGTCTGTTTTTAGGCCAGTACCAGGCTGTTTTGATTACAATGGCCTTGTAGTATAGTTTGATATCAGGTATCGTGATTCTTCCAATGTTGTTCTTCTTTCTCAAGATTGCTGTGGCTATTTGGGATCTTTTGTAGTTCCATATAAATTTTTGGAATATTTATTGTAGTTCTGTGAAATACACCATTGGTATCTTGATAGGAATTGTGTTGAATCTTTAGATTGATTTGGGTAGTATGGACATTTCAATGATGTTAATTCTTCCTATCCATGAACACAGTATATGCTTCTACTTACTTATATCTTTTTCAGTTTTTTTCTTCAGTGTTCTATAATTTTGTGAGTATAGGTCTTTTACAACCTTGGTTAAATGTATTCCTAAATATTTTATTTTATTTTTGATGCAACTGAAAATGGGATTGTTTTTCTTAGTTTCCCTTTCTGATAGTCCATTATCCTATATAATAAAAGCCTAATATGCAAATTTTTCCCTCAACTGGGAGTTTGACCACTCGCTATGATGTGTGCTGACCACCAGGTGGTGGCATGGAACATGGCTGGCGTTGGCGATGCAGAGCTGGCAGCGGGCAGCAGTGGAGGCACTGCTGGCCCTGATGAGCCCCAATGAGAGCAGGACCACAGTGGGATGGTGGAGCAGGTGAGCGGGTGGTGCCAGGCTAAGGTGGGTGCAAGTGGGGCCCGATCATACCTCCGATTGACCCGCAGATGGTGACCAGCGGTGGGGGGCTGAGGCTGCCTCCTGGCTCCCAGGCGCTGAGGGAGCCGGACAGGGCCTGATCACCCCTGCAGATGGTGACCATCAGTGGTGGTGGGAGGCAGGGCTGCCACCTGGATCCCAGGCACTGAGGGAGCCGGGTGGGGGCCTGATGATTCAGAAGGAGGGGGGATACGTGGGGGCCTGGTGGAACAGGTGCTGCCCAGGGCCCAGAGGTCACCTGGGACCTGCCCTTCCATGCCAGACACACACGTTTTGATTGCCAGCCAGGCCTAGGTACTGTACCCATACACAAATTTCGTGCACCGGGCCTCTAGTTGGTTTATGAAAATGCAACTGATTTCTGGATATTTATTTTGTATCCTGCTACTTTACTGAATTAATTCATCAGTTCTAGCAGTTTTTTGATGGAATCTTTAGGGTTCTCTATATACAGTATCATGTCATCTACAAATAATGAGAGTTTTACTTCTTCCTTTCCTATTTGGATGCCTTTTATTTTTTCTTCTTCTCTGATTGCTGTGGCTAGGACTTCCAGTAATATGTTGAATAAGAGTGGTGTTTTGTTCCCCAATCTTAAAAGAAATGCTTTTAGTTTTTGCCCATTGAATGTGATGTTGGTGTAGGTTTGTCATATACGACCTTTATTATTTTGATATATGTTTACTCTGTTCCCATTTTGCCTAGAGTTTTTATCATAAATGGGTGCTTGGCTTTTTCAAATGCTTTTTCTGCATCTATTGATATGATCATGTGATTTTTATCCTTCCTTTTTTATGTAGTGTATCACATTTATTGGTTTTGTGGGTATTATACAAAATTTGCATCCCTTTCTCGGAATTAATCCCACTTGATCATGGTGTATGATCTTTTTCATTTATTACTCAATATCATTTCCTATTATTTTGTTGAGGATTTTTGCATCAATGGTCATCAGGGATATTGGTCAATAATTTTCTTTCTTTGTAGTGCCTTTATTTGGTTTTGGAATGAAGATAATTCTGGCCTCATAAAGTGAGCTTGGGAGTCTGCCCTTCTTTTGAATTTTTTAGAATAGTTTGAGAAGGATAGGTGTTAATTCTTCTTTGAATGTTTGTAAAATTCACCCATGAAGCCATCCAGTCCAGGACTTTTGTTTGTGGAAGTATTTATTTAATTACAGCTTCAATTTAATTTATTGTAATTTGTCTATTCACAGTTTCTGATTCTTTCTGATTCAGTTTAGGAAGATTGTATGTTTCTGTGAGTTTATCCATTTTGTCCAGATGGTCTATTTGTTGGCATATAATTGTTCATAATATTTTCTTACAATCATTTGTATTTCTGTGGTGTCAGTTGTTACTTCTCCTCTTTCATTTCTGATTTTACTTATTTGGATCCTCTCTCTTTTTTTCTTAATAAGTATGGTTAAATGTTTGTCAAACTTGTTTATTTTTTCAAAGAACCAGCTCTTGGTTTCATTTTTTTTTGCCTCCATTTTATTTAGCTGCTCTGGCTATTTCTCCTGTTCTTTCATTTGGGGCATATTTCTTTGCCTCCACATTTTGGCTGCTTCTTTGTGTTTGTTTCTTTGCATTAGGTGGATTTGCTATGACTTCAGACTTGGTAGTATGGCCTTATATAGTAGGGATCCTTGTGGAACCCAGTGGCAAAGTTTTCTTTATCACCAGATTTGGGTGCTCTAGGAATGTCTCTGTGTGGGGTATGTGGGCCTTCCTGTTGTAATTACATCTTGATTGATATTTTCTCTGTCATGTGGCAGGTAGACCCTCAGGCTGGCTGACTCCGAGGATCAACCCTGACCATAGTGTACAAGCTGCTATTCAGGTGTTGACCACAGGAAGCGGAATTCACCTCAACAGGTTTTGGTGCCTGAAGAGATATCCCTTTGGATATGCCACTTGTGGAGCAAATTGGATCCTCCTCTGATGTTGTCTGAAGCTGGACACTGGGTCTGTTGGGTCTGGGGCATCTTAGGAGGAACTCTAGTGCAGGCCAATGTCAGATACTGTCTGTGACTGGCCCAGGGCAACCTGTTTGGAGCTTCAAAGCCATCCACTGTTCATGGTTACCTCCACTGGGCATGGGTATGGGTAGCAGGGGCCAACCTGTGTACCAAGGCCACTTTCAGAAGCACTGAGCCTGGGGACAGGTCAGTCAAAGGCCCAAGTCACCTGGAGATCTGCCTCTATAGGCCCCCACCTACCGGTTGCCTGTTATGATTTGTTGTTCTAGTTGTAAACATTTGTGCATTTATTCGAATAATTTTCCTCTAACCATAAATCTATGCTGACAATCTATATTGTTTATTTAAGCATTCACTTGAACTTAAGGTTAAATTTGATTTTTATAACTAGTCAGACTGATTGCCTTTTACCTTCAAAAACTTTTGTGATCCAATAAATGAGCTCAAATTAGAATGAGTAGAAAGAAGTTAAACTTCTCCCACCAGAGTTATTATATAATTTGGTTATTCATCACAGTTAAATTGTCTTATTCTTCCCGTAATTTAATTATGTATTTTTTCTTAACATTTTCGATGAAAGTCACTGCAAAAGTGAGGATATAATGATGCTAAAATTTTTTAGCATTTATATGAGGATCTTATTACCTAAATTATGAGCTTCTTTTTTAATGATAAAAGGATTATCATTTTACAATGTATTATTACAGTAAATCAAACATGGTGATGAAATAGCTGTCAAACTTAATTGAAATTCTATAAAAAAATTCAGTTCTAAATTGCTTCCTTTATTTAAGCACTTTTCAACATTTGAAGTTATATGATTTTACTTTATTTTGTGTTTTGCTGGAGTCTACTGTCACTCATTACAATTTTTACCAAATCCATCCCTGTGGTATATTATTTCCTCAGATTAAGTTAAGAACACATTTAGAACAAGAGAAACTGAGAAAACCGGACATTTAGGTTGTATAAAACTCCTTTCCTTGAAGTACTAATTCTTATAATTTGATAAAAAAAAAAATCCCTGCAGCTGAAACTGGTTTGGCTCAGTGGATAGAGCGTTGGTCTGCGGACTGAAAGGTCCCAGGTTCGATTCCGGTCAAGGGCATGTACCTTGGTTGCAGGCACATCCCTGGTGGGGGGTGTGCAGGAGGCAGCTGGTCGATGTTTCTCTCTCATTGATGTTTCTAACTCTCTATCCCTCTCCCTTCCTCTCTGTAAAAAATCAATAAAATATATTTTAAAAAAATCCCTGCATTTTACTAAGCATTCTACTTGTGTTCACCATGTTCACCAATCTTATATATCAGTGATCAAAATACGTTGCTAATGAACCTTGAAGTAAGGTGACTAAAAGTATAGTCCTTTTTTGGTTGCTTTTGAAGTTTGAGACCTTAGGCAAGTCACTTTCCTTCTCTTAGCTATCGTTTTCTAATAGGAAAAATGAATAAGATTTACTAGGTGATTTCTAACGTTCTATTCAGGTTTTAAATTCTGTTTAAATGTATTTTCATTGTAAGGGCAAGTTTTATTTTTTACAGGATTGTTTTATGTATTTATAATAAAAATTGATTCCCTAAAGCATCCTTTAAGCACTGTTTAAATGACTATTGGTTATCAAAAAGGTTTCCAAGTATTGCTTGGAATGGTCTTAGTTGGGAGCCATTAGTAGATCCAGTATGTATCTTAGACATAGGGACCTTGGCTCCATGCTTTTCACCAACACCAGTCTTCAGGGGAACATTTCTTCGTATGTCTTGTTCGTAAAACAAAGAGTCACTGTGTTTCAATGCCAGGAAAATTTCTCATTATGCCACTGACAACACTGGTGACAAACCCTACTTTATAATGCAGGGAGGATTTGAGCTGTGAGAGTAATTTAACTAAGAAAAAAGGCAAATTAATTAACTTCTTAAATTCTTCCTTTCAAGTAGTATAATTGTAATCATTCTTTCATGATGAAGTATCACTTTTCAGTGGTGGCAAGTATGCATTCTATTGCTTCTCTTTGAATCCCAAGGTGTTACTCACAAAATAGGATGGTGTTTGCAACACTTACATATGGCAGATGAGGAACATTTTTTCAATATGTAAAAACCTCTACTTCTCAAATTATGTATAACTACATATAAAGTGTGTAAAATGTGATATTGATTTTTTATGTTGGCAACAAAATAACTATGGACTGATTGACATAATTAAAAGCTTTTCTTTTATAAGAATACTAGAGGCCCGGTGCACGAAAAGTGTGCACTCTGGGGGGGGGGTGTCCCTCAGCCTGGCCTGCACCCTCTCACAGTCTGGACCCCTTGGGGGATGTCCATCTGCCAGCTTAGGCCTTCTCCCTGAAGGATTGGGCCTAAGCTGGTAGCCCCGCTCCCCAGGGAATTGGGCCTAAGCTGACAGTCAGACATCCCTCTGGCAGCCCAGGAGCCCTTGGGGAGTGGGCCTAAGTCATTAGTCGGACATCCTTAACACTGCTGAGGAGGTGGGAGAGGCTCCTGCCACTGCTGCTCCTCTGGCCAGCCATGAGTTGGCTTCTGGCTGAGCAGTGTTGCCCCTATGGAAGCACAGTGACCACCAGGGGGCAACTCCCACATTGAGTGTCTGCTCCCTGGTGGTCAGTGCACATCATAGCAACTGGTCATTCCACCATTAGGGTCAATTTACATATTACCCTTTTATTATATAGGATTTGATGAGATATAAATGCATAAAAAATATGTATCAACATCCTACCTAATAATCCTACCTAATAATAGAGTAATATGCAAATTGACCACACCTTCGCTATGCCCAAGCCATGCCCACCAGCCAATCAGGGTGAGTATGCAAATTAACCCAACCAAGATGGTGGTTAATTTGCATATCAAGACAGTGTAGAAAGAAGCCAAGTGCTGCAGAAGGGAGCGAAGCTGCGGAGAAGGAAGGCAAGCAGGTGGGGCGGGCGGAGAAGGGAAGCAAGCAGGCGGGGTGGGCAGAGAAGGGAGGCTGCGGAGAAGGGAGGCAAGCCGGAGCTGCCTGACTTAGCCCCAAAGGTCCAGGCCGCCATGGACCCAACAGGCCTGCTGGGCAACGCCTGATGTCACCCACAAGGTCCAGGCCATGATAGTGACCAGGAAGACTCTGCAGGTGGCACCTGACACTGTCCGCGGGGTCCAGGCGGTAATTGGGACTGGGCAGGCCCAGCAGACAGCGCCTGACATCACCGGCAGGACCGGGAAGCCATCGGGACTAAGCATGGCAGCTGTCCGTGGGGTCCAGGGGGCGATCCAGACGGGCAGGCGGCATGGACAGCGCCTGATGTCACCCGCGGGGTCCAGGTGGCCATCGGGACTGGGCAGTTCCAGCAGGCATTGCCTGACTTTGCTCGCAGGGTCCAAGGGGCAATGGGGACCTGGCAAGTGGCATGGACATTGCCTGATGCTGCCCATGTTGTCCAGGGGGCAATTGGGACTGGGCAGGCGGCATGGACAGCGTCTGACCTGCCCGTGGAGTCCTGGCGGCTATCCGGACCGGATAGGCGGCATGGACAGCGCCTGACATCACCTGTGGGGTCCAGGTGGCGATCAAGACTGGGCAGGCGGCATGGACAGCACCTGATGCTACCCGCGGGTTCCAGGGTGCCATCAGGACCAGGCAGGCAGCATGGGCAGTGCCTGATGTCACCCGCGGGGTCCAGACGGTGATCGGGACTGGGCTGGCCTGGCAGATGGCGCCTGAGGTGGCCCACGGAGTCCAATCATCGATCGATGGGCAGTTTCAGCAGGCAGCGCTTGACGCTGCTCGCGGGGTCCAGGGGGAGATCAGGACCTGGAAAGTGGCATGGACAGCACCTGATGCTGCCCGTGGGGTCCAGGGTGCTATCGGGACCAGGCAGTCAGCATGGACAGCATCTGATGCTACCCGCGGGGTCTAGGGGGAGATTGGGACCTGGCAGGCGGTATGGACAGCGGCTGATACTACCCACGGGGTCCAGGAGGCGATCCGGACCGGGCAGGTGGCATGGACACCACCTGACGCTGCCCGCGGGGTCCCCGCAGCGATCGGAACCTGGCTGGCGGCATGGACACCACCTGATGCTGTCTGTGGGGTCCAGGGGATGATCGGGACCTGGCAGGCAGCATGGATAGCACCTGACGTCACCCGCGGGGTGCAGGCGGCGATCGGGACTAGGCAGCTCTAGCAGGCAGTGCCTGATGATGTCTGTGGGATCCAGGGAGCTATCAAAACCAGGCAGGCATCATGGACATCGCCTGACACTGCCCACGGGGTCCAGGCAGTGGTCAGGACTGGGCAGGCGGCATGGATAGCACCTGATGTCACCTGCGGGGTCCAGGGTGCAATTGGGACTGGGCAGGTAGTGTGGTCAGTGCCTCCATAGGCGGGGGTGGCCAGGGTCTCCAGGATCACTGTCTGCCCCTGGGCCACCTGAGGACACTGGTGGAGCAGGCCAGGGTTGAACATTTTAATGAAAATGTGATGCCTGTGCCCTGCCCCACCTGCCCTGTCCCTGGAGAGGAGAAGGAAGTGGGCAGTTAGGAGGCACCAGGGCTCTGAAGTGGCTGGGAACAACCTGCAGGAGAGCTACCAGGAAGAGGTGCTGAACCATGAGGATGCAGAGGGCTGTTTGATGGAGGTGAGCAAAGATGCAGATGAGGTGGCTCTTGCCAGCACTGAGCTGGAAAAGTGCATCGAAAGCCTGATGGACAAAATCACCTTTCTGAATAAGGTGCATGTCCAGTATGCTCAGATATCCATGGAAATGGACGTGTTCTCCAAGTCCCACCTCTCCACTATGCTCAAGGACATCCGCACCCAGTATGAGAAGCTGGCTGCCAAGAACATGCAGAATGCCAAAGAATGGTACAAGAGCCACTTCACCATGCTGACAGAGAGCACTGCCAAGAGCACCTACGTGGTGCGGGCCAACGACTGCTCAAGGCCAAGACCCTGGAGACTGAAGCAAGCTGGGGCATGAACAAAGCACTGGGAAAGCAGCTGCAAGAGCTGGAAGCTAAGCAGAACTCTGACGTTAGTGCTATGCAGGACACAATCAACAAATTAGAAAATGAGTTGAGAACCACAAAGAGTGAAATGGCAGGATATTTAAAATACCAGGACCTCTTCAATGTGAAGATAGTTTTGGATATTGACATTGCAGCTTACAGGAAACTCTTGAAAGGCGAGGAGACCGGCTCAGTTTCACCAGCATGGGAAGCATAGCCAAGCAGCTACTACCAGAGTTCCCAGGTCTTTGGTGATCTGCCTATGGTGGTTTACAGACTAGCTCCTACTTGATGTCTGCTCACTCCTTCCCTTGTTAATACACCAGCCACGTTCAGGAGGAGCAGATCGAGGTGGAGGATACCATTGAGGCTGCAAAAGCCGAGGAAGCTAAGGATGAACCCCCTTCTGAAGCAGAAACTGAAGAGGAGGAAAAGGAGAAGGAAGAGGCTGAGGAAGAGGAAGGAGAGGAAGAGGAAGAAGGTGCCAAGGAAGAATTTGAGGATGCAAAAGAGGAAGAAGGAGGTGAAGGTGAAGGAGAAGATGCCCAAGAAGCTGAGGATGAGAAGAAAGATGAAGGTGCTGGGGAGGAGCAAGCAACCAAGAAGAAAGATTGAGCCCTCCTTTCCTTAATTATTTCAGGAATAATCCTCCCAAAACCAGGTCAACCCCACCACCAACCAAGCAGTTGAGTTCCCAATACTATATGAATTAAGAAGTCAATATACATAGCATTCTGAGGTGACTCAGGTTGGACATTAAATGTTATGCTATGACTTTTCTCCTTATGCAGAGTATCTATTTGCTTGCAGAGTGGCTTCCAGGCTTGCTGCAAGCCTGTGCATGGTCCACGCTTATGAGTTCAGGATCTACGACAATGTGAATAATTCAGATGTTTACAATAAAAACACATGAATACATGAATTCACTAATGTTAATGTTAAACTTCATGGAAAAAATAGTCCTTTGAATCTTTGGTGGTTAGAAATTAAAGACCTCAAATCATGTGCAATAAACAGTAAATAAAGTTACACTGAATGACAAAAAAAAATACATTAGGGGCCAGGAAATGTCAAAAGAACTGGGGAATCATTCCCACATCAGGAAGGGAAGTCACAGGGTATATATTATTGCTAGGAATACAGTATTTCCTACTTCTTACAACATATACAATGTAATGTATTAGATGCCTTCCTATTGGATGAAGTATGTATTCTCATAGAGTAATACTGGTAGATATGTTATAGTTATGGCAGTATGTCGTATCCTATCTATATTAATAAAAGGGTAATATGCTAATTAGACCATGAGACCTTCCAGATGTCCTTCTGGACAAAACCATGGTGGCAGGGCCAAGGCAGAGGTCGTTAGGGGTGATCAGGCCAGGAGGGGAGGGCAGTTGGGGGTGATCAGGCTGGCAGGGGGGTGCAGTTGGGGGCAAGCAGGCCAGCAGGCAGAGTGGTTAGGGGAGATCAAGCAGGCAGGCAGGTGAGCGGTTAGGAGCCAGTAGTCCCACATTGCAAGGGGTTTGTCCAACTGCAGGTTTAGGCCCGATCCCACAGGGGTCCCAGATTGCAGAGGATGCAGGCCAGGCTGAGGGACCACCCTCTCCCCATGCACGAACTTCGTGCACAGGTCCACTATTTGCTTAAATAATTTTAGATATTGTTGAGGGCAAGCCCATGTGAATTTGGCAAAGGAAAAGGTTATGCAAGACAGATTTTTATCAAAATCTAGGAGCATTATTTGTGCCATGTACAAATCATATATCTTGTTCTATGGAAAGATGGCTTTAATTATGTTGTTAGTGATGTCATTCTTTTATTAAAGTTTTTAAAAATATGCATATTTTATTTGATTTCAGAGAGAGGAAGGGAGAGGGAGATAGATAGAAGCATCAATTATGAGAGTTATTGGCTGCCTCTTGCATGCCCCCTACTGGGGATTGAGCCCGCAACCTGGCCATGTGCTCTGACTGGTAATTGAACCATGACCTCCTTGTTCATGGGTCAACACTCAACCACTGAACCACACTGGCAGGACAATGATGTAATTCTTTTAAACTATATATCGTATTTATGGATCTGTCCCCAAATGGAATATCTTGATAAAATACATATCAGATTTACCTTTAAAACTATTCAAATACACAATGGGAATGATGTCATCAAAGCAATTAAATTTAATTTAGACATGGTATGAGAGACATTAAAACATAGAATGTTTATTTCTGGCAGCTTTTCAGTCAATTTTTAAATTTCTAACTCTATATTCACATAATTTGCAATAATGATACAATTTTTCTTCTTTCTACTGTTATTTTTATTTTTGTTTTAATAGATGGGCTAGAACTTCAAAAGTAATGTTAATGTTAAATAGTAATGGTAATATTATTTTTGTCTTCTGTCTGATTTTAAGGGGTAGAACTATTATTTCACTATTAAGAATGATGTTACTTTTTAAATCTGAAATAACTCCTTTAATTTTCATTCTTCTTATGAAATGTGAAATTTATTGCTTTTGTTTCTTCCTTTATAAGTCTTTGCAAATGCAACCTAGTTTGTGGAATCCATTGTCAACATTTACTTTTAAATTTGATTGTTTCTTTTTTACAGCCTCACTTTTTCTAATTAAACAAAAAATTAATTTAGAAATTAGACTAAAAATAATTATTTAGAGTATATATTTAAAGTTCAAATTTTCCCAAGATTGCCTTGATTTTTAATTGTTAAGCTTTTGATATTTTTTGTTTTTCTTCTTTTCTAGCATATATTTTCAAGTTAAATTCAAAAGGACCTTGAAATATTTTATTCATGAAGAGTACCAGTTTGGCATAATTCCTGAGTGATAGCAAGCTTCTAAATTTTTTCACACTGAACAATTTTTGAGTAAAACTGCCATAGATTTTGCTCCCATATCTTCCAGGGTTTTAGTGTTGCAGAGGGGCCTGGTGTCAACATAACTCTGAGTCTTTTGTAGGGTAGCTTTTCTTCTTCTTCTTACTTTTTTGTATTATTTTAATGGGTATTTATGGGTTCCTTTCTTTATATTTAAAATCTAGACATTTCACCAAAAATAAAATAATGCACTAAGATAAGTGTAGGTGTATAATTAATTTTACTTATTTTCCTGAATACATTTTAGCACTTTCAATTTTCAGGAAAAAGGTGTTTGTCTGTAGATGGAAAGCTTTCTATCATGTCTTTGCTTATTAACTCTAACCTCTTCGCTTTATTATCTATTTCAAGATCATCAATTATAGGTTGCATCTCTGGAATATGTCTTTCATATTGACCATGCATTATCATAGAATTTTTATGTTTTTATCTCTTACTTTTGTGATCTGGAAGAATTTGATTAAATTTATCATGTTGTTGGTTACTTTTCACTGATAGAAGTTGCATTTGGTACATATTGATTATGTGTTGTGTTCTGTATGCACTATCTCATTTAATTCTCTCAACCATCCCATGAGCGAAGTTTATCATTTCTGTTTTGACAAATGAGATAACTCATGCTCTGAGAACTTAAGTAATTTTCACAAATTTGTACAGATGGTAAATGTCAGCCGTAGAGTCCATGTTCCCAAGCACTTCATCATATGGTTTCTCCAGAGTGAATTGTATTCATTTTCTCTACTGTCGTTTCTCATTTTGCAATTGTGATTTCTAACTTTGCCTTATTCCTAATGTTTGATCTAGTTCACGAGTCATTTTCCTCCCTAGTCTTGTGAAGAATGTGAATTAGATTATTTTTAGGAACAATAGCTTTGTTATATCCTCTGATTTTAACAAGGGACAGTGTTTTTAAAAAGCTTTATAAAATAATGAGTGAAAGGACCCAAACAGAAGAAGCTGTGGGTATACTGCCAGAAGCAGGAGCTTAAGAGAGTGTTGGAAGAAGCCATCTAGAGAACGCATTATTTAAGTGAAAGAATTCATTATAGAAGTCAGTGGCCAGTGCTCTGAAGAATGACTAATGAGCCCCACAAGAAAGCCAGCATGTGGACACATATTATGAAATGGTGCCCTAAAGGTTGGGTTTCTAAATAAAACAACCAATGCAAGACTTATTCCTCTTCTTCTAATTCCCCTAAATTCTCCCATCCCTGGAGCAGACTATTAGTAATTAATTACTTATATAACAAGTAATCCTCAAACTTAGTGTCTTAAATACAATACAAATTTGTTTTCACAGTTTTTGTGGGTCAGAGATTTAGAAGTGGCTTAGGTAGGTGGCTCTGCTTCAAGATCTTGCATGAGGTTGCAGTTCAGATGTTAGCTGGGGATGTAGCCATCTGAAGGCTTGGCTGAGGTTAGAGGATTCACTTATAAGATGGTTCACTCACTTGACAGTGGGTTGGAAGCCTCAATTCCTTGTTGGTTATTGGAAAGTGGCATTTTTTCCTTTCCATATTAACCAATTCAGAGAGCTCTTTGAGTTTCTTCACAACATGGCAGCTGGTTTTCTAAAAAGCAAGTAATCTAACAGAGAGAACAGGGAGGATGACACATTGTCTTTTATGACTCTTAGAAATAACAATCACTTCTGTAATTTCCTATTGTTTATACAAGTCAGCCCTATTCAGTGTGAGAAGAGACTACAAAATAGTGTGAATACCAGGAAATTAGATTTATTTTAGGTCATTTTAAAGGCTGGCCACCTTTGGCTAGCAGGAGAGGTGGAGAAGCTTTGAGACAGACTTATGACTGAAAGTGAGTCATAGTTACTAAATGTAGAGTACTTATAAGTTTCAGTTTGCCTGTGAGAGTCCCTGTTTACTCCTGTACTCCTGGAGCACTCTCTGATTTTGCATTTTCCTGGGTATTTAATTTTTAATAAAAGATTAAGATTAATATTTGCATTAAAATATATCATGATAGCTTTGGAAGATCTGTAACTTATTTCCATTTTCTGATTTGGTCCCATATAATAGTGTGTGCTTGTATAGTGCACAGTGGTAACCCATTTCTTTCTCTGACCTTTGTTTTTTAAAGACAATATGCAAGATGTTTGCAGACAAACTGAAGTGTGTGACACATGGTGCTTGGAATGACTATTTTCTTTAGTCTCAGTGGTGATGAGAGAAGTAATTGACTCTGCTGTACTATGTGAGGCAGTTGTGCCATGGTTTATGTCAAGACCTACAATATGCATGGAGCTACCAGGTCACCACTTGTCAGGGTCAATGGGAGACATGGGAAATTATAGGTTGGGTATAAGAAAAATAGAAGGGAAATTGTGGCTGAGCAGCCATGCCATAGTCTTTATAAAGAGTAATCCAGTCCTAGCTGGTTTTGCTCAGTGGAAAGAGCATCGGCCTGCAGACCTATGGTTCCTGGGTTTGATTCCAGTCAAGGGCACATGCCTGGGTTGCAGGCTTGATTCCCAAGTGGTGGCATGCAGGAGGCAGCCAATCAATGATTCTCATCATTGATGTTTCTATCTCTCTCTTCCTCTCTTAAATCAATAAAAAATATATTTTTTAAAAGAGTAATCCAAATGTCTTTTGTACTGTGGCTTCTCATTTTTATAAGGTATAATTTGACAATTAGTTAATTTACTGATTTTCATTTTTAAGTTTTTTTTGCAGTATACCTTTTCTGTAGCTATAAGCTCCAAAATATCAAAGTGCATATTTAATGGGGAAAAAATCAACTACTCAATTTTTCACTCTCAAGAAAACTGATATAAAAACAAAATATTCATTGATATTTCTCATTCCTTTATTGGGGACACAGTGGTGACATTGAACTTATGAAAACCAAATAAAATGTTTTTCTTCAATTTTGAACTACTTTTTACAGAATTCCCTTCCATTTATGTTTTTACTTAGTTTTCACCATAAGCAACATTTTCCATGAGCTTTGATGGGTGAAAGAAAAGCAGTAGTGACTGAGGTTTTTCACCTGTGAGAGGTTGAGACCTGTGGATTTCAGATATATTTTTGTTTTATAATTGAGAAGATTTTTTAATAGTAGGTTCAATATGGGGAGGGTGGGTAAGAGAAGGAAAGGAACCAGGATACTCCTTAGTTTTTATACTTTTAAATTATTTGGATAGATGTAGATGATGGGGTTATTACTGAGCTGCAGAAGGGGTGTGTGTGTATGTGTTCTGTATATTTATGATGACACATATTTGCAGGATATATAAAAAAGTTCAATTTATGCATTTTAAGTCAGTTTCTTTATGTTTCTAACTTCATTTCTGATTCTGTCTCTCTCATCCCCTTCCCTGTCTCATTCAGTTACCCAAAAGCTCAGAGAAAATATTTGAGGATCAACAACCTTAGACTTTTTAGTACTTATTATCTTTATACTTCTCTTCCTCTCATCTTCCACTGGTTTGGGATACACAGTTTGGCAGTGATGCTTGATTCTTATTTATATTTTATTTTTATATCATTGTATGCATTTTTGTAACTTATTTTGAATTATTTATGAAATACTGGAGGCAAATTTGTCCCCCAGGGACAATTGGCAATGCCTGGAGATATTTGTGTTTGTTATAACTTACAGGAGGGAAACTACTGGCATCTGGTGGGTAGAGATCAGTTGCTCTGTGAAACACCCTATGATGCACAGGACAGCATCCTCATGAGAAAGAATTTTCTGGTGAAAAATGTCAGTAGTGCTAAGGTTGAGAACTCTCGTGTAGAATATAAATACTTTAATAAGCAAATATAAATTATGGAATTTATGGGTCTTGGTGATGTTGGGTACCACTGAAATAGTGTTTATTAAAAGGTTGTTATATTATTATCTGCTTTCATCCTGCAATTCATTTGGGGTTGTATTCTTGAAGTTTGTGAGTAATTCTTAATACTAAACTTAGAACTATAGGAAGCATAGGAAACTACTTGTTTTATTGCATTTTGCTTTATTGTGCTGTACAGAAGTTGTGTTTTTTACAAATTGAAGGCAAGATTCCTCCATCAGCAAAAATATTATGACTCACTTTATCATGGTGACCTGGAACTGAATCTACAGTGTCTCTGAGATGTGCCAATAATTAGTTTCTATCCAGGAAGGTCCGTGAATTACTTGTTTCCTTTTGAGTCATTCTTGTAATCAGGTGAAAACAACTTCCTAGTACAGATTACATTCAGAGCCAAAAAGCTGTTGTTGAATTCAGTTTACTTTATAACGTACTTATAGAATTGTAGAGTTCTTGCCTAGTTGCAAGGTTTATTGTTGACCACTCTAGGTTGGATAAGGGAAGCATTTATTATCTTAAATACAATTAATATAGTGGTTAAAGGAAGGAAGGGGGAGAGAGAGGGGGAGAAAGGAAAGAAAGAAGGAAATAAAAGTCAATATGGCGAGAGACCCCGCCATCTTTAAGAACGGAACTGCTAGAGACTAGAATCCTAACCTCACCACCATCCAGTTTGGTCTCGGAAGCAAACCTGGTCACTACAGCCACTCTGGTAGAAGATCTGCCACCCCAGCTGCAGATGCGCAAACCCTGAGACTTCCACCTCCAAAAGTGCGCCCCTGAAAGCAGTAAGTGCAACGTCCCCCTCCTCAGCGCCGTAACTCAGGATTTGCTGAGTCCCCAGCCCATAGGCACCAAGGCACTCAACTACCCAGGCAGTGCTTGGGAACCACTGAGAGCCCCTGAGGGGCTGATTCTGCACAGTCAAGGGTGCGCGGCCCTGCAGTAGAATCTCTGAACTGCCTCTTCCTAAATAACTGCCCACGGACACCCCTGCGGTGGAACTTCAGTGCCAGGGTCCCTCAGAAGGCATAAGAGATTTGTGCCAGCGGGCGTGCCACCAGTTCGCGCACGCTCAAGGGTGGACAAACTCACGGCCACAGCAAGGGAAGGCGCCCTGAGCCCATATATCCACAGGGTCCTCTGGGGAGCTGCTTTGAGCCCCTGCTGGGTGTGATTCTGTACAGCCAAGGATGCGCTGTCCCACAGCAGAAACTCTGAACTCCTTTCTCCTGAATAACTGCCCACATACACCCTAGCTATTTAACTTCAGTGCAAGGGCCCCTTAGAATGCATCAGAGCCCTGCGCCTGCAAACACACCTCCACAGAAGCAAATTTACAACAGGCAGGCACCCTGAGCCCATCTACACACAGGGTGCTAGTGGGAGCCACTGGGAGCTCTCCCAACAGATGGTTGCTGGGTGCCACTGTGAGTCCCCACTGGACACGTGTGATTTCAACTAAGGGTACAAGACAGCAAAAACTGGGACATTCCATAGCTGCTGACTTTTAGACACCACAGTTGTGCCTCTCAAGCTTTCAGGCCTACATCAAGAGAACCCAAGTAGCTTAAGTAGGGAGCTACACTAGATTACCAAGCCCAGGAGAACTGAGAGATTACAACAGTAGCACCATCCCCAAAAGAACCTGGGTAGCAAAGCAAGCGGATCTACAATTAAAACATTACAGGAAAACATGGGGAGAAAAAAAGGAAATTCCCAAAGGGAGGAAAAAAAGGAATCACCAGAAAGGGAGTTAAATGAACTTGAGGCTAGCAGCTTAACAGATAAAGAATTCAGAGTATTTATTTTAAGGATGTTTAAACGGATGGATGACAAATACACCCAACTTAATGAGAACTATAAGGAGCTGAATAAAAACGTCACCAACATGAAAAGAAACCAAGAGGAGATGAAGAACGACATAGCTGCAATAAAGAACACAATGGAAGGCTTAAAGAGTAGAGTAGAAGAGGCTGAGGACCGCATCAGCGAATTAGAAGAAGGTAGGAAAAAACACACAAACACAGCAGCAACTGGAAAGAAGACTTAAAAAGCAAGAGGAGAGCCTAAGGGAGCTTCAGGACAACACAAAACAAAACAACCTTCGAATAATAGGGATAAAAGAAGGAGAGGAAGAGAAGCAAGGACTAGAAAAACTGTTAGAAGAAATAATGACAGAAAACTTCCCTGATATTGGCAAGAAAAAAACTATCCAAGTCCAAGAAGTACACAGAGTCCCAAACAAGTTGAACCCCAAAAGACCGACACCAAGACACATCATAATTAAATTGACGAACACCAACGACAAAGCAAGAATCTTAAAGGCTGCCAGAGAGAAACAGAAAGTTACCTACAAGGGATCTCCTATCAGAATATCAACTGATTTCTCAACAGAAACACACCAGGCCAGAAGGGAATGGAATGAAATATACAAAGTGATGCAAAACAAGGGACTGAATCCAAGAATACTATACCCAGCAAGGCTATCTTTCAAAATTGAAGGTGGAATCAGAAGCTTCAGAGACAAAGAGGGCTAAGAGAGATTCATCACTACCAAGCCAGCAATGCAAGAAATGCTAAAGGGGCTGCTGTAAAAAGAAGAAAGAGAAAGGCAAAAAGAACAAACAATAAGGAAAAATATGTCAACAAACAAGTACTTATCAACAATAACAGTAAACGTAAATGGATTGAATGCACCAATCAAAAGACATAGGGTAGCTAAATGGATAAGAAAACATGACCCATATATTTGCTGTCTACAAGAGACCCACCTTAGAGCAAAAGATTCACACAGACTGAGAGTGAAGGGATGGAAAAACATTTTTCAGGCAAATGGAAATGAGAAAAAAGCTGGGGTTGCGATACTTACATCAGATAAAATAGACCTCAAAGTAAAGGCCATAATAAGAGATAAGGAAGGCCACTACATAATACTAAAGGGAGCAATCCAGCAAGAAGATATAACTCTGGTAAACGTATATGCACCCAACACAGGAGTGCCCAAATACATAAAAAATCTGCTGGAAGATATCAAGGGAGAGATTGACATCAATACAATCATAGTAGGGGACTTTAATACACCACTGACATCAATGGATAAATCCTCTGGACAAAAAATCAGCAAAGAAACAGCAATTCTAAATGACACACCAGATCAGATGGACCTAATTGACATCTTCAGATTATTTCACCCCAAAGCCATGGAATATACATTCTTCTCAAGTGCACATGGGACATTCTCAAAAATAGACCACATATTGGGTAAGAAGCAAAGTTTCCCCAAATTCAAAAAGATTGAAATAATGTCAAGCATTTTCTCAGACCACAATGGCATAATATTAGAAATAAACTACAATAAAAACATTCCAAAAAATTCAAACACTTGGAAACTGAATAGCATGCTACTAAACAATGATTGGGTTATCAATGAGATCAAAGAAGAAATTAAAAACATCCGGGAGACTAATGACAATAAAAACACAACATTGCAAATCCTATGGGACACAATGAAAGCAGTCCTGAGAGGGAAATGTTTAGCTCTACAGGCCTATCTCAAAAAACAAGAAAAAGTAGTAATAGATCATCTAACTCAACAACTCAAAGAATTAGAAAGAGAGCAACAAGAAAAGCCCAAGTGAGCAGAAGAAAGGAAATAATAAAGATCAGAACAGAAATGAATGACATGGAGACCAAAAAAACAATACACAAGATCAACAAAACCAAGAGCTGGTTTTTTGAAAGCAATAACAAGATTGATGTACCTCTAGCCAGGCTCACCAAGAAGCAAAGAGAGAGGACCCAAATAAACAAAATCATAAATGAAAGAGGTGAAATAAGAACAGACCCCACAGAAATACAAAGGATTGTCAAAAAATACTATGAACAACTCTACTCCAACAAACTAGACAACCTGGAGGAAATGGACATATTCCTAGAAAAACACAACCTTCCAAAACTTACTCAGGAAGAGACTAAAAATCTCAATAGGCTGATAACTATGGAAGAAATTGAAGCAGTCATCAAAAAGCTTCCAGCAAACAAAAGCCCGGGGCCAGACGGCTTCACAGGGGATTTTTATACAACATTCAAGGAAGAGCTAAAACCTATCCTCCTCAGACTATTCCAGAAAATTCAAGAGGAAGGAACACTTCCAAGCTCTTTCTTTGAAGCCAGCATCACCCTAATACCAAAACCAGATAAAGATAACACATTGAAAGAGAATTACAGGCCAATATCACTCATGAACATAGACGCCACAATCCTCAACAAAATTCTAGCAAATCGAATCCAGCAATACATCAGAAAGATCATACACCATGACCAAGTAGTATTTATCCCTGGGATGCAAGGATGGTACAATATTCACAAATCAATAAACGTGATACATCACATAAACAAATTGAGAGATAAAAACCATATAGTCATATCAATTGATGCAGAAAAAGCATTTGACAAAATCCAACACCCTTTCTTGATAAAAACTCTCAGCAAGCTGGGAATAGAAGGATCATACCTCAACATAATAAAAGCCATATATGACAAACCCACAGCCAACATCATACTCAATGGGCAAAAACTAAAACCATTTCCCCTAAGAACAGGAACAAGACAGGGATGCCCACTCTCACCACTCCTGTTCAACATAGTGTTGGAAATAGTAGCCATTGCAATCAGACAAGAAGAAGAAATAAAAAGCATCCAAATTGGAAAAGAAGAAGTAAAACTGTCCTTATTTGCAGATGACATGGGGTTGCGATACTTACACCTAGGGTACATAGAAAACCCTAAAGACTCCATCAAAAAATTACTAGACTTAATAAATGAATTCGGCAGAGTAGCAGGATACAAAATAAATGCTAAGAAATCTGTGGCATTTCTATACACCAATAATGAACTTACAGAAAGAGAGACTAAAAAAGCAATCCCATTTACCATTGCACCAAAAAAATTTAGATACCTAGGAATAAACTTAACTAAAGAGGTAAAAGACCTATACGCGGAAAACTACACAACACTGAACAAAGAGATAAAGGAAGACATAAACAGATGGAAGAACATACCATATTCATGGATTGGTAGAATCAACATCATCAAAATTTCCATACTACCCAAAGCAATCTATAATTTCAATGCACTTCCCATTAAAATACCAACAGCATACTTCACAGACCTAGAACGAACTTTCCAAAAATTCATCCTTAATAAAAAAAGACCCCAAATAGCCACAGAAATCCTGAGAAATAAGAACAAAGTAGGTGGGATCTCCATACCAGATTTCAAGCTGTATTATAAAGCCACTGTTCTCAAAACTGTCTGGTATTGGCACAAGAACAGACATATAGATCAAAGGAATAGAATAGAGAACCCAGAAATCGATCCAACTCACTATGCTTAATTAATATTTGACAAAGGAGGCATGAACATACAATGGAGTCAAGACAGTCTCTTCAACAAATGGTGTTGGGAAAATTGGACAGATACATGCAAAAAAATGAAACTAGACCACCAACTTACACCATACAAAAAAATAAACTCAATATGGATAAAGGACTTAAACATAAGACAGGAAACCATAAAAATAATAGAGGAATCTACAGGCAGAAAAATCTCTGACATATGCCAAAAGAACTTCTTCGCTGATACTGCTCCTAGGGCAATGGAAGCTAAAGAGAAAATAAACAAATGGGACTACATCAAAATAAAAAGCTTTTGTACAGCAAAGTAAACCATCAATAAAACAACAAGAAAGCCCACTACATGGGAGAACATATTTGCCAATGATAACGATAAGGGTTTAATCACCAACATTTACAGGGAACTCATGTAGCTTAACAAAAAGAAGATAAACAACCCAATCAAAAAATGGGCAACTGATCTAAATAGACACTTTTCGAAAGAAGACAGAAGGAAGGCCAAGAGACATATGAAAACCTGCTCTAAATCACTAAACATTAGAGAGATGCAAATCAAAACAACAATGCAGTACCATCTCACACCTGTCCGAATGGCCATTATCAACAAGTCAACAAATGACAAGTGCTGGCGAGGATGTGGAGAAAAGGGAACCCTTGTGCACTGCTCGTGGGAAAGCAGACTGGTGCAGCCACTGTGGAGAACAGTATGGAGTTTCCTTAAAAAACTAAAAATAGAACTCCCATTTGACCCAGTGATCCCACTTCTAGGAATATATCCCAAGAAACTGGAAACATCAATCAGAAAGGGTATATGCACCCCTATGTTCATAGCAGCACAATTCACCATAGCTAAGATTTGGAAACAGCCTAAGTGCCCATCAGCAGATGAGTGGATTAAAAAACTGTGGTACATCTACACAATGGGATACTACGCTGCAGTAAAAAAGAAGGAGCTCTTACCATTTGCAACAATATGGATGGAGATGGAGAACATTATGCTTAGTGAAATAAGCCAGGCAGAGAAAGATAAATATCACATGATCTCACTCATTTGTGGAATATAATGAACAACATAAACTGATGGGGGGGGAAATAGATCCAGAAACAGAGAAACATCAATCAGAACATCAAACCTCAGGGAAGAAATTGTGAGGTAACCATAAACCCAAGAATGCCTGAGAACGCCTTTCTAGCCACTCTAGCAAACATCAGATGTACGGTAACTTTACCTGGGACAAGAGGGTAAGTATTTTGGTCTTATTCTCCTGACCCTTCATGGGTAAGACCCCTTACGTGGGCTGATCCCCTGACTAATGTAGTTACCAGCAATACCAAACACCTTGGTCATCCAGAAGGTTCATGGGTGGGGCAAGAAAGTATAAATACACAGGGGTGTCCATCCAGCTTCCCTTTTGTATGACACTAAATCAAAACAATGCCCCTTTGTGTGTAAAATTAAAGAGAGGTTTCTGGCTTGTGTGGACACCAAAGAAAGGGTGTCACTACTATCACTACGTGCCCCTGGTAGAGGTACAGAAAATGTAACTAAGACCTTTTCTATATAAAAAGAAATGGACAACCAGTTTGAAAGGAAATTGCCATGGACTAGAACAGTGATGGGCAACCTTTTGAGCTTGGTGTGTCAAACTTCGCCAAAAAACTGAGCATAACTCGGGTAGTGTGTCACTTTGAGGAAAAAACTAACTCCAAGACTCTAGTCGCAAATGTTTCATCCTCAGGAGCAGCAAATGTTTCTTCCTCGGCATGCGGCTGCGTGTCATCAGAAATGGCTACGCGTGTCAGTGCTGACACGCGTGTCATAGGTTCGCCATCTCTGGACTAGAACAAAGAATATCCTTACATGATATTATTCTACACTATCATTAAAATTTTTCCCAGATTTGGATCACCCCCAGTACTTATAATAGTTCCTCACACCCTTGGTGATAAAAAAAAAACATAATCTGTTGGGTGCTTGGAGACAAACTTAACACATCTCTTGATACTTTAGAATTACAACAGCATAATATACAATTATCCCAAGCAAACGTACAAACTAATTCTTTGAATGTCTGGCTGCAATTTAAAAAGGACATGTAAGGATTTAATCTTTCTCATTGTGTAGACGGCCTCCTGGGAAGGCACCTGAGCATTCTATATTGGTCCCTCTTACCCTTTAGGCCAAGAGAGACCCTCTTCTCACAATTCATTTCCTCACAGCTGTTGCATGAGCTCTCTGTCCATGTCAAGGTTGAAATCTCGTGATGACTGGTGCCATGGATCTGTCTCTCACCCAGTGGGGCAAACTGAGCCCTCCCTGGAGAAGAAACCCGGGTTCCACAAGATATGTGATTAGTGCTGGGGCCCTGCCAGCAGGGGAGGGGATCGCAAGGCAGGTGCTGGGCATGGAGGCCACGGGGGCATAGGCTAACAAGGAGACAAAACTGAACCTCACGTCACCCTGCTTGGCCCTGGAGGATGGCTGGTTAGCCAGAGACGGGTAAGATTCCTCAAGGAAGGAACAACCTAAAACAGGCACAGTCACAGAGGGCCATCAGGAGAGAATTTGGGGACCAACAGAGGTGGGGCACAGACCCTCACCCCCCCAACATTGCAGGGGCCTGAACCCTAGCCCCTTCTGAGGGAGGTCTCCTGCCCCCATGGCTGCTTCGTGCTTCCCATGCCCAGCTCAGATCAGGACCCAGGTGAAAGACAGAGACTTGGCGGACAGCAACTGCCCTCTCACTCCAACAAGAATTGTTTGAGTTGTCTTGTACCCATGGTGTGGGGAAATGGGTTTACGATATCTAAATCCAGCCTACCACCAGGAATGCTCAGGACCTACTCAAGAAGGCAAATAATCCCCTCCACCAATATTTACAGGGTAAAATAAGATTGTTGTTAGAGTAATAAATGTGACAGTAAAATAGTAGTCAAGTTTTCAGGCAAATTTAAATTGGCTAGTTGAAACAAGCGAATATTCTAGAAAAATTAATTGTACTGGACAAAAAGGTGTTCCTAAAGTGTTAACTAAAATTTTTATTGGTAATTCATCTCATGATAAAATTGTGCACCATGTAATGAACCTAAAACAGTAATATTATAGTGCAAAAAATTAAAATTTAAAAGCCATCAAGACTATATTATAAAATTTTCAAAAGCCTCCTAACATTTAAATCAAAAAAGGAGAGGATAGTAGAGGAATATCATGTAAGGAAAATATCCTGTAAGTAAATTACATCTAGAAAATTAATACTTTAGAAAATTAATTGTAAGGCTAAAAGCAAGACACCCATGAAAAACACACAAGGTGACAAAACAAGCCAGAGGAAAATCATTTGGGCAAAAAATGAAATAGGATCCCAAGTCAAATTTATAGAAAATATTCCTTTATTAACTTTTGGTCGAGAATATGTTTGTATATTTTCAGAAAACAACTCCGAGACCATGTGGATTCCAGCAACAGAGAGGAATCGACAGGACTACTCCAGCCATGAAGTCAGAAGAGAAGCAGTCCTGAGACGGAAGACGCTGATGTGGCCTTCCCATACTAGCAGTTAGCAGCTGTGCATCACTGCAGGTTGCCCAGGACCAAACCAGAGAGAGTCGGACCTGCATTACCACCATTTGTCCACCATCCAGAACTGTAATGTCAGTGCTGACATGTACACATAAGGAACTGTTGGACATTGAAATTGGATCTCAAAAGAACTGTTGGCGCCCAGAAAGAAACTCACTACAGACTGATTCATTTGCCTGTCACCATAACCATTATTGCTGGTCTCATTTTCTCTTCTTATAAGTGTATTTCTAATAGCACATGATCTCACTCATCTAGGGGAAACAATGAACAACATTGACTGATGAACATGAACAGACCCAGAAACAAGGAGGCATGGATCAGACTGTCAGGCCTCAGAGGGAAGGTAGGGAAGGGTGGGGGTAAAGAGGAGAGATCAACCAAAGGACTTGTGTGCAAGCATATGAGCCTAACCAGCGGTTAAGGACAACAGGGGAGTGGGGGCATGTGTGGGGAGGGGTGTGAGATGGGAATGGGGGGATGAGGACAAGTATGTGATAGCTTGATCAATAAAGAAATTTAAAAAAAAAAGTCAATATGTCAAAACTTGCTCCTTCAAGATGAATGTTAATATTCTAGGGGGATTGCCTCAAATGTGCAGCCATTTATTTCTTTGATTTCACTTGTACTCAAAGTGTTATTATAATTAGCTAGTTATTAATATTAATAACAGGAAGAAAGCAAAGAGGAGGCCAGATTCTATAAGCATGGTCATCTGGGAAGCTTCACCAGGAAGCTGCAACTTCACACTCCCCAGGGAACCATGGGTCCATTCCCTGAAGATACTGGGGGAAGGGATCAAATAAAGGGGGAGATGGGCCTATGTGTAGTGAAGTCCAGTGATGTGGGGAAAGTGCTTGTCTGTCAGTCTAACCTGGGAAAAAGATAACTGGCTAGGAGTGTAAAGCCACTACAAGAGCACAAAATATTGGAAGGGTAAAATCCTCCAGACAAAGAGTTCTCTGCTCTTGTGCTTTTTTTTTTTTTAAATTTCTTTATTGATTAAGGTATTATATATGTGTTCTTATCTCCCCATTGCCCCCACTCTCCCACTCATGCCCTCACCCACCTGTTGTCTGTGTCCATTGGATAGGCTTATATGCATGCATACAAGTCCTTCGGTTGATCTCTCCCCATTACCCCCACCCTCCCCTACCTTCCCTCTGAGGTTTGACAGTCAGATCAATGCTTCTCTGTCTCTGGATCTGTTTTTGTTCATCAGTTTATGCTGTTCATTATAGTCCATAAATGAGTGAGATCATGTGATATTTATCTTTCTCTGACTGGCTTATTTCACTTAGCATAACGCTCCCCAGTCCCATCCATGCTATTGCAAATGGTAAGAATTCCTTCTTTTTTACTGAAGCATAGTATTCTACTGTGTAGATGTACCACAGTTTTTTAATCCACTCATCTGCGGATGGGCACTTAGCTGTTTCCAAATCTTAGGTATGGTAAATAGTGCTGCTATGAACATAGGGGTGCATATATCCTTTCTGATTGGTGTTTCTAGTTTCTTGAGATATATTCCTAGAAGTGGGATCACTGGGTCAAATGGGAGTTTCATTTTTAGTACTTTGAGGAAACTCCACACTGTTCTCCACAGTGGCTGCACCAGTCTGCATTCCCACCAGCAGTGCTTGAGAGTTCCTTTTTCTCCGCATCCTCGCCAACATTGTCATTTGTTGATTTGTTGATGCTAGCCATTCTTACAGGTGTGAGATGGTGCCGCATTGTCTTTTTGATTTGCAAATCCTGCATAATTAGTGACTTTTGAGCATGTTTTCATATGTCTCTTGGACTTCCTTCTGTCTTCTTTTGAAAAGTATCTATTTAGGTCTGTTGCCCATTTTTTGATTGGGTTGTTTATCTTCCTTTTGTTAAGTTGTATGAGTTCCCTGTAAATGTTGGAGATTTAACCCTTATAGGTGATAACATTGGCAAATATGTTCTCTCATGCAGTGGGCTTTCTTGTTGTTTTGTTGGTGGTTTCTTTTGCTGTGCAAAAGTTTTTTATTTTGATGTAGTCCCATTTGTTTATTTTCTCTTTAGTTTCCATTGCCCTAGGAGCGGTATCGGTGAAGAAATTGCTTCAGCATATGTCTGAGATTTTGCTGCCTGTGGATTGCTCTAGTATTTTCATGGTTTCCTGTCTTATGTTTAAGTCCTTTATCCATTTTGAGTTTATTTTTGTGTATGGTGTAGATTGGTGGTCTAGTTTCAAATTTTTGCATGTATCTGTCCAATTTTCCCAACACCATTTATTGAAGAGACTGTCTTGACTCCATTGTATGTTCATGCCTCCTTTGTCAAATATTAATTTAGCATAGTGGTTTGGGTCGATTTCTGGGTTCTCTCTTCTATCCATTGATCTATAGGTTTGTTCTTGTGCCAGTAATGGGCTGTTTTGAAAACAGTGGCTTTTAAATACAGCTCGATATCTGGTATTGAGATCCCACCTATTTTTTTCTTCTTTTTCAAGATTGCTGCAGCTATTTGGGGTCTTTTTTTTTCCAGATGAATTTTTGGAAAGTTCTTTCTAGGTCTGTGAAATATGCCATTAGTATCTTAATGGTGAATGCATTGAATCTATGGATTGCTTTGGGGAGTATGGACATTTTAATGATGTTGATTCTACCAATCCATGAACATGGTTTATTCTTCCATCTGTTTATGTCTTCCTCTATCTCTTTTTTCAGTGTCCTGTAGTTTTCCGCGTACAGGTCTTTTACCTCCTTAGCTAAATTTATTCCTAGGTATCTTAATGTTTTTGGTGCAATGGTAAATGGAATTGCTTTTTTAGTATCTCTTTCTGTAAGTTCACTATTGGTGTATAAAAAGGCCATAGATTTCATGATGATAATTTTGTATCCTGCTACATTGCCGAATTCATTTCTTAAGTCTAATAATTTTTTGATGGAGTCTTTAGGGTTTTCTATGTACAGTATCATGTCATCTGTGAATAAGGACAGTTTTATTTCTTCTTTTCCAATTTAGATGTCTTTTATTTCTTCTTGTCTAATCCCAATGGCTAGTACTTTCAGTATTATGTTGAACAGGAGTGGTGAAAGTGAGCATCACTGTCTTGTTTCTGTTCTTAGGGGAAATGGTTTTAGTTTTTGCCCATTGAGTATGATGTTGGCTGTGGGTTTGTCATATATGCCTTTTATTATGTTGAGGTATGATCTTTCTATTCCCACCTTGCTGAGAGTTTTTACCAAGAAAGGGTGTTGGATTTTGTCAAATGCTTTTTCTGCATCAATTGATATGACTATGTGATTTTTATCTCTCAAATTATTTATGTGATGTATCACGTTTATTGATTTGTGGATATTGTACCATCCTTGCATCCCCGGGATAAATCCTACTTGGTCATGGTATATGATCATTTTGATATACTGCTGGATCTGATTTGCTAGAATTTAGTTGAGGATTTTGGCATCTATGTTCATGAGGGATATTGGCCTGTAATTCTCTTTCATTGTGTTGTCTTTATCTGGTTTTGTTATTAGGGTGATGCTGGCTTCGTATAATGAGCTTGGAAGTGTTCCTTCCTCTTGAATTTTTTGGACTATTCTGAGGAGGATAAGTTTTAGTTCTTCCATGAATGTTTGGTAAAACTACCCTGTGAAGTCATCTGGCCCCGGGCTTTTGTTTGCTGGAAAATTTTTGATGACTCTTTCAATTTCTTCCATAGTTATTGGCCTATTGAGCTGTTTAGATTCTTCCTGATTGAGTTTTGTAAGGTTGTATTTTTCTAAGAATATGTCCATTTCCTGCATGTTGTCTAGTTTGTTGGAATAGAGTTGTTCATAGTATTTTTTTTTTAACAATCCTTTGTATTTCTGTAGAGTCTGTTGTTATTTCATCTCTTTCATTTCTGATTTTGTTTATTTGGGTCCTCTCTATTTGCTTCTTGGTGAGCCTGGCTAGAGGTTCATCAATCTTTTTTGTCCTTTCAAAGAACCAGCTGTTGGTTTCATTAATTTTTTTGTATTGCGTGTGTGTGTGTGTTTGGTCTCTATGTCATTTATTTCTGCTCTGATCTTTATTATCTCCTTCCTTCTGCTCACTTTGGGCTTTTCTTGTTTCATTAAAGAACTAGGAAGTTCTTTAAGTTGTAGAGTTAGATGATTTACTACCATTTTTTCTTGTTTTTTTGAGGTAGGCCTGTAGAGCTATAAATCTCCCTCTCAGGACTGTTTTCATTGTGTCCCATAGATTTTTAGATAGTTGTGTTTTGGTCATTAGTTTCCAGGATGTTTTTAATTTCTTCTTTGATCTCTTTGGTAACCCAATCATTGTTTAAAAGCATGCTATTCAACTTCCAGGTGTTTTAATTTATGATTGTTTGTATTGTAGTTTATTTCTAATATTATGGCATTGTGGTCTGAGAAGATGCTTGATATGATTTCAATCTTCTTGAATTTGGGGAGACTTTGCTTGTGGTCTATTTTTAAAAATGTCCCATGTGCACTTGAGAAGAACGTATATTCCATGGCTTTGGGGTGAAATGTTCTGAAGATGTCAATTAAGTCCATCTGATCTAATGAGTCATTTAAGATTGCTGTTTCTTTGCTGATTTTTTGTCTAGAGGATTTATCCAGTGATGTCAGTGGTGTATTAAAGGCCCCTATTATGATTGTATTGTTGTTGATCTCTCCCTTGATATCTTCCAGGAGTTTTTTTATGTATTTGGGTGCTCCTGCATAGGGTACATATATGTTTATCAGGGTTATATCCTCTAGTTGTATCAATTCCTTTAGTATTATGAAGTGGCCTTCCTTTTCTCTTGTTATGGCCTTCACTTTGAGGTCTGTTTTGTCAGATATAAGTATTGCTACCCCACCTTTTTTCTCATTTCCATTTTCCTGAAAGTTGTTTTTCTATCCCTTCACTTTCAGTCTGTGTGACTCCCTTGTTCTGAATTGGATCTCTTGTAGACAGCATATATATGGGTCATGTTTTGTTATCCATTAAGCCACTCGATGTCTTTTGATTGGAGCAATTAGTCTGTTTACATTTGAAGTTATTATTGAAAGGTACTTGTTTGTAGCCAGTTTTAATTTTTGTGCCTGTGTTCCTTCTTGCCTTTCTCTTTCTTCTTTTTACAGCAGTCCCTTTAGCATTTCTTGCATTGCTGGTCTGGTAGTGATAAATTCCCTTAGCCTTTTTTTTGTCTCTGAAGCTCCTTATTTCCCCTTTAATTTTGATTGATAGTCTTGCTGGATAGAGTATTCTTGGATTCAGTCCCTTTCTTTGCATCACTTTGTAAATTTTCTTCCATTTTTTTCTGGCTTGATGTGTTTCTGTTGAGAAATCATTTGATAATCTAATGGGAGATCCCTTGTATGTAACTTTCTGTCTCTCTCTTGCAGCCTTTAAGATTCTCTCTTTGTCCTGAACATTTGCCATCATAATTATTATGTTTCTTGGTGTGGGTATTTTTGGGTTCATCTTGTTTGGGACTCTCTGTGCTTGTGTTACTTTTTTTTGTCCCACATCAGGGAAGTTTTCTGACATCATTTCTTCAAATAGATTTTCTAACCCTTGTTCCTCTTTCTGTTGTTCTGGCACCCCTTTTATTCATATGTTGCTTTGTTTCATGTTATCCTATAGCTCCCTTAGGCTCTCCTCCTGTCTTTTAATTTTTTTCTCCTGTTGCAGTTCAGTTTGTGTGTGTTTTGCTTCCATGTCCTCTAACTCGCTAATTCGGGCCTCTGCTTCTCCTAGTCTACTGTTGAAACTTTCCATGGTGTTTTTTATTTCAACTATATCACTCTTCATTTCTTCTTGATTCTTACATAAGTTGTTGATTTTTTCATCCATCTGGTTTATGAACTGTATGGCCCTTATTCTGAATTATTTTTCTGATATATTGCATGCCTCTGTTTTACTTAGCTGCTTTTCTAGCGATTCCTCCTTTTCTTTCATTTGGGGGTTTCTTTGTGTACCCATTTTTATCTCTTGAAGGATCTAGATGTCAGGTCATGCCCAGGCTACTCCTTGTGTGGCAGTGGCTCCTCAGGCTGTGGTTGCTCCTCAGTTGGCAGTGGCTCCTCTGATGGGTGCTGTTCACAGCAGTGTTGGCTCCTCTGGCTAGTGGGGGAGGCTGCTCACACAGCTGCTGCTCCTCGGATGGTGGCAGGCTGCACGGGGATGCCGCTCCTCAGCCATGGGTGGGCTGCTGGTGCGGCTGCTGCTCTTCGGCCTGGGGTGGGTTGCTCGTGGGGCTGCTGCTCCTTGGACAGGAATGGGCTGCTCAAGTGTCTGCTGCTTGTGTGGTTGCAGTGCCCTGGGCTTTCTCCAGGGGTCCTCTGCCCTTCCCGGCTACAAATTGTCTCACCAGCTGAGTCTCCTTTGCCAATTTGAGATGGATGTTATTAGTTTCAGCTGCTCATTCTATCTGCTCTGGGACAAGGCTCAGGACACGTCCATCTATTCTGCCACCATTTTGTCCTCTCAATAATCAGCCATTTTAAATTAAGTATAGAAGTCTTAACAAAAGCACTTAAGTGCAAAAGGGACTTTTTAATGATTTGAAAAAGCATGAAAAAAAATAATGTTTCTTGGACTGTACCTTTAATAATCCTGAGTCGACCTGAGATCATTTCATGTCATTTTCTTACAGTAGAACTCTCACGTACCAGGCACCCGCACAGCTCCAGGGTCCAAAATGCCTCCACTGCCCTGCTCTTGTGCTTTTGCTTTGTGACCCACACTTGCCCCCCTGGGATAGTCTGCCATGTGGCTTTAAGCAGCCACATGGCTTACGGGCATTTGGACCCCGCACATAATGGACTGCAGCAGGGAACATAAGGTAAGCTAGCCAGACATTGGACTGGACTGAGGTTTAATATGGAGCAAGACTCTGGGCAGTGGCCTTGATCCTAACCCTGCTAAAGATAAAATTGGACTTTTTCCATGGCAGGACAGAGGGAAATGGGGCATTGGAAATGCAAGGGTTTAATTCTATGGAATTATAGATCACTCATCCTCCCATGCAAGTCTCAGGAAATTCCTTTTCTAGCTACATTGCAAAGACTCCACTTCTACCAGTAAGAGATGGGGACACAGAGGCCAACCCACCAATAACGAAAGTAGGTGAAAAGTATTCTCTAATCACATCTCTTACTGATAGCACAGTGATATTTCAAAGTAAGTGTGAGACAGCTGCCTGTTGGAATCTCCCTAACCTTTAAGATATGCACTTTGTGAGAATTCAGTGGCTTCTAGAAGTCTTTGACATTTCCCCTCAGGTGCCTTAGGTTCTTATAGTCAGCTCTGGCTCTGAAACCCTTTTTCCACTGAATTTTCCTGTTCATGGATCATTTCCAGTCCCTTTATGTACTGGCCCACCTCTGCAATCTATCTGTATTCCAATGTGCATCTCAGACCCTTTCCTCTCCTCTGCTCATACACCTCCCCATACACATATGCAAACAGTATTCACAATGTATTTTGGAATGTAAAACTCTCTAAAGAAAGTGTAAGAGAAGGGAGGTGACATTACAGCAATGTGGCTGAGTCATGGAGAGTTTTTAAAGTGCCCCAGATGATTTTAATATATAGCCAAGTTTGAGAACCATAGGTTAAATGTAATTCTGGTATTGCCTCTTAATTGTTTTTCACTTTGGCACGTACACTGTAGGCAGCTTGAATTGCATTTCAATATATAAATATAGCTTGGTTTATGGTAGGTGCTAAAAATCATTTGTTGAATAAATAAATAAATAATCATTCAATCAGTTGGTACAGCCAAAGCAACAGGTTCAAAGTTACTTTCAACCTGATAGTAGATGTAATGGGATATTACTTTTGCTTCACATTTAATGCATTAATATTTAAAATATTTCAGAAGTGATGAGTTAGAGCAGAAATTCTTTCTAAAACTTGAGACTTTGGAGAGGGGGTCTTTGAACTTCCTAAAAATGTATGCAAAGTTTTGCTCATCTGTCCTGTTTTTTGTTTTTTGTGTTTTTTTTTTAATTTTTCTTATAAGATGTAACAAAACATTCTTTATAATTCTCACAGTGGTCCTATGACCCAGAAAGGTTAAGAATCACCAAGTTAAAGGATGTACAGTTCTTTCATTGACACATCTTTTTTTTTAATTATTGTTTAAAGTATTACAAATAGTAGTACATACGTCTCCTTTTCCCCCCATTGACCTCCCCACAGCCTTCCCCACCCCCTGACCTTTTATTATTTTTTTAAAAGTATATTTTTATTGATTTTGGAGAGAAAGGGAGAGGGAGAGAGAGATAGAAACATCAATGATGAGAGAGAATCACTGATTCCTACATGCCCCACACTAGGGATTGAGCCTGCAACTCTGGGCATGTTCCCTGACCGGGAATCAAATCATGAACTCCTGGTTCATAGGTTGATAGGCGAGAGACCTATTCTTCTTAGAGAAGGTTTCTCTAGGGTTCCTTAAATAGTCAACTTGCCTTGCACATTTAAAATAAGATTTAGCAGGCTAAAATGTATACATTTCATATTCATTTTCAGTAGCCCACTTATTGAATAAAATGATATTCACTTGTGGTACTGGTACTTACAAAATAGGAGGTGAATATTATAAATGTGAATAAGTGAAGGAAACATTTCACTAGTCTGAATATCTGGTAGTTTTATACCTGCTTTCCTTTACTCCAGACACATTTGGCCAATTATCAGAGCAAGGGTTTAAAAGGCTTCTGACTGCCCATAGGTGTGATTTATTCTGCAAGTGTGCCAACTTACCTTCTCTCTCTAATTATTGGTTTGAAAGCATTAGGTACTCAGAAGAACTAAGCAAATAACCTATTGTTTTCTAGGAGCTGTAACAGGTAGTTGTGTTTTGAGCTGCCAAGGGTGTGTAATGCCCTCAGCTTGTTACTTATAGCTTTGAAGAATAAGCAAAGTATGTTATTTTTGTGATTGGTAATTTTATTTTCAAATTGTTTCCTCTTTGTTAAAATAAACAGTGTTTAGCTTTGTGTGCTCATCATTCAATACATCAAATGACCCATCTAACAAATATTTGTGTTGACAGTTTGCAAATTACTGCAAAGCACTTCCATTTAATAAAAATAATTCGGCTCTTAAAGATAAGGAATGGTTAAAATCATTATAGAAACTTGAAAAAACAATGAACATATTTGTATGTTAACATAACATTCTTGGTTAAATTTTGGATGATACTAATTTTTGTAAATCAGTGCTAGTCATAATATTTTCTATTTTTACATAAATGGAGGTGTTATACAAGAACAGTTTTGAGCTTGTCTATGTTTAATTTCAGGTGGAATTTGGGGTATATAAGAATACTGGAAAATTATAATATTTTAAAATATTTAAAAAATATTTTTAGAGTTACAAGAAGAGAGAGAGGAGAGAGAGAGAGAGAGAGAGAGAGAGAGAGAGAGAGAGAGAGAGAGATACATTGATGTGAGAGGGAAACATCAATTAGCTGCCTTTTGTATGCCCAATTCCAGAGACTGAGGCCCCAACCCTGGAATTGAACTAACTACCTTTGGAAGCATGGCATGATGTCCAACCAACTGAGCCACACCAGCCAGGGCAGATTTTTTTAAAGATAAATTTTGTCCCCCTAGATAGATATGCAACTATTGTAGATTTTAGGATGTTTCAGACTGTCAGGTTTTCCTCCCTGTTAATTTAAATCTGATGAGCACTCTCCAACTTTTAAATAGGGCACTAAAGTCTTTTTTTTAATAGCAGTTTTGCATCCATAGCTATCTATACTTATATTCCATGACTTAAGGTATTCTTACAGATTTACTGACCCAGAGGTCTTCAGTATAATTTTACATCAAACATAATCATCTTTATCATCCACTGCCACTAGTTTTGTATGAAAACAAATGTTTTTATATTTGAGAGGGAATCATATATAAATTCTAGAAAAATCTGTTATTACTCTGGTTTTGAGTTTTCTGAGCAAGATTCATTGCTTAAAAATTGTAAAGTTCCAGCATTTTAAAATAAAATGTTGATTGGGTATAGTACGTTTGTCTCATAGAATAATGCAATATTTGACATGTCACATTTTTATAGTTTAATTAGCTAGTTAATATTAATAATAAGATGTGAGCAAAGGGGAGGACAGACATTATAAGCATGGTCACCTGGGCAGCTTCCTCAGGACGCTACAGCTTCACACTCCCCAGGGAACCAATGGTCCATGCCCTGAAGATCACTGGAGGAAGGGATAAGACCAAGGGGGAGATGGGCACATATGCAGTGAAGTCTGGGTGATGTGGGGAAGGTGCTTGTCTGTCAGTCTAGCCTGGGAAAAAGATCATTGGCTAGAAGGTTGAAACCACTGCAAGCACACAAAATCTTGGAAAGGTAAAATTCCCAAAGTATTTTCTCTCTCTTGCTTCCTTATATGCTCTCTTGCTCTGTGATCCACACTCACCTGTCCACTAGCCTGTCATGTGGCCCTAAGCTGCCACATGGCCTATGGCCATATAGACCCTACATGCAGAGGACTACAGCTGGGAATGCAAACTAAGCTAGGCAGATGCTGGAATGAACTTTAAAATGTAACAGAAATTTTGGGCAGTGGCCTTAATTCTAACCCTGCTGAAGACAAGATTGGACTTCTTCCATGGCTTGATGGACAGAGATGGGACCTTGGCGGGAACTCCCTTAATTTTACATCATCAATAAAGCTTTCCAAGAACCCCAATCCTCCTATGCGGGCCTCAAGAAATTCCCCCAATAACTCCACTTCCACAGTTAACAACATAAAACAGACTACTGAAATGACATCATTTTTCTTAATAGCAGTAATTTTCTTCCATTTAAAAAATTCTTCCCGCCCAACCAGTGTGGTTCAGTGGTTGAGTGTTGACCTATGAACCAGGAGGTCATGGTTCGATTCCCGGTCAGGGCACATGCCCGGGTTGCTGGCTCAGTCCCCAGTGGGGGGCATGCAGGAGGTGGCTGATCGGTGATTCTCTCTCATCATTGATGTTTCTATCTCTCTCCCTCTCCCTTCCCCTCTGAAATAAAAAATATAAATATTTAAAAATAAAAAAATTCTTTCCTCTACAAACAAAAGGGGGCCAATATAGAATGGTGTTTTTTTCTAACTGGTTAGAGGCATATTAGTGATCAGTCTCCCCAACATAAAACAACAAACCTTTCACAGCTGATGTGCTGCCTGGCGCTGTGAGAACAGAACATGAATTTAAGGCAGGCAGAAGATGTAGGTGCCCATTGTCCCTTTCACTTAGTAGCTGTAGCCTTGACCAATTTACTTAACGTCTTTGGACCTCAATTTTCATATCCAGGTTAAAAATAGTCAAGCAACTTTCAAGGTCAAATTCAGGTCTGTTTGTCTCAAAAGCCTTTCTTTATAGGATCAACTACTCGGGGTTGTGATCTGTACATCTGAATTTTTAAAGCAGATGTAATCTTTTTGTGTATCCAGGGCTGAGAAACATTATCATAGAGCACATTATTGTCCAAGGGTCAGATCTGGTCAACCACCTATTTTTGTAAATAAAGTTATGTTGGAATAAAGGTCAACACTCATATGCCCATTCATTTATGTATTGTATGTGGCTGCTTTTGTGCTACAATGGCAGAGTTCAGTAGTTGTGACAGAGACCATATAACCAATAAAACCAGAAATACTATCTGGCCCTTTATGGAAAAGATTTGATAGCCTCTGTCATAGAGGGAAGAATGCAGAATCTGAAGTCAGATAGAGGTGGATTTAAATTCTGCTTCTGCTTTTTATTCATGGCATGATATGGAGTAAGTTACTTCAAGTCTCTCAGCCTTAGTTTCCTCATATGTAGTATAGGTGTAGCAAAAATGCCTACTTTGTAGGGTGGTTGTGAGGATTATATGAGGTAATGTACTCAAACTGCTTCAATTGTGCCAGCGCATAATAAATGTTCATTAAATAGTTGATCTTTTTCTTCTCCCTCCCTCCCAAGGGCACATACAAAAATTAACACAGTACATGCACAAATTAGACTAGCTGCCAAATGATAGATTTCTTTATATTCTGAATCCTGCAACACTGTAGGTTTAGCACACTAAGGTTTAGATTTAACATGGAAACTCCAGCAAGTTGGGCCCCTGGAGATGGTGAGCACAGTTGCTACAAAGGACCGGTGAGAAAAGGAGAGGAAAAGCACTTTCTGGAGTCTGAACTATTTCCTTGTTGTAGTGTTTAAGTAAATTCCAAATCAACAATGGGCCTACATTTAATAAACATGTATTTAACTACTACCATATATCAGATACTAGGCTAGGTGCTGTGAATATGATCATGAACACGGTATTGTCATTCCTTCAAGAGCCTTAGACCATAATGAGAAAGACAAATAAGTAGACAATTACAAAAAATGTGATTAGTGCTAAGATTGGTAATGGTAAACATAGAGTGCAATGGAACAAAGGGTTGGCAGCTAATTTAACTACTTGGGGGTCTGACAAGACTTCCTGTGGGAAACAATATCTAGGCTGGGTATTAGAGGTTGAAGAGGGAATCAGGCCAAGAACAGTGCTGTTCTGTGGAAAATAAAAGGCTTATGCAAGGAAAAGCCCAGAGGTAAAAGAGAGTAAGATTTTTTGAGGATCTGAATTCATATTGGGAAGCCAGAGAACTGTGGATGTTAGTGGTAGCTGTGGTAAGAGATGAAGCAGGTATCTGTAATTTTTGGCTGTGATTTATTTCTAACAGTTATTGAGGTTAAAATTCTCATTAATTTAATAATTACTGGTAAAACATGAGCTATTACTTGAAAATGTTCCCTTTAGCTAATTCCAGACCAATTTGGCTAATCTATAGGATTTACTCTAAGGTCACAGAAAATGTACCTAATCAGATAAAGTGCAGCCCATGATTTTCACTTTGGACCAATGTCGTTTGCAAGTGTTCTTTCCCAAATGTATACTTCTCAATTCTCTGTCTCGGTGACAGCCTCTCTCATTTACGCAGCTGCTCATATCAGAAATCCAGGGCCTCTCCTTTCTCACCCTGAACATCTATTTAGTCATTAGTAACCAAGCCCAATCCAATGTTTCCAGTCCCTCCATTTCTATTGCCACTACTTTAAATTAGGCATTTATCATTTCTTCAGGATTACTGCAACAACCCTTTGTAAATAAATACAAAGCACCTCAAGACCCACCTCTTCAGTCTTACTGCTCACCAATCCTCATTCCCTGGAGTTGGAAGGATTCCAGAGCAGGAGCAAGCAGATTAGCTAGGTGGCTCACAGAGTCATCAAGGCAAGATATGAGGGTAGGTTGAGCAAAAGTACTGTTAGAGATGGAGAAAAATGGGCTGATTTAAGAGTGATTTTGAAAGTAAAATTAATGGAAATTCCTATTGAATAGTATGAGAAGCAAGTGTTGAGGGTAAGTGCCAGAATCATGGCTTATGCAATTAGATGGTTTGTAGTATTGATGACTGAGATAGGGTACTCTGAAGAAGTCTGCATTTGGAAGATGTGCTAGATATTTTCTACTTACCTTTCCTGATTCACTCTTTATGTTTCTTTATCCTGTTCTCTACTCTGTGAGGCTGACCTTTATAGTCTGCATCAACTCATCTCCCTTGCTCTCTGTCTTCAGGTTGTTTTGGTCAGTGAGACAGGTCTGGCAGGAGATCACTAGACAGAAAGAAAGAGAGGTTGGAGCATTCTTCTAGGACTTCCATTTTGTCCACAGATTGATAGCGACTTTATTCCTAGTACTACTATTCTTGTAGGATAGTTCATGCCTAAGCTATAGTTCTTTCAAGATTACAGCTATGACTTTCTCCTGTTTGCTTTAGGCCCAAGAGTGGCAAACATTTCACTATTAATGTTCTTGGGTGCTTCAAAATCCCTTGTTGGTTTCCATAACCCTGAATGCAGTATTTATAAATAGAATTTCTAATCATCCCTTTCTAAGAGGCCATCCCTAACTGCTTGGATAGAATGGGGAAATATTATAATTTGGTATCCAGTGTTTAATTTAAGGAGCCTTTAAGGTATCTAGGGTTAGAGATCAATAGTGCAGTTAAATATATGTGTTTGGAGCTCAGACAAATGATGTGGGATAAGGGCATACTATGTGAAAGGTTAGCTCCTTATATCCTGCCAATCCTATGATGCACTCTTGTTGTATTAGGGTGACCAACCATCCTTGCCTTCCTGAAACTGAGGCAATTCCTATAATGTGGGACTACTAATGCTAAATTAGGAAATTCATAGATAAACCAGAATGAGTTGGTTATCTTACTTTGTATCTATTTGTAATCTGAAGCTCAGAATAGTTTAAAGTCACCCAGGTAATTATAGGCAGAGCTTGGATTTTGGCCCTCTCATTGTTTGATTCTAAATACTGAATTCTTTTCATCACACACAATTCATTAAAAAATGTGAATTGTCCTTAGCATAAACTGAGGTCTTCATAAAAAAAGAAAACAAAACAATTCCCCAAAACAATAATAATTGCTGAACCCCAGCAACAGAGATTTTGATTTAGTGTGTCTAGAGTAGGGTTCAGGAATCTGTTTTTATGAAGTGCTTCCCAAGTGATTCTGATGCAGACTTGCTTTTAGGAACTACTGAACTTTACCCCACTACTCCTCTTATGCAGTAACAAAAATGCAAATATCTTGTTGAATTGAAATCTTTATTGGGCTCAGCATTCATCCCATGTCCTTATGAAGGAACGGATAGCTTTTGGTTAGAATTCAGCTCTACGAACTTCAACAAGTTTCTTAACCTCTCTGTCTTCTTATTCTATGAGACAATATGTACAAACTAGAGGCCTGGTGCATAAATTCATGCACAGGTGGGGTCCCTCAGGGTGGCCTGCGGAGATGGGGCCCCAGCTCATACCCCCAGCCTCACATCCCGGCAGCCCCGCCTGGCACCCCACCTTGGCCTGGCGCTGCCCCCTCACCTGCTCCACCATCCCACCTGTGGGGCAATCAATCGGGCCGGGCCCCCCCGCCTAGCTCCTTTAGCACCTGGGAGCTAAGCGGTGGCCCCACCCCTTGCTGCCACTGCTGGTCGCCATCTGTGGGGCAATTGGTGGGGCAATTGCACCCCCACTTGTACCCACCTTGGCCTGGCCCCGCCTTCTCACCTGCTCCAACATTCTGCCACAGTCCCACTCTCATCGGGGCCCATCGGAGCCAGCAGTGCCTCCATTGCCGCCTGCTGCCAGTACTGCATCGCCAACACCCACCATGTTTCGTGCTGCCCCTTGGTGGTAAGTGCACATCATAGCGAGTGGTTGAACTCCCAGTCTCCGGTTGAACTCTTGGTTGAATGACCGCCCGAGAGGGCGATTTGCATATTAGGCTTTTATTATACTAGAGGCCCGGTGCACAAAATTTATGCACGGGGAGAGGGGGTGTCCCTCAGCCCAGCCTGCACCCTCTCCAATCTGGGACCCCTCAAGGGATGTCCCACTGCCCATTTAGGCCCGATCCCAGTGGACATCCCTCTTACAATCCAGGACTGCTGGCTCCCAACTGCTCACCTGCCTGCCTTCCTGATTGCCCCTAACCACTTCTGCCTGCCAACCTGATCACCCCCTAACCACTGCCCTGCCAGTCTGATTGATGTCTAACTGCTCCCCTGCCAGCCTGTTTGCCCCCAACTTCCCTCCTCTGCTGACCTGGTCACCCCTAACTACCCTCCCCTGCAGGCTTGATTGACCACAACTGCCCTCCCTTGCAGGCCTGGTCCCTCCCAAATGCCCTCCCCTGCTGGCCATCTTGTGGTGGCCATCTTGTGTCCACATGGGGGCAGGATCTTTGACCACATGGGGGCAGCTATCTTGATCTTGTGTGTTGGAGTGATGGCCAATCTGCATATTACTCTTTTATCAGATAGGATAGAGGCCTGGTGCATGGGTGGGGGCCAGCTGGTTTGCCCTGAAGGGTGTCCCAGATCAGAGTGGGGGTTCCCTTGGGGCGTGGAGCAGCCTGTGAGAAGGGCCTGTGGTGGTTTGCAGGCCGGCCATGCCCCCCGGCAACCCAAGCGGAGGCCCTGGTATCTGGGATATATTTACCTTCTACAATTGAAACTTTGTAGCCTGGAGCGAAGCCAAGCTTCCTGCTCGCTCCATGGCAGCAGCCATTTCTGTTGGATTTTATTCACCTTCTATAATTGAAACTTTGTAGCCTGTAGTGGAGGCCTAGGCCGGCCAGGGCAGGTTGAAAGCTTGGCTTCCTCGGTCACCAGGGGCAAACCTAGCCTGCTCTCTCCAGCTCCGTGGCTGCCACCATTTTTCTTGGGATTTATCTTCTATAATTGAAACTTTGTATCCTTGAGTGGAGGCCTGGGCCCACCAGGGTGTGTGGAAAGCTTGGCTTCCTCTATTGCTGGGGAAACCCAAGCCTCCTTCCTGCTCTCTGTGGTGGCAGCCATCTTGGTTGGGGTTAATTTGCATACTCACACTGATTGGCTTGTTGGCGTGGCTTGTGGGCGTGGCTTGTGGGCGTATCAGAGTGATGGTTAATTTGCATACTACTCTTTTATTAGGTAGGATGGGATAATACTCACTGCACAATATTGTGAGGATTCAATGAGATAACTTATGCAAAGTGTTTTTCCCAATACCTGGAATGCAGTGAACACAAGTGTTGACAATCAGTACTGTTTTCAACTACTTGGTAGGTATTTGTTTAGACATATTACTCTTTATAGTTGTTAATAAATAGCCTGAGTTATTTTATTCCTACTTTATCCAATCGTCAGCCGAGAATTACCATTGGCTATTCATAAAGTGTTACATTGTTGGAATGAGATATCTGGAGAATAATAAATAATTTTACTCAAAAATGGGTTTTAGTAAAGTAAAGAGTTAATTGAGTATCTCCTGTGTGCGAGGCTCTTAAGTCCTTTACCTAATGTAATTGCTATGTTAAAACAGGAGTATAGAGGGTGATGATTGGCAGTGATTTGAAGAAGGTAAGACATGTAGAAAGCAGCAGAGCAGGAACTGAAGGCCAGATCTTTCTCATTATCAAAGTTGTACTATAGCCCATGGAAGTTCTATAACAAAAAGGGTTATAATGAGGGGGACCAGCATAGTAATCACAAAAATACCTGGTTTATATAAAGCACTTGTTATACTGCCTTGGCACTAGCTTTTCATTAAGTACCCTTTTATGGAACTCACATCTGTGAGTCGCCATAATAACTTTTGAAGGAGAATAACTTAAAGATGAATAATATATATACATTCTGCCTTGAAGGAGTTTATAGTCAAGTGGGAAATTGGATATGTAAAAAACTCAGAATGAAATTGCACAGTTAGTAAGTAATAGAGTCAGAATCTGAACATAGGACTGCCTAACTTCAAATGCTTTAAGAGACGTAGAAGCAAAGTGTTCTCAAACATAGAGAGTGAATGAATGAATAATGGCTCATCTCTCATGGCACCCTGAGGGGATTCACTTATTCAATAAATGTTTACTGATTGCCAACCTGAACCAGATATTGTGCTAGGTGAGGGAGACTTAAATATATTCGTGTTTATGAGGAATTTACAATTGTAGTGTTAGATAAGTGTGCAACAAAACATATTTTGATGGTAAGTGAAAGGAAAAGGATCTAGTTAAGTGGGTTGTCTGTTGTCACATGGTTTTTAAAGGGCAGAGATGGGCTTTGAACTCAGATCTGACTCAAAGTTAATGAAATTACCAAGGGTAAAGGAGAGATTACCAATGGCAAAGAAGAGAGAACAGTTAAGTAAAAAAAGACTTGGGAGCATGGAACCTAAAATTAAAGGACAAATGGTACAAGCATCACAGCAGTGCTTACTAGTAGTACGCTATGCCAAAGTGGCGCATGAAGGCAACTTGCAGATAAAAGTGAAAGGTATTAGGTATTGGGATCCTAATGATTGATATATATATAAACATATAAAGAGGTAATATGCTAATTGACCATTACGGTGTCCCTGTAATGACCAGTTTGTATATTGACAGACCAGCAGGTGCACATGCAGCAGGGGGTATTGCGTGAGGCTCGCTTCCCTGCCCCCAGCACCAGAGTCCTGTTTTTCTCTTGGGTGCATGCACCTGACAAACACCTCTGTGACACTGTGCCCCATCTGAGAGCACTCTGCCCGGGGATGCCACCAACCCCACTCCCCGAGGTGGGGGGAGCTGAGGGGTGACACGGCATGGCAGAAGGCCGGTTCTTGGGGCACAGTTGGCAGATGCCAACCGGGGGGTGCGTGCATCGGCAGTGACCCCCAGGAGGGGTCACACATGTAAATCGAGAGGGTGTGGACCCAACACCACAAAGAAAGGGCCCGGGCATGAAAACAGAGAGTGCACCACAGGTGACCCTCACACCACAAGGAAGCTACCGTGGCTTTCTCCAGCCATCCATTCATTCATCTGCCTGGGCTGACCCGGATGGAGGTTGGCATAATGGGCGGAAAGACACTCCCCACCCCGAGGACAAGCCGGGCCCAACCATGCCTGCACAAGCACGCCCATTGCCTGCGAATTCCAGAGGAGAGTAGACAGAAAGCCACTCGAGGTGTGGGAGGGGGCACGCCGGGGGGTGGGAAAGGCTTCCACATCCCCCCCACTTCAGCACTCAATGGGAGAAAAGTCTCGTGTGCGCATGAATGTGCATGTAATGCAGTGGTCCCCACAATGGATGCCTGGCTGGCCGGCTGGACCCTCCCCCAACTCAAAGGGGGGAGGCACGGGCCATGGTAGACAAGACACAGCTGCATAGTCGCTCGGCCCCTCAAAGCCGGTGCAAGAAGCGCCCAAGTGCCCAAACAGAGGCGGCTGCAGGTCCCAGAGAGGAAAGCAGTCAGTACTAAGGACGAAAAGCATAAAATTTTTAATTAGCCTGTAAAAAAGAGTAAAAGAGTGAGGGAGGAAGGGGGAATATGGGGAAGAAGGAAAGGAGGGAGGGAAGAACTTTATAAAGGAGTCAGTAGAAAACAGAGTTAAAGAAGGAAAGAGGATGTATGAGTGAACTGTAGGAGAAATCAAGTATAGTTGTGTACTGGGGACAGATTTTAAAAGTAGGAGTCAGAAAAGAAAAAAGATAAATGACAGTGAATAATTAGGCAGTTAGATAGATATTAAAACAGTGGAAGTAAGTAGAGAAGAGTGTATGGGAAAGGTAGGATGAGAGAGAAAGAGGGAGGGAAGAAGTTTTAAAGGGGAGCCGGCAGAGCTTAAAAGGAGAATGGGAAGAAGGAAGAAATGGGGCAGGGAGCAAAGCAGGTCTGAGGGAGGAAGTGAAGAAAAAAATTAGGGTGTGAAGGAAGGAAAAGGGGAGAGAGGAAAGGGGTAAAGATAAAAGAAAGAAGGAATGTGGGGAGAGGGAGGGTAGGAGAAAGATGGGAAGAAGGACGATGGAACAGAAGTAGGAAATAAGGAGGAAAGAAAAGTGTATAAATGATGAGTCAGTAGGAAAAAGTGTTACAAAAAGGAGAGAGAAAAATTGTGTGAGAGGGAGAAGCCAATAAGGAAGTCAAATACAACTGTGTGTGAAGGGGATAAGATTAAAAAAATCGTTAATAGAGGTTCAGGTCAGCAAGGGAGGGCAGTTAGGGGTGACCAGGCCGGCAGGGGAGGGCAGTTAGGGGTGACCAGGCCAGCAGGGAGGGTTGTTAGGAGGAATAGGCCGGCAGGGGAGAGCAGTTAGGGGGATCAGGCCGGCAGGCAGAGTGGTTAGGGCAGGCAGGCAGGTGAGTGGTTAGGAGCCAAAGGTCCTGGATTGCGAAAGGGATGTCCAACTGCCAGTTTAGGCCCAATCCTGCAGTTGGACATCCCCCAAGGGCTCCTTCATTGGACTACAGGTCGGGCTGTGGGACACCCCCCCCCCCCGTGCATGAATTTCGTGCACTTGGCCTCTAGTGTGTGTGTGTGTGTGTGTGTGTGTGTGTGTGTGTGTGTGTGTGTATAGATAGATAGATAGGTATAGATATAGATATAGATATAGATATAGATATTATATTTATTGTTGAGATTATTGCAGCTGTCCCTCTTTTTTCCCCCATTGCCCCTTTCCACCCAGTTCCTGCCTTGCCCCAGGCCTTTGCCACCCTATTGTCTATGTCCATAGGTAATGCATATATGCATATAAGATCTTTATTTAATCTCTTCCTGCCCCCTCCCACCCTGCTTCCCTCTGAGAATTGTCAGTCCACTCCCTCTCTATGCCCCTGACTCTATTATATTCACCAGTTTATTCTGTTTGTCAGATTTTTTATTCACTTGATTTTTAGATTCACTTGTTGATAGATATGTAGTTGATGTCACTTTGTTGTTCATATTTTTCATCTTTACCTTTTTCTTCTTCTTCCTCTTCTTAAAGAATACCTTTGAGCATTTCATATAATACTGGTTTGGTGGTGATGAACTCCTTTAGCTTTTACTTGTCTGTGAAGCTCTTTATCTGACCTTCAGTTTTAAATGATAGCTTTGCTGGGTAGAGCAAACTTGGTTGTAGGTTCTTGCTATTTGTCACTTGGAATATTTCTTGCCATTCCCTTCTGGCCTGCATAGTTTCGTTTGAGAAATCAGCTGACAGTCTCATGGGCACTCCCTTGTAGGGAACTAACTGCTTTTCTCGTGCTGCTTTTAAGATTCTCTCTTCCTCTTTTGCCCCTGGCATTCTAATCATGATGTGTCTTGGTGTGGTCCTCTTTGGGTTCCTGTTGTTTGGGGTTTGCTGTGTTTCCTGGACTTGTAAGTCTATTTCTTTCACCAGGTAGAGGAAGTTTTCTGTCATTATTTCTTCAAATAAGTTTTCAGTATCTTGGTGTCTCTCTTCTTATGGCACGCCCATAATTTGGATGTTATTAGCCTGAAGTTGTCCCAGAGGCTCCTTACACTATTTTCATATTTTTGGATTAATTTTTCTTTTTGTTCTGGTTGGGTTTTTTTTGCTTCCTCACATTTCAAATCATTGTTTTGATTCTCAGAATCCTCTACTCTACTGCTGAATTCCTGTGTATTATTCTTTATTTTGGTCAGTGTATGCTCAATTTCTGACTAATCCTTTTCCATTTTTTTGGAGATTTCTGGAAGATTCTTGAGTAACCTTATGATTGTGATTTTGAATTCTATATCCAGTAGTTTGCTTTCTTCCATTTCTTTCATTTGTGACATGTTTCTTTGTCTCCAAATTTTGGCTGCTTCCCAGTGTTTGTTTCTATGTATTGGGCAGAGCTGCTATGTGTCCTTGAGTTGATAGAATGGCCTTATGTAGTAGGTATTCTATAGGGCCCTGTGGCTCAGCCTCCCCAGTCACCTGAGCTGGGAACTTCAGCTGTACCCATTTGTGGGCTGTGAGCACAGTCTTGTTGTAGTTGAGCCTTGATTGCTATTAGTGTCACTGGGAGGAGTTGACCTCCAGACTAATTGGCTATGAGGACCAGCTGTGATTACAGTGGGAGAGCTACTCTGCAGGAGACACCCCTATGGAACAGGTCTGGCTTAAGTGAGGCTTTGGTGCTCACTGAGTCTGCCCCTTGAGTGTGTCACTTATGAATGTGTAGAGTTGTAATCTGATAGAGTCTCACACTGACCACTGGATACACTGGCTCATGGGTCTCCAGGGAGTGCAAAGTCAGCCACTGCCTGGGGCCACCCAGGAGTAGCTACAGAGAGATCTTCAGATTCCTCCTCTTCGTACCTGGTTTGGAAGTGACCAGATGAGGCCCAGCTGTGAAGCAAGGCAGGCTGGTGCTGGTGCTGGGTCATGGGCCTCTTATTGATAGGTTTGGGGCTCCCTGACCCAGCTGCAGCTTGTTTGCAAAAGCTGCTGTAGGCATCTTGGGTGGGTTGTAAATTGTATGAGGTGGGGTCTTAGGGAATCACCAGGGTGGAGCAAACAGGAATGGCTGCCAGTCAGCCCTGCAACTGGGGAGTCCCAGCATAGGAAAAAATGACCGCTGTGAGCACCTCCCTCTGGGAGAAAGCTGTCCCAGACTTCCTGCACATATGCCAGACATTCCAGTTCCTCCTTGTATGTTTCTGTGTTCCTCAAAGCCTTGCCATGGCGCTGGAGCTCAGAGGAAGCAGGACCTTGTAAGTTCAGATCATGTTGCTGGCCTTTTGAGAGGGACAGCTGGGTCTCCTGCAGTCCCTACTGCCTGTAGGGACTTCTTTTCTCATCTCTGGGACCCTGGGTTGGGGGTCTGGTGAGGGGCTGGGATTCCTTGCTCCTCTGGGCAGCCTCCACAGAGAGGATCTCCCTCCCAATTAAAAAAGTGGCACATGTGGGTGCCAGACCAGCTCGTTTTGTGCCTCCTCCTACCAGTCTCAGTGTGCTTTCTTCTTTGCTTCTCTAGTTGTAGGACTTTCCTTCAGCCACCTTTCCAGCAGTTCTGGATGATGATTGTTCTGTATTTTAGTTGTAATTTTGATGTGGTTGTGGGAGGCGGCGAGTATAAGCATTTACCTATGCTGCCATCTTCAAACCTCTGAGGTGTATATATTTATTAGATTTACTTCCTGATTCATAATATATTCTATGTTAAGCAAGTCCTTCTATAGCACAGCAGTTCACCCTGTTCTTACTTTGCAAAGAGCAAGAAAACAAAAAGAAATATAGGTTTCTGCCTTTGAAAGATTTTTGTTTTGTCTAATGAGTGATAAAGGAAAACAACCCACAAAGAAAATTGCTGTGGGAAAGTTAGATGGCTTCACGTGGAAAGACAAATGTAAGTTTCCCATGAAAGAGGAAAATAAGGCTGATCCAGGCAAAGAAATAGTGATCCAAAGGCTAGAGGATTGGAAGTCTGTGACTTGTTTGGGAAATAGCACATAATTCATTAATCTTTTCCTCTAGCTTGCTGATTGGATTCCTCAATGATACTTATCTAGGAAAGATATTTACTATAGTGCAAAAATACTTAAAGTTAGTTTTATAGAGGTCAGATGAGAAGAAAAGATGAACAGAATTAAATTAGGCAGGAGATTAAGGTTGAGACTATGGTGTACTAATGAAGATTGGAATTTAAAATTAGATCATGTCCTGTGGGGGCAGTTATAGAATAGGTCAGGCTCCCTAATTGAAAGTGCTATGTATAGAGGTCTATAGACAGCAAACCAGATTCCACAATGGAGATGTTCAAATATTTTGGCTCATACTAGGTGCTTATTGCCCCAAACCATCTGGGGATATAGTTCAGAGGTTCTGTCTTTTTAAAAAAACTGAATAAGACTTTGAACACTCTCATGCAAGCATTTCAACAGCTATTTTAAAAGTTTGGTCCAAACTAACTTTTTAACAGCATGTAGTCTTTTAATGAATTGTATTATACAATGATTTGATCTGTGTAGACTGGCATTAGGTTTGTTTCCTCATCTCTGAAGGTCAGTAAAATGAGAGGTAGTGTGTTGCTAATCTGAAGTAAGTAGTTCAGGATGGTTGAGCTGAAACCTGGGTGGGATAGAACATCGTAATGAGAAATGCATTACAGTCAGCCAAGAGAGGTTTCTGATTGGAAATTGTTAGTGGAAAGGGAGGTTTTGCTGAGTGAATGCTTTTAAAATAAGTTAAAATTTGCTACTATTAGTAATGCAGTGCGGCCTTCACCAGACTTTTGCTCTGGAATGGTAATGAGAATGAATAATGCTATCTTGCAACACTATATTATTTAGGACTCTATTACCACACTACTCTTTGGTAAAGACTACTTCTAAACCATGTGGGTAATACTAGCAATATCTTGTTTTGAAATGTGAATGAAATGTACTTTGATTCCTCTGTTCATTCCCTTAACTGAGTCTTCTAAAGAATGAGGCCTGCCTTTTAAACATATTTAGATTACAAATAAATAATGGTGAATAAAAATTAATGAAACAGAATCACTTATTTTATTATAGTATATGGTTATAATTATTCTATTATATTGTTAGTTATTGTTGTTAATCTCTTCCTGTGCCTTAATTTATAAATTAAACTTTATCACTTGGTCATGGTGATCTTTTTAATGTATTAGTGGATCCAGTTTGCTAATATCTTGTTGAGGATTTTAGCATCTATGTTCATCAGGGATATTGGCCTATAATTTTCTTTCTTTGTAGTGTCTTTATCAGGTTTTGGAATTAGGATATGCTTGCCTCGAAAATTAGCCTGGAAATCTTCCCTCCTCTTGAATTTTTTTTGGAATAGTTTGAGAAGGATAGGTGTTAGTTCTTCTTTGAATGTTTGATAAAATTTACCTGTTAAGCCATCCAGCTCAGGACTTTTGTTTGTTGGGAGTTTTTTTGATTACTGCTTCATTTCATTACTTGTAATTGGTCTATTCAGATTTTGTGATTCTTCCTGATTAAGTTTAGGAAGATTTTATGTTGCTAGGAATTTATATATTTCATCCAGATTGTCCAGTTTGTTGGCATATTGTTGTTCAAAATATTTGCTTACAATTCTTTGTATTTCTGTGGTGTCAGTTGTTGCTTCTCTTCTTTTATTTCTGATTTTATTTGGACCCTCTCTATTTTTTTCTTGATGAGTCTGGTTAAAGCTTTGTCAGTCTTGTTTATCTTTTCAAATAACCAGCTCTTGGTTTCATGATCTTTTGTACTGTTGTTTTAGATTCTATTCCATTTATTTCTGCTCTGATCTTTATTATTTCCTTTATTCTACCCACTTTGGGCTTTGTTGTTCTTTCTTTTCTAGTTCTTTTAAGTATAAAATTAGATTGTTTATTTGAGATTTATTTTTTTGTTTCTTAAGATAGTACTATAATGCTGTGGATTTCCCTTTTAGGATTGATTTTGTTGTGTCCCATACCTTTGGGGTTGTTGTGTTCTCATTTTCATTTTTTTCAAGGTATCTTTTGATTTTTGACTTGATCTAATTGTTAACCCATTCATTGTTTGGTAACATGTTATTTAGCCTTCATGTCTTTGCGTGTTTCTCAGTTTTTTGTTTTTGTTTTTTTTTTCTTGTGATTGATTTGTAATTCTATGCCATGGCCAGAGAAAATGATTGATATGATTTTAATCTTATTAAATTTATTGAGATTTGTTTTGTGTCCTAACATGTGGTCTATCCTAGAAAATGTTTTTATTTTTTTTTTAATTTCTTTATTGATTAAGGTGTCACATATTTGTTCTCATCCCTTCATTCCCATCCCACACCCCTCCCACGGATGCCCCCAACCCCCTGTTGTCCCTAACCATTGGTTAGGCTAGTATGCATTTACACAGTCCTTTGGTTGATCTCTCCCCCCAATCCCCACCTTCCCCTACCCTCCCTCTGAGGCCCGACAGTCCAATCGATGCCTCCTTGTTTCTGGGTCTGTTCTTGTTCATTAGTCTATGTTGTTCATCATTTCCCCTAGATGAGTGAGATCATGTGTTACTAGAAATATACTTATAAGAACCGAATGTGAGACGAGCAATAATAGTTATGCTGACAGGCAAATGAATCAGTCTGTAGTGAGTTTCTTTCTGGACCGACAGTTCTTTTGAGACCCAATTTCAGTGTCCACCAGTTCCTTATGTGTACATGTCGGCACTGACTTTTCAGCTCTGGATGGTGGACAAATGGTGGTAATGTAGGTCTGACTCCCTCTGGTTTGGTCTCGCCCAGACCCAGGGGCAGGGCTTCACCTGGACTCAGGGGCGCGTGGCCTCACCCGGACCCAGGGGCGTGGTCTTACCCGGACCCAGGACCCAGCCTCGCCCAGATCCAGGGGCACACAGCCTCACCCGGACCCGGGATCCAGCTTCACCCAGACCCAGGGGCGCGTGGCCTCACCCGGACCCAGGGGCACGTGGCCTCTCCCGGACCCAGGGGGGCGGCCTCACCCGGACCCAGGACCCAGCCTCACCCGGATCCAGGGGCGCACGGCCTCACCCGGACCCGGGACCCAGCCTCACCCAGACCCAGGGGTGCACGGCCTCACCCGGACCCGGGATCCAGTTTCACCTGGACCCAGGGGCGCGTGGCCTCTCCCAGACCCAGGGGCATGGCCTCACCCGGACCCGGGACCCAACCTCACCTGGACCCAGGGGCGCACGGCCTCACCCATATCCGGGACCCAGCCTCACCCGGACCTGGGGGCGCGCGACCTCACCCGGACCCGGGACCCAGCCTCACCCTAGAAAATGTTTTTCCATATGCTTCTGATTCTCCTTCCAAATACATTTATATTATGAAGTATAGATTATATTTAAGTTTTGAGCCTTTTATTTGCTCTCTGTTTCATTCTTGTATAGATGATACATTTACCCCTCACAAAATCACTGAGTCTCATATCTGATGTCTTGTGAAATAATTTATTAGTTTTATAGGCTTTATAGGAAAGAGAAATCTTAGAGTAGGTGAGCAGCCTAGTTTGAAAATTGAGCTCTGAACTTTGAAAGACAAAAGACATCCTCTCAACAGAGGAAGTGAACTGAATAAGGAGCAAAATAAGTTCAGTTACAAACTAATACAATCTGATAGAGTTGACTGGGAGAAAATACTATTAAAATTGTATTATTAGAGAAGAAAGTTGTAGGTAATAAAATATTTTTATGACTTTTACTCCTTGTGACCTATAACTTGAGGGAAATCTTAGTTCATTAAACTATTACTCCATTCATCCTTGATTTTGTATGTGACACATGGGAAAAGAAGGTTTATATAAATTAGTGTCTAAATGGGCTCTCTCTTAACTCTCTGACATTTAGGAGAAAAATAGTTGCACCAATGCTGCTTGAGCACACCTTATTTCATTTCTAGAGCTCCTAAATAAAAATAGAACCAACGTATCTATTTCATTATACTGTATTAATATTAACTGCACGTAACAAGCAAGTGATTTTATGCTACATACTCCCTACCCTACTGTCAGGCACAAATGGAGATATAATAAACCACTGTGGACTTTTTAATTTGCAAAATTTTAGGTAATAGAATCATGGACTCATAAAGCAGAAAGGACCATAGAGAGAGCATCTGCTCTAGCTATGTCTGTTTGCACAGGTTAAAGGGGAATCTGTCCATATTTTGCTTGAAAAGCTCTAGTGGTCCCTTTCTCTGGGGCTTCTTCATTCAGACAGTAGATATGTTTTCATTATATCTTAACTGTTTCATTTTTTTCATTTTTTATGTTTTTATTCAATTTTTTAGAGGGAGAAGAAGGGAGAGAACATAGAACCATCAATGATCAAAAAACTTGGACTGGCTGTCTCCTTCACGCCCCCTACTGGGGATTGAGCCCACAACCCGGGCATATGCCCTGACTGTAATCTAATCAGCACTCAGCCACTCCGGCTGGCCTTATTTTTTATTTTTTTATTTTTTGTACTTTAAAACAAAGTCCTCTACTTTAGTTACTGGGAATATATAGAAGTAATATATAGAATATATACATTATTTTTTCTATAGCAGCTTTTTATGTTCAAGAAAACCATCAGATCTTTAAGGATTCCTCATGAAACCCATTATCCATCCCTTCAGTTAATTTTATTACTGTCTTTGTGATATGCTCCCATTGTTTACAAAATATATTGACAAAAAGGACATGAGCTTTGGAATTGAAGACAGGTTTCATTGTAAGTTGTGATCTACACATTAGTTATGTAACATTAGGGAAGGCTCTTAACCTGAATCTCAGTTTTGGTATCTTTAAAATGGGCATCATCTTATTAAACTTTGAATCTTAAACATTTTTCAACTCACTTGAAGCACTTAATCCCTGGAATGAAGCTCTCACATTTATTTCAGAAGCCATACACAAAGAGCTCATATCTCTTAAATAATAATGGTCTCTAAGTGAAATGTCTGCATCTTTGTATAACTGTCTCTGAGGAGGGCTGAGTGTTGTTTCTAAGTCCCAGGCTTATATCTACTTTATTGCTATTTTTAGCAATGTCTCTCATAACATATTGATAAGCTACAAAGAAAGATAGCTGGCATCCTGACAACTTGGTGCTTTAATACAGAAGATCCATCAAAATATAAAAGAATATTTATGAAGAAACACGATGAATCATTCTTTTTTAACGTTCTAGGCAAGTACTTGGTCCGCATATACCTAATTATAGCTTGTGAATTTAGAAAGATGTTCAAACAACTTTCTAAAGTTACAGCAGCACCAGTGTACATTCACCTCTGGAATTAATGCTCCCTGTTGCTAAACTTGAGTTTCCTGTATGTTTTACGCTGTGTTGAGCCAGCTCTGGCTCTCTTTCATTGCTGCTGCTGAGAATCCTCAGGGGCACTGAGTGCCAAGAGGGTCTGTCCTTATAGAATTATTCTTCAAGTTTTGCCCTTGACTGCTTGAATTTCTACTCCCTGCTAGGCTGAGGTGTAAACCTTAATTTATATTTTTTTCAGCTCCCACACTCCTTTTGCTTTTCCATGTGTTCTGCGACTGCTCATTTTAATGAACATGAATAGCACCAAAAGCAATCTCTCTTCACTAGAACTAATTATTATCAAGGATCAGAGAAGCAGAAATACTCAGGTAAAGGAGAGTAGAGAAAGTTCCCTCTGATATAGAGTGAAAAAGATGGCATTATTTTTTGAGGTAAACGTAGATCTTAAGGAAAACAAATTAAAGCACCAAAGAGTAAATGAGTGCGTACATTTAGCAGGTATTTCAGTTGGTTAATCCTTACACATGTTGAGAACTTTAAATTTCTTTAAACACATTTTTTGTCATACTCTAACTTCAACTAGTAATCTCTTTGTAGGTAAGAGATAGAATTGTGTTGATATTTATAGGCTGAGATTCAAAGAGTTCACTGATATTTTGAATGTTAAACTAGTTACTATCTGTATTATTATTATTATTATTTATCCTCACTCGAGGATATTTTTTCCCATTGATTCTTTTAGAAAGAGAAGAGGGGAAGGAGGAGAGGGGAGAGAAAAACATTGATGGGTGAGAGACACATCGATTTCTTGCCTCCTGTTTGCACGCTGACTGGGATCAGGGATCTAGCCTGCAACCGAGGTATATGCCCTTAACCAGGAATTGAACCCACGACCCTTCAGTCTGCAGACCAACGCTCTAACCACTGAGCAATCAGAGAGGCCAGGGCTACTATCTGATTATTTGAGTAACTTTGATAAGCAGAAGATGAGTATGCTTATTATACAGGAAAAGTACTGATTAAACAAAACACTTCTTTCTATAATTTGACTCTCAATACCCAAAGAGCTAGCATGGGGGTTGGAGAGGAACCGATAATATATCAAAATTCACAAGTAAGAGAAAAGATTTAGCCTAAGTGAAAAATTTTAGCTCAACAGAGGACAAGTTTTTCATACATAAAAATGATATTTACTTAATTCACATAGTTGTCAAGATCAAATGAATTAATAGATGTGTCTAGAAGAGTGTCTGGTTATAGGAAATATTCATTATATACAGTATTGAAATTGAATTTTTGGACTGGAACACGCAGTGTTCCCCTGGGCAGAATGGTTCCCCAGGTTCTTTGTCCCTTGGAGCCGAAGAATGAAACTACCAACGGAAGATGGTATAGCAAAGGTGGAAATTTATTGAAGAACAAGTACAGATTCCCACGTGGGGAAGGGCAAAGAATCTCACAGCATACACTCCCAAGTGGTGAGGGGGAAAGGGTCCCACCAAGTCCCTGTTTACACAGTTTTTAAAGGCTGTAGAACTTTGTGCCTTGATATCCCCTCTGATTGGTCCCTATTCCCTTAGACTGGTTACTATAGTAACTTCTGAGCTCCTCCCCTCTTTCCTTATTGTTTTCCTATTCCATTTGGGTTTTTTCTCCTTCTGGATGAGGGGCTTTCTTCCCTTTATTTTGTAAATATACTGGTAGACCTACTGTTTCTTTTTTTTTTTTTTTTTTTTTTTTTTTTTTTTTTATTGATTTTTTTTTTTTTTTTTTTACAGAGAGGAAGAGAGAGGAATAGAGAGCCAGAAACTTTGATGAGAGAGAAACATCGATCAGCTGCCTCTTGCACACCCCCTACTGGGGATGTGCCCGCAACCAAGGTACATGCCCTTGACCGGAATCGAACCCGGGACCCTTCAGTCCGCAGGCAGACGCTCTATCCACTGAGCCAAACCGGTTTTGGCAGACCTACTGTTTCTATCTCCCTCATTCTATGGAAATGTACCTTCTGCTACTCCACAGCCCTGTGCTTCTTCCATGGTCCCCTTAATTTCTAAAATTTCCTAAACCTGTCTTTTTCACCCCTAAAAATTCCTGTTTCAGTGTTTATTATTGCTATTGTCTGACATATATGACTACCAGGATAAGGCTTAGAACAATCATGGAAGCTTCACGTATCCTGACTTTAAGGATAGTGTACATTTTCTCACATTCATACCTCTGGCCTGTCAACATATCTCATTTCTAACCACTGGGGTTTAATAAGTTAGAAGTGCTGCTATCAGTGTTGGTGTGGTTCAAAGACCTATCAATTCTTTGGTCCAATTTTTGTGCTCATAATTTTAGATAAGTCAGCAAAAAGATTTCACCAGAAGAAACAGTTCTAATCAGCATAGTAGCAAAATTTTCTAGAGTTGGTCAGGTTTACCAAGCACATGATAGTGGTGAGGATTTAACACACAAGTATTTGAACACATAATGCATTGAAGAAGATCAAGAAGACCAAGGATGCTTCTGAGGAAGTAGGAGGGACACTGTTTAATACGCCAGTGGACTCAGGGAACAGTCTTCCAAATCTGAGTGAAGGAACACGCATGGGGCCCTCCCTTACATCTCCCTCCCTGTGATCTTTGTCCCACAAACATGGATTATGCTTCCGGCCCTTTTCGCGGGCCTTGCAAGAAGGCCCCCAGGTATTGGGGGTCTCCAGGCCATATCTGATGGTCTGGCCTGGCGTCAGAGTTAATAGCCCTCCCTCTGGGCAGTGCACTGTCCACAGTCCAATGGCCTCTGTAACCGGTTCTGCAAAACCAGTATCTGGGAAAGAGGTAGTGACTTAATTATAGGTTATCAGGAATGTACACTGAGCTTGTTGGCTTGGATGCAGATCACTAGCCTCCAAATATGAGAGTTACATTGGAATTACCCCTTTTAGCCTCCTCATCTCTGCCCCCCCTCCTTGTCCCACAAGCTTCTCTTAGCCTTGTGGTACAACGACTACAGGATGTTATGGTGAACACGGACAACGACCACTCTTAACTGCTTCCAGCTGAAAAAGGACGATGAAAAAGGGGTTAGCATCCCGTGAGGGGTTTGTAGGGAATTCTTAAGTTTAAAGGCATTCCCATCCAGTTTGCAGGCAGGCAGAGGCAAGCAAGCGGTTCCACACATGGAGAATGTTCCTGCAGAGGAGCACCAGGGATAGGTGGTGTTTTCAGCCTTGAGGATGCAGTTGCATAGTTCATCTGGGTGTCAACCTGTTGGATGTTGGCCTTGGGTACTGCTGAAACAAATAGGAGCAACATTAATTAGCTGCACATTGGCCGTGACAGGTCCTATCATTTTTTCCATCCAATACAATTCGCCCCCTCCCCCATGTGCATTTGGTAGTGGAGTCATAACATGCCACAGGCTGGTAAGTACAGCTAACAAAAATCTGGCTTGATGGAGCTTTCCCATAGGCTACCCGGTCTAGCATATTTGGGTAGTGAGTTTCTAAGCAAGGACACGTGTCAGTGGTCCCTATGGGAGGCAAGTATGTGCTAGCTAATATTATTAGTGGGAGCATGTTATTCCCTCTATTTCTGTTCAGTGGGGGTCCACAACAGTGAACCACTAGGACAAAGAGCAGTATTATGGCTATTCTTGCAAGACAAATGTAGCCAAGGATAGCATGACCAGGTGCAGTCCAGCAATCCATGATGAGGCCTTTGTTTCCTTGCTGTGTGGGAAGCAGTAATTTTATGGTGCTTCTGTGTTCCAGCAAGAACAGATGAGTTCTCCTCCTGGTGCTAGTCTCGGGTTCTGGCGGCACTCTTTAGGAGGAGATAAGAAAGAAAGATTAGTGTTAGGGAGAATTCAGCAGGGCGTTTCTGAATTCCTTGGAGCAGGTTGATCGGCCAGATCCGCTGTCTTCTTGAGAGTGATCCTCAGGGGGGGTGTTTTTGGTCAGAGGTCACCTTCCACTCAGTCTGGGTATCACTCGGCTGGTGGGCTGCCTTCATCCGGGAGTGGTGGATCCAGGTATTCAGTCCTGCAACCTTAAGAGCTGTGGGGGTGGTTAATATGACTGGATAGGGTCCCTTCCAGATAGGTGTGAGGGGCTCCCTTTTCCAGTCCTTTACCCAAACCTGGTCTCCAGGTTTATAAGGATGTACTGCTGTTCCTAGAGAGATGGATAGTTGGTCAGTAACCCATCTGTGTACCTCAAAGACAGTTTTTCCAAGTCCTTGTAGTTGTTTCTGGATTTCTAAGTTCCCTATTTCCCCCAAATCTCCCTTTGGCCGAATTAAGGGAGGGGGTCTACCATATAGCATTTCAAAGGGAGAGAAACCTACCCTGGCCCTTGGGGCACAGGGTACCACAGAAGTACAAGAGGCAAGATATCTGTCCAGGGTAAGGTTGTCTCTTGGCATAGCTTAGCCACAGTCTGCTTTAGAGTCTGGTTCATGCATTCTACTTTCCCTGAACTCTGAGGCCTGTAGGCTGTATGTAGGTTCCATTTAATTCCTAAAGACTTAGCTACCTGTTGTACTATTTCTGCTACAAAGGCTGGGCCATTATCGTACCCTATGGTCAGAGGCATTCCATACCGTGGAATTATATCCTTCAGCAATGCCTTAGTGACTTCTCTCGCCTTTTCAGTGCGAGTGGAATATGCCTCAACCCAGCCTGAAAAGGTGCAAACAAAAACTAGAAGGTATTTATTCCCTCTGCTAGGCCTTATTTCTGTAAAATCTACTTCTAAGTCCTCAAAAGGAGCTTGCCCACAGCGCCGAACTCCTATTGGTCCCACAGGACCCTGTTTGGCATTGTTCTGAGCACAGAGGAGGCAACGTTGAGAGACTGACGCACACAAGGAGGGAAGATGGGCAATTAGGTAGTATCTGCCTAACAAAGCTTCTAGGGCAGTCTTCCCTAAATGAGTAAGTTCATGCTGCTGGAGGACTACCTTATGGGCTAACTGTTCTGGGACATAGACCCTATGATCTGGGAGTATCCACCAGCCTTCCTTTGTTCTCTTGCCCCCTTCTTGCTGGGCCCATTCCTCTTCCTGAGGAGTGTACTTTGCAGGTTCAGGTAATTCGGGGGCCAACATGATCCGTGACGGTGCCACTTGTTCTTTAGCAGCCAGCTTGGCTGCAGCATCAGCACGTTGGTTTCCTTCTGACACTGAGTCTTTCCCTTTCTGGTGACCTTTGCAATGGATGACAGCTATTTCCTTGGGCTCCCAGACTGTTTCTAATAACTTTAAAATCTCATTCTGATTTTTTATTCCTTTTCCTCCAGCCATCAAGAGCCCCCTTTCCTTACATATGGCCCCATGGATATGCAGGGTAGCAAAGGCATAGCGCGAGTCAGTGTAGATGTTGGCACGCTTATCTTTACTGAGTTCTAAGGCTCTGGCAAGGGCCCAAAGTTCTGCCCTCTGTGCTGACCATCCTTCAGGCAGGGCCTGTGCCTTGGTTGTCTCAAAGTTTGATACCACTGCATATCCGGCTCGTCTTTTTCCTTCATCTAAGAAGCTGCTGCCATCTGTGAACAATACCAAGTCCAGGTTTGGCAGGGGCCTATCCGTTAGATCTGGCCGGCTGGAATAAAGCTCCTCTAGGACTTCCAGGCAATCATGCTCAGGGCCCCCTCAGCAACAGGCAGAAAGGTGGCAGGATTAAGAGTTCTTACTGCTTCTAATCTTACCCGAGGGTTCTCACTTAACAGGCCTTGATATTGAGTCATTCGAGCATGAGTCAGCCAGTGCTGCCCCTTTGCTTCCATCAAGGTGACAACAGCATGAGGTACTTTTACATTTAAGTTTTGCCCTAAGGTAAGCTTATCCTCTTCCTTGACTAACAATGCAGTGGCTACAAGGGCCCTGAGACATGGGGGCCACCCAGAGGCTACTGGGTCAATCTGCTTGGAGAGATAGACTATTGGTCTTTGCCAGGGTCCAAACTCCTGGGTTAGAACTCCTAGGGCTACCCCGCTGTTCTCGTGAACAAAAAGATTAAAGTCTCGTGTCACATCTGGTAGCCCTAACGCTGGAGCCTCAGTGAGCTTTACCTTTATGGTGATGAAGGCTTTCTCCTGTTCAGGACCCCAGTCGATGGGTGCCTTCTCTTCTCCTCTTAAAGCTTCACAGAGAGGTTTAGCCAAGTCTGAAAACCCTGGGATCCAAATTCGACAGAACCCTGCCACTCCCAGGAATTCCCGAATCTGCCGCCGGGTGATAGGGACTGGAATGGCACATACTGCCTGCTTTCTTTCGGTTCCTAGTCTTTGTTTCCCTTGGGTGATCCGAAAGCCTAGATACTTGACTTCTTTCTGACAAATCTGTGCTTTTTTCTTAGGCACCCGGTAACCTATTTCAGTTAATAGTCTCAGAAGGGCTCCTGTTCCCTCCCAGCACTGAGCTCGTGTGGAGCTAGCCAGTAGGAGGTCGTCTACATATTGGAGTAGAACACACCCCAAGTCCTGTCCTGGGAACTTAGATCAGATGCTAGTGCTCCACTAAAAAGAGTAGGGGAGTTCTTGAACCCTTGAGACAGTCTGGTCCAGGTGAACTGCTCCTTGGCCCCTGTAGTTGGGTTTTCCCATTCAAAAGCGAAAAGAGGCTGGCTGGAAGGAGCTAATCTAAGGCAGAAAAAGGCATCTTTCAGATCTTGGCATGTAAACCATTCCGCCTCTGATGGGATGAGTCCCAGAAGAGTGTAGGGATTCGGCAGTGCTGAATGCAGGGTTATAACAGCCTCATTAACAGCCCGTTGATCCTGGACAGGGCGGTAGTCATTAGTCCCAGGCTTTTTGACAGGCAAGAGTGGCGTGTTCCATGGAGACCTGCATCGTTTAACAAGTCCCCACTGAAGCAGCCGGTCTAAATGGACCTGGATTCATTCCTAGGCGTGCTTCTCTTGGAATTGGATATTGGCAGATTTTAACAGGCTTTAAGTCAATCAGCACTGGGGCGTGGTCCTTAGCCAGGCCTGGAGGATTTCCTTCAGCCCAGACCAGTGGGAATTCTTTTTCTAATTCAGGTTCTAATGGTGAGGCCTTTGACTGGGGGGTATAAAGTCTCCATTCTTCCTCCCTCCGTACTGCTAAGGACAGGATCATTGGGGCGGTCTCCTCACTTAGGCGAAGCTGTGCTGAGCCATTTGGAGCAAAAGTGATTTCTGCACCCATTTTGGCTAAAAGGTCTCTACCCATTAGAGGCACCGAGCAGTCTGGCAAGTACAAGAATTCATGAATTACTTGATAACCACCAAGTTGGCATCGGCGAGGGCGGCAGAATGGTCTATGAGTCTGATCCCCAGTAGCTCCAATAATGGTGACATCCTTTCCCAAGAGAGGCGCTATTTTCTGTGTGACTACTGAGTGCTCAGCTCCTGTATCAACCATAAAGTCCACAGTCTGGCCCCCAATTTTCATTCTGACCATGGGCTCATGGGGGCCTAGCTGAAAAGAGCCCGGTCTGTCCTAGTCAGAATCAGCCACTGCTAGCCCAATGAGATCTGCTTCGAGTGGCTCTGGTTGATAGCGACTGAGCAGAAAAGGGAGTCCAGTTTTTTTACTTTGTCGTTTGGGACATGCATTCTTCCAGTGTCCTGTCTCCTTATAATAGGCACACTGGTCTCATCTCAGGCTCGCTCTTCCTTTTCCCCCTGGTCTGTATTCTTGCTTCCCTTTCTGATCTGTCTGGGAGCCTGAGCCTCTAAAAGCTGCTGCTATTATATTGGCCCTTCTTTGTATTTTCTTTTCTTCCTCCCTCCTTGCCACACTGTCTCGGTTGATGAAAACCTTGTTGGCTATCTCCAGCAGTTCGGTGGCATTCTTTCCTGGAAACCCTTCCAGCTTCTGTAATTTTCTCCTGATATCAGGCTGGGCTTGGCCTACAAAAGCGGCATTTACCATGGTCTGATTTTCCAGGGCCTCGGGGTTAAAGGGAGTGTAGATTCGGTATGCCTCACATAGTCTCTTATAGAAAGCTGCTGGACTTTCGTCAGGCTTCTGGAAAACTTCAGAGATTTTAGCCATATTGGTGTGCTTCTTGGCTCCGGCCCTGACCCCCTGGAGGAAGGCCAGCCAATATCTTTCTATTCTGGCCCTTCCATCTTCTGAGTTTGAGTTCCAATCAGGTTCCTCATCTGGGAAGGCCTCCCTTGCCCATATGTCTGTATCTAATATTCCTGCCGGGGCCTGGGTCTGGAGCCACTTCCAAGCCTCTGATACTACTCTCATGCACTCCTCAGTGTTAAAGAACGTGAAAAGGAGGTGCTTGCAGTCCACCCAGGTGGGCTTTTGGGTCTGGAAAATCATTTCTAGGAGGTCTACCATGGCCTGAGGTTTTTCAGAATAAGCTGGGGTGTGATGTTTCCAATTCAGGATGTCACTTGTGGTAAAGGGCTGATAATAATAGACTGGCCTTCCCTCCTGCAAGATCCCATCTTCACAAGCACTTGGGCACCCCTAATCTCCCTGAGAGGCATCTGACGTGCCGGTTGTGGCTTGGGCCCTTGATCGGCTGAATGCAAGCGCCACCCAACTGGCTCTGGAGAGCCCAGTTGAAGAGAGACAGAGGGGGGCGATGTTTCTAGACTTTCCAGACCTTCCAGACTAGCGGGGGGAGCACTTGGTGCTGCCTGTGGCACATATGGAGGTGGTAAAACTGGCGGAACTTCCTCAAGGGGGTCCTAGCAGAACAGGGGATTGGGTTCCCTTCTGAGGGACCTGTTTCTTTTCTCCTGCCTGCTTCTCTTCTGCTTTCTCCTCTCCTGCCTGCTTTTCCTTAGCCTGCACCTGCCCTGCCTGCCTCTCCTTAGCCTGCACCTGCCCTGTCTGCCTCTCCTTAGCCTGCACCTGCCCTGCCTGCCTCTTCACTCCTGCTATTAAAACTTTACTCTGTCCCTTGTTACACACGCAGAACCGGGCCCAAGGCAGCAAGGTTTGAACAATTTCTAACCAGCTGTCTATGTAGGGAAACTGATCTGAGTGTCCAGGATCTTTCGTGACTACATTCCAGACTGCCCCAACCAGTCCCTTATCTAAGGAGCCTTCCGAGGGCCAGCCGACCCCAAAGGCTGGCCATTCTACTTCACAGAATTTCCTCAGTGTTTTGGGGTTCATTTTAATACCATAGTCTCCATTGAAACCCTTTTCAAAATTTTTCAACATGCAATTGAGGACAGTGGGTTTACTTTGTCCCGAACCCCATGATGATCAGTGGCGAGAGACAGACAAGGGAAGGGGTGACCTGTTTTCACAGATCCTCACTCAGATGCCCGCCTGGCCACGTCCCTTGGGAGCTTAGATTTGTCTTAGCTAAGGTGCACCCGTATAAACCCCAGGGTTGGTCACCTCCACTTGGGGGTGAGTCACCGTTATGCCATATGACAAATCGCGGAACCACAGGTTGGAGCCCACTCAGACTCCATAACCAAGGTCGTGGAACCACACAAAGGATAAGAGAGGGCAGGCCCTCTCCCTTCACACTCACACACTTTCACCAGACATTCACTCAGAGTTTAAAAACACAGTCCACCCACCCAATTCCTGATTCCTGAGCAATTTAACTAATGAAGTCCTATAACTTCCAGGGAGGTGATCAAGCTCCCCCTTCCACTCACTGGAGTTTGCCTGACTGACTGGGGCCCCTACGTTACTGATTCTGTCAACAGGTCCAGAAGTGTCCGTCCACTTTCTGCAGATGCCGGCCGGGTCCTAGGCTGAGGTCCGGGAGCACCAGGAGTCCCCTGGTTCAATTCTGCTAAAATCAGCAGGGCGCGACTTCCGGCGGCCTATCCCCGCCCCCAGGCCCCAAGCCCTGTCCCCTCACCGGAGGCCAAAAAAAGCCAAGCGCAGTTAGTTTCTTGGTCAGGGAACCAACTGTTGCAGAAGACCAAGAAGACCAAGGACGCTTCTGAGGAAGTAGGAGGGACACTGTTTAATACGCCAGTGGACTCAGGGAACAGCCTTCCAAATCTGAGTGAAGGAACACGCATGGGGCCCTCCCTTATATCTCCCTCCCTGTGATCTTTGTCCCACAAACATGGATTATGCTTCCAGTCCTTTTCGCGGGCCTTGCCAGAAGGCCCCCAGGTGTTGGGTGTCTACAGGCCATATCTGATGGTCTGGCCTGGCGTCAGAGTTAATAGCCCTCCCTCTGGGCAGTGCACTGTCCACAGTCCAATGGCCTCTGTAACCGGTTCTGCAAAACCAGTATCTGGGAAAGAGGTAGTGACTTAATTATAGGTTATCAGGAATGTACACTGAGCTTGTTGGCTTGGATGCAGATCACTAGCCTCCAAATATGAGAGTTACATTGGAATTACCCCTTTTAGCCTCCTCATCTCTGCCCCCCCTCCTTGTCCCACAAGCTTCTCTTAGCCTTGTGGTACAACGACTACAGGATGTTATGGTGAACACGGACAACGACCACTCTTAACTGCTTCCAGCTGAAAAAGGACGATGAAAAAGGGGTTAGCATCCCGTGAGGGGTTTGTAGGGAATTCTTAAGTTTAAAGGCATTCCCATCCAGTTTGCAGGCAGGCAGAGGCAAGCAAGCGGTTCCACACATGGAGAATGTTCCTGCAGAGGAGCACCAGGGATAGGTGGTGTTTTCAGCCTTGAGGATGCAGTTGCATAGTTCATCTGGGTGTCAACCTGTTGGATGTTGGCCTTGGGTACTGCTGAAACAAATAGGAGCAACATTAATTAGCTGCACATTGGCCGTGACAGGTCCTATCATTTTTTTCCATCCAATACAATTCGCCCCCTCCCCCATGTGCATTTGGTAGTGGAGTCATAACATGCCACAGGCTGGTAAGTACAGCTAACAAAAATCTGGCTTGATGGAGCTTTCCCATAGGCTACCCGGTCTAGCATATTTGGGTAGTGAGTTTCTAAGCAAGGACACGTGTCAGTGGTCCCTATGGGAGGCAAGTATGTGCTAGCTAATATTATTAGTGGGAGCATGTTATTCCCTCTATTTCTGTTCAGTGGGGGTCCACAACAGTGAACCACTAGGACAAAGAGCAGTATTATGGCTATTCTTGCAAGACAAATGTAGCCAAGGATAGCATGACCAGGTGCAGTCCAGCAATCCATGATGAGGCCTTTGTTTCCTTGCTGTGTGGGAAGCAGTAATTTTATGGTGCTTCTGTGTTCCAGCAAGAACAGATGAGTTCTCCTCCTGGTGCTAGTCTCGGGTTCTGGCGGCACTCTTTAGGAGGAGATAAGAAAGAAAGATTAGTGTTAGGGAGAATTCAGCAGGGCGTTTCTGAATTCCTTGGAGCAGGTTGATCGGCCAGATCCGCTGTCTTCTTGAGAGTGATCCTCAGGGGGTGTTTTTGGTCAGAGGTCACCTTCCACTCAGTCTGGGTATCACTCGGCTGGTGGGCTGCCTTCATCCGGGAGTGGTGGATCCAGGTATTCAGTCCTGCAACCTTAAGAGCTGTGGGGGTGGTTAATATGACTGGATAGGGTCCCTTCCAGATAGGTGTGAGGGGCTCCCTTTTCCAGTCCTTTACCCAAACCTGGTCTCCAGGTTTATAAGGATGTACTGCTGTTCCTAGAGAGATGGATAGTTGGTCAGTAACCCATCTGTGTACCTCAAAGACAGTTTTTCCAAGTCCTTGTAGTTGTTTCTGGATTTCTAAGTTCCCTATTTCCCCCAAATCTCCCTTTGGCCGAATTAAGGGAGGGGGTCTACCATATAGCATTTCAAAGGGAGAGAAACCTACCCTGGCCCTTGGGGCACAGGGTACCACAGAAGTACAAGAGGCAAGATATCTGTCCAGGGTAAGGTTGTCTCTTGGCATAGCTTAGCCACAGTCTGCTTTAGAGTCTGGTTCATGCATTCTACTTTCCCTGAACTCTGAGGCCTGTAGGCTGTATGTAGGTTCCATTTAATTCCTAAAGACTTAGCTACCTGTTGTACTATTTCTGCTACAAAGGCTGGGCCATTATCGTACCCTATGGTCAGAGGCATTCCATACCGTGGAATTATATCCTTCAGCAATGCCTTAGTGACTTCTCTCGCCTTTTCAGTGCGAGTGGAATATGCCTCAACCCAGCCTGAAAAGGTGCAAACAAAAACTAGAAGGTATTTATTCCCTCTGCTAGGCCTTATTTCTGTAAAATCTACTTCTAAGTCCTCAAAAGGAGCTTGCCCACAGCGCCGAACTCCTATTGGTCCCACAGGACCCTGTTTGGCATTGTTCTGAGCACAGAGGAGGCAACGTTGAGAGACTGAGGCACACAAGGAGGGAAGACAGGCAATTAGGTAGTATCTGCCTAACAAAGCTTCTAGGGCAGTCTTCCCTAAATGAGTAAGTTCATGCTGCTGGAGGACTACCTTATGGGCTAACTGTTCTGGGACATAGACCCTATGATCTGGGAGTATCCACCAGCCTTCCTTTGTTCTCTTGCCCCCTTCTTGCTGGGCCCATTCCTCTTCCTGAGGAGTGTACTTTGCAGGTTCAGGTAATTCGGGGGCCAACATGATCCGTGACGGTGCCACTTGTTCTTTAGCAGCCAGCTTGGCTGCAGCATCAGCACGTTGGTTTCCTTCTGACACTGAGTCTTTCCCTTTCTGGTGACCTTTGCAATGGATGACAGCTATTTCCTTGGGCTCCCAGACTGTTTCTAATAACTTTAAAATCTCATTCTGATTTTTTATTCCTTTTCCTCCAGCCATCAAGAGCCCCCTTTCCTTACATATGGCCCCATGGATATGCAGGGTAGCAAAGGCATAGCGCGAGTCAGTGTAGATGTTGGCACGCTTATCTTTACTGAGTTCTAAGGCTCTGGCAAGGGCCCAAAGTTCTGCCCTCTGTGCTGACCATCCTTCAGGCAGGGCCTGTGCCTCGATTGTTTCAAAGTTTGATACCACTGCATATCCGGCTCGTCTTTTTCCTTCATCTAAGAAGCTGCTGCCATCTGTGAACAATACCAAGTCTGGGTTTGGCGGAGGCCTATTTGTTAGATCTGGCCAGCTGGAATAAACCTCCTCTAGGACTTCCAGGCAATCATGCTCAGGGGTCCCCTCAGCAACAGGTAAAAAGGTGGCAGGATTAAGAGTTCTTACTGCTTCTAATCGTACCCGAGGGTTCTCACTTAACAGGCCTTGATATTGAGTCATTTGAGCATGAGTCAGCCAGTGCTGCCCCTTTGCTTCCATCAGGGTGACAACAGCATGAGGTACTTTTACATTTAAGTTTTGCCCTAAGGTAAGCTTATCCTCTTCCTTGACTAACAATGCAGTGGCTACAAGGGCCCTGAGACATGGGGGCCACCCAGAGGCTACTGGGTCAATCTGCTTGGAGAGATAGACTATTGGTCTTTGCCAGGGTCCAAACTCCTGGGTTAGAACTCCTAGGGCTACCCCGCTGTTCTCGTGAACAAAAAGATTAAAGTCTCGTGTCACATCTGGTAGCCCTAACGCTGGAGCCTCAGTGAGCTTTACCTTTATGGTGATGAAGGCTTTCTCCTGTTCAGGACCCCAGTCGATGGGTGCCTTCTCTTCTCCTCTTAAAGCTTCACAGAGAGGTTTAGCCAAGTCTGAAAACCCTGGGATCCAAATTCGACAGAACCCTGCCACTCCCAGGAATTCCCGAATCTGCCGCCGGGTGATAGGGACTGGAATGGCACATACTGCCTGCTTTCTTTCGGTTCCTAGTCTTTGTTTCCCTTGGGTGATCCGAAAGCCTAGATACTTGACTTCTTTCTGACAAATCTGTGCTTTTTTCTTAGGCACCCGGTAACCTATTTCAGTTTAATAGTCTCAGAAGGGCTCCTGTTCCCTCCCAGCACTGAGCTCGTGTGGAGCTAGCCAGTAGGAGGTCGTCTACATATTGGAGTAGAACACACCCCAAGTCCTGTCCTGGGAACTTAGATCAGATGCTAGTGCTCCACTAAAAAGAGTAGGGGAGTTCTTGAACCCTTGAGACAGTCTGGTCCAGGTGAACTGCTCCTTGGCCCCTGTAGTTGGGTTTTCCCATTCAAAAGCGAAAAGAGGCTGGCTGGAAGGAGCTAATCTAAGGCAGAAAAAGGCATCTTTCAGATCTTGGCATGTAAACCATTCCGCCTCTGATGGGATGAGTCCCAGAAGAGTGTAGGGATTCGGCAGTGCTGAATGCAGGGTTATAACAGCCTCATTAACAGCCCGTTGATCCTGGACAGGGCGGTAGTCATTAGTCCCAGGCTTTTTGACAGGCAAGAGTGGCGTGTTCCATGGAGACCTGCATCGTTTAACAAGTCCCCACTGAAGCAGCCGGTCTAAATGGACCTGGATTCATTCCTAGGCGTGCTTCTCTTGGAATTGGATATTGGCAGATTTTAACAGGCTTTAAGTCAATCAGCACTGGGGCGTGGTCCTTAGCCAGGCCTGGAGGATTTCCTTCAGCCCAGACCAGTGGGAATTCTTTTTCTAATTCAGGTTCTAATGGTGAGGCCTTTGACTGGGGGGTATAAAGTCTCCATTCTTCCTCCCTCCGTACTGCTAAGGACAGGATCATTGGGGCGGTCTCCTCACTTAGGCGAAGCTGTGCTGAGCCATTTGGAGCAAAAGTGATTTCTGCACCCATTTTGGCTAAAAGGTCTCTACCCATTAGAGGCACCGAGCAGTCTGGCAAGTACAAGAATTCATGAATTACTTGATAACCACCAAGTTGGCATCGGCGAGGGCGGCAGAATGGTCTATGAGTCTGATCCCCAGTAGCTCCAATAATGGTGACATCCTTTCCCAAGAGAGGCGCTATTTTCTGTGTGACTACTGAGTGCTCAGCTCCTGTATCAACCATAAAGTCCACAGTCTGGCCCCCAATTTTCATTCTGACCATGGGCTCATGGGGGCCTAGCTGAAAAGAGCCCGGTCTGTCCTAGTCAGAATCAGCCACTGCTAGCCCAATGAGATCTGCTTCGAGTGGCTCTGGTTGATAGCGACTGAGCAGAAAAGGGAGTCCAGTTTTTTTTACTTTGTCGTTTTGGGACATGCATTCTTCCAGTGTCCTGTCTCCTTATAATAGGCACACTGGTCTCATCTCAGGCTTGCTCTTCCTTTTCCCCCTGGTCTGTATTCTTGCTTCCCTTTCTGATCTGTCTGGGAGCTTGAGCCTCTAAAAGCTGCTGCTATTATATTGGCCCTTCTTTGCATTTTCTTTTCTTCCTCCCTCCTTGCCACATCGTCTCGGTGGATGAAAACCTTGTTGGCTATCTCCAGCAGTTCGGTGGCATTCTTTCCTGGAAACCCTTCCAGCTTCTGTAATTTTCTCCTGATATCAGGCTGGGCTTGGCCTACAAAAGCGGCATTTACCATGGTCTGATTTTCCAGGGCCTCGGGGTTAAAGGGAGTGTAGATTCGGTATGCCTCACATAGTCTCTTATAGAAAGCTGCTGGACTTTCGTCAGGCTTCTGGAAAACTTCAGAGATTTTAGCCATATTGGTGTGCTTCTTGGCTCCGGCCCTGACCCCCTGGAGGAAGGCCAGCCAATATCTTTCTATTCTGGCCCTTCCATCTTCTGAGTTTGAGTTCCAATCAGGTTCCTCATCTGGGAAGGCCTCCCTTGCCCATATGTCTGTATCTAATATTCCTGCCGGGGCCTGGGTCTGGAGCCACTTCCAAGCCTCTGATACTACTCTCATGCACTCCTCAGTGTTAAAGAACGTGAAAAGGAGGTGCTTGCAGTCCACCCAGGTGGGCTTTTGGGTCTGGAAAATCATTTCTAGGAGGTCTACCATGGCCTGAGGTTTTTCAGAATAAGCTGGGGTGTGATGTTTCCAATTCAGGATGTCACTTGTGGTAAAGGGCTGATAATAATAGACTGGCCTTCCCTCCTGCAAGATCCCATCTTCACAAGCACTTGGGCACCCCTAATCTCCCTGAGAGGCATCTGACGTGCCGGTTGTGGCTTGGGCCCTTGATCGGCTGAATGCAAGCGCCACCCAACTGGCTCTGGAGAGCCCAGTTGAAGAGAGACAGAGGGGGGCGATGTTTCTAGACTTTCCAGACCTTCCAGACTAGCGGGGGGAGCACTTGGTGCTGCCTGTGGCACATATGGAGGTGGTAAAACTGGCGGAACTTCCTCAAGGGGTCCTAGCAGAACAGGGGGTTGGGTTCCCTTCTGAGGGACCTGTTTCTTTTCTCCTGCCTGCTTCTCTTCTGCTTTCTCCTCTCCTGCCTGCTTTTCCTTAGCCTGCACCTGCCCTGCCTGCCTCTCCTTAGCCTGCACCTGCCCTGTCTGCCTCTCCTTAGCCTGCACCTGCCCTGCCTGCCTCTTCACTCCTGCTATTAAAACTTTACTCTGTCCCTTGTTACACACGCAGAACCGGGCCCAAGGCAGCAAGGTTTGAACAATTTCTAACCAGCTGTCTATGTAGGGAAACTGATCTGAGTGTCCAGGATCTTTCGTGACTACATTCCAGACTGCCCCAACCAGTCCCTTATCTAAGGAGCCTTCCGAGGGCCAGCCGACCCCAAAGGCTGGCCATTCTACTTCACAGAATTTCCTCAGTGTTTTGGGGTTCATTTTAATACCATAGTCTCCATTGAAACCCTTTTCAAAATTTTTCAACATGCAATTGAGGACAGTGGGTTTACTTTGTCCCGAACCCCATGATGATCAGTGGCGAGAGACAGACAAGGGAAGGGGTGACCTGTTTTCACAGATCCTCACTCAGATGCCCGCCTGGCCACGTCCCTTGGGAGCTTAGATTTGTCTTAGCTAAGGTGCACCCGTATAAACCCCAGGGTTGGTCACCTCCACTTGGGGGTGAGTCACCGTTATGCCATATGACAAATCGCGGAACCACAGGTTGGAGCCCACTCAGACTCCATAACCAAGGTCGTGGAACCACACAAAGGATAAGAGAGGGCAGGCCCTCTCCCTTCACACTCACACACTTTCACCAGACATTCACTCAGAGTTTTAAAAACACAGTCCACCCACCCAATTCCTGATTCCTGAGCAATTTAACTAATGAAGTCCTATAACTTCCAGGGGAGGTGATCAAGCTCCCCCTTCCACTCACTGGAGTTTGCCTGACTGACTGGGGCCCCTACGTTACTGATTCTGTCAACAGGTCCAGAAGTGTCCGTCCACTTTCTGCAGATGCCGGCCGGGTCCTAGGCTGGGGTCCGGGAGTACCAGGAGTCCCCTGGTTCAATTCTGCTAAAATCAGCAGGGCGCGACTTCCGGCGGCCTATCCCCGCCCCCAGGCCCCAAGCCCTGTCCCCTCACCGGAGGCCAAAAAAGCCAAGCGCAGTTAGTTTCTTGGTCAGGGAACCAACTGTTGCAGAAGACCAAGAAAACCAAGGACGCTTCTGAGGAAGTAGGAGGGACACTGTTTAATACGCCAGTGGACCCAGGGAACAGTCTTCCAAATCTGAGTGAAGGAACACGCATGGGGCCCTCCCTTATATCTCCCTCCCTGTGATCTTTGTCCCACAAACATGGATTATGCTTCCGGTCCTTTTCGCAGGTCTTTCAAGGAGGCCCCCAGGTATTGGGGGTCTCCAGGCCATATCTGATGGTCTGGCCTGGCGTCAGAGTTAATAGCCCTCCCTCTGGGCAGTGCACTGTCCACAGTCCAATGGCCTCTGTAACCGGTTCTGCAAGACCAGTATCTGGGAAAGAGGTAGTGACTTAATTATAGGTTATCAGGAATGTACACTGAGCTTGTTGGCTTGGATGCAGATCACTAGCCTCCAAATATGAGGGTTACATTGAAATTACTCCTTTTAGCCTCCTCAAATGCAGGAATGCACCAGGTGCTTAATAAACAGTAGTGTCCTTTCTTGCTTTAAATCACCCAAGATCCTGTCCTCTTATTGGAAGTAATAATTTACATACTTACAATTTCCTAATGATGAAAAATACTATGTCTTCATGTAATAAATGATGGTAGATATTCCAGGACTTTGTAATTCTTTGGAGAGGAAGATTGTATGAAATAAATCTTGAGGAATAGGTTAGTGGTATATTAGAGGCAGTGAAGGCTTGAGGATATTTAGTTGTTCCATTCCTAATATGGAAGGTAAGTTTAGCATTGAATTTTATTTTCTAATTAAGATACAGTCTTCATTATGACAAATCACCATTTTGTTCACTGAATAAATAATAAGAACTATATTTAAATGAATAGATATTCACATTAATGAAGTACCTCAAAGCCACCCATATTCTAGTGTAAACTTTCCTGTCTTGCCTCACCTTGTTCCCTTCCTGAACACTACCAGTTATAATGTAGTTATAATGTTTAATTCACTTGGCCATTCTTTTTTCTTGGCCTTTGAACTAACTGTTTCATTCATTTGTAATTTCCCATTTCCATTTTTGTTTAAAACCAAATTTTACCCATTCTTTATTTTATCTATCTATCATCTATCTATCTATCTATCTATCTATCTATCTATCTATCTATACTGCCCTCAAGAAACTTATGCCTACCTATTCATTAAAACAGATTTTTGGCTTGCCTCTTTTAGTAGTTCCCAGATTCTCTGGACCATGTCATAATGCAGGGCACTTAATCATATATTGCCTAATGAATTATCTGTGATCCTGGTTTTGCTATTTTCCTGTGAATCAGTTATTTTCTCAGTAGTCTTCTTGGGGGTTAAATATTATATTATAGATTTTGTATTACCCAGAACACTGAACATGAACACATTACTATATATATCATCATAATGATAACTAGCATTTATTGAGTGCCTATTATGTGCCACACACTGTTCTATGGCCTTTAAATTAACTCCTTTAATCCTCACCATACTCTAAGATAATATATTTCAAATATCTATTTCATAAAGTTACTGTGACAATTATGAGTTAATTCATGTTAAAGTGCTTTGAAAGTATGGAATATAGAAAGTGCTCAGTAAGTTTAAGCACTTAATCATATCATCCATATTTTACAGATGTAAACACTGAGAGGTTAAGTAGCTGACAAAAAGATTCATAGTTTGCAAACAGTAAAGCCAATATTCAAACACAAGCATTCTAGCTATAGCATGCATTCTCATAAACATCATGAAATACTGCTTCTCTTGATATTATTTTGATGCCTGGTCATTTTAAATTCAGTAAAGAAAGCTCTAGGCAATTTATGGTTAATTTCTGCTAGAACTGTGAGCTCTCTCTTACTTTTTTATGTGAACAACATTTAATATTTTGACCACTTTTTGTTAAAATTATTTTTAATTATCAAGGCAAAAGGAGTGCAAACTAATTGCAAATTAAAGCAATGATTAATATGTAAACTATTTATAAAAATAAAACAAATGAGAATATCTAGTGTAGTGAACACACTTTAAGGTGACTTCCAATGACTTCTCCTTTGTAATGTCCACACCATTGTTGTGTGAATGCAGCCTGAGCCCCCTCAACCTGCATTCCGATGCATATGCTTGCTAGCCCCGATCCCCCTTTCTGCTTGTGTCCTTGCTAGCTTGCAGAACCTGTTTATCTGCAGGGGCTGTGAAAAGCCCTCACAGAAGATTGACTGCTGGTGCCAGCTAGCCTGGGCAGTTGGTCATAATCTCCATTCCCCCTTACCACTGTCAGAGGGGCTGCAAAGCCTACAAAAAGTCAGGAAGCCTGATCCATATTTGGGAGACAAAGAAACCAAGGGGATAAATGGAAAAGACCCTCCTCATTCAGTGCTCATGCTTTGGAGAATGACTCCCCTGAGTCACCACACTACTGCATCTGCAAATAAAGGGTTTTTCCTGAATCTTCCAAGTACCCGTTGTGTGTTTTCCAGTCGCCTGGTAATTTCTGCAACAGTTGAAAACCCTCCAATACAGTTTGATGGAACATGTGACTTATTTCCAACCCTGAGAATATGGGAAGAGTGATGGGCTGTTATTCGAATGATTACATAATTTCATGTAAGACGCTCTCTTGTGAGCTGTCTGTCTTATACTACTATTGGCCTTGACAATGTAAGATGTTATGTTGTGAACTACTTATGCAAGGGACACATGGTAGGGAAGTGTTCAGAGGCCTCTAGGAATTGAGGGAGGGTTCTAGCTGGGGGAAAAAAGAAAACTCTCAGTTCTCTAGCCATGTGGAAATGAATTCTACCACCAATCTGAGTGAGCTTACAAGTGGATTCTTTTCTAGTTGCACCTGTCTATATGAATATGGCCCAGCAGACATCTTGATAGCAGCTAATGATTCCCTGAAATAGAGAACATAGCTTTACCATGCTAAGACTCCTTAAAAATAGAGGCTGTGATAATGCATGTATATTGTTTTAAGCCATTATGTTTGTGGTAATTTATTCTGTAGCAATACATAACTGATACATCTAGTCATGGTGAAGATTCCAGGAAGTTGATGCTCTCTTACTCCTTTGACAGGAATATAAATCAGTAAAGCAATTTAGCAGTACAAATAATTTAAGAATCTTTCAGTCTACTCATCTGACCTAATAATTTTTCTTCTATTTATTGTAAATAATCGAGTGTGCACAATAATCTTTATGATAGGATATAGTTTTTTGTTTTTTGTGTTTTTTTAACCATAATGAAAAAAAGAGTTTTCTCCAAATAGGGACTGGTTAAATAATGGTACTTGCAGTAATGTGATTTTATGCAGCTATCAAAAATGATTTGATAGAAATATATGTGTCAGCATTGACATGTGTTCATGGTACATAGTAGAAAGAGCAGTTGAAAAACAGTATGTACAGTGCGATTCCATTTTTAAATGTGTGTATGTGGAGGGCTTCAATTCTTCTTAGTCCATTTGGTTTTTCTCCTATTGCTAATGTCAGTGTTCTGCCCTTGACTGGACTCTGGGGCAAACTGATGTTGAGTGTTGGCTGTAGGTATTTCTGATGGCAGCCTGGCAGAGGGCACACAACCATATTGTTGAACTACACTGGCCTGAAGATGGTGATTTCTGCAAATAATGTGGTCTCTATATAGATTGTTCAGGTGGTTTTCTGAAGTGGTATTCATCTTTGCTCAGGTCCTTGCATAGAGGATTGTCAGAGGGGAAGCTGTGTCTCTCTGGAGCCTTAATCCTCACTGTACATGTGCATGCACCATCACCATATGTTTAACCTCCTTTAATCTTTACTACCCATTACTCCCCTTCCCTCTGGTAACCACCATGCTATTGTCTGTGTCCATGAGTTTTTGTTGTTTTTCTTGTTTGTTCATTTGTTACTTTCAGTTTTATATCCTATATGTGAGTGAAATTGTATGGTTCTTAACTTTGCTGTTGCCCTAAGTTCTGTCCTTGGCTCTTCTGAATGGTAAGGAGGTAGGACGTGATAGTATCAGAACCTCAGGGCTAGAGATTAATGGCATGTATAGTTTGCAAATGTTCATTCAGAAATTAAATAATATTTTATATTGAAAAACTTAAAAAATGCTACTTTCATGACATGAACTACATAAAGTTCATTTGTGGATACCAATCTTTGTTTATACCAACTTGTATTTTCCAGAAATATCACTGTTTTTTTTTTCCCTTTAATCAACTTGATTGTAATTCTGAATTCTTTTTTTAAATTTTTTCTTTATTGATTAAGGTATTACATATGTGTCCTTATCCCCCCATTGGCCCCCACCGCACCCCCACTCACCCCCCTGTTGTCTGTGTTCATTGGTTAGGCTTATATGCATGCATGCAAGTCCTTTGGTTGATCTCTCTCCCTTATGCCCACCTTCCCCTACCTTCCCTCTGAGGTTTGATGGTCTAATCCAGTGATGGGCAACCTTTTGAGCTTGGTGTGTCAACTTCGCCAAAAAACTGAGCATAACTCGGGTAGCATGTCACTTTGAAGAAAAAACACTCCAAGACTCTAGTCGCAAATGTTTCATCCTCAGGAGCAGCAAATGTTTCATCCTTGGCATGCGGCTGCGTGTCATCAAAAATGTCTACGTGTGTCAGTGCTGACACGCGTGTCATAGGTTCGTCATCACTGGTCTAATCAATGCTTCTCTGTCTCTGCACCTGTTTTTGTTCATCAGTTTGTGTTGGAGTGAGATCATGTGATATTTATCTTTCTCTGACTGGCTTATTTCGCTTACCATAATGCTCTCCAGTTCCATCCATGCTGTTGCAAATGGTAAGAATTCCTTCTTTTTTTACCACAGTGTAGTATTCCATTATGTAGATATACCACAGTTTTTTAATCCACTCATCTGCTGATGGGCACTTAGGCTGTTTCCAAATCTTAGCTAGCATAAATAGTGCTCCTATGAACATAGGGGTGCATATATCCTTTCTGATTGGTGTTTCTGATTAGTTTGGATATATTCCTAGAAGTGGGATCACTTGGTCAAATGGGAGTTGCATTTTTAGTTTTTTGAGGAAACTCCATACTGTTCTCCACAGTGGCTACACCAGTCTGCATTCCCACCAGCAATGCACGAGGCTTTCTTTTTCTCCGCATCCTCGCCAGCACTTGTCGTTTGTTGATTTGTTGATGATAGCCATTCTGACAGGTATGAGATGTTACCGCATTGTCCTTTTGATTTGCATCTCTAGGATGATTAGTGACTTTTGAGCATGTTTTCATATGTCTCTTGGCTTTCTGAATTACCTCTTTTGAAAAGTATCTATTTAGGTCCATTGCCCATTTTTTGATTGGGTTGTTTATCTTCCTTTTGTTAAGTTGTATGAGTTCCCTGTAAATGTTGGACATTAAACCCTTATCGGTGATAACATTGGCAAATATGTTCTCCCATGCAGTAGGCTTTCTTATTGTTTTGTTGATGGTTCTTTTGCTGTACAGAAACTTTTTTATTTTGATGTAATTCCATTTGTTTATTTTATCTTTAGTTTCCTTTGCCCTGGGAGCTGTATCAGTGAAGAAATTGCTTTGGCATATGTCTGACATTTTGCTGCCTGTGGATTCCTCTAATATTTTTATGGTTTCCCGTCTTATGTTTAAGTCCTTGATCCATTTTGAGTTTATTTTTGTGTATGGTGTTAAGATGGTGGTCTAGTTTCATTTTTTTGCATGTATTTGTCCAATTTTCCCAACACCATTTATTGAAGAAACTGTCTTGACTCCATTGTATGTTCCTGCCTCCTTTGTCGAATATTAATTGAGCATAGTGGCTTGGGTCGATTTCTGGGTTCTCTATTCTATTCCATTGATCTATATGTCTGTTCTTGTGCCATTACCAGGCTGTTTTGAGAATAGTGGCTTTGTAATACAGCTTGATATCTGGTATTGAGATCCCACCTACTTTGTTCTTCTTTCTCAGGATTGCTGCAGCTATTCGGGTTTTTTTTTTATTCCAGGTGAATTTTTGGAGAGTTCGTTCTAGGTCTGTGAAATATGCCATTGGTATTTTAATGGGGAGTACATTGAATCTATAGCTTGCTTTGGGTAGTATGGACATTTTAATGATGTTAATTCTACCAATCCATGATCACAGTATGTTCTTCCATCTGTTTATGTCTTCCTCTATCTCTTTTTTCAGTGTCCTGTAGTTTTCCATGTATAGGTCTTTTACCTCTTTAGTTAAGTTTATTCCTAGGTATCTTACTTTTTTTGGTGCGATGGTAAATGGGATATTTTTTAATCTCTCTTTCTGTAAATTCACTATTGGTGTATACACTGAGTGGCCAGATTATTATGATCTCTGAACGCATAATAATCTGGCCACTCAGTGTGTGTATATATATATATATATATATATATATATATATATTAGAGGCCCGGTTCATGAATTCGTGCATGGTTGGGGTCCAGCCAGCCTGGCCTGGGGGAGGGGACATGGCTGTTGGCCAGCCTGCCTGCTGGTCGAACTCGTGGTCGAGGGGACAATTTGAATATTAGTCTTTTATTATATAGGATTTACACTGAGTGGCCAGATTATTATGCATTCAGAGATCATAATAATCTGGCCACTCAGTGTAAAAATGCCATAGATTTCTTGGTGTTAATTTTGTACCCTGCTATATTGCCAAATTAATTTATTAAGTCTAATAATTTTTTGATGGAGTCTTTAGTATTTTCTATGTATAGTATCATGTCATCTTCGAATAAGGACAGTTTTACATTTTCTTTTCCAATTTGGATGCCTTTTATTTCATCTTGTTGTCTAATTGCTATGGCTAGCACTTCCTGAACTATGTTGAACAGGAGTGGTGAAAGTGGGCATCCCTGTCTTGTTCCTGTTCTTAGGGGAAATGGTTTCAGTTTTTGCCCATTGAGTCTGATCTTGGCAACATATAAGGCTTTTATTATGTTGAGGTATAATCCCTCTATTCCCATTTTGTTGAGGGTTTTTATCAAGAAAGGGTGTTGGATTTTGTCAAATGCTTTTTCTGCATCAATTGATATGACTATGTGATTTTTATCTCTCAGATTATTTATGTGATGTATCACATTTATTGATTTGCGGATATTATACCATCCTTGCATCCCTGGGATAAATCCTACTTGGTCATAGTGTATGATCTTTCTGATGTAATGCTGGATCCGATTTGCTAGAATTCTGTTGAGGATTTTGGCATCTATGTTCATGAGTGATATTGGCCTGTAATTCTCTTTCTTTGTAGTGTCTTTATCTGGTTTTGGTATTAGGGTGATGCTGGCTTCATAGAATGAGCTTGGAAGTGTTCCTTCCTCTTGAATTTTTTGGATTAGTCTGAGGAAGATACGTTTTAGTTTTTTCCTGAACATTTGGTAAAACGCCCCTGTGAAGTCCTCTGGCCCCGGGCTTTTGTTTGCTTGGGGAGCTGCTACTCCTAGGACGGGGGTGGGCTCCTCGAATGGGTGTGGGCTGCTCATGGGGCTGCTGCTCCTTGGATGGGGGGCAGGCTCCTAGTGAGATTGCTGCTCCTCGGACTGCAGTGGGTTGTGTGCCAGGCTGCTGTTTCTCATCAGGGGGCAGGCAGCTCATGCAGCTGGTTCTCCTCCCATGGGGGCAGATTGCTCATGTGGCTGCTGCTTGTGTGTTTGCTGTTTCCTGGACTAAATCATTTGGCCCGCCAGAGGGGAGCGTTCTTTTGAACTCACAGGAGCCCACGCCCTGGTTGGCTAGAATCTCGGTGACTGTGGGACCTCAGCCGAGGAAGCAGGTCCCTGTTGGGGATGGCTGTAGAGTCCCAGGTATTATCTGAGGGCACCCTGGGTGGTTGAATTCTTATCTCACTTATTCGGTGGGATATTCTATTCTGGCATTATTGGGGGGTTCCATCTTCATCCCTGTGCTGTGTCAGAGTCCTGGAGACTTATATGATAAATAGAGGCCCAATGCACAAAATTCCTGCAAGGGGCTTGGCCCTCACAGCCACGGCAGCTGCCTCGGCCCTCGCAGCTCTGCTTCATTTGGAAGGGCGTCTGGAAGGACGTCCGGAAGGTCATTTGGCTGTCTGGTCTAATTAGCATATTACACTTTTATTGTTATAGATGAGGATATACATCACAAGACTCTGAACCCTGCCCCCACAAAGTTCTTGCTAATAGGCCCTCCTTCAAGGCCATAGAAGTTCCATGTGGTCAAGGGTTCTCTGCAGTATTATTACCTCAATGTTCAGAGCCTCAGGTCTGGGATCCAGCCTCCTTTCCCATGTAACCATTACTTTTTGGGTCCTGCTGCATTCCTGAGGTACCAGGAGAGTAGAAAGCTTAAAACCCATTGATTTTTCTCTTTTCTCCATCCCAGAGGGAATCACTTTTTCTATTCCAGGGGGGAATCCCCTACCCCTGCCCTAGCTTCTTGTACATAATCACTATTTCTTCAAGCTAGGGAACCCTAGAATCTATGTCTGCTCTCAGCAGAGGTATGTCTACTTCTTAAGAGGGAAGGTTCTAGCTGGGGGAAAAAAGGAATCTGGGAAACAGACATGAAACAGAATATATGGTCTGTTTGAATGGAGGTTAGTGAGAGGCTGAATGTAAGAAGAAAATCTTATAAATATCTTAACATTTTCTAGTGGGAAATAGAAAGTATTAATTATTAAAAAGCCCTTTGATTCAGTCTTGCTTAAAAGCAAAAGAAATATTGGTCACAATGATATTCGATAAGAAACCTTGAGATGAAATAATCTTGTTGATATTAATACTTTGAGAATTCAAAACCTCGTGTGTGGGTACTGCCCTTCTGGGCAAGCTAAGCAAGAGAAGGAAAAGGGGACTGCAGAACTTTACAACCTAGTGATCAGGGAAGCACACTGAACAAAGAAGTCCATTGTATGCTAACTAGGTTTAAAGTGAAGGCCTACTTCAACTATAAACTTTTCTGTTTGAATGCAAAGGTTATTTAGAAACAGAAAAATAATATTTTTGAAGAATAGAACTTTTAACCTCAAGACTTGTAGTGACCACAAAACCTGTGCAACATATTTATAATAAGAAATGATACATTTCCCCACTTAAGATATAAAGGACCTTGCCAGTCTTATTTGTAACAATACTTTCATTCTGTATACGAACTCATGTGCTTTAATGCATTTAAATTATCTTAGAATATTCCACATAAATTTTCTCATTATTCATAAACTATCAAACTTTTTGGTTGAAATGTTTTCATGCAGATAATACATTAAAAAAGAAGTTCCTGTCTAGCACATTCAAATCCAAACACAATCCAAAGTTTAACCCCTTCATTGCCACTCCACCTCCTCCCCTCCCTAAGCAGCCAGCCTTACTTCCAATTTTTTATTTTTTACTATGTCCGGTGCACGGATTAGTGCACTGGTGGGGTCCCTTGGCGTGGCCTGCAGGGAATAAGGCCGAAACTGGCAGTCCAACATCCCCCGAGGGATGTAGTAGTGCGAGAAGTGGCAGGCAGCCAGGGAGGAGCCTTGGCCCAGGCCAGGCACCACAGCCAGGCATCAGGCTGCTCCCATTCATCCCAGCCCTGCTGCACCTGCCACTGCTGCTGCTTGGTAGGCTTGCTTCCCCTCTGCTGTGGTTCTTGCCTGTCCTAAGGCAATACCAGTGTGCCCATGACCTAGAAGTGGCTGCGGGCTCGCACCCAGTCAGTGCCAATGCTGGTCCTTATCCCGGTCCTGGTCCAGATGGGGGAGGGGCGTGAAGGGGGAGTATCTGCGGGAGAGGCTCATGCCTCTGCAGCAGCGCTCACCAGCCTTGAGCCCTGCATCTGGCACCCATTTGTCAGCTGAGCAGTGCTCCTGCTGTAGGAGCACACTGACCACCAGGGGGAAGCTCCTGCATTGAGCATCTGTCCCCTGGTGGTGAGTACGTGTCATAGTGACTGGTTGAATGATTGAATAGTTGAACAGTCGCTTAGGATTTTATATAGATAGATTTTTTAAGGTGAAGCAGATAAGTATAAAACAAAGTAACACAGGAAGGAAGGCAGGGTATGGTTATATTGATGAGAAATTGAAACAAGTACAGGAGGCAGTGAGTAGGGAGCAATAGATAAATATGTCTATTAGAAAGGATCATTAGTTTAAAAGAAAAAAAATGAGGTATTATTTTATATGATTTCCCTAGGCTATATTATCTACTTTATATAGCCCTAACAATTACTTCTTAGGATAGCTTCCCCACCCCACCACATACATACCTCAGTGTCCACAGAACTCTAGACATTTCCATAAGGTCCATACTACTGATGTTTGCCCCTCACAATCACTGCTTTTCCCATTTTCCTAATCTCAAGTGATGGCTCTATTATGTAACCTGTTGTCTAAGATATCTGAGTCATCCTTGGTTCAATATTTGGTCATCTCCCAATTAAAGTCCTTTAGTCTTGTGCCAGATACTATGTCCATATCCATACCACCATGAAGTAATTTAATAATTATAATGATCAATATTCAATTATAGATCAATAACCAAGATAACAATATTTTCATCTTACAGATGAGGAGTTTGAAAGTTAGACAAATTAAATGATTTGATCAAAGTGATATGATTAACATGTGAAACTAGACTTGTCTGAATCCAAAATTGATATTCTTAACTACTCTGATATATTCAACCAGTTGAATATACTTAACAAATAGTTATCAACTCCATTCTCCTTTTTCTATTGCCATTACTTTAATATGCATTCTTCTTATCTTTCTCATTGATTATTGCTAAAATGTTAAATTAATTTTTCTCTCTCTAGTCCCTACTACTTTTAATTGGTTTCCAACTGAACTGTCAATGGAATCTTCCTGGAACATTGCTATGCTAATATCTCTATCCTGTTTAAAAGTGGCAGCCATCTACTGAATTTCTAACTTGTGCCAGAGGCTATGCTAGATGTTTTACCTATGAAAATAAAGAGAAACAGGATAAAAATAAAAGTTTAATAACACAAATACCTCCCCCCAGGGAAACTGAGTAACTCATGAAATGGCAGTAGAGAGCCATATTTTCAAGCAAAGTACAAGTAAAGCGGGTAAGGTTGTTATGCAGATTTAACTTTCTGCCTTTTCCATTGATAATAGTTTCTCCAGATTTAGAGTCAGCCTCCTCTTCCTGGTACAAAAAAGGGAAACACCCTTACAAAAGGATATTTCCCTCATAAATGTGAATGTCTCTTAAGAAGGAAAACTTAATTTTTGTGTTACATCCTCACCTGAGGATATTTTTCCATTGATTTTTAGAGCCAAAAAAGGGGGAGAGAGGGAGGGTGGGGGAAGGGAGGGAGGGGGAGAAGGAGGGGGAAAGAGAGAGAGAGAGAGAGTGAGAGAGAGAGAGAGAGAGAGAGAGAGAGAGAGAGAGAGATCAATGTGAACACATCAAATGGTTGCCTCCTGCATGTGCCCTGACTGGGGCCTGGGATGGATCTGCAACCCAGGTATATGCCTTTGACTAGGAATTGAACCCACAACCCTTTGGTGCCTGGGCCAACACTCTATCACTGAGCCACATCAGCCAGGGTCTATGCCTGCTATTTTTTAAAAAATAACCAACTCAACATAATCCTTATGCCAATGGGACTTATTTTGGAGAGGCAAATTCTGCTGTCTTTCATGTCTATCATGAGGTAATCTACCTCTCTAGGCCTTAAATTCAGGGTGAATTTGTGGCTTATTTTGACCAATAGAATGTGACAAACTTAATGCTATGTTGGTTACAAACCTAGGTTTCAAGAGTCCTTTAATGCTTCAACTTTTTGCTTTGGAATCTATTCCTTGTCCCATGATGAAGACTAGGCTAGCCTCCTACTAGTAGAATATGTGACAGAGCTGAGTCAGCCCAGTTGTCCTAATTGATGCACCAGAGACTAGATCAACTAGCACAGATCAACATACTAGTAGCTGCTTACCCGACTGACATCTGGCTACAGATACATGAGGGAGACTAGCCAAGATCAGAAGAAACATCCAACTGAGACAGCCTGCAGAATTGTGAATTAATTACCTGGTTGTTGTTTTAAGCTACTTTGATTTTTGTAACTTCTCATTATCTACAAAATAAGGACTGTACGCCTTAGAGTGAAATATAAAATCTTCCATATTTTTTTTTTCTTGATATATGTTTACAGCCTCAGCCTCAATTCAGGTATACCCTGCACCCACTCCCTAATCCCAACATTCTATGCCAATGTCTCTGAAATATGGTCCAGGGACCATTTGATTCTAGATCTGCTGAATCAAAAATACGGGGCTTCAAAGCAAAGAAGATTTTAGAGTTTCTTGAGCCAGATCCCAGTTTTACTGAAGCAGAATCTTTGAAAGTGGGACCTTAGAATAATTTATTTTCATTTCACTCCATATGAAATTTTGATGAATTCTTCTAACTCTAGTTTGAGAATCAATATCCTAAACTCCTGCCATGCTCTTCTGTGAGCACCCCAAGTCCTCCTATGTCTTTGATCATGATGTCATACTCTTAGGGAAGCATAGAAAGGACATTCTATCTGTTAAACTCATTTCTGAGATCTGATCTCAGGCATTTTCTCTCTGTAGATTCCCATGTTAAGTTAATTCATTATTCATCTGTGCCCTCATGATACTATGTTCATATGAAGAGTGTAGCAGTCAATACCTTTTGAGAAACAAAACTTGTTTACACATCTGACTTCCCTTTATGAATTCTTTTCTCAAGGGCAGAAACCTTCATTTTATAGTTCTTTATATCCCCAGAGCCTTCTTAGCACCTGGTAGATAGTAAATAACTATTTCTTAAATTGAATTAAATTGATGTTCATCCTCAAGGTTTTCTTTAAGTTATGGTTCACTATTTTACTTGAAAAGTTGTGAATTCTCAGAACATAAGTGTGAGTTATTTTTGGATTAGCTGCTGTTTTAAAGGACTATACTTTATACAGTTCTTTCTTTCTATATAATATTCAGATGATTGGCATCAGAATGAGGTATTTTCATAGTATTAAAGTCTTTTATCTCTCTGTTCTGTATACTTTATTCAGTTATGTGAGATTTCCATTACATTATTGATATATTTTAGCTTCATAACCATGTTCTCCCCTTAATTAAAATTTTAGAAAATGATTAAAAATAAGTTTATATTTTATGCTAGCTCCAAGTTGGTATAATGTTAAATGCCAAATAGAACCCATTTTTAAGAGTTGAAATGTTATTACATTTTAATTACATGGTCTATGTATAATTACTATTAACCAAATTTATCACTTTCAACTTAATAAGGAGTTTATTTCCAAAGTGTCAAATGATATACAATTGAGCCAAATCCTTGTGGAATATGTTTGCTGCAAGCACTTTTTCATCATTTTATCAGATTGCATGTCACTGGAAATTTAATTAGTTTATGTAACAATATAAGTCTCTATCTAAATAATTTATAACATGTCTATTAAGTTGTTTTATTTTTGTATTAATGAAATGGTTTACTTCAAATAGTTTATAAATGAAAATTGTGAAACATGCATATTTCTTACTTTGGATAGCTCACTGAACCAGGTATTCTTGAATTTCACATAGCTTACTTACATTAGGTTCATAAACACAGTTGTTTATAGGTTTGCCTCTAACCAGTTTATTAGCATCAGGAGATTGGCTTACTCTTAAAACTTGTTATCGACATTAGAAGATGAAGAGTAGAAGGGAACAGGATGTTCTATACCACAGTAAGTTTGAGGAAGATCAACAATATATTTTTCTCAACTGAGGCTCTTTTGGAAGCAAATCATCTATTTTCCACATGCAGAGAAATGCCTAGAACCTAGAAATAATTACCTTAAATGCCTTTATTAGTTAGAGACTAATTACTGCATCTTGAAATAATACAGTTTGGTTTATTAGTAGCAGCATTATCAGTATTGTTACCTGAGAGCCTCCTGAGTAGGAAGGGGGCTCTCCCCTCCTCAGTTCTTGACACACTCATGAGAAAGAATTCAGACCAGTGATAAACTGCAGTGTTGAAGCGAAACAAACAAATTTATTAATGATAAGCACAAGCAGGCAACTCAGCTAGTCTGAGTACGCCACCATTGGGGTTTTAAGGTTTATATATCTTTTTGTTGCAAGCTTCAAAGTTCCCCATGGTATTGGGATTAGCATATGGGGATTTAAGCTCCCCCTTCTCATTGTGGCTTGACTGTTGACAGTCTTGTCTTGGCAGGTGTCAGGACTGCTTGGGTGTGATAATAACCCATTCTCCTGCCTTAGTGTCTATCCCTTATATCTAACAGTATCACTACTTAACCCATAGTGTGCTCCATAATAATCTAGACAAGGCCACATTTCTCCTGGAAGGATCTGTTTGGTATGACTCTACAGAGCTTTGGTGAACATTCTGCTACCTCAGGTATTTTTGATCATTATATGCCTAAGGCTCATTCATGTAATGTCTGCTAGAGCATACAATATTCCAAGTCAACTTTTCTCAACATTGTTAAGAAATGATTACTAAACATCTGTTCATTCATGGCATTGGCAGCACAGTGGAAAGTTCCCAAATTGCTTACATTGAAAAAAATATTTGTATCTTGCAGCTTTGTGAGAATGGCCATTAATCAGGTCAAATACTTGCCGGTGAAATGAAAATTCCCTTCAAAACATACAGTGGCTGTGATCCAGATGCGGGAGGTTTAGGGTTGTATGAGTCAAGCATGATGATGCTACAAAAAATATAATAGGGTCCCTGCTCACCAGGGCCATATCAAGTTCCTTACTTGGATTCCTTGGGACTATAATATACCTTTTCTATTTCTTTGACCACTTCTTCACTAAGTATTCCTTTTTGACCTGCTATTCAATTGAGAACATACCCAAGGTTCAAACTCAGATTTTCTCTCTCTGTAACACCTCTTTTAAAAAGTTACTACTTCATAACAACCTTTACTTGGATAACATTTTAGCAAACATCTTTTTAGAGACCCTAACTGTACTATAATATGTTGTTACGCAAAAATTATTAAAACCCTTATGGTGTGTACAAGATCATGCATGATTAAAATTAGAATTGCAGATGACACTTGATTACTAGAGATTTATATGTATTTTTATTTGAGAATTTAATCCATTGCAAGTAGTTATTGATAGGTAAAGACTTAAAATTGTCATTTTGGTAATTGTTGTCTTACTCTCTTGTAAATTCTGTTTCTTTCTTCCTCACTTGCTGTTTTTTTCTTTTTGATTTGATGGCTTTTTCTGGTCACTTACTCACTTATCATAATACTAGAGGCCCAGTGCACGAAATTCGTGCACAGAAGGGGAGGTCCCTCAGTCCAGCCTGCACACTCTCCAATCTGGGACCCCATGAGAGATGTCCAGCTGCCCGTTTAGGCCTGATTCCACTGGGATTGTGCCTAAACAGGCGGTCGGACATCCCTCTCACAATCCAGGACTGCTGGCTCCCAACTGCTCGCCTGCCTCTGTCTGATTGCCCCTAACCGCTTCTGCCTGCCAGCCTGATCATCCCCTAACCACTCCCCTCCCAGCCTGATCGAAGCCTAACTGCTCCCCTGCTGGCCCAATTGCCCCTAACTGCCTTCCCCTGCCGTCCTGGTCACCCCTAACTGCCCTTTCCTGCAAGTCTGGTTGCCCCTAACTGTCCTCCCCTGCAGGCCTGGTCGCCCCCAACTGCCCTCTCCTGCTGGTCCAGTCACCCCTAACTGCCTTCCCCTGCTGGCCTGGTCACCCCAAACTGCCCTACCTTGGCAGCCTGTTGCCCCTAACTGCCCTCCCTTGGTGGCCTGGTGCCCCCCAACTGCCCTCCCCTGCAGGTCTGGACACCCCCAACTATGCTCCCCTGCAGGCCTGGTCCCCCCAACTGCCCTCCCCTGCAGGCCTGTTCTCCCCAACTTCCCTCCCCTGCAGGCCTGATCCCCCCAACTGCCCTCCCCTGCAGGCCTGGCCCCCCAACTGCCCTCCCCTGCAGGCCTGGCCCCCCAACTGCCTCTCCTGCAGTCCTGGCCCCCCCAAGTGCCCTCCCCTGCAGGCTCTGTCACCCCTAACTGTCCTTCCTGCTTGCCTGATCGCCCACAACTGCCCTCCCCTGGCTGCTGGCTCAGGCCTGAGTCCCCCCAACTGTTCTCCCCTTCAGGCCTGGTCCCCCCTCCAAACAGCCTCCCACTGCAGGCCTGGTCCCCCCAAGTGCCCTCCTTGCAGGCCTGGTCCCCCCAACTGCCCTCCTCTGCTGGCCTGGTCACCCCTAACTGCCCTCCCTGCTGGCCTGGTCGCCCACAACTGCCCTCCCTTACAGGCCTGGTCCCCCCCAACTGCCCTCCGCTGCAGGTCTGGTCCCCCCCAACTGCCCTCCCCTGAAGGCCTGGGTCCCCCACAACTGCCCTCCCTTGCTGGCCTGGTCTCTCCCAACTGCCTTCCTCTGCTGGCCTGTTCACTCCCAACTGCCCTCCTCTTCTGGCCTGGTCACCCCTACTGCCCACAACTGCCCTCCCTGCAGGCCATCTTGTGGTGGCCATCTTGTGTCCACATGGAGGCAGCCATCTTTGACCACATGGCTATGGCCATCTTATGTCTTAGAGTGACGGTCAATTTGCCTACTACTCTTTTATTAGATAGGATTTTGTGTTAAAATTCTGTAAATATAATACTGGAAATTGAGTTGTATGGTCAAAGTATATGCAAATTTTAAATCATTTCAATATGGAAAATTGCCCTCCAAAAAGGTTATACCAATTTAATCCCCACAAACATACTTAGCTTCTATTTGTCAATTTCTTTGCTCTTTACCAAACTGGTGGATGACAATATCCCTTGTTTTATAGAGAATCATTGCAAACCTCTTCCTGCTCTTAAAAAAGCCTAGCTCTGTTTTGATGAATGTGAACAAATACTCTGCAGGGCATTTTCTTATTCAAGACTTCTCATGTATTTCCTGTGACCAGTTTAGACTCTTGATTTTAAGGGCAGTGTATCATTGCACTTATTTATTCCTATTCTTATCTTAAACCTGAAATGAATATAATTTTCCTTAAAGGGAGAAATTGTTTTCTGGATCAAGGATTTTTAGACAATTAAAATAAATTCTATGTTGTCATTACACTTGTTTTCAGAGGTTTAAATCTATCTATCTATCTATCTATCTATCTATCTATCTATCTATCATCTATCTATCTATCTATCATCTATCTATCTATTTTTCTATCAATCTATCTATCTATCTCTCCATCTATCTAGCTATCTGTCTATCTATCTGACCCTTTAATAAATGTAGGCATACTTCAGATTCAATCATTACTAAAACTTTTATTACCACTTGCTATTTATTTATTATTATCTCTATGATAATTTCTAACACTTAAAGATCTACATAATCCAATAATCTAAATGCATTAATCACTTAATGTCATGATAAGTTTTAATTAAAATATCTATATATATAAAAAGGTAATATGTTAATTGGTCCTAATGGTGTCCCAGTCACGACCGGTCAAAGGCATGTGCGCACAGGAGCTGGTGGGTGGGGCAGGGGTGGGGACTTGCGCCACTGAAACATGAGGCTGGAGGGGGGCATGAGGATGGGCTGTGGTGGCCCCCCCGGTGCAAGCGTCTGCAGGACCACAGCGCTACCTGGCCCAGAAGGGGTGCATCAGAACAGGGAGCTCTCAGCACTCCTGCTCTGGGGTCTGAAGGCACAGAGAGGGAAGGAGAGCACATAGGAAATTAGGGGGTTTAAGCCAGGAGGGGAGTGCAGATAGGCAGTTAGGAGGATCAGACAAGAAGGGGAGAGCAGTTAGGGCCATCAGGCCAGCTGGGGAGCAGGTAGGAGCATCAGGCAGGCGAGCAGTTGGGGGCATCAGGCTGGCAGGCAGGTGAGTGCTTAGGAGCCAGTGGTTCTGGATTGCGAGAGGGATCCCAGATTGGAGAGGGTGCAGGCCAGGCTGAGGGACTCCCCCACCCCTGTGCATGAATTTCATGCACCGGGCTACTATCCTATCTAATAAAAGAGTAATATGCAAATTGACCATCACTCCAACACACAAGATGGCTGCCCCCATGTGGACACAAGATGGCTGCCACAAGATGGCCAGCAGGGGAGGGCAGTTGGGAGGGAACAGGCCTGCAAGGGAGGGCAGTTGGGGGCAATCAAGCCTGCAGGGTTGGGCAGTTAGGGGTGACCAGGCTGGAAGAGGAGGGAAGTTGGGGACTACTGGGCCTGCAGGGAAGGGCAGTTGGGGGGGACCCAGGCCTGCAGGGGAGAGCAGTTGGGGGGGGGCAGGCCTGCAGGGGAGGGCAGTTAGGGGTGACCAGGCCTTCAGGGGAGGGAAGTTAGGAGTGACCAATCCTGCAGGGGAGGGCAGTTAGGGGAAAACAGGCTGGCAGGGAAGCAGTTAGGCATCAATCAGGCTGTCAGGGGAGTGGTTATGGGGTGATCAGGCTGGCAGGCAGAAGTGGTTAGGGGCAATCAGGAAGACAGGCAGGCGAGCAGTTGGGAGCCAGCAGTCCTGGATTGTGAGAGGGATGTCCCAGATTGGAGAGGGTGCAGGCTGGGCTGAGGGACACACACACCCGTGCACGAATTTCGTGGACCGGGCCTCTAGTTTACTAATAAAACACTAATCCAAGTGCAAGCCAGGATTAAACAGTAAAATAAATTTTACAACAAGGGAGGGAATCTATCAGCACCATTCTGTCCTTGCTCTGTTTTGCTTTCTAGCAAAATGACCTGTTGATCATTTTTCTATTGGGGTGCTAGCATATTCTCTGGATGACATTACTCAGTGTGAAATCTGGATTGAACCCAGAGTCTTAAACACAAGCTAGGAAACTTATTGCCAAATTGGAATTCTCAAGAATGAGTGAAACATGCCGAAGCTGTTTGGCTGAAAGCCATCCTTGTACCAGTGTTAGTGATAGGAGAGAAACCAGATTATATATTGGAATAATATCAAGATTCTAACTGGCAGAGAGCAGGAGTCAGATGAAGAACATTTTTAAATCCATCCAACATTTCAAAAACTTAATTGAAAGAAATGCCACGTGATTAACAATTTTATTTCCTTGTAGATAATTCTCCTAACCTTATTTAAAGGGGATTACATCCCAAGTGGAGAGAATATATCTATACTAATAAAAGGGTAATATGCTAATTAGACCTGACATCTTCCTACATCCTTCTGGACAAAGCCACAGTGGCAGGGGCCGAGGCATAGGCAGTTAGGGGTGATCAGGCCGGTAGGGGAGAGCAGTTAGGGGGCAATCTGGCTGGCAGGGAGGGGAAGTTAGGGGGCAATCAGGCTAGCAGGGGAGGGCAGTTAGGGGGTGATCAGGCCAGGTTGGCAGGTGAGGGCAGTTAGGGGGCGATTAGGCCAGTAGGCAGAGGCACTTAGGGGTGATCAGGCTGGCAGGGCAACAGTTAGGGGCATCAGGCCATCAGACAGAGGTTGTTAGGGGCAATCAGGCAGGCAGGCAAGTGAGTGGTTAGGAGCCAGTGGTCCCAGATTGTGAGAGGGATGTCTGACTGCTGGTTTAGACCCGATCCCCTGGGGAGCAGGCCTAAGCTGGCAGGAGGACATCCTCTGAGGGGTCTCGGACTGCGAGAGGGTGAAGGCTTGGCTGAGGGACCCCCTTGAGTGCATGAATTTTCATGCACTGGGTCTCTAGTACTTGACATAAAATCATATGACTTACAAATGTTTGTTTATATATAAAATATTTTAAACTAATGAAATCTGAACTCTGATAGATAAAACCCCAAAGCTTGTAACTTTATCCATTTCTTCTTTATATCCTCAGCACTTAGAAAAGTACCTGGTACATAGTGGACATTAACAAGTTGTTTGGATGAATGGCAACCTTGTTTATTTCAATTAATAGCTCAAGATTATAAAAAGGAAATGGCAGATATGTGTTATAGCAACCTCTAAAAAGGCCCTCTACGTCTAACATATCATTTCTATAATCTACCTTTCAAGAAATTATGTTGTCAATTAGAAATTCTTAAGACTATGTGCTCCTCTAACAGCAAGAAACCCATGAAAAACACACATGGTGTCAAAACAAGCCAGAGGAAAAGCGTTTGGGCAAAAAAAAATGAAAAAGGACCCCAAGTCAAATTTATAGAAAATATTCCTTTACTAACTTTTGGTCGAGAATATGTTTGTATATTTTCAGAAAATAACTCCAAGACCATGTGGATTCCTGCAATAGAGAGGAATTGACAGGACTACTCCAGCCATGAAGACAGAAGAGAAACAGTCCAGATATGGAAGATGCTGACAACGCCCTGCCATACTAGCAGACAGCAGTTGTGTGCCGCTGAAGGATGCCCAGGACCAAACCAGAGATGGTCGGACCTGCATCACTACCATTTGTCCACCACCCAGAACTGAAATATCATTGCTGACATGTACACATAAGGAAATGTTCAACATTGAAATTGGGACTCAAAAGAACTGTTGGCCCAGAAAGAAACTCACTATAGACTGATTCATTTGTCTACCAGCAAATAACCATTATGGCTTGTCTCATTTTCGGTTCTTATAAGTGTATTTCTTGTATCACATGATCTCACACATCTAAGGGAAATAATGAACAACATAAGCTGAAGAACAAAAACAGACCCGGCGACAGGGAAGCATCGACCAGACTGTCAACCTCAGAGGGAAGGCAAGGGAGGGTGGGGGAAAGGGGGAGAGATCAACCAAAGGACTTGTATGCATACATATAAGCCTAACCAGTGGTCATGGACAACAGGGGGGTGGGGGCATACGTGGGGAGAGCTTCGGGATGGGAATAGGGGGATGAGGACAATTATGTGATACCATAACCAATAAAGAAATTTAAAAAAAAAAGACTATGTGCTTCTATAAAATATTCATGAACATCTTCAGTATCTTAAGCAGAACAGCCATGACAAAGACTTTCAACTCTGCTTGCATTTGCTAGAGCATATATTTTGTTGGGTAAAATGGCACAAAAACATTGATACTCTTTAAATAAGATGAGCATTTAAATCCACTAAACTTAGTATTGTTATAGGAACTTGCTTAAAATATATAAGTAATCATTTAGGTAAATGTCAATTTGGGGAAGATGATCATTAATGCTTATAATTTTATAATACCTAAACTAGGAAATAGAAGTATAGGAACTATACATGAATCCTAAAACATATAATGACATTTCTGAATGTTTATGTATATAAGAATTAGGGCCAATGAAAACAAAATCTTGTGTTTAAACATGTTAGATACATTTTCAAGTATTGCATTTAACCTTGCACTGGGTTAAACTTCAGTCTGGAACCCAAAACAGAACCTCTGAGCCAGATATTTTGCAAAAATATTTTCCATAAAAGGGTTCATGTCATAACCCCTGGATTTGTCTACGCACCTCATCTCCATCTTTTGGAGAATGACTGAGCTAATATATTACTGAGAATGGATAAGCAATTTGAGTTTCATATGCCAAGCTGATAATTATTAATATAGTTATCCTATCTAATAAAGAGGGAATAAGCTAATTGACCCTCATGCCGTCAAAAAGATGGCGGCGCCCACAGCCAATAAGGAGGGAATATGCTAATTGACTGCCCCACCCTCAAAGATGGCGGCACCCACAGCCACAAGATGGTGGCACCCAGTACCCTCAGCCCCAAGGCCGGGCCAGCCACCAGGCAAGCCTGGTCGCTCCACGCACCTGCCTCCAGAGTTACCTAGTCCCCTCAGTGCCCCAGCCACCCAGGGCCAGCCCAGGACACAGGAAAGCCTCGGATGGCAGCTGCCCAGCCACCCAGGGCTGGTCGGAGGTGCGGGCAAGCCTTGGATGGTGGCTGCCCAGCCACACAGGGCCGCCCAAGGCTCAGGTAACCTGGGCCAGCCGAGGCTTGTGCTGCCGGCAGTGGCAGCAGCAGAGGTGTGATGGGGCATTACCTTCCCCTGATCGCCAGGTCGCCTCCTGCCCCTGAGGGCTCCTAGACTGTGAGAGGGGGCAGGCTGGGCTGAGGAAACCCCCCCCTCCAGTGCATGAATTTTCATGCACCAGGCCTCTAGTAAAAATATAATTTTGCTTTCTCAGTGTTATCATTCTTTTACATACAGTATGGAATTGGGAACACACACATACATTCATACATGCCCAACATAGGCACATTCTTTTTTGGGAACAGTATACCATTCCAATGACCTCAAATACACAGTATAACATGTGAAGGTCAGGTGTTATTCTAAATTTACTCTTAAAAATCCGACGTTTAATGAGATTTTGAGTGTATACAATGACATGTACAATATGCAAATAATGGGAAACCACAGCCTCTTAAGAACAATTAAAATCCCCAAAGGCAAATTTAAAATGAGTACTATCAGAGGTCACTGCTAAGTAATGAAGGCTTGTTAATAATCTCATTTATCGACTTTAGGTTGTAGTCAAATTTTTAAAAATGCATATTTTAAATATTTATAATTTCTAGATAAGTTCTGCTAAAAAATTTAGAGGATAGGAAGTTGGTTGCAAGTGGATTATTCTGATATCCATTATCATAAAAGGATTAGTAGTTTTTGTGGGAACACACTTTTTGGTTTGTCCTTATAAAATACATCTTACATTATATATCAACCTTACCAAAAGAAAAAGAAAAAATAAGATATCATTGAGTATGTGAAAATTTGGCCATTTATATTAAGTAATATATTCTGAAGGCACAACTTTGTATTTGTCCAATTTCACTTGTTTAAAAAATGAATTTTGGCATGGGCAAGCCAGGAGTTATATCTATTAAAAGGTAGCAGTACAAATATGTATACAAAAGCTTCCAGTCTAAGAGTTTGTGTTGTTTTTTTTTTTTAACTTTGTTCAAAGTCTTACAAACGTTCCCTTTTTGGCCCTAGCTAGTTTGGCTCAGTGGATTGAGCGTCGGCCTACAGACTGAAGGGTTCTGGGTTTGATTCCAGTCAAGAGCACATGCCTGGGTTGTGGGCATGTGCCAAAAAAACCCAAATGTCCCCTTTTCCCCCCCTGTTCACCCCCTCCATCCCACATCAGTCCCCTACTCAGGCCTTCCCCACACTAATATTTGTCCATGGACTATGCATATAAGTTCTTTGTAAGAGTTTGGTTTTAAATAAGGATATTTATCAAACATTCTAAACTTTGTGTCCTTTACAATTCCCTATTATTTTAAAACCAACCAACAAGTATTGATTAGAATAATAAAATATTAAAAGTCATAATGGTATCTAACATTTATTTAGTGTCTACTATTTAGGGTTCTCTGGAAATTGTGTTGATGGTTTTTATATTTTTATTTTTTAAATATATATTTTATTGATTTCAGAGAGGAAGGGAGAAGGAGAGACAGAAACAATAATGAGAGAAAATTATTGATCAGCTGACTCCTGCACACCCCTCACTGGGGATTGAGCCTGCAACCTGGGCATGTGCCCTGACCCAGAAACATAACATGACCTACTGGTTCATAGGTCGACACTCAACCACTGAGCCGCACCGGCTGGGCATGTTGATGGTTTTTAAACATCACAACATGACTATAAAACAGTTAGTAATATTATTCCTATTAGTTGAGAAAACTTAGGTTTTAGGTTTGTGAAGTACCTTGCCCCAAGACATACAGGTAATTGTTAGGCAAGTCAGAATTCAAACTTGAGTTGCCCTGATTTGAAACTACTGAAAGAATACAAATAACAACCTTTGTTCTAAAGTGCCTTATATTCTAGTTAGTCTTTCTACCTATATCTCCTGTCCAACCAATTTTTTTAAGAGGTTGCAGTATGAAATTTTATTAATAGTGATAATGATGAATATCTAAGTGCTTACCATGTACCACATACTATTCTGATCACTTTATTTTCATTAACTTATTCAACCCTTTCAATAATTCATTTTGAAGTAGGGAAACTGAGTCACAGACAGATTAAGTAGGTTTCTCAAGGGCACACATCTAGTATCTGATATAGCTATGATCCAAACTCAGGTTTATATGATTCCAGAGCCTGAACTCTTTAAACCTGTACTCTACTATGAACCCCTTATGTGACATGGGAAGATAAAGGTTATATTCTTTCTTTGTTAGAAGAGGGGAAATACATTTACCTAACTTCTAATAGACAGGAGGTGCCAATGGGGGAACTTATAAATGGCTCTGAATGACAATAAGAAATTAACTTCAAAAGAAGGAAAATATTTGATAGTTGGTTACCATGTATGTGAATATAGAATTATGAAACATTAATTGGGAATTAGGTAAGGTGGTCATAGGACTTGTTTTGGCCAGGAAAGTTCTAATTTACATCTGTTATCCCAGTGTAATTATCAATATATGTTTGCCTTTTCCCCTTTCAAATTTGTACCAGTTTGGACAATAAATTATATGGTCAATGTAGGATGATGAGAAGAGCCATTTTCCAGCTGTGAATACTATGCCCAGAGGACAAGTGACTTTGGACAAGCCACTTTCTGGGTCTCAGATTTCTCATGTGTAAAATCAAGTTTTATGATACACCAGCAGATTACCAAGTTATTTTTCTGCTGTATAAGGGCTAGTACTTGATGCAGTGCACTGACATTTTATGAACTTGACATTAAGGCATAGATTTTAAAATTTAATCTACATAAAAATCACTTGAGATCTTATTAACATGAAATACATCAATTCTTTAGGTCCATCCCTAGAGATTCTGTTTCTGTAGGTCTGAGTGAGGCCCAGCATTCTACATTTTCACAAGCACTTTACATAACTATGATGCTAGCAGTCCTTAAATCATATATACTGCTTCAGACTATAAGCTTTCTCTTTTTAAAATAATTAGCTTTTATTGTTGAAAGTATTACTGATGTCCCCTACCCCCCATTGACTCTCTCTGCCCAACTCCCACCCCCTCACCCAATTCCCACCCCCCCACCCCAGGCCTTCACTACACTATTGTCTATGTCCATGGATTATGCATATAAAAACTTTGGTTAATCTCCCCTGCTCCAGCCTTCCCTCTGAGATCTATGAAATCGTTTTAGAAACACACACACACACACACACACACACACACACACACACACACACACAATTAAACAGACTGTTAAGCCCTTAGGGCACAGGGTGCAGGATTATGAGGAGATAGAGTGAAGTACTTTCAGTTCCCATCCTTTCAGTGTCAGGGTTTGGAGGCAAGAAAATTTGTCCAATGCTTTTATGACCAAGGACTGTACATGGCAACTGTGGAAATGTGGGGCTTGAAAATTTTGGCTATAAAGAATGATCTGCACAGCATGATAGTGCCAGTGTGATAGTCAATTGGAGAAGTTATGAATATTAAATTATGTTCCAAGAAAAAGTATTAAATAATAGGACATCAGTGGAGACTAACAAGGGGGTTGTAGTCAGGCAAGTGTCTCCCTAGTCCAATCTCAGCTTTGCCAAATGTGAGCTGTATAAATAGATACTTCACTGTTTTGAACTTCTATTTCATCTATCAATGAGCATAGGAATATTTCTCTTATAGAAATATTAGGATGAATTGAGATTAAATGACATATGTGTGACAATATCTTGTATGTAGTAATAACAGAAGCAAGACTTTGACCATTTACTGCATCTCAGATATTTTTCTAAGTGTATAATATATGTCTAAATTAAACTCACAATGGTCCTATAAGATAGGTATTACTTCTATAATCTCCATTTTACAAAATTAAGGGTAGGATATACAGAATGGGTAAAGTCAAACAGCTTACCTATTTGTTTTTAAAAATAACTACTGAAGTATAATTAACATAACTACAATCTATAATAATAAAAGGATAATATGCTAATTAGACCAGACATCATTCCAGAAATCCTTCTGGATGAAGCCAGGGCCAGAGGGAAGCCCGGGTCCTGGGTGCCTGTGGGCAGCTGGAGGGAAGCAAGCCCGGGTCCCAGGTGCCAGAGGGAAGCCGATGCCAGCAGTAGAGGAAGGAAGGCCTACTCTTGTACGAATTTCATTCATCGGGCCTCTAGTAATCTACTCTAATAAAAGAGAAACATTCAAATTAACCATCACTCTGCTATGCCCACCAGCCAATCAGAGTGAGTATGCAAATTAACCCAACTAAGATGGCAGCTGCCATGGAGCTGGAGTGAACAGGAGGCTTGGTTTGACCCCGGCAATGAAGGAAGCCAAGCTTCCTGGCTGCCCTGGACTGCCCTGGCCTCCGCTCAAGGCTACAAAGTTTCAATTATAGAAGATAAATAAATCCCAGATACCTGCTTCCAGCAGGCCCTAGCCTATACTAGGGTCACCAGGGTGTGTGGCTGGCCTGAAAACCACCACAGGCCCCTCACCCAGGCCACACCACGCCCCAAGGGATCCCCCACCCTGATCCAGGACACCCTTCAGGGCAAACCAGCCAGCCCCCACCCATGCACCAGGCCTCTATCCTATCTAATAAAAGAGTAATATGCAAATTGACTGTCACTCCAACACACAAGATGGCTGCCCCCAGGTGGTCAAAGATGGCTGCCCCCATTGGACACAAGATGGCTGCCACAAGATGGCCAGCAGGGGAGGGGAGTTGTGAGGGACCAGGCCAGCAAGGGAGGGCAGTTGGGGGCAATCAAGCCTGCAGGGGAGGGCAGATAGGGGTGACCAGGCTGGCAGAGGAGGGAAGTTGGGGGCAATCAGGAAGGCAGTCAGGTGAGCAGTTGGGAGCCAGTAGTCCTGGATTGTGAGAGGGATGTCCGACTGCCTGTTTAGGCCCGATCCGCCTAAACGGGCAGTTGGAGGGTGCAGGCTGGGTTGAGGGACACATATCCCCGTGCATGAATTTTGTGCACCGGGCCTCTAGTGTGTTTGTGTGTGTTTGTGTGTGTGTGTGTGTGTGTGTGTGTGTGTGTGTGTGTGTATAGGCAGTGACCTTGATGACCAAAACAATTGGTAGACCAAATAGCAGGCTGCATGGGGTGACCAGGCCGACAGGGGTTTCAGTGAGGGATGACCAAACAATTGAACAGCAGGCTGTATGGGGCAACCAGGCCAGCAGGGGGGGCAGTTGCAGGTGACCAGGTCCACAGTTGGGGGGGCAGTTGTGGGTGATCAAGCCAGTGGGGGGGGGCTGTGGGGGATGACCAGGCTGGCAGGGTGGGCAGTGAGGGGCATCCAGGCTGGCAGGGGGGCCAGTTAGGGGTGACCAGGCCAGCAGGGGGGTCAGTGAGGGGCAACCAGGCCAGCAGGGGGGCAGTTAGGGGTGATCAGGCAGGCAGGCAAGCAGGTGAGCAGTTAGGAGCCAGCAGTCCAGGATTGTGAGAGGAATGTATGACTACCGGTTTAGGCCCAATCCCCATGACATGCCCCGAGGGTTCCCAGATTGGAGAGAGTGCAGCCTGGGCTGAGGGGATGCCCCTCCCATGCACAAATTTCATGAACCAGGCCTCTAGTATCTCAGTAAAAAAGTAGAAAATTACCTCACATATATGCATATATATACTTACATTACATTGGAGAGAGATTAACACTTTTATTGCTATATGATATTAAATTGTAAATGTATACCACAGTTGCTGTATGATATTAAACTGTAAGTGTATACTACACCTTCTCAAATATTTTACTGAAAGCCATTTGTATAATTTTAAGTATCCTTCTTTAAGGAATAAAACGCACAAGCATTTGTATGTGTTTTGTTATTTCTTTACATCCTTGAAGACATGCCTTTATGACCTATCAATTTATCAAAGAGCCAGCATCCTGGAAACAAAATATAGAGCGTGTGAAATAGTACTTCACTGCTGTTTGTTATTTCCATGTCTGTAAGTTGTATGAATTGCATGCCCATATCCTTTATTCATTTGCCTATTGGTTGATTGTCTTTTTCTATGTGATTTGAAGAAATTTTTCATATTTTGAGTACTTATATTTCCTAAGTTATATGAACATTATCTCCAAGACTATTGCTTCTCTTTTAACTTTAATTTAGTGTTGATTTTCAAATATAACTATGGTTATATCAGACTTAAATTTCATCAAAGTATTTTATGGTGTTTGCATTGTACTTAAGAGTTTAATTCTATTATTTTGAAGCTTTGTGTGTTTTTTTAACACCTGTATCTTTAATATATCTGGACTTGGCTTCTAATTTATGGAAAGGTAATGATTGCAATAGCATTACTTGAATAAGACTTTCTGATTTCATTAGTTTATAATAAAATTAATAATACAATCAGTGGTCATAATAGATAAGAAATTGATAACATTTACCAAGACTTTACTATGCCCCAGGCACTGTGTTAAGTATTTTATGTATGTACTAGAGGCCTGGTGCACGAAATTCATGCACAGGGGGTGGGGGAGGAGACTCAGCCTGGCCTGTGCCCTCTTGCAGTCTGGGAGCCCTTAGGGGATGTCCAACTGCCCCTGAGGTGGGAGAGGCTCCTGCCACCACCGCTGCGCTCGCCCACCCAGTTTCTGGTGCACTACCAACCAGAGGGCAGCTCCTGCATTGAGTGTCTGCCCCCTGGTGGTCATTGCATGTCATGGCGAACAGTCATTCTGCCATTTGGTCTATTCACATATTAGCCTTTTTTTTTAATATATTTTTTTATTGATTTTTCACAGAGAGAAAGGGCGGGGGATAGAGAGCCAGAAACATCGATGAGAGAGATACATCGACCAGCTGCCTCCTGCACACCACCCACCAGGGATATGCCCGCAACCAATGTACATGCCCTTGACTGGAATCGAACCTGGGACCCTCCAGTCCACAGACAGACGCTCTATCCACTGAGCCAAACCGGTTTCGGCTATTAGCCTTTTATTATATAGGATTAGCAATGTGCATGAGATAGATAATACCATTATCCTCATTATGTAGTTGAGTAAACTACAGCACAGAAAATAAACTAAGTGGCATGAAACTACATAATGGCAGAGCTGAGATTGAAAATAAAGCAGTTTCTCCACATTTTCTTCAGCACTTGTTATCTCTTGTCTTTTTTATTATAGTCATTTTAACTGGTGCAAGGTGATCTCTCAATGTGGTTTTGATTTCCCTGATGATTAGTGATGTTGAGCATCTTTTTCACATACTTGTTGGCCATTTGTGTATTGTCTTTGGAAAAAAAGTCTATTCAGGTCCTTTGCTGAATTTAAAATTGGATTGTTGTTGATTTTTGTTATTGTGTTATATGAGTTCTTTATATTTTGGATATTAATACTTTGTCAGATACATAGTTTACAAACACTTTCTCCCATTCCATAGTTTGTCTTTTCATTTTATTGGTTGTTTCTTTTGCTATACAGAAGCTTTTTAGTTTGATGTAGTTCTACTTGTTTATTTTTCCTTTTGTTGCTTATGCATTTGCTTTCATATCCAAAATGTCATTGACAAGACCAGTATCAAGTAATTTTTTCCTGTTTTATTCTATGAGTTTTATGGTTTCAGGACTTACATTTAACCCTTTAACCCATTTGAGTTAATTTTTGTGAATGGTGTAAGACATGGGTCCAGTTTCTTTCTTTTGCATGTAGATATACAATTTTCACAGCATTATTTACTGAAGACACTATCTTTTCCCCATTGAGTATTCTTGGCTCCCTTGTCAAATATTTATTGAACATATATTGAGGGTGTATATCTGGACTCTTGTTCTGTTCCTTTAGTCTGTGTGTTTTACAATATAAGTGTATGAAAGCATTTCAGATAATCACATTGTATAACTTAAGCTTACATAATGTTTTATTTCAATTATATCTAAATTAGAGGCCCGGTGCATGAAATTTGTGCATGGGGGGGGGCTGTCCCTCAGCCCAGCCTGCACCCTCTCCAATCTTGGACCCCTCGAAGGATGTCCTACTGCCAGTTTACAGGGATCAGGCCTAAGCTGGCAGTCGGACATCCCTCTTGCAATATGGGACTGCTGGCTCCTAACCACTCACCTGCCTGCCTGCCTGCCTGATTGCCCCTAACCAATCTGTCTGCCAGCCTGCTCACCCCCAACTGACCCCACCACCAGCCTGCTTGCGCCCAAATGCCCTTTGCAAGCCTGATCACTCCCAACTGCCCCCCGTGCCAGTGTGCTCACCCCCAACTGCCTCCCCTGCTGGCCTGCTCATCCCCACCTTCCCTCCCCACTGGCCTGCTTGCCCCCAACTGCCCCCCTGCTGGCCTGCTCACTCCAAGCTGCCCCTCCCCCACTATACTGATCACCCCCAACTGTCCCCCACTGATGGCCTGCTTGCCCGCAACTGGGCCCCTGCTGGCCTGATCACCCCCAACGCCCCCCCCCACTGGCCTGATCACCCCCAATGCCCCCCCACTGGCCTGATCACCCACAACTGCCATCTCATCCTGGCCTGATCACCCACAACTGCCCGCCCCTCTTGGCCTCTAACCACCTCTACCTCAGCCCTGCCACCATGGCTTTGTGCAGAAGAACGTCTGGAAGGTCTCCTGGAAGGTCTCCCTGTCTAATTAGTTTATTACCCTTTTATTAATATAGATAGAGGCCTGGTGCATGGGTGGGGGCCAGCTGGTTTGCCCTGAAGGGTGTCCTGGATCAGGATGGGGGTTCCCTTGGGGTATGAGGTGGCCTGGGCGAGGGGCCTGTGGTGGTTTGCAGGCTGGCCACGCCCCCATGGGGTGAGGGTCCCCACTGGGGGAGCGTGGCCAGCCTGGGTGAGAGGCTGAGGGCTGTTTTCAGGCTGGCCATACCCCCTTCAGGGTGGGGGTTCCCACTGGGGTGCCTGGCCAGCTTGGGTGAGGGGCTTATGGCTGTTTGCAGGCTGGCCCAGCCCCCCAGTGGGGACCCTCACCCCATGGGAGTGTGGCCAGCCTGGGTAAGGGGCTTTTTTTCTTTTTCTTTTTTTCAGCACCTCCTTGAGAAGAGACCAGGGCCAGCTGGAAGCAGGTATCTGGGATTTATTTATCTTCTATAATTGAAAATTTGTAGCCTTGAGCAGAGGCCTGGGCCATCCAGAGTGGGAAGGAAGCTTGCCTTCCTCCATCGCCGGGGCAACCCAAGCCTCCTGCTCACTCCAGATCCATGGCCGCTGCCATCTTTGTTGGGTTAATTTGCATACTTGCTCCTGATTGGCTGGTGGGTGTAGCTGAGTGATGGTTAATTTGCATGATTCTCTTTTGTTAGTGTAGATAAAGCTGGAAAAAACCAAGAAGTTTCATTGTGGTATTCTTATGTTTGGCCTCTGTAGGCCATATGTGTTTTTCAATTAAGATCCCATATATTGCTAGGACTATTTCCAGATTATCTTTTCTTTTTCTCTTGGTCTTATTCTTTGTCTGTGTGCCAATACTACTGTGTTTTGATCATTATAATTGTATGATATGTACAGCCAATAACTGATGGTTATAATCCAGTCTATTAGTTTATTAGAATAGCCTCAGCTATTCTTGAAATGTATTTTTTATATGAACTTTAGAATTAGTTTTCAGAACCAGAAATTTGCTTTTGGAATGTTAATTGGAATTGCATTGAATGTATTCTTTAGGGAAAATATATATATATTTTTATGATTATCATGCCTTTCTATCTTTCTATACCTGTATATATTTTCATATACTTAGTTATTTTATATCAATTAAAATAACTTGCATTAAGTTTAAATATAATCTGCATATAGACATGTACAGTTTATGTGTGAATGTAAAAAACCTAGAATAACTAAAACAGTCTTAGAAAATGACAAATTTGGGTAATTTATACTACTTGATTTAAGACTTACTAAACATCTATAGAAAAGTAGTAGTAGTAATGTATTGGCATAAGGGGCAAATAGATCAGTAAAAAGGAAAGGAGAATGCAGAAATTAACTCTCACATGTATGGTCAATTTTTTTCTGACAAAGGCACCAATACAATTCAATAGGGAGAGATAAGTACTTTCAAGGAATGGTACAGGAACAACTGGATATTTATTAAAAAATATTGCTCATACTTCATACCATACTCATTAACTTGAAATCAATTGTAAAAGTAATAAAGTTGAGAGTTACATTATAAAGGCCCTTGAAGAAAACTTTTTAGGGGGATATCTTTGCCACTTTTCATAAGAAAAATATTTCTTAGAATCCAAAAAGCAATAATCATCTCATATAATAAAAACCTAATATGCTAAGTATGCAGTCAGCCATTCAGCCAATCAAAGTGTAATATGCTAATGATATGTTAAGGCCACTCAAACAATTGCTATGATGTGCACTGACCACCAGGGGGCAGATAGTCAACCAGTTGAACAGTCGCTATGATGTGCACTGACCACCAGGGGGCAGACGCTCAGAATGAAAGGTTAGCTTGCTGCTGGGGTCCAGTAGATCGGGACTGAGCGAGATGGGCCGGACACGCCCTGGATCCCTCCCACGGTCCCTCCCTGGCTGGCCAACCTCCCATGTCCCTCCCCGGCCCCGATCGTGCACTGGTGGGGTCCCTCGGCCTGGCCTGTGCCCTCTCGCAATCTGGAACCCCTAGGGGGATGTCAGAGAGCTGGTTTTGGTCTGATCCGCAGGCCAGGCCAAGGGAACCCACTGGTGCATGGATTCATGCACTGGGCCTCTAGTAAAATAACAAATGATGATAAGCTATACCTAACAAAATTTAAAATTGATAGTAATCAAAGGCACCAGTAAGAAACCAAGAAGGCTAGTTAAAGACTGGGCTAAAATAATCTCAATATATGTCCTAAAATCATTCATATCATGAATCTATAAAAAAATATACTAATATATATCAAGAATATATAAAACCATACAAATAATACAAATAGGGAGGAGAAAAATCAGAGTCAGAGTAAGAGATATAAAGAAGCAATGCAAGGAAGGGACTACGAACCAAAGAATGCAGGTGGCCTCTAGAAGTTGAAAAAGGCAAGAAATTCATTCCAGCTGACATCTGTATTTTAGCCCTTTTAAGACTCATTTCAAATTTTTTACCTCTAAAACTTTAAGACGATATATTAGTGTTGTTCAAGACACAGAGTTTGTGGTAGTACTTGCCAGGATTAAATTTATCAAAGTATCTTTTTTTGTGAAATCTCAAAGAAGAAAAAGAGTATCTTGTTTGAGTTTCCATTTCTCTGAATATGAGTGAGTTTGATCATGTTTTCTCATGTTTATAAATGCTTAAGCTTCCTGGGATTTAGTTTTCTATTTGCATTATGAATAGAATTAAACTGCTAAAGAATTTTGTTAGAACAATTTATACACAAAGGCACTTAATGTGTTTTTAGAAGTGATTAATTGCTTAATTATTTAGTCATAAAAATTTTCTGATAATAATCTCTGATGCTGATCAGTTTTATAAGCTATCAGCTCAGAGACACAGCATATGTCATTTTGATATGATCTCTTTCATTTTCAGGAGACTTAGTTACACAGTAATCTAATCTATGTTAGTTTCCTATTGCCACTGTATAATTTACCACAAATTTAGTAGCTTAAAACAATAAAAATGTATTATTTCATAATTTTTGAGGATAGAAGTCCAAAATGGATCTCAGTGGACTAAAACAAGGTGTCATCAAAGGTGCATTCTTTCTGGGGATAGTATTGGGATAGCTGTCTCCTTGCCTTTTGTAGCTCTAGAGGCTGCCCTTATTCCTTGCCTTTTATCCCCCTGCCATTTTCAAAACTAGCAATTGCTGGTTGAATCTTTCTAGCTGCCATTTCTCTGGTTCTCTATTTTTTTGCCTCCCCCTTTTTGTTTACATTAAGCTATCTCAGATAATCCAGGATAATTATACCTACCTCTCTACAGTGTGTTTGTAAGGACTGAATGAGATAGCAAAGGCAATAATGAGATATTAATAACCATCCAGCCTTAGCCAGATTGGCTCAGTGGACAGAGCATTGGCCTGTGGATGGAAGGGTCCCAGGTTTGATTCTGGTCAAGGGTACGTACCTTGGTTGCAGGCTCCTCCCCAGCCCAGGGCCCTGGTTGGGGCCCGTGCAGGAGGCAACCAATCGATGTGTTTCTCTCTGTCTTTCCATCTCTCTTCCACTCTCTCTAAAGAAAATCAATGGAAAAATATCCTCAGGTGAGCATTAAAAAAAATAAATAAATAACCATCGAACCCTTAATATTTGAAATACAGAGTAGGTGCCAAACAAATGTTTATGTTCTTTTCCTTCCTCATGACTAGGGTCATGATGAAAAGCCCTTATAGAAGTGCCATGGTGGCTTCTGGCCACTTAAGTAATTAACAGTTTTATCTGTTTTGGGCTTTTTCAGAGTTATTGTTTATTCCTGTGCTCATTTGTAAGTGTAGTTCCACAAGGTTCACTGCCATTAAAGCAGGTGTATTTGCTTTGCCTACATCTTATTTTACCTCATCTTATTTTAAAAGTGAAAGACAGTGGGACCGTTTTCTAAGATCATTGAGAAGTACCTTGTAGTAGCTCATAGTATAGCATACTCAACTTGCATCCACTACGTAAGGGAGCAGCCACACTGACAAATTGATTTAGCCTGAATTAATACTGTGTTTTACAAACCAAAGATCTGAAGCATAGAAACCAAGATGTAAATGTTGGTCCTGTCGAAGATTATACATTTCACAACTTACAGATTGGCTTGCAATCTTTGAAAAGATTCTTCTAAGGAAATTTGATGCCTGAAGTGCAACACTTGCTTTGCTGTAACCTCCATTATAGCACTTGATTATCCAATTCATTGTGCTTTGCTCTCAAGTGTGTGAATTTATTTGGTGTTGAGGTGGAAAAGTTGTTGCTGGCCACATTGCTGATAAATATGTTGAATGGCTGTATTGTTTCTCTGTAATTTCAGTTCTGGTAGTGGCTGAAAAGCAGTAGTGGACTGCAGGTGGCTGCTTTTCCCCTCATATCCTTCCTCATATCCAACTAGCATCATTAGATGATACTTTCTTTTTAGACTGATCACCCTTATATTTGCCTTTAGTATTGTTTAGTCTCCATTTCCTTTGAACAAAATAATGAATTCCATTTCATTTTAGTCATATTCTGTTTGATCCATTTAGCCCTTTGAAGACTGTCAGTGGAGCTATGTAAGTGGTCTGTGGGGATGGTTAGTATTTTTTACATCAATCTTTTAGGCATATTCATTTTTAACAAATGAGACTTTTTTATACTTCTCATCTCTTCATATCTGTTTAACACTGATCAGTCTTTGGTCCTTCACTCACTGTTGTATATAATGCTGCTTCTAGTGTTGCATTTCTAAGTATTGTGTGTGTGTGCACAAGTTGTAAAGGACATGTTGATATTTTAATATAACATTTAATAAAACCATTCTATTCTAAATAAAGGACTTGAAAATTGAGGAACAATAACAAAATATTTTTATGTAGTTTAATTATAATTTAGTTATATAAGATTGAAGGGTTGCCAATGGTATCCTATACATAAAAACATTTTACAGTTTAAAATATTCTTTTGTTAACTGGGGTCCTAGTTCTCCTTAGTTAGATATATGCCATGTACACCTAGAGGAAAACATGTTGGTCTGCACTATTTTTGCTAATTATAACATCTTAATTAATTAATCTTAATTAATTAATCTTAATTAACTAGATTGAGTTTTCTTTAAAGTATTTAAAAATAAATGAATCAATAAGTCTGTTTAGCCTTTATTGCTCAGCCTTCCAGGCATGCAGCCCAGGCCCATGCTGGCTTCTTGCCCCACAGAGGCAAGCATTTCTGCCAGTCCGCTGGTCCCCAGTTTATTGTGCTGAAGTCTGTGTGGTGGCACATTCAGTGATTTCAGTGCCCTCTGGAGCACTGGGTTGACAATAGAGTGAGTGTGAGAGAGGTCTATAATTGGCTAACGTATGCTCCTGTAAGACTCCATTCAAATGGAACAAATTGGAACTGTTCAGCCCTCCTTGGCATCTAGCCAAATGTTGGGTGGCATGAAACAGGCACTTATTTAAGACAGTGGCATTGGTTGGAGTGTCAGCAGCAGAATAGGTGAAAACAGTAGTACCAACTTGCTGCCACTTTGTAGTTTGAAGACAGTTGTTAATTTATATTTCTTTTTAAAATGTCTCTCTGTAAAAGCGATTACTATATGCAGAGGGTAGTTTGATATCTGTTTCCCGAAGTTTCCTGCTTCAAAGATTCTTGACATACTTAAAGCCATGAGACCTTGTACTTATCATGTTGGTCAAGTATCTGTCAATTGTTGTCATAGAGGTTGTTGATGTCACACAACAGTAGATTGATAACAGAGTAATTTTTCCATCATGAAGCTGGAAAATATTCCTTGGATTTAACATGGGTGAGGAATATATGTATTTGTGCATAACTGAATGCTGCAAATAGCCGAAACTTGCCCTATTAAGTGTCAGGATTTTGTTTAAACTACTTTTGTCTGTCTGTGCTAGTGAAAAGTTATGTAACAAGGAACCAAATTTCTTCTTATGGGCTATAGTCCACATTCCAAGAGGATATTGAATTGGGAGTGAAGGGAAATCATATGTATTAGAAAGAGGAAAAGGCTAGGTGGCATGAGCCTTGGGTTTACTTCCATCTCTTCCAAGCATTTTCAGAGGAACATGGGAAAATCATTTACTCTATATGTATAAATTTTGTCATCTCAATAGGGGGAGTGATAGACTCAAACTATCCTATAGGATATATATGAAAACCTTTTGAAAGTATGCATGGTGTACAGCAGAACCTACTATTTTTGAAGTACTTAGAACGTATAAGTAACTTTTAATGTAAGACACATAACAACCCTAGGCAATAGGTACTATCATTGTTTCCCTTTTGCAGATGGAAACACTGTGGCAGAGAGAGCTAAAGTGTCTTGCCCCCTTAAGATAAGGATGCTTTCTTACCTTTCCCATGTTTAGTTTCCTCATATAATCAAAATGAATATGACACTTCAGACTTAATCATTGATTGGTCTTGTCAGTAGTAAGGATAGTTTGCATATCCCAAGCAGGATCCCTATAGCCAACCAGAAACTTTTAAGGATCTTCCCATTGAAAACTAGATAGTGTTAGTCTGAACATAGGAGCATTGACTAGTGGAGTGCATTGTAACATATAGATTCCTAGGCCCTTCCACTAGAGATATGATTTACTAGGGCAAGGATGGGCTACGTGCATATATGTCTTAAAAGCTCCCAGGTGACTTGGTAAGATATTTGTGATACTAGTGAAATTAACTGAATTTTAGAAGGATTGTACCCACTGTGCAGTCCTCATTGTACATTAATCTAGGTGCTGAGCTAAATGCCTTAGTTGAAATTATAGTTCAATGGAAGTTCAGCAAAAAGTCCTGCCCTGCTTCTCTAAAACTAATAAGAGTTCTAACTGCACCCATTGAGTGGTTACTGTGAAAATGCACTCCATGCCCTTGGCATGATCACAAAATTTTTATATAGATTAGAAAACGACATGCCACTAAATGTTGACCAACATATTTTGAGGAAAAACATGAGTCTTCATGTTTCAAATAGAGATGTCAGAATCTGGGGAGGGGGGGACCATTTTTCTTTGGAATTGTTTCAGTATCTTAAAATAGACACAATGTTTCTTCTCTGCTGTTATTAAAGATCAGAAGCACATCTTTGGAGACTGAGCTTAGGGCAAAGTGTTAAAGCTGTGGCTATCACTGATATACAGAATGGCCTTGGGCAGGACACTAAACTTATCTGTCTCATTATTTGTTATCGGAGACCACAACATTTACCTTATTTCAAGGGAATGGGTCATTAATTAATCAATGCATGTGATATATCATCACTTTTAAGTAAAATTTTGCTTTTATTATTGTCTGCTGAAATGAATAAATAACATGACCTTATTTTTGTTGTTGCTTCATTGTCTCTTGGTAACTGAGGCAGTAGGAAAGAGATGTTAGCTCTAAGTACAGTTCCCATTACAAGTTGTCTCTAACAATATATTATACCAAAGCACAGAAGAGTGAGCTGTGATAAAAGGTCCAGCAAAGGGCACACTACAGTCTCTACATCAAGAACTGATTGTTACTTATTGAATTTCAGGGTAATAAATTACATTTCCTGATGAAAGAACAAATTCTAAAAAGCTCATGGCTTACTTGGGTTTGTTCGTTCTGCAACTTAGTTATCCAACTTCACTCCTCAGGCAGGAGCTACCCCTCTTCCCCATTTCAGTAATTATAGTTAATACAATTGGAGTGTCCTTTTGAACTTAGGTCATCATAAGGATAACCCCTCTTCCCCAAAAAACTATAATGTGAAGGAGTACAACCCCATTGTAGACTATATGAATTTCATTTAGTTTAAAGTAAATACTATATACCACATAATCCACACAGGGTAGATAAATTTTCCGTGTCATCTATAATTCCTTCTCATTAAGGGATTTTGGATAATTCTTAAGAAGTGTGGCCCTGAAAAGACTTTTGTTAGTGTATGTTCCCTTGTTTTTGTGTCCTGAATTGCACTCATTTCCCTTGGTTTGGTCTTGCTCTTGTGCCTTGAAGGGAGAAACAACTCATAGTAGGTATTTTTTACTATAGCTTTTAAGTTCTGAGTTCTTAGCAATAGTTAACTCATATAAACAACATTTCTTCCTTCAAATAGCACTGGAAATTGCCATGAATTTTTGCAGAGCTGTATCTCCAATCTCAGCACTGCATATCTTCTCACTGTCAAGGTCAGTATCTTGTTTATGTTGATGGGCATTTTATACCACCATTTTGGAGTAGAGTTACTTCTTGCATTGAGTCCAAACTGATGTGTTCTGTGTAAGTGAGGGAATATTAAACATTACAATGTAATCATTCTACTCACCAATCTGTATATGTCATAATAGCATTTTGATGTACACTATGTGTGGTAAAAAAAAATAGAAGATAAAATCTGAAAACCTCCAAGAGATTTGAGTACAGCTGAAGAAATATGGGAGACATGCATCTTAAGGAAAAAAACAAAACAAAAAATAGCACAGAAAGAAAAGTAACAGGAGCAGACACTAATTAAGGGGCAGTTTAAGATAACATTTTAAACTCCATGTCTTCCATTTTCCAACTGTGGCCTTGGACAATCCACCTCATCTTTCCATGCCTCAGTCTCCTCATCTGTAAAGTGGGAATACAATTAGCATCCATGTGAGGTGTAAATGAGTTAATGTATCTAAAGCAATAATAACAGAGCCTGCCCAAAAGTACTTTATGAATATTATCTATTTTTATTAGCAATTTGGAATTCAAAGAAGAGAAAAGCCTGATACTCCTCCTTTGGGTATATCTCTGGGACTCACAAACCTGGGGATATTTCCAAATATTTCTCTCACCTCAAATGAAGATTTAGCTTCCCTGAGTACAAAGAGAGGGCTAATGTTCCTACATAATCTCTCTTTAAAAAAAAAAAAAAATATATATATATATATATATATATTTAAGGTATACCACATGACGATTTGATACACATATACACAGTTAATATGCCAGACACAGAAAGAAAAACAAAAAAACACACGGCATGATCTCACTTAAATGTGGAATCTAAAAAAGTCGAATACATAGAAGTAGAGTAGAATGATGATTACCAGAGGTGGGGAGGTGGGAGAAATGGGGAGATGTTAGTCCTACATCATCTTTTTTGTTTTTTTTAAAACATATTTTTATTGATTTCAGAGAAGAAGGGAGAGGGAAAGAGATATAGAAACATTAGTAATGAGAGAGAATCATTGATCAGCTGCCTCCTGCATGCCCCATACTGGGATCAAGCCCAAAACCTGGGCATGTGCCCTGACCTGGAATCAAACAGGGACATCCTGGCTCATAGGTTGACGCTCAACCACTGAGTCACTCCAGTTGGGCAAGTCCTACATAATCTTTTGATTTTCCTTCTGCCTCAGTGCACTAGGTTCACTGACCCTAAGAAGGACCGAGAAAAGGGAAATTCAATTTCTTTCCATTTCCAGTTTGGAAAAGGAACCTTACCTTCCTTAAACCTAGAACCAGTTCACCAGGTCTGTCTCTGGATATGCTAAAGAGATAAAGGAATATTAAAAATCCCCTCTTTCATGACACAGTCTGACTTTCTAGCCTGTTGCTTTGCTAAGGACTTTAGCAAGCTGTTTTATCTTTCCTTTCACTTTGTAACCACCCTGTAAAAATCCCTGGTATTGGATCTACTTCTATTCCAAAGCACTTGGATGCCTTGGATTTAATCCATCAAAGGACAACTCCTGCACAGTTGGATAACTGATCTAACTTTAGTTATTTAGGAATAGAGACCATATATATTGGAAGCCTTATGAATTATCTCAGAATTCTTGCTCTGAGAATATAATTCACTGTTAGCTCAAATCATTCCTTCTATGAATTATTATTATGGTATTAATACACTTAATCAACCCAAGGCCTTCATATGCTTTGGAGCAGATGGGGGCGTAATGGAACAAGTTTTATATTACCTATATATAATGTGAATACTTTCATATATATGGGGAGTAACTATAAAGAAAGAAGCACATTTGCTTGTATGGCTTATGGACTGTGTCCCCTCATTTTAATAGTGATGGATATGATGGCAAAATGGTTCAAAGTTCAAGGATATTGCCTCCATTTATTGAGCACTGACAATATGCCTGGCAGAGTGCTAAAGGTTTTGCATATATCATCCCAAGGCAGAACCAGTATGATTAAAATAGAAATACATGCAATTAAATAATTAGCATCTTCTAATTAGCACAAATAAAAAGAATACTTAGCAAATAAAGTGATCTTCCTTATTTAATTTAAAGGCTGTTTTAATATTTTAAATGTCTTGATCAGATATGTTGTTTGTTCTGAACTGTGCTTGGATACAACAAAAGATTAAGAAATCTCACATATCCTCTGGTGAATGGTAACTTCAGATTCTTTAATGATTATGGATGGTGATTGATTGGGTCACAAGTTGCCCAAAGGGTAAAGAAAAACACTCACTGTTCCTGGGCAAAGGTGTACCCTGTGTCATCTTCCTTAGCTCTTCTCACATACTACTATGGTTGCCTAGTTACTCATTCCTCTGTACTACCCCACTAAACTTTGGGGGCCACAAAAGCAGGACTGTGTGTGTCTCATTTACTATTGCTTCCTTCGTAGCTAAGGTGGGATCTGAAGCCGACTTCAGTCAACTTTTGATCATCCACCTGTTCATGAACATCGGTTGACCTGGAGTGTGGAACAGGGTCTAGAATTATTATATTTATAAAATCTGAACCAACATTATTCATTTTGTACCAGACAGCCTTATTTTTAATATATATTTTTTATTGATTTCAGAGAGGAAGGGAGAGGGAGACAAAGAAATATCAATGATGAGAGAGAATCATTGATCGGGTGCCTCCTGCAAGCCCCTCCTCCCCACTGGGGATTGAGCCCATGACCTTGGCATGTGCCCTGACTGGGAATTGAACCATGACCTCCTGGTTCATAGGTTGACAATCAACCACTGAGCCACACTGGCCAGGCCAGACAGCTTTATTTTAATAAATATTAGCTTTTTGGAATGTCTGCAGCACATTTTTACTTGTAATTGCCTGCAAAATTCTGCTGGGTTTTTATTTATATGGCAACTGGCACTTCAACCACTCCCCTCATCTGAACGTTATTTTCAACTATCTTAGATAGTGGTGTGTTTTTGTTTTTTTGTTACATGAACATGAACCAGGTGAATCCACAAAAGTGTCACTAACATGAAATACATGTTACAAGACAGAAGAGCAATAAATGGAACTGTGCATGTTCCTCATGCTTGAAAAATGTGGGTAATAGAATGGTGTGGAAGTTGGATTTAAAGGGTGTATGCTGTATCAAAGCTGATAGTCCTAAAGTGATAATACTTAGTAATGTGAAGGAAATGGGATTTAAAAAGTGAGACTCCCTGAGAAAGTCTAAGAGTTTTGTCAGGAAGCACTACAGCTGTTCATTTGCATCATTTTCAGCCTCCTGTTTCCACCATGTCACTGGGAATTGAATCAAGAAGTAGTCCAACATGGGACATCAATTTGCAGTCACAGGTTCTTTCCAGCTCCTGAAAACAGATTTCTTAAAAGAATCCTATCTAATAAAAGTAATAGGCAAATTGACCATGCCTCTGCTACACCCACAAGCCATGCCCACCAGCCAATCAGGAGCAAGTATGCAAATTAACCCAACCAAGATGGCTGTGGCTATGGAGCGAACAGGAGGCTTGGGTTGCCCCCAGCGATGGAGGAAGCCAAGCTTCCCGCACACCCTGGCTGGCCCAGTCCTCCCTCTGCTCAAGGCTACAAAGTTTCAATTATAGAAGATAAATAAATCCCAACAAAAATGGTAGCAGCCATGGATCTGGAGAGAGCAGGAGGCTTGAGTTGCCCTGGCGATGGAGGAAGCCAAGCTTTCCGCCTGCCCTGGCCGGCCCAGGCCTCTGCTAAAGGCTACAAAGTTTCAATTATAGAACATAAATAAATCCCAACAAAAATGTCTGTGGCCACGGAGCGAGCAGGAGGCTTGGGTTTCCCCAGTGATGGAGGAAGCCAAGTTCCTGGCCTACCCTGGCCTCCGCTGAAGGCTGCAAAGTTTCAATTATAGAAAATAAATAAATCCCAGATCCCAGGGCCTCCGCTTGAGTCGCCGGGGGGCGTGGCCGGCCTGCAAACCACCACAGGCCCCTCACCCAGGCCGCCCCATGCCCCAAGGGAACCCCCACCCTGGTCCAGGACACCTTTCAAGGCAAACCAGCTGCCCTCCACCCATGCACCAGGCCTCTATCCTATCGAATAAAAGAATAATATGCAAATTGACTGTCACTCCAACACACAAGATGGCTGCCCCCATGTGGACACAAGATGGCCACCACAAGATGGCCAGCAGGGGAGGGCAGTTGTGAGCGATCAGACCAGCAGGGGAGGGCAGTGGTGAGGGACCAGGCCTGCAAGGGAGGGCAGTTGGGGGTGATCAAGCCTGCAGGAAAGGGCAGTTAGGGGTGACCAGCCTGGCAGAGGAGGGAAGTTGGAGGCAACCGGGCCTGCAGGGAAAGGCAGTTTGGGGGAACCCAGACCTGCAGGAGAGAGCAGTTGGGGGTGACCAGGCCTGCAGGGGAGGGCAATTAGGGGCAAACAGGCTGGCAGGGGAGCAGTTAGGCATCAATCAGGCTGGCAGGGGAGTGGTTAGTGGGTGATCAGGCTGGCAGGCAGGCAAGCAGTTGGGAGCCAGCAGTCCTGGATTGTGAGATCCTAGTAGGATCGGGCTTAAACAGGCAGATGGACATCCCTTGAGGGGTCCCAGATTGGACAGGGTGCAGGCTGGGCTGAGGGACACCCCCCACCGTGCACGAATTTTGTGCACCTGGCCTCTAGTAGGTAATAAATAGAATCTTTTTCTCTTCCAGAGAGAGCACACCTGGACTGTGCTATTTAATTTAGGAGCATTCCCTGTGAAATATACTTTAGTATCATATTCATGAAAGGTGTAAAATTACTGCCCATAATATTGTGATTTGTTAAACATCAGTTCTTAATATTTTAATAAAGCAGCTCTGAACAAGGATGGAATGTGTGTTCCTGGGTTAAATAAAATTATATTTACCTTTCTGAGATACTTTTAAACATGTGTGATAATCTTTACCTCATTTAGGTTTATTGTTTTTGAATCAATGATAAAAATAAATAGTGCTATGGATTCCCAAAATTCCTGCAACATTTTCCCTTGAACCAGTAAAAATGTCAGGATTGATTGTTTTTTTTTTTTAGACCATGCATTGAAAATATCTGTTATCCTTTAGCTGTGGAACAAACGGTATGCCAACTTCCACTCTGTCTTCCAAACAGGTAATACTTTGTATGTTAACAGTTTTAACCCTCTGCTTCTGTACTCCCAGCTGGTGATTTTGTACCTCAAACCAACTCAGAGGTTTTATATTAATGAAGCTTGTATTTTACAAACTCTAATTCACCTTGGGGACCAGATCAAGGCTCAGCTAAGGCAGATTGGTATGTGGCACAGGTTATCATCAAAATCAGACATCACAGCAGCCATCTTACCTAAATGGGGATTGGATTCAGAAAAGACAGGAATTGATGTGGACAAGAGATACCAGAGGTCGACATTAGAAGGACAAAGAGACAGAAGGTTATGATCAGAGACTTAAGAATGTGTCCTACTTGTTCAAGGAAGATAATTGGCACCCAAGTCACTGAATACAGACAGAAATTCCTCTAAGAGATCCTAAGTGTTTCTAAGGATTTTAATCTACAAAAATCATTTAGGTTGATTTCCCACTCTAACTTGATACAGCAGTTTACTACGTAAGTGGTCTTCAGAATCCCACTTGTGCTAAGCTAAACCTTTGGAGTAGTGAGTGAATTAACCTCATCTAAATGGTCTCCCTATCCTCAAAGTTGATCCAGCTCCTTTCATTGCATCCCTACTTTACAAAACAGTTACACATACACACACACACAAACTTTTAAGATCAGATAATGTTAACTTCCTGCATAGAAGTCTTGAATGACTCCCTTTTTGTACTCAGGAGAGAGATTAGAAGCTTATCAAGGCACACATAGCCCTTTATGATTTAGGGCAGCCAACTTTTCAAGCCTTATTTTTGCCACCTCTTCCCCTCATCCCCAATCAGAAGGAAGGGATCAAGTGGGTTATGCCCCATTAGTTCTAATTACACCCTGATCCATGAGCCTATGTGCTGCTTTTTCCTCAGGAGAAAGCTTTCCCATCTTCCTTGACAGCCTAATTTCAATTCATCTTCCAGGTCTACTTTTTTTTTTTTTTTTTCTAAGAAACTCTCCAGGACTTCTTCAGTCTGGATTAAATATTCTCTTTTTTAAAGTGCTCCTACAATACCTTGTTTTTTCCTACATTATCATTCTTCATATCTCATTTTAATTATTTACCTACAAGTTTGCTTATTATCTTGATAGTTCCCTCAGGAAGTGCTTTATCTGATCTATCTATCTATCTATCTATCTATCTATCTATCATCTATCATGTAGCACTGGAGTTGGTACATAACAAGTAGCCTTCACAATTACTAAGTAAATGAATAACAAAATGAAAAAAAAACACACAAATTAAAAAGGAATCTCTCTAGGAGTTTTTGATCTTTTGTTGAGTGGTATGTTCACATTGGCTAGTCTGATATGGGATTCCACCGAGATATTCATCTCCTTCAAGAGCTTTCATTGCATTATTGCCTCTCAAAATTTTCTGTCTTCTAGGGAAAGAGGTGGGGACCTTCATCCTTTGTAGCTCATTGGTTTTGCTTTCATTATAGTCTATAATGGGTGTCAATAATATACACGACACTGTTGAACTCTGCAGGTTAAGCCAAGCCAATAGGACCACTTGCAAGCCTAAATCCTAAATTCTGGATAAAGGAATTGCCAAGAGAAAGATGAGGAGTAGAAGAGGAGGTACATTAGAGTGCAAAGGAAAGAAACTAATAAGGCTTATATGTTGAAGATGTCATGGAGAATACCAGCAAATTTTGTCCCAGAAAGCTACTCCTTGGACAATGGTTGGATTTTCCATCTCTGTTGGTTAAAATAGTTGGTTTTGGTTACCACCTAGCAGCCTAATAAGTAAGACATGGCACTTTTTTTATTTCAAGTAACAGGCTGTTAGGTAAATTCAGATTCTATGGAAAGGTACTGAGAAAGGAATTTGCGTGGCAGAAGCAGAGGCTGTGATGGTTAATCATACCTAATAAAATGGTAATATGCAAATTACCATCACTCTGCTATGCCCACGATTAGGCTGGCTGGAGGCACGGGGCGGGACTCAGGGTGGCAGATTGGCTGGCTGTAGGAGCGGGGCGTCGGGGACTCGTGACAGCTGGCGCTGCGGAAGACGCTGGTGGCAGAACTTGGGCTGGCCAATTGCGTGGCTGCTGGCACCAGTTTTCCACCAGCAGCAGTTTTCCTCTGGCCACCCACCTGATCGGAGCGCCTCCCGATCGGAGTTCCTCTCGGGGTGGCCGATCATGCTGGCGGGAGGTGCTCTGATCGGCGGGTGGCCAGAGGAAAACTGCTGCTGGCAGATAACTGGTGCTGGCAGCCAGGTGAAGGAAAAGTCTCTTGCACGAAACTTCATGCAACGGGCTCCTAGTTACTTCATAAAAGAAGCATATTTTCCTCTGCTTTATAGAATGCACTGTTTTATGGAAGTTTCTACTTTATGATTGAATGATGGAAATGGAAGGACATACCACATCTCTCAAAACTGTACTAAATACTTGTAAATGATTTTTATTTATATGTGGATTTAATTTAGATACCATAAAATTTACCCTTTTAAACTATATTATTCAATCCAGCCAGCATGGCTCAGTGATTGAGCATCAACCTATGAACCAGGAGGTCATGGTTCGATTCTTGGTCAGAGAGCATGCCCTGGCTGTGGGCTCAATCCCCAGTAGGGGGCTTGCAGGAGGCAGCCAATCAATAATTCTCTCATCATTGATGTTTCTATCTCCCTCTCCCTCTCCTTTTCTCTCCAAAATAAATTAAAAATATAGTAAAAAAAACCCAACAATATAATTCAGTGACATTTAGCCTATTTGAATAAGTGTGCAACCATCCTACTATATAATTAAAGAATCTTTTCACCACCCCCAAAATATTCCTCATACCAATTTGCCTTCACTCCCTGTCCATGCCCTCCAGACCTTGGCAACCATTAATTGAGTTTCTGTCTCTAGGGATTTTACCACTCTGGACATTTTATATAAATGAAATCATATAACATGTGAGCTTTTTTGCCTGGCTTTTTTCAGTTAGCATTTGTATAAGATTCATCCATGCTAAAGCATGTATCAGTACTCCAGTCTCTTTTTTAAAAAACACTTTATTGAGGTACTAGAGGCCCGGTGTATGGATTTGTGTACCAGTGGGGTCCCTCAGCCTGGCCTATGGGGATTGGGCCAAAATCAGCTCTCTGACAACCCCCTAGGGGCTCCCAGATTGCAAGAGGGTGGTTCTCAGGTGACGCACCCCAGAATCGGACTCCCTCCTTTCTGGTTCTGGATGCATCATCTGAGAACCACAGCTGCCAAGTTACTGCAGCTTGGCAGCTCCTGCATTGAGCGTCTGCCCCCTGGTGGTCAGTGCATGTCATAGCTACCAGTCAGCCAGTCAGTCGGTCGCTTAGGCTTTTATACATATATATATATATATGATTGACATACAAAAAGCTGTAAATATTAATATGTACAATTAATAATTTTTGGATAAGTATACACATGAAACATCATCACAATCTTTGCCACATCCCTGCCAACCAAAACTTTCATCCTGCTTTCTTTTATTAAGCACTTTACAATCATCATTATCATTATTTTTTGATACATTTTTATTGATTTCAGAGAGGAATGGAGAGGGAGAAAGAGATAGAAACATCAATGATGAGAAAGAATCATTGATCAGCTTCCTCCAGCACGCCCCACAATGGGGATTGAGCCCACAACCCAGGCATGTGCCCTGACCAGGAATCAAACCATGACCTGGTTCATACATAGGTCAAAGCTAAATCACTGAGCCATGTTGGCTGGGCCATCATTATTGTTATTGATATGAACACTTAACATCTATCTAAACACAAGATCTAGAATTTTTGTATACAATAACATATTGCAAACAATAGATGTCTGCTGCACAGTAGATCTCTAGAGTTTATTCACCTTGTATAACCAAAACTTGTATCTTTGAGTGATACTTCCTATTTCTCCCTCCCCCCAGTCTCCCCTGGCAACAACTACTAGTATTTCATGCAGCTTCTATGAGTTTGACTATTTTAGATTCATTATGTTAGTGATATAATGTAGTATTTGTTTTTCTGTGTCTGGCTTGTTTCACTTAACATAATGCCCTCCAGATTCTACCATGCTGTAGCAAATCACAGGATTTTCTTCATTTTTAAGGCTGAAATATATTCCAATGTGTGTATATATCACATGTTCTTTATCCATTAATTTGATGATAAACATCTATGTTCCTTACATATCTTGGCTATTGTGAATAGTGCTGCAATGAACATAGAGGGCAGATATTTCTCTAAGATCCTCATTTCAAATCCTTTGGATATATACCCAGAAGTGGGATAGTTGAATCGAATGGTAGTTCTGGTTTTCATGTTCTGAGGAATTATAATACTGCTTTCCATAGTGACTGTTCCAATTTACATTATTACCAGCAGTGTAAAAGGTTTCCTTCTCTTCCTGTCCTTGCTAGCACTTGCTATTTTTTTGTTTGTTTTTAATAATAGCCATCCTGACATGTGAATTATTATCTCATTGTGATTAAAAAAATTTTAGGGAGGACAAAATGGCGCCGGAATAGGCAGATGTGTCCTGATCCTTGTCCAGGAGGAAATAGAGGGAGCAGCTGAAACGAGAGGAATCCAGCCCGAATTGGGAAAGGAGATGCGGCTGGTGAGACAGTTTGCAGCTGGGAAGGGCAGAGATCTCCTGGAAAAAGGTAAAACAAGGATCTGGGCAATAGAATCTGCCGGATCTCTAAGCCCAGAAGGTCAGGGGAAAACTACATGGCACCAAGCCGCGTCCCTGAGGACAAGCAAAGCATCTGACTGTGAGAAAAAGGGTCCATGGGACTGTGGGAGGTAGTAGATTTTAGACCTTGGAGTCTGATTTGGGATCTGAGCTCAAAGACAGCCCTGAAGAGCTAACTTCCCAACCAAGCAGTGCCAGCAAGAGAGGAGCTTGTAAAGACGCAGTCCCTCTTTGTGCCGGGGCCTGCGTCTTTCTCCACTGAAGCTAGTTCATAGGACCTTTCGGATACAGACACTTACCCATAGCTGAGGTGCAGGAGAAGGGGTGGAGTTGTGGAATCTAGGGAGAGTAGGAAGTGAACAGGTCCAGGAGAAGTGGAAGCCTGTCTGGTGCTGAGTCACATCTGATCCCCGGTTGCCATTTTCTCCTGAGAGATAGCCCCTCCCTCCAGTCTCCAGGAAACCAATATAGCCACACCCAGATTCCACCCTGATTAACACCATAGAATCTGAATACTCCCTGAGGCCATAGGAACTGCCCAAAAGAAATACCTTTAGCAGCTAGGCACCTCAATTACGCAGTTACACTGACAGGGCTCTTCAGAGTGCTTCAGTGTGCCTCACTGGCAAACTTACCGTGGGTGCTCCTGTAAGCCGCCACTGGGAGTAAGTGCCTATCCACCATAGGTACAGCAGCAAAGGCTGAGTCTTCCCACCCCACAACTACAAAATTCTGGGCAACACAGTCATGCCTTTCCAGACTGCAGGCCCCCTGAGCCACAACACCCTGACAGATGGTTCCTTGGAGCCACTGTGAGTCCCAGCTGGGCAAGCGTAATTTCAATTTAGGGTGCAAGACAGAAAAAATTGGGATACTACCCTCCATGACTGCTGATCTCTAGACACCGCAGTTGTGCCTCTCAAACTTGCAGGCCTACATCAAGAGAACCCAAATAGTTCAAGTATGGAACTACACTAGATTACCAAGCCCAGGAGAACTGAGAGATTACACCAGTAGCACCATCATCAAAAGAACCCGGGTAGCAAAGCAATTGGACCTACAATTAAAACATTACAGGAAAACATGGGGAGACAGAAAGGAAATTCTCAAAGGAAGGAACAAGAGGAATCACCAGAAAGCGAGTTAAATGAACTTGAGGCTAGCAGCTTAACAGATAAAGAATTCAGAGTATTCATTATAAGGATGTTTAAACGGATGGATGACAAATACACTCAACTCAATGAGAACTATAAGGAGCTGAATGAAAATGTCACCAACGTGAAAAGAAACAAAGAGGAGATGAAGAACGACGTAGCTGCAATAAAGAACACAATGGAAGGCTTAAAGAGTAGAGTAGAAGAGGCTGAGGACCGCATCAGCGAATTAGAAGACAAGGTAGGAAAAAACACACAAACACAGCAGCAACTGGAAAGAAGACTTAAAAAGCAAGAGGAGAGCCTAAGGGAGCTTTGGGACAACACAAAACAAAACAACATTTGAATAATAGGGATAAAAGAAGGAAAGGAAGAGAAGAAAGGAATAGAAAACCTGTTTGAAGAAATAATGACAGAAAACTTCCCTGATATTGACAAGAAAAAAAAACTATCCAAGTCCAAGAAGTACACAGAGTCCCAAACAAGTTGAACCCCAAAAGACCGACATCAAGACACATCATAATTAACTTGATGAACACCAACGACAAAGCAAGAATCTTAAAGGCTGCCAGAGAGAGACAGAAAGTTACCTACAAGGGATCTACTATCAGAATATCAACTGATTTCTCAACAGAAACACACCAGGCCAGAAGGGAATGGAATTAAATATGCAAAGTGATGCAAAACAAGGGACTGAATCCAAGAATACTATACCCAGCAAGGCTATCTTTCAAAATTGAAGGTGGAATCAGAAGCTTCACAGACAAAAAAGGGCTAAGAGAGTTCATCACTACCAAGCCAGCAATGCAAGAAATGCTAAAGGGACTGCTGTAAAAAAAAAAAAAAAAGAGAGAGAGAGAGAGAGAGAGAGAGAGAAAGGCAAGAAGAAACACAAACACTAAGGAAAAATATTTTCAACAAACAGGTACTTATCAATAATAACAGTAAACGTAAATGGATTAAATGCACCAATCAAAAGACATAGGGTAGCTGAATGGATAAGAAAACATGACCCATATATTTGCTGTCTACAAGAGACCCACCTTAGAGCAAAAGATTCACACAGACTGAGAGTGAAAGGATGGAAAAACATCTTTCAGGCAAATGGAAATGAGAAAAAAGCTGGGGTTGCGATACTTACATCAGATAAAATAGACCTCAAAGTAAAGGCCATAATAAGAGATAAGGAAGGCCACTACATAATACTAAAGGGAGCAATCCAGCAAGAAGATATAACTCTGGTAAACGTATATGCACCCAATGCAGGAGTGCCCAAATACATAAAAAATCTCCTGGAAGATATCAAGGGAGAGATTGACATCAATACAATCATAGTAGGGGACTTTAATACACCACTGACATCAACGGATAAATCCTCTGGATGAAAAATCAGCAAAGAAACAGTTATTCAAAATGACACACTAGATCAGATGGACCTAATTGACATCTTCAGAGTATTTCACCCCAAAGCCATGGAATACACGTTCCTCTCAAGTGCACATGGGATATTCTCAAAAATAGACCACATATTGGGTAACAAGCAAAGTCTCCCCAAATTCAAAAAGATTGAAATCATATCAAGCATTTTCTCAGACCACAATGGCATAATATTAGAAATAAACTACAATAAAAACATTCCAGAAAATTCAAACACTTGGAAAGTAAATAGCATGCTACTAAACAATGATTGGGTTATCAATGAGATCAGAAGAAATTAAAAACATCCTGGAGACTAATGATAATAAAAACACAACATTGCAAATCCTATGGGACACAATGAATGCAGTCCTGAGAGGGAAGTGTATAGCTCTACAGGTCTACCTCAAAAAACAAGAAAAAACGGTAATAGATCATCTAACTCAACAACTCAAAGAATTAGAAAGGGAGCAACAAGAAAAGCCCACAGTGAGCAGAAGAAAGAAATAATAAACTTCAGAAGAAAAATGAATGACATAGAGACCAAAAAAACAATACACAAGATCAATAAAACCAAGAGCTGGTTCTTTGAAAGGATAAACAAGATTGATGAACCTCTAGCCAGGCTCACCAAGAAGCAAAGAGAGAGGACCCAAATAAACAATATCAGAAATGAAAGAGGCGAAATAACAACAGACTCCACAGAAATACAAAGGATTGTTAAAAAATACTATGAACAACTCTATTCAAACAAACTAGACAACCTGGAGGAAATGGACACATTCCTAGAAAAACACAACCTTCCAAAACTTACTCAGGAAGAGACTAAAAATATCAATAGGCTGATAACTATGGAAGAAATTGAAGCAGTCATCAAAAAGCTTCCAGCAAACAAAAGCCCAGGGCCAAACAGCTTCACAGGGGAGTTTTACCAAACATTCAAGGTAGAGCTAAAACCTCTCCTCCTCAGACTATTCCAGAAAATTTAAGAAGAAGGAATGCTTCCAAGCTCCTTCTATAAAGGCAGAATCACCCTAATACAAAACCAGATAAAGATAACACAATGAAAGAGAATTACAGGCCAATATCCCTCATGAACATCAATGCCAAAATCCTCAACAAAATTCTAGCAAATCGAATCCAGCAGTACATCAGAAACATCATACACCACGACCAAGTAGGATTTATCTCTGGGAAGCAAGGACAGTACAATATTCGCAAATCAATAAGCATGATACATCATATAAACAAATTGAGAGATAAAAACCATATAGTTATATCAATTGATACAGAAAAAGCATTTGAAAAAATCCAACACCCTTTCTTGATAAAAATCCTCAGCAAGCTGGGAATAGAAGGATCAAACCTCAACATAATAAAAGCCATATATGACAAACCCACAGCTAACATCATATTCAATGGGCAAAAACTAAAACCATTTCCCCTAAGAACAGGAATAAGACAGGGATGCCCACTTTCACCACTCCTGTTCAACATACTGTTGGAAATACTAGCCACTGCAATCAGACAAGAAGAAGAAATAAAAGGCATCCAAATTGGAAAATAGGCAGTAAAACTGTCCTTATTTGCAGATGACATGATACTGTACATAGAAAACCCTAAAGACTCCATCAAAAAATTATTAGACTTAATAAATGAATTCGGCAGAGTAGCAGGATACAAAATAAATGCTAAGAAATCTATGGCATTTCTATACACCAATAATGAACTTACAGAAAGAGAGACAAAAAAAGCAATCCTACTTACCATCACACCAAAAAAAATTAAGATACCTAGGAATAAAGTTAAGTAAGGAGGTAAAAGACCTATACGAGGAAAACTACACAACACAGAACAAAGAGATAAAGGAAGACATAAACAGATGGAATAACATACCATGTTCATGGATTGGTAGAATCAACATCATCAAAATGTCCATACTACCCAAAGCAATCTATAATTTCAATGCACTTTCCATTAAAATACCAACGGCATACTTCACAGACCTAGAACAAACTTTCCAAAAATTCATCTGGAATAAAAAAAGACCTCGAATAACTACAGCAATACTGAGAAAGAAGAACAAAGTAGGAGGGATCTCAATACCAGATTTCAAGCTATATTACAAAGGCACTGTTCTCAAAACTGCCTGGTATTGGTACAAGAACAGACATACAGATCAATGGAATAGAATAGAGAACCCAGAAATCGATGCAAATAACTATGCTCAATTAATATTTGACAAATGAGGCATGAACATACAATGGAGTCAAGACAGTTTCTTCAATAAATGGTGTTGGGAAAATTGGACAGGTACATGCAAAAAAATGAAACTAGACCACCAACTTACACCATACATAAAAATAAACTCAAAATGGGTAAAGGACTTAAACATAAGACAGGAAACCATGAAAATACTAGAGAAATCTACAGGGAAAAAAATCTGTGACATATGCCAAAAGAACTTCTTCACTGATACTGCTCCTAGGGCAATGGAAGCTAAAGAGAAAATAAACAAATGGGACTACATCAAAATAAAAAGCTTTTGCACAGCAACGGAAACCATCAATAAAACAACAAGAAAGCCCACTACATGGGAGAACGTATTTGCCAATGATGTCAACGATAAGGGTTAAATCTCCAACATTTACAGGGAACTCATGCAGCTTAACAAAAAGAAGATAAACAATCCAGTCAAAAAATGGGCAACTGATCTTAATAGATACTTCTCGAAAGAAGCCAGAAGGAAGGCCAAGAGACATATGAAAACATGCTCTAAATCACTAATCATCAGAGAGATGCAAATCAAAACAACAAATGCGGTACCATCTCACACCTGTCAGAATGGCCATTATCAACAAGTCAACAAATGACAAGTGCTGGTGAGGATGTGGAGAAAAAGGAACCCTCGTGCACTGCTGGTGGGAATGCAGACTGGTGCAGCCACTGTGGAGAACAGTATGGAGTTTCCTTAAAAAACTAAAAATAGAACTCCCATTTGACCCAGTTATCCCACTTCTAGGAATATATCCCAAGTAACTGGAAACATCAATCAGAAAGGATATATGCACCCCTATGTTCATAGCAGCACAATTCACCATAGCTAAGATTTGGAAACAGCCTAAGTGCCCATAAGCAGATGAGTGGGTTTAAAAACTGTGGTACATCTACACAATGGAATACTACTCTGTGGTAAAAAGGAAGGAGCTCTTACCATTTGCAACAATATGGATGGAGATGGAGAACATTATGCTTAGTGAAATAAGCTACGCACAGAAAGATAAATATCACATGATCTCACTCATTTGTGGAATATAATGAACAACATAAATTGATGCGGAAAAAAATAGATGCAGAAACAGAGAAACATCAATCAGAACTTCAAACCTCAGGGAAGAAATTGTGAGGTAACCAGAAACCCAAGAATGCCTGAGAACGCCTTTCTAGCCTTGCTAGCAATCATCAGATGTACGGTAATTTTACCTGGGCCAAGACGGTAAGTATTTTGGTCTTATGCTCCTGACCCTTCATGGGTAAGACCCCTTACGTGGGCTGATCCCATGACTAATGTAGTTACCAATAATACCAAACACCTTGGTCATCCAGGAGGTCCATGGGTGGGGCAAGAAATTATAAATACACAGGGGTGTCCAGCCAGCTTCCCTTTTGTATGACACAAAATCAAAACAATGCCCCTTTGTGTGTAAAATTAAAGAGAGGTTTCTGGCTTGTGTGGACACCAAAGAAAGGGTGTCACTACTATCACTACTTGCCCCCGGTAGAGGTGCAGAAAATGTAACTAAGACCTTGTCTATATAAAAAGAAATGAACAGCCAGTTTGAAAGGGAATTGCCATGGACTAGAACAAAGAATATCCTTACATGATGTTATTCTACACTGTCATTAAAATTTTTCCCAGATTTGGATCACCCCCATTACTTATAATAGTTCCTTGCACCCTTGGGGATAAAAAAAAAAATCATCTGTTTGGTGCTTGGAGACAAACGTAACACATCTCTTGATACTTTAAAATTACAAAAGCATAATATACAATTATCCCAAGCAAACTTACAAACTAATTCTTTGAATGTCTGGCAGCAATTTAAAAAGGACATGTAAGGATTTAATCCCTTTCATTGTGTAGAGGGCCTCCTGGAAGGCACCTGAGCATTCTACATTTGTCCCTCTTGCCCTGTAGGGACAATTCAATTGATCACAGCTGTTGCCTGAGTTCTCTGTTCATGTCGAGGTTGAAGTCGCGTGATGACTGGTACCATGGATCTCTCTCTCGCCCAGTGGGGCGAACTGAGCCTTCCCTGGAGAAGAAACCCGGGTTCCCCAAGATATGTGATCAGTGCTGGGGCCACGCCAGCAGACGAGGGGATCCCAAGGCAGGTGCTGGGCGTGGAGGCCATGGGGTCATAGGCTACCAAGGAGACAGAACTGAACCTCACATCACCCTGCTTGGCCCCAGAGGATGGCTGGTTAGCCAGAAACGGGTAAGATTCCTTAGGGAAGGAACAACCTAAGACAGGCACAGTCACAGAGGGGCCATCAGGAGAGAACCTGGGGATCAACAGAGGTGGGGTACAGACCCTCACCCCCCAACTTTGCAGGGGCCTGAACACTCACTCCTTCTGAAGGAACTCTCCTGCCCCAAGGCTGCTTAACATCCCATGCCCAGCTCAAATTGGGACCCAGGTAACAGACAGAGACTTGGCCGACAGCAGCTGCCCTCTCACTCCAACAAGAATTGTTTGATGCCGAAGCAGGTTTGGCTCAGTGGATAGAGTGTCGGCTTGCGGACTCAAGGGTCCCGGGTTCGATTCCAGTCAGGGGCATGTGCCTTGGTTGCAGGCACATCCCAAGTGGGGTGTGCAGGAGGCGGCTGATCGATGTTTCTCTCTCATCGATGTTTCTGACTCTCTGTCCCTCTCTCTTCCTCTCTGTAAAAAAAAAAAATCAATAAAATATATTAAAAAAAAAAAAGAATTGTTTGAGTTGTCTTGTACCCATGGTGTGGGGAAGTGGGTTTATGATATCTAAATCCAGCCTACCACCAGGAATGCTCAGCCCCTACTCAAGAAGTCAAATAATCCTTTCCACTAATATTTGCCTGGTAAAATAAGATTGTTGTTAGAGTAATAAATTTGACAGTAAAATAGTAGTCAAGTTTTCACGCAAATTTAAATTGGCTAGTTGAAACAAGCAAATATTCTTGAGAAATTAATTGTACTGGACAAAAAGGTGTTCCTAAAGTGCTAACTAAAATTTTTATTGGTACTTCATCTCATGATAAAATTGTGCACCATGTAATGAACCTAAAACAGTAATATTATAGTGCAAAAAATTAAAATTTAAAAGCCATCAAGACTACATTATAAAATTTTCAAAAGCCTCCTAACATTTAAATCAAAAAAGGAGGGGATAGTAGAAGAATATCATGTAAGAAAAAATATCCTGTAAGTAAATTACATCTAGAAAATTAATACTTTAGAAAATTAATTGTAAGGCTAAAAGCAAGACACCCATGAAAAACACACAAGGTGTCAAAACAAGCCAGAGGAAAATCATTTGGGCAAAAAATGAAATAGGATCCTAAGTCAAATTTATAGAAAATATTCCTTTATTAACTTTTGGTCGAGAATATGTTTGTATATTTTCAGAAAACAACTCCGAGACCATGTGGATTCCAGCAACAGAGAGGAATCGACAGGACTACTCCAGCCATGAAGACAGAAAAGAAGCAGTCCAGAGATGGAAGATGCTGATGTGGCCTTCCCATACTAGCAGTTAGCAGCTATGCATCACTGCAGGTTGCCCAGGACCAAACCAGAGAGAGTCGGACCTGCATTACCACCATTTGTCCACCATCCAGAACTGTAATCTCAGTGCTGACATGTACACATAAGGACCTGTTGGACATTGAAATTAGGTCTCAAAAGAACTGTTGGCCCAGAAAGAAGCCTCCTAATATTTAAATCAAAAAAGGGGGGGATAGTAGAATATCATGTAAGGAAAAATATCATGTAAGTAAATTACATCTAGAAAATGAATACTTTAGAAAATTAATTGTAAGGCTAAAAGCAAGACACCCATGAAAAACACACAAGGTGTAAAAACAAGCCAGAGGAAAATCATTTGGGCAAAAAATGAAATAGGATCCCAAGTCAAATTTATAGAAAATATTCCTTTATTAACTTTTGGTCGAGAATATGTTTATATATTTTCAGAAAACAACTCTGAGACCATGTGGATTCCAGCAACAGAGAGGAATCGACAGGACTACTCCAGCCATGAAGACAGAAGAGAATCAGTCCAGAGATGGAAGACGCTGATGTCACCTTGCCATACTAGCAGTTAGCAAGCTGTACGTCACTGCAGGTTGCCCAGCACCAAACCAGAGAGAGTCGGACCTGCATTACCACCATTTGTCTACCTCCCAGAACTGAAATGTCATTGCTGACATGTACACATAAGGAACTGTTGGACATTGAAATTGGGTCTCAAAAGAACTGTTGGCCCAGAAAGGAACTCACTACAGACTGATTTATTTGCCTGTCAGCATAACCATTATTGCTTGTCTCATTTTCGGTTCTTATAAGTGTATTTCTAATAGCACATGATCTCACTCATCTAGGGGAAATAATGAACAACATAGACTGATGAACAAGAACAGACCCAGAAACAAGGAGGCATGGATCAGACTGTCAGGCCTCAGAGGGAGGGTAGGGGATGGTGGGGGTAAAGGGGAGAAATCAACCAAAGGACTTGTGTGCATGCATATGAGCCTAACCAATGGTTAAGGACAACAGGGGGGTGGGGGTATGCATGGAGAGGGGTGTGGGATGGGAATGGGGGGATAAGGACAAATATGTGATACCTTAATCAATAAAGAAATTAATTTAAAAAAATAATAAAAAATTTTAATCCTCACCAAGAGTATTTTTCCATTGATTTTTTTTTTAATTATCTTTATTGTTGAAAATATTATAGATGTGCCCTTTTTTATTTCCCAATGACCACCTCCACCCGGCACCCACCCCTCCCAGGCCTTCACCACACTATTGTCTGTGTCCATGGGCTATGTATATATGAATATAAATTCCCAGGTTAATTTCTCCCCACCCACCCACCCCCACCTCCCCTCTGAGATTCTACAGTTTGTTCCATGCTTCTATGTCTCTGGATCTATTTTGTTCATTAGATTCCACATATGAGTGAGATCATGTGATACTTACCTTTCTCTGACTGGCTTATTTCACTTAGCATAATGCTCTCCAGGTCCCTCCATACTCAAAGGGTAAGAGATCCTTCTTTTCTACTTCTGCACCCATAGAAGCTGGTTCAGCACTTCTGTGACCTTGCCCTTCCTACCAGTCTCCAGGTGTTTCTGTCCTTCCTTAATATAAGTCCCCTCCTCCGCTGTACCTTAGTTGGTAATTCTGGGTGTATGTTCCCCACTTTAGTTTTATTTCCAGTCTGGCCCTGGGAGGAGGTATAAGAAATGTCTGCCTATTTGACTGCCATGTTTTCTCCCTTGAGGTCTTTTTTAGTTCCATAAATATTTTTGGAATATTTGTTATTGATATTTGCCATTGGTATTTTAATAGGAATTGCATTGAATCTATAGATTTCTTTTGGTACTATATACTTGCACTTATTTGTATCTTACTCAGTTTTTTTCTTCAGTATCCTATAATTTTCTGAGTACAGGTCTTTTACCTTTGTTAAATTTATTCCTACATACTTTATTTTTTTAAATAGTAAATGGGATTGTTTTCTTAATTTCTTCTTCTGATAGTTCATTATTCATTTACAAAAATGCCACCAATTTCTGAATATTAATTTTGTATTCTACTTTACTGAATTCATTTATCAGCTCTAGTAGTTCTTTGGTGAAATATTTTCTATATACAGTATCATATTATCTGCAAATAAGGACAATTTTACTTCATCCTTTCCTATTTGGATGCCTTTTATTTCTTCCTCTTGTCTGATTGCTAGGACTTCTAGTACTATCTATAATAATAAAAGCCTAAGTGACCATTGCAACCTAACAAATGACCAAATGGGCTGTGTGGAGTGACTAGGCTGGCAGGGGGGTTAGTGAGGGGTGACCAAACAACCGAACAGTAGGCTGCGTGGGGCGACCAGGCTGGCCGGGGGGGGGGGGAAGTTGGGGGTGACCAGGCTGGCAGGGGTGGCAATTAGGGGTGATCAGGCAGGCAGGCAGGTGAGCAGTTAGGAGCCAGGGGTCCCGGATTGTGAGAGGGATGTCCCGAATTGGAGAGGGTGCAGGCTGGGCTGAGGGGACCCCCTGTGCATGAATTTTGTGCACCAGGCCTCTAGTCTATATTTATAAAAGCCTAAGCAACCAAATGACCGAATGACTGGTCGACTGGTTTCTATGACACACACTGACCACCAGGGGGCAGACACTCAATGCAGGAGCTGCCCCCTGGTTTTCCATGCGCTCCCACAGCCAACCTCTCATGGCCCCTCCCCCACAGCCGGCTGGCCCCCGGAACAGCCCCAATGAGGGAGGCCGGCCAGCCGACCTCCCGCAGCCCCTCCCCCTGGCCAGTTGGCTCCCCCAATTGGTCCTGATTGCTGGCCTGGCCGAAGGACCCCACCCATTCACAAATTCATGCACTGGGCCTCTAGTGTTGAATAAGAGTAGTGAAAGTGGTAATCCATGTCTTATTTCAGATCTTAAGGGGAACACTTGTAATTTTTGTCCATTGAGTATGACATTGGCTGTAGATTTGTCATATACGGCGTTTATTATGTTGAGGTATGATTCCTCTATTCCCACTGTACTGAGAGTTTTTATTATAAGTTGGTGCTGGATTTTATCAAATTCCTTTTCTGCATCTATTGATATGACCATGTGGTTTTTATCCTTTATTTTATGTGATATATCACATTTATTGATTTGTGAACATTGTACCAACCTTGCATACCCAGAATTAATCCTACTTGATCATGGTGTATGATCTTTTTCATGCATTGCTGGATCAGGTTTGCTAATATTTTGTTGAGAATTTTAGCATCTATGTTCATCAGAATTATTGGCCTATAATTATCTTTCTTTGCAGTGTCTTTATGTGGTTTGGGAATCAAGATAATGCTAGCCTTGTAAAAAGAGCTTGGAAGTCTTCCCTGTTCTTGAATTTTTTGTAATAGTTTGAGAAGGACAGATGTTTGTTCTTCTTTGAATGTTGGGTAAAATTTGCCTGTGAAGTCAACCTGTTCAGGACTTTTGTTTGCTGGGAGACTTTTTTATTACTTCTTTGATTCCATTAGTTGTAATTGTATATCCAGATTTGTTGGTACTTCTTGGTTCAGTTTAGGAAGATTATATGTTTCTAGAAATTTATCCATGTAGCCCAGGTAGTGCAATTTGTTAGTGTATAGTTGTTCATAATATTTTCTTACAATCCTTTGTATTTCTATGGTGTCATTTGTTATTCCTTCTCTTTAATTTCTTATTTTATTTATTTGGGTCCTCTTTCTTTTTTTTGTAATGTGTCTTGATAAAGGTTTGTCAATCTTGTTTATCTTTCCAAAGAACCAGCTCTTGGTTTCATTGATCTTTTCTCTCTCTCTCTCTCTCTCTCTCTCTTTTTTTTTTTTTAGTCTCTATGACATTTATTTCTGTTTAACCTATTATTTCCTTCCTTCTACATACTCTGGATTTTTGTTATTGTTCATTTTATAGTGTTTTTTTTGTTTTTGTTTTTTTGTTTTTAAGGTTTCATTGTTTATTTGAGATTTTTCTTGATTCTTAAGGTAGGCCTTTAATGCTATGAATTTCCCTCTCAGGACTGCCTTTGTGTCCCATAGAGTTTATCTTGTTTGTTCATTTTCATTTGTCTCCAGGTAACTTTTGATTTCTTCCTTGATGTCATTGCTACCCAATTTATCTATAATAATAAAAGCATAATATGCTAATTAGACTGGACAGCTGGACGTCCTTCTGGACGACCGTCCGGACAAAGCTGGGGCTGCAAGGGCAAAGGGCAGCCGCGACTGTGAGGGCTGAACCCCTTGCACGAATTTTGTGCATCAAGCCTCTAGTTGTTTAATAACATGTTATTTAGCCTCCATAGAGTCTGTGCTGATTTTAACTGCCAGATGCTATGCAAGCTACACTTCTGACCTTGATGCTCTTGTAGGCCCCAGTGTGGGGTTGATACCCCACACTCCTCACAACCAAGATACCCCTCTTGTTTCTCAACTATTGCAAATGGGTTCAGGGACCAGCCCTCTGTGCATCTCTGTGCTTCTTATCAGTCTCTATGTATATTCTTCTATAAATCCTTAGATATAATACTTCTTCCAGCTGTCCTTCATTTGGTCATTCAGATTGATCGCTCTATAATTTAAATGTAAATCTGGTGTGGTGCCAAGAGTAGGCAAGTGTAGCTTTCACCTACTCTGCACCATCTTAAAAAAATTCTTTAATATTTTCTTACATATGATAATAATAATGTATTCTACATCATCTAGTGAATCCCAAGCATTTTTTAGGTACTCAGAACATTAACAAATTATACTCATTAAAACCCTGGCCAGTGTGGCTCAGTTGGTTGCATATCATTCCATGCACCAAAAGATTGCTGATTCGATTCTTGGTCAGTTCGTATGCCTGTGTTGCAGGCTCCATGCCCAGGTTGCAGGCTCAATCACCGGTGGGGGCCATGCAGGAGGCAGCCAATTGATGTTTCTCTTCCATCAATTTTCTCTCTCACTCCTTCTCCCTTTCTCTCTCTCCAAAAATGAATTTAAAAATCTTAAAAAATACTACACTCATTAAAACATTTAATTGATATAGTAAAACAATGTTTTCAAAACTGGACTTTGAGTTTAATGATTTTTCACTTTCAATATTGCCTGTATTAACCAAATAACCTTTGGCGAATTTCTTCACTTGTTTAACACTTTAGTAGGCATTAAACAAACATTTGTTGAATGGATGAACTAATTTATTAAACATAATGCATTAATATTTTTCTTGAGTATTACTAACAGTTTAAAAACTAAATTTGCTCTTGTCTCTCTGATTTTAAATATTTGAAATTTTCTTGGCATTCAATATATCTGAGCATGTTTCCTCTATCTTAGGTTCAAAAAAGAAAAATAGATATGATCTATAGAGAAGAAATATACTAGAAAGAATGACAGTCCATGAACACAAAGATATATATCAATTGTATAGTCATTCAAAGAGCTGATTTCTTCAAATAAACCAACACAGAGAGAATACTTTTTATTTAGGATTCAGTTGAGGTACTTAACATTAATAATCACACTGGTCCCAAGTACAGTTCTGGTAGAGAGTACCTCATCAATATTAGAGTTGGTGTTCTGAGTCACAATAAGGAGAGAGAGAGACTTTAATGACCTTGCCTTTTATGTATGTGGATTGAATATGCAGGTCATTGAATTGTCATCCCTTCAAGGACTACTATTACCTGTTCAGAGTTATTGAATATTTCCTAGCCATTTCGGATCAGAGTGCTTGCAACACCTCAGTGTCAAGAAATATTTACTACATTGCAGGTGAGAGTTAGTGCCAATTGATTTCAGTGAACCCTCCAGAAATAACAGAAATCCCTTATGAGATGAGTACCTGAGTACCTCTCTTAGAAGGATTATACAGCAGAGAGAGGGGGAGAGAGAGAGAGAGAATACATGCACAAAAGACTGACTTAATTGATTGGCATAGCAATGCTTTTGTTTTGTAGAATGAACCGTGATGAAGGTTATTTGGACCCTGTTAACTATAATTGATGAAAATGATGCAATTTAGATCTCCAACTCCTAATAGTAACTTTATGAATGTAAATGATTAATTATTCAATATATTTCATGTTACTGCAAATAAAAAGTAAAGCAACTGAACTTAAATGTGCATGTTGCCATAATTTTAGCGTTCTTTATTGTGAGATCTTTGGAACAGTAGTAGTTTATAGATTATCTTACTTATCTATATTTATTTAATAACAAAATAGGGAAATGTAATTCTAACTATTAAGATAATTGATCACATATTTTTTTGCGTAAGTGGGCTCGATCAACTCAAGGTTTTATTACCAGTTGACTAGTTAGAGTGTAAAATCAATTTCAATGGACCTCTTTTGTAACTCTCTTTCTATTGTTCTATCTATTGTCTAACAACCTTCTCTATTTTTTTTCTGTATGCACAACTTTCACAGGCTGTGACCAAAGGCAAAGCCATCTTATTTTATGATCCCCAAACCACAGTCACTTAGAGACCCAAAATAGAAAGTAATTTCTAGTGAGCTCATCCAAGCTTTAGCCTACACAGTTCCTTTTTTTTGCAAAAAATGACTTGGCTAACATTCCAACCAAGTACCATAAACCAGCAGTGTGCATAGACACTGAGAATAAAGATATATTTAGACAGAAGCACAGATTCAAAGAGGCCTAAACCATCTGTCTTTAACACAGGCGAATATGATTTTCTTTAGTCAAGGGCCTGGGTTTTCCAGCAATATCCTGCATTTAAAGATTCAAAAAGGTCCTTGAACAATTAGATGTGCATGTTATTCACAGAAAAGTCATATACATCTGTTTCTCTTCTTATTACAGACCTTTATAAACTCAGAAAATCTTATAGTTTCAGAAATAATTTATGTACTTTTTTCTTCCCCATACTTCCACAGAATCTGTTAATGCTGCTATCCTAAGCACACTGTTCTGTAAATATTTATTTACATGTCTACCTCCTCCTCTGGAGGGTAAGCTCCTCTAGGATGGGGAGTGGGCTTTATATTTCCTGTGTTCCCAGTGCACTTAGTAAGTGATCTACATATGCTTGTAAATGTGTATTGAGTGAATTGCATATTTGTGGAACATTTGGGTTATTGGGGATTGTGTGACTCATGGGAGTGATGGTAGAAATAATTAAGGTTTGGCAGCCTCGAGTGAGCTAGAATATGTTTCTTTAGTAGATGCCTCATCCTCTAGTAATATGATTGCTAGATAAAATACAGGATACTTAAATATTTTTTTTTAGTAAAACTATACCCATATATTGCATCCAGTTATTGCATGTCCCGTTATCTAATATTTATCTGGAGTTCACATTTACCTGGGTAGCTTGTATTTTAATTTTGTAAATCGAACAACTCTTAACAATAAGGATAGGTTGCCCAATGGAACATGGGAGTAGAGATAGTGCCTTCCCTCAAATAAGCTGAAATATTTTATTGTTTAAGTAGAGCCCACTCAATTGAAAGACTTGACACCTATTATTTTTGCTACATTGAGTATGACTAAACTTTCCTTAAAATGGTAAGAAGACAGATTTCAAAATACCCCTGATCTGATCTAATTCTTAAGAACTGTACTCATTGCTGAATGAACAAGCTATTGCCTAGTGTAGGGAAGTCCTGAGATATATGAACCTTAAAGGAAGAGTTATACTTCTCAGAAAGAAGTATTATTTGGAGTCACATGGTGTGAGTGCTCTTGTACAAAATAGACAGCTCATATAATGCCTAGTCAGTTAATGGTTTTGCCATAAAACCCCTTGAAGAACATATATCATTTTTCAGTTGAGTTTTTTTAGGGGTGTTGGTGAAGTGGGGCCATAAAGGCTTTTCAGCAAAAAACATATTAAATAATCCTATCTAATAATAGAGTAACATGTAAATTACCATCACTCCGCTACGCCCATGATTGGGCGGCGGGAGGCTGGGGGGCGGGACTCGGGGCAGCCTATCCGGCCATTGAGAGGCACAGATCCACTGCCGCTGAGGGGGACTACCCTGCTGTTGAGAGGCGCAGGGGGCGGGACTCCCGCCCCCTGTGCCTCTCAACGGCCAGATCCACGGCTGCTGAGGGGGCCTGCCGCAGACACCCAGCTGCGCCTCTCAACGGCAGGGTAGCCAGGTGTCCACGGCAACCCCCCTCAGCGGCCGTTGAGAGGCGCAGGGGGCGGGAGTCCCGCCCCCTGCGCCTCTCAACAGCAGGGTAGCCCCACTCAGCGGCCACGGACCATCAAAAGCGGGGGGAGCTGGGTGTCTGTCTGCTCCGGCACCAGGTCTTTCAGAAGCCTCCACCGCGCCAGAGGCTTCTGAAAGGTCTGGTGCACCAGCGGACAGGCACCCAGCTCCACTGCGAAAAGCGAAAGCGTGTAGGGGACCCTACACGTGCATGATTCAATCATGCACTGGGCCTCTAGTAACATTATAAGAAATTATATTTTTGAAGCATCTGTTTAGACCTTTTGCCCATTTGTAACATACATATACATATGATATTCTCTAATTAAAATACGATTTTTTTTACTAAAAAATCATATTTTGCCTTTAAATATTTAGGCAAAGACATACTCATTTACTTAATCCAACAGTTTCTAGTCAGAAAATATGGAACACATTGGAGTCATGTACTATATTTAGATAAACCCAAAAAGTTCTACTTGGTGTAGGTACACCATGTGAATGGGATAAAGAAATAGCATCTTTTGCTGCTCTTTAGCCTGCTGTGCACATTAGCTATCTCCATGGAATTAAAAATACTCTCATGTTGAACCTTTATTTTGCCCTAAAGTGTTTTTCTATGCTATAACTTTATTTTTTTTCTAATTTTTCTTAATTTTTTAATCCTCTAGTACATAATTTTTTAAAAATTGGTTTGAGAGAGAGAGGAAGGGAGAGGGAAAGAGAGAGAGAGGAACATTGATGTAAGAGTGAAACACCAATTTGTTACCTCCCACATGCAAACTGACCAGGGATCTAACCTGCAACCTGGGTATGTAATCGAACCTGCAACCCTTCAGTGTATGGAACAATGCCCCAACCAATTGAGCCACACTGGCCAGGGCCTGAGGATATGTTTCTATTGATTTTTTTTTAGAGAGAGAGGAAGGAAAAAAGAGAGAAAGAGAGACATAGATATGAGAGAGAAACATCAATTGGTTGCCTCCCGTATGTACCCGGACCAGGAATTGAACCCACAACCTAGGTATGTGTCCTGACTGGGAATTGAACCCACAATCTTTTGGTGTTCTAGCTTACATTTCAACCAACTGAGCTACCCAGCCAGGGCTATGATATAGCTTTAATTTTTTAGTGCAAGAGTACTATGATCTCCCAAATGGTTGAAAACTTGGCAAAGAAAACAGTGCAGAAAGAAGAAAAAGAATGAGAACATCTTTAGGCATTAAGTATATGTGTAACAAAGACATTTGAAAAGAAGGGGCAAACCTTAGCATTAACTCACCCTATTTGGAATAAGATATTGAATGGCTACATAAAAGTCGACCACCTGACTTTTCCTCAGTTAGCAAAGAATCACTGTCTCTCCTCCACCAACGTCCATTCATTGTCAAATTTTTTTCTTTTTCCCTTGTTGAGTACAATAAAACTATACTGCTCACACTTATGTATAAGCACATTATGTATAAGCACATTAATCTAAATGATAATTTGTATGTGTTGATTATGTAAACTTGATTTTCATTCTTCAACTGTTATGTTTTTAATCTCTGATAAATATTTAGATACAGTTGGCTGGCATGGATTTCATGATTATTTTGTATTAAAATCCATGATCTAAAAAGTTTGTGGCTTCTCACATAGAAACAATGTTTTCAGGGATATATTAATGTCATTAAACATGTTTATACAAGACCCATTAGAATAGGGAAATAAAAGTGGAGAAGGTGAAAGGTGACTGGATTATAGATGTATTTTGAGTGTAGAGATACCAGGTGTATTAAGTTTTCTAGGGATGATATAACAGAGTATCATAAACTAGGAGGCTAAAACAGCAGAATTTATGGTTCACAGTTCTGGAGGCTAGAAGATCAAAATCAAGGTATCAGCAAGGCCATTTTCTCTCTGAAACCTGCAGAACATTTTATTTATGTACTAGTGGCCCGATGCATGAAATTCATGCAAGGGGCTCGCCCTTTGCAGCCCCAGCTGCCTCAGCTGGCCCTCACAGCCCCTCGCAGCCCCAGCCAGCCCTCGCAGCCTTGGCTTCATCCATTAGCTTGTCTGGACGGTCGTCCGGAAGGTCATCTGGACGGTTGTTCTGTTTGGTCTAATTAGCATATTAGCTCTTTATTATATAGGATGTATATGTGTGTAGGATGTATATGTGTGTGTGTGTACATTTATGCATTATTTTTTATTTAGGGATTCATGGAAGAGCAGAATGCTGGAGAAAATGTTGGTGAAGAAGGGGTGGGTTTTTTTAATGATGAGAGAATATATAGGCAAAGATATAGGCAGGTGGGTAAATTTGGTGGTGGCGGTCTGTGAAATTTCTGTTCCTTTTTTTTTTAGGCAAAGCACTTTAACTTTTTAATTATTTAGAATTTCTCTTCTGATCATTAGTGTTAATTGGGAGCAAAGTCATCTAAGAGTAAGGATGGGAAAGGAGACATTGGGAGTTTTAAGGAAAAATATGAATAATCTCAGAGAGTAGGGAGAAAATAGAGTAGGAAATGTATTAGAAATAATTAGCAGGTTTAAAGACTTACTTGATATTAAGGAACATAAATTTAAAGTGAGACAAATCAGCATAGATCTCTCTTCAACCATATTCTTCTGTACTTTTGAAAGAAGACAGTTCATTTAACTCATTTTGCAGATTTACCATAAGACGACTATGATTAAAGAGAGGAGCAAAGGAATTAGGGAGTGTATGATGGAGTCATTTTTATGATTTAGCATAAAATTGAATGAATAAAGCTGGGTAAAGGAAGTAGAAATAACTTCAAAAGAGTCATGTGAAAAAATAACCTAAAAAGATGTGAAACGATAGAGAGTATAACAATTTATAGAGAGATTGCAATTGCAAATTTTGATAAAGTCTTATATACATGGGAGTGAGTGAAGTTGTGTGGAATACTAGATCACTGGGTGAGAGGAGGTCAAGGAATTGAGAAATTTTAGGATATTGGAAGAATCATCTAATTGTATATTGCAATTGTTAGGATTTATGTTGGAAATGGTGTAGCCTGGCCATCATGGGTTAGTGGTTGAGCATCGACCTATGAACCAGGAAGTCACAGTTCAATTCCCAGTCAGGGCATATGCCTGGGTTATGGGCTGGATCCACAGTGTGGGGTGTGTAGAAGGCAGCTGATCAATGATTCTCTCTCATCATTGATGTTTCTATCTCTCTCTCCCTCTCTCTTCCTCTCTGAAATCAATAAAAAAAATATATGTATATATATTTTTAAAAAGATGGAAATGGTGTAGGAGAAACTTTAAGCCTAATTGGTTCTGCTAGAGGCACTGTGATATAGAAATTCCCTAATAGAAAAATATATTAATCATAGAAGAAACTTCCTTTGCAAAGCAAAGCCTGTTGATTCAGAGGAAACATATCATGATCTCTTTGAAGAGTCAACATATTCCAGAATAATCTCATGCACTATTGTCAGGAGTTCCTCTGACCCCTCTGGGTATGTTAGATTAATAAAAAAGAATGTGCATAATCTTGAGGCCTGTAGGAAATATGCCTCTGTGATCCAAATCCAGCACAGTCAACTTTTAATGGAAAGGGTTACTGAATTTCCCCAGGGCAAACAGAATGTAGGGAGGAGGGAAGAGGATATAAGAACAAAGAACTATGGATGATCCACCTCAACTAGAGAGGGGGAGGTGGAGACAACTAAAAAAGGCCTCAGCCCATTTATTTTTTTAAATAGCCCAATGGAAGACAATAAGACCTAGGCAATGTATGAGGAAACTATTAACTTCATAATACTCAGCCAGTGAGAAACTGGAGGAGGGGATACATAGGTTGTGATCGCTACTCCATGTGTGCCTATACAACCAGATGGACACTCACTCTCAAGAACATATTAAAAGTCTTGTTTTTGCCATACTTCTGTCTCCAAGTCCGTTATTTGAATTCAAACAGGTGAACATTTCTCACAGGCCTGCTTTGAATCCTAAGCTGCATAGAAAATTGTATATATGTTCTACCTCCCAACATATACTTCCTTTTTTTAAAAATGTACCTTTATTGTTGAAAGTATTACAGAAGTCGTCTCTTTTCCAACATTGATCCTCTCCACCCTACTCCTGCACCCTCCCCAGGCCTTCATAGCACCATTCTCTGTGCCCATGGGTTATGCATATCTATCTATATAAAAACCTATATGAAAAGTATCCCCTCAGAAGTTTGGCCAACCAGTTCGATTGCTCACTATGATGTGCACTAACTACAAGGGGGTGGCACGGAACAAAGGAAGGCCCTGGCCATCAGCCTGCAGCCAGGGAAGGGAGGCCCTGGCTGGCAGCTGGCAGCCACTAGGAATCCTACCCGTGCATGAATTTTGTGCAATGGGCCTCTATTATGCACATAAGTTCTTTGGTTAATCTCTTCCTGCCCACCCCCACCCCCCTTTCTTGTGGAATACGGTCAGTCCGTTACATGCTTCAATGTCTCTGGTTCTATTTTGTTCATCAGTTTATTTTGTTCATTGGATTCCACATCCAGCACATAGTTTCTTAAAGTATGAATGAAAACTTGAAAAAAAGATGAAGTCATATTGGACAATTAAAACTCTGGTTACTATTGTGTATATGATTGCATGTTTATATTTATTTTTATTAAACATTCATACAAGAAAAGACTGACAGGAAATACATTTTAACAATGGTAAACCCTGGATAGCAGGATTACAGGTGGTTTTATAAGGAAAGTTTGTGATTTACTGCCAGGAATATGTTTGGGGTCTCCTGAACCACTTCCATGTTAGTATCCATGTGAAAATGTGCTCTTTTGTGTTCACATCGAGCAAATGGAAACTTTTAGGAGAAAACTGTCCCCATGTCTCCCTCGCCCCACTTCTGTCATTTAGACATATCAGCTGGTATAAATGCTAATCACTGATTTGCTTTGGGGCCTTAGGCAAATATCACATTAGCATTTACAAATTCAGTATTTCAGTAATTAAATGTTAATTATAATTGTTAGTTTATTCAATATAATGAGAGAATTTGACTTATTTTTCATTAATTGACCCCATAATTTTGGTATATGTCCTTCAACCAAAGTTCCCTGCCTGATAAATGTTTAATAGTTATGCCACTCAGAGATATAAATGCTTTAAAATATTGTAGCTATTTACATCAGAAAAATAAAATGCCATCTACCCATCCTGCATGTGCCAATGGAAAGTAAAACCCTAGGCCCTTTACCTTGGCATCTCCGAGTGCTTCTGTTCTTGGGCTACAGAGGAATAACATTACAGATTCACAGTAATGAATATATTCTAATAAATTTCAGTTTATATAGAGCTCATCCATTTACTCAACAAATACTGATGGACTCCTACTGTGTGTCAGACAATGTAGTAGGTTTGCAGATATATCAATGAACAAAAGAGACAAAGCTGTCTCACCTCATGAAGTGAACATTCAGGGGAAGGATGGAAAATAAACCAATAAGTAATCTTATATAATAAAAGCGTAATACGCATATTGTCCCCTTGGGTGGTCATTCGACCGACCAGGAAACCAGGAGTTCAATTGCTTGCTATGACGTGCGCTGACCAACAGGTGGAGGCACAGATCATGGCAGGCATCAGCAATGCAGCACTGGCAGCAGGTGGCAGTGGAGGTGCTTCCACGCCCAATGGGCCCAGATGAGAGCGGGACCACAGTGGGATGGTGAAGCAGGTAAGCAGGTGGTGTGAGGGAACTGGGGGTGGGGGCGGCGACCAACCTCCTGCGCCACCTGGTTGGGGGGCTGAGACCTTTCACTGCTACCTGGGGGCAGGGGTGAGAGGGAGGGAGGTATGGTGGGAATGCGGGTTGTCTGCCTGCCGAGCTTACTCTCACTCCTCCTGCTACCCTCCCCCAGGATGCCAGAGCTCGTGCTCTGGGGAAGCCTCCATGCTCAGAGGCTGGGCACCCATGAGGAGTCTGCCCTGCACCCATGCAGCCTCTTCTGGGTGAGCCAGGCTGCAGCCGCCAGGACCACTGGGGCTGTTTGGGCTCCCCATGGGTCGTGCAGGTGCCTGTCTGTGAGGCCGGCTGGAGAGAGCGCACTGCCCGCCTGGCTTCCGTGCAGCGCCACTGGGTGGCCCAGAGGCCCACGCTGTGCCTCGGCCCACAGTGTCTGGCTGTGCTTACTGTATCTCTGTGTGGGGACTTGGGCACCATGACTCAGGCAGAGGGGGGGCACATGGGGACCCAGGGGCCCAGGTACTGCCCAGGACCCAGAGATCAGCTGGGACCTGCCCTTCCATGCCAAACGCTCCTGCTTTGATAGCCTGCCAGGCCTAGGGACCGCACCTGTGTATGAATTTCATGCACCGGGCCTCTAGTTACATATAATATGTCTGCCGGGCACAAGAGCTAAAGGAATTAGTGTGGAAAGGGGACATGAATTATTGACACTGGAAGTTGTTGAAGGAAAAAATATCAATACAGGTTGACTATTTTTGAGGTTTAACTTACAAATAATAAAATATATAGTTCTTAAGATTTTGACAATTATGAAGTTTGACAATTGTATATGCTCATATTAAAAGTACCTGAAACACAATGTAGAACAAGTCCTTATAAAGTTTCTCTTGTCTAGTACCAATAAATGCTTTTCCCCAATTTTCCTAAGCCACCAATCTATTGATTTCTATTACTCTAGCTTAGTTTTACCTGTTCTTTGACTTAGTATTAGTGAAATTGTAGTGTTTATTTGTGTAGTGTATGTGTGTGTGCACGCACATGTGTATGTGTGTTTTCCTGGCTACTTTTGCTCAATATAATGTTGGTAAGGTTCATTCAAGTTGTGCTATCAATAGCTTGTTACTTCATATGGCTGGATAGCCTCCAACAAGAGTTTTTCATAATTTTTAAAATTTACTATCCTGTTGGGCATTTTGATTATTGCAATCTTAGGCTCTTATGTTTAAGACTGCCTTAATCCTGGTAGGTAAATTTTTTGGTAGACACACATTTTCATTTCTCTTGGGTAAGTACTTAAAAGTGAAGTTGCTGTAGCAAAGGGTGTAAGTGTATTTAATTTTTTACAAGAAACTACCATATAGTTTTTCAAAATTATCATTTTACTCTTTCACCAGCAATGCATGAGATTTCCAGTACTTCCACATCCTCACAAACATTTGGTATTCTGTGTAATTTTTATTGTAGCCATACTAGTGAGTAGTGACATTTCATTGTGGTTTTAATGTATATTTCCCTTATGATGAATGCCTTTGCATGTGCTTATTGTCCATTTGTTTAAAAAAGTGCCTGCTCATAATTTTCCATTTTTATATTGTATTTTTTTTATTATTGATTTCCATAAATTCTTTTTTGTATTTTGAGCATGAGTGTTTTTCAGATAGATGTACAGTAGTCCCTTACCCATGGGAGATATGTTTCAAGACCCCCAGTGGATGTCTGAAACCAGAGATAGTACCCTATATATACTATATTTGTTTCATGTCTATATCTATCTATATCTATATCTATATCTACATCTATGATAAAGTTTAATTTATAAATCAGGTACATTATGAAATTAACAATAACTAATAATAGTACAACTGTAACAATATCCTATATAATAAAAGACTAATATGCAAAGTGTCCCCTCGGGAGTTCAACCGAGAGACCGGGAGTTCGATCGCTCGCTATGACATGCACTGACCACCAGGGGGAGGCACGTAACATAGCAGGTTTCCAGCGACAGCAGCGGGGTGCTAAGGGAGTGAGGGAAGGAGAAGATGGGGAGGCGGGGAATTTGATTGGATCTGATCGCCATCCAGGCATAGAGACCCTACCCATGCAAGAATTCTGTGCACTGGGCCTCTAGTTCTGTAATAAAAGGCATGTGAATGTGGTCTCTTTCTCTCTCTCTCAAAATATCTTATTATACTGTATGTACAGTGTGGATATGCTGGACAAAGGGATGAATCATGCCCCAGGCAGGACAGAGCAGGATGGCATGAGATTTTTGTCATGCTGTTCAGAATGATCCCATCTAATAAAAGAGTAATATGCAAATTAATCATCACTCTGCTACACCCACAAGCCACACCCACCAGCCAATCAGGAGCGAGTATGCAAATTAACCCAACCAAGATGGCTGCAGCCACAGAGTGAGCAGAAGGCTTGGGTTTCCCTGGCAATGGAGGAAGCCAAGCTTTCTCCCTGCCGTGGCCAGCCCAGGCCTCCACTCAAGGCTACAAAGTTTCAATTATAGAAGATAAATAAATCCCAACAAAAATGGCTGCAGCAATGGAGCAAGCAGGAGACTTGGCTCCGCTCAAGGCTAAAAAGTTTCAATTATAGAAGATAAATAAATACCAGATACCAGGGCCTCTACTTGGATCACTGGGGGCGTGGCCAGCCTGAAAACCATCACAGGCCCCTCGCCCAGGCCGCCCCACATCCCAAGGGAACCCCACCCTGATCCAGGACACCCTTCAGGGCAAACCAGCTGGCCCCCACCCGTGCACCAGGCCTCTACCCTGTCTAATAAAAGAGCAATGTGCAAATTGACCATCACTCCAACAGACAAGATGGCAGTCCCCATGTGGTCAAAGATGGCTGCCCCCATGTGGACACAACATGGCCACCACAAGATGGCCAACAGTGGAGGGCTTTTGGGAGTGACCCAGCCTGCAAGGGAGGGCAGTTGGGGGCAATCAAGCCTGCAAGGGAGGACAGTTAGGGGTGACCAGGCCGGCAGAGGAAGGAAGTTGGGGGTGACTGGGCCTGCAGGGAAGGGCAGTTGAGGGAGACCCAGGCCTGCAGGAGAGAGCAGTAGGGGGGACCATGCCTACAGGGGAGAACAGTTAGGGGCAAACAGGCAGGCAGGCGAGCAGTTGGGAGCCAGCAGTCCTGGATTGTGAGAGGAATGCCCGACTGCCTGTTTAGGCCCGATCCTACCAGTATCGGGCCTAAACGGGCAATTGGACATCCCTCAAGGGGTCCCAGATTGGAAAGGGTGCAGGCTGGGCTGAGGGACACACTTCCCTCCATGCATGAATTTCGTGCACCGGGCCTCTAGTGTGCAATATAAAATTCATGAATTGTTTATTTCTAGAATTTTCCAATGAATAGTTTTGGACCATGGTTGACCATGGATCACTGAAACCATGGAAAACAAATCTACTGCACCATATTTCTCAGTTCAGGGTTTGCCTACCAATTCTATTGTTTTGTTTTGTTTTGTTTTTTTGTTGAACTGAAAATTTAAATTTGAGAAGCCCATTTTATATAAACACTAGAGGCCCGGTGCACAAAATTCGTGCACGGGGGGGGGAGAAGGTGGTGTCCCTCAGCCCAGCCTGCACCCTCTCCAATCTGGGACATCCCTCTCAGGTGGGATCGGGCCTAAACAGGCGGTCAGACATCCCTCTCACAATCCAGGACTGCTGGCCCCCAACTGCTCACCTGCCTCTGCCTTATTGCCCCTAACCGCTTCTGCCTGCCAGCCTGATCACCCCCTAACCACTCCACTGCCAGCCTGATCAAGGCCTAACTGATCCCCTGGTGACCTGATTGCCCCTAACTGCCCTCCTCTGCCAGTCTGGTCCCCCCCAACTGCCCTCCCCTGCTGGCCTGGTCACCCCTAACTGCTCTCCCCAGCAAGCCTGGTTCCCCCCCCCTCAACTGTCTTCCCCTGCAGTCCTGGTCCCCCACCAACTGCCCTCCCCTGCTTGCCTGGTCTCCTCCAACTGCCCTCCCCTGCAGGCCTGCTCCCCCCAACTGCCCTCCTCTGCCAGCCTGGTCCCCCACAACTGCCGTCCTCTGCTGGCCTGGTCACCCCCAACTGCCCTCCTCTGCTTTCCTGATCACCCCTATATGCCCACAACTGCCCTCCCCTGCAGGCCATCTTGTGGTGGCCATCTTGTGTCCACATGGGGGCAGCCATCTGTGACCACCTGAGGGCGGCCATCTTGTGTCTTGGAGTGATGGTCAATTTGCATATTACTCTTTTATTAGATAGGATTGTATTATGGCTAGTGTTTTTTAAACTTGTTAAGCAGTCTTACATACATGAAAGTTAGAAAGGTGTTTTATACTTTTTTTCTAGAAGCTTTATGATTCTTAAATTTATGTTTAGGACTATGATGTATGGTGTAAGGTCAAGGTTCACCTTTTTTCCATACAGATAAGAATTTGTTCTAGTACCTTAGTGCATTGATTGATCATACATTGGCCATGTGGGTCTTTTCCTGTACCCTCTATTCTGTTCCATGAACCCATAATTCTATCCTTACACCAGTACTACAATGTCTTAATTATTGTAGATTTATGGTAAGTCTTGAAATCAGGTAATTCCTCATTTTGTTCTTCCAAATTATTTTGGTTATCCTAGGTCCTTTGTGTTCACAGGAGGCAGGAACACACAATGGGTTAAACATAGTCTATTCAATAAATGGTGTTGGGAAAATTGGACAGATGAAACTAGACCACCTTCTTATGCCATACACCAAAATAAACAAAAAATGGATTAAAGTCTTAAATTTTAGACTCAAAACCATAAAAATGTAGAAGAAAATATAGGCAGTAAGATCTCTAAATAAATTTTAAATCACCTTGCCAATTTCTTTTAAAAATTCTGCTGGAATTCTTATAGGGGTTGTATTGAATCTATGGATAAGTTCACGGAGAATATTTCAGTATGTTAAATTTTTTTATCTATGAATATAGTTTATCCCTTTTTATGCTTTCCAGAGTATAGAGATCCTTCTCTTCTCTCCAACTTGGATGCCAGCTCTTAGGATCACTGCAGAGTTCTCTTTGGTCACCATTTCTGCTCCAGGCTTTCTGCACCTTATGATATCTCTCTCTGACCTTCTACCTGACCAGCAGTCTTGAGAGGCAATTGCCTTACAATTTATGAATAACTAGACTACCTGAAAGGGATTTCTCTCAACTCCCCTGTCATTACCCTAACTTTTGTAAAAGTACCCCCATGTAGTAAATGAAGATTATCTCTTGATTTGGCAGATAAATGCAATATCATTTTGTTTTGTGAGATCCTTTAAATTCTAATCTATCACTCTATCCAATGTGTAGGCATTACAAGTTATTAATTTTTGGAATTTGTTTTTATCCCAGTCAGTGGCAAATACTTTCCCCCCACCACGTCACCATGGACAAAAAATTTATAGATCTTTTCTCTCCCTTTTCAGCTTTTCCTTTCCTGGAATTTAGTTCATTTAGGTTAGTTGTATTCTCAGCTTTCTACTATTTTGTTCTTTTGCTTGCTTGCTTTTGTTTCTTCTTTTTACCTATGATTTTGTAGTTTATTAGGTTGAAAGCCATGTGCTCTTTTAAAATACAAATTTCTATATCTTAACTGGAAACAGATGACCTGGGCAGGTAACATTTAAATATGGAACTGAATTAAGTGAGAAAAATTGCTACACAGATATCTGGTGGAAGAAAATGATATGAAAGGGAATAAAAAGTCGAGGACACAGGTGTGGACCTCCTCAGTATGGTGAAAGAATAGTAAGTATGCTAGTGTGGATGGAGAATAGTGAGGGATAGCAAGAGTTGTTGGAGATGAGGATGGAGAAGTAGATAGAAACCAATAGGCTCTTATAGGATTTACCTGTTATTAATGGGGAATTAGATACTTTTGCAGGATTTTGAATTGAGTAATAACATATTCTGCTTTATAGTTATCAGGATTACTCTAGCTATTGTGTTGAATATAAAGTGAAATACTTCAAGGGCAGAAAGCAATTTGAAGACTACAGCAATAATCCAAATAAGAAATGATGTTTGTTGCCTTGAATAGTGAGGTACAATTACAGATAATGATAAATGATTGGATTCTAGATATATTTTGAAGTTAAAGTCTACAAAATTAAATGGCAAAATTAGATGTGAGAGAGTGGGTGAATTCAAGGATGACTGAACAATTTTTTGGCCTGAACGTCTCAAAGATTTGCCATTATCTAAAAGGAGGAATACTACAAAAGGACTGCAATTGAGGAGACTATCAGAACCTTTGTTTTGGGTATGTTAAAGTTAAATTGTCTATTAGACATTCAAATAGTGACTTTTAAGGAAGCAGTTTGATATATGGGTCATTATTGAGATTAGGAGAAAGCCCTGAATGCATGTATTTGGAAGTTATAAGCTTTTATATGGTAAAGACAAGATAGTGGATGAGGTCCCTTAGGGAGTGATTGGATTAGAATGTTCAATTTGAGTGGGTTCTAAGGGGGATGAAGGAAAGAGATTGGGCATACATTATACACAACTCTTTCATTTTTTTTTTTTTTTTTGCTGTAAATAAAAATGAGAAGATCTGTAAATGGAAGAAAAATGGACTTACAAAGGATTTATCTTTATTTTGGAGAAATGGTCTGTTTCTTTCAATGCTGATTAGAATGGTCCATTTGAGAGCAAATGCTTCTGTAGAAGAAAGAGGGAATAATTGCTGGAAAGTTTTGGCACAGATTATATAGGCACAGATGTAGGTAGGTGGGTAGATGTGGATGGTGTGAGCATTTGGAAATTCTTTTCTAATTCTTCAACATCCCTGGTGAAATAGGAAGCAGAATTATCAGCTGAGAGTGAGAATTGGAGAGGAGGTGTTGGAAGTTTGAAGAGATGGAAAAAACTTTGTCGTAGCAGTCTAAAAAAATGGGAGGAAGAACTGACTGGAAAAAAAGGAATAATGGGATTACCTGAAAGCATTAAGGCCCAATCTAAAATTATTGATCATGCCCAGCTGGTGTGGCTCAGTGGCTGAGTGCCTACCTATGAACCAGGAAGTCATGGTTTGATTCCTGGTCAGGGCACATGCCCGGGTTGCAGGCTCCATCCCCAGTAGGGGCATGCAGGAGACAGCAGATAATTCTCTCTCATCACTGATATTTCTATCTCTCTCTCTCCTTTCCTCTCTCTGAAATCAATAAAAAAGAAATTTAAGAAAACAGAAGAAAATTATTGATCATAATTATAGGGTGATAATTGCCAGTAGAGTCCTTTGGAATCTTCCATGTTTATTTTAGGCATGGAGTACACAGAGAGCTGGATTCAGGCCAGCTTGATGAAGAGGTTGAGGGGAAAAAAGTGGTAAATACACTGGAGCAATTGTAATGATTGGTCAGGATTTTGATAAAGTAGAATTAATTCATAATTTTTAATGGCACCAAATGTCCTAATTGTTGAAAGGGTATGGAGTCATTTAATGTGGTGCTGATCACTTAAGAGAATATCTTAATTTGTTTTTTTACTAACAGTGTGAAATTCAAAACCCTCAATATGGACCCATAGCTCTTTAAGGTATGTTATTTCTACCTTGAGACAAAATGCTCCCCTTTCACCCTAAATTCTATAATGATGCATGCCTTGGTCAGTTTGGGCTGATGTAACAAATATACCATGGACTGGGTGACTTATAAACAACATAAATTTATTTCTCACAGTTCTGGAGGCTGGATGTTCTGGTGGGAACCTTATTCTTGAAGATTGCCAACATCTCCTTATATCCTTACATGCTGGAGAACAGAGTAGAGAAGCAAGAGCTCTTATGACTAAAAGAGAATATAGGGAGCAACCTGGGCCTAGCAATCTGAATCTGTGCCAGTGACTGGTGTCCTAGTGCACATTCTTGTTAGCTTAATTAAGTCACTGCCCCTTCCTTAGGCAATAGTTTGTTTTCCAAATACTCCCTGTTTCCAAGGGCCACAAACCAAAAATTTAATAGCTTAGCCAGAGGGGAGGTCACTAGCACCACCCAGACTAGGTATTTAGCTGTAATCTTACTTCCCCATTCTAACTAACTTAGGTAGGGCTGCAAAAGCTTGGAAGTAAAGAAACAAAGAATTTAGAAATATATATAAGGAGTAATCTCATTGTATTAGCTGTTCAGGCTTTGTATCTTTGAATCCCCCGAGCCAGCAGCGCTGCTTTAAATAAAGGGTTTTTCCTGAATCTCTGGGGAATCCTTGTATATTTTCTGGTTGCCTGGTAAATTCTGCAACATGACTACTTTTAAAGTATATTTTTATTGATTTCAGAGAGGAAGGGGGAGGGAGAGAGAGATAGAAACATCAATGATGAGAGAGAAACATTGATTGGCTGTGTCTTACATGCCCCCTACTGGGGATCGAGCCCATAATCTCGGCATGTGCCCTGACCAGGAATGGAACTGTGACCTCCTGGTTCATAAGTAAATCTCAACCACTGAGCCAATCATGCTGGGCTTCTCTTGTGACTCTTAAACAGGAAATCCCATTCATGAGGGCTCTACCTTTATGACCTCATCTAATTCTAATTTACTCCCAAAGGCTCCACTTTCTGATACCATGGAACCTATGTTCTTGAACTTAATTCATTCTGGAAGGCTGTTTGAGAAGTGATTTGTTTGAAAACTGAATCATTTTCCCCCATTAGAAATAATGTAAATTGAATTAATTCATTCCAACTCCCAAATGATTCCCTGTTTTAACCTTTCTTACATGCAGTACATGTCTAATGTACTTCTTAATCTATAAATAAACACTTCTTTTCTTAAATTTATGGAACCACCCCTACTAGCCTTAAAGGAATCACTTTCAGCACTCATTTCAGGGGTGTCTTCCAGGAGGTCAGTATGTGCCATTTTCACTTTTTCACATCATCGCCTCCAAAATGCTGTTAATGGCTAACTTCTTTTTGTTTATCCAAATCAACAACAGGTTTTCTACCTCTTCAATTGTGGTGCTCATTGTTTCTTTCATACCCTTAGCAACATTAGCACTCTTGATGGCTGGCCTCTTGATGGCTGGCCTCTTTATGTTTTAAAAGTGTGCTAATCATCCATTTCAACAAAAACAAAAGGAAAAAAAAATAAACATAAAAATATCCACAGCAGTTTCCTGAGATATTAATGAGGCAAAATTTAGCTGTAATCTGATTCATACTGGTGCATTCTCTCCTTTGTGGCTTGAGAGACACTTTCTCATGCTGATGTATCACTATGAGAGGGTTGTCAGGTAGAGAACTTTAACAGAGACTTTTTTTTCTTTTCTTTTTTTTTTAATATATTTTATTGATTTTTTACAGAGAGGAAGAGAGAGGGATAGAGAGTTAGAAACATCGATGAGAGAGAAACATCGATCAGCTGCCTCTTGCACACCCCCTACTGGGGATGTGCCCGCAACCAAGGTACATGCCCTTGACTGGAATCGAACCTGGGACTCTTGAGTCCACAGGCCAACGCTCTATCCACTGAGCCAAACCGGCTTTGGCGAGACTTTTTTTTCTGAGAACAACTTGGTGGAGAACTGAATGGAGATGGGAGACATTTGAGAACCGAGGCTTGACAGTATAATCACATTGGTGAGTAGGGTTTCAACATATTAATTTTAGGGAAAACAATCACATACTTGTATTTTCTGGATGTAACAGACTCTCAGACAACTAATGCCTCTATGTAGGTGGATTTTTCTTTCCTCGGTTCCTCAATTGGCATATCTTCCCACTCTTCCTTTAAGTACTCCCCTTGATCCACCTACTCTGAGAATCATTCCCTGCTGACCTCATCTTGAGCTATTACTTTGTTCTGTTTACTCTTAGCCTAAAGAGAGTACACTACAGTGGAAATAATAACATCTCAGAAGCCAGGCAGATGAAAGCAGGCTCTGCAATTTTTCTATTCACACTGCAGGTGTTAGGCCTTGAGAAAGTCACTAAAGCTCTCTCTCAATTTCCATATTCACACACTTGTGGTAACATAATGTACACAGGGTTTTTGTGGGAGTTAAGTAAGATTAACATGTGTAATGATGCTGGCATATAATAAGCACTCAATAAATATTGCTAAGTGAATGAATACACCTCTGCTATTTTCTTTATAGATGTAATTGCTTGCCAAATGTAAATATTCAGAACAATAAGTAAATCCAAATTTTGTGAGTTGAGTTATTGGGGCTTCTATAAGATTCAAAATATATATTCTACTTATGTTTTTTCCATATGTTGGCTATTGTGAATAATGCTGCAGTTAACATAGGTGTGTAGATACCTCTTTGAGATACTGATTACATTTCCTTTGGAAATATACTCAGAAGTGGGATTATAGATCTTTTAGTAGTTCTATTTTTAATTTTTGGAGGGGCTTCATACTGTTTTTCATAATAGCTGTACCATCTTCAATTTTTAATAAATATGCAATTCAAAATTGTTTTAATTAACATTTATCATTGATATGTAAACTACGTTTGCCATAATATAGAATGATCTGGCACTCATTTTAACATGAGATGGAGAGGGAAAGGAGGAATTGTGAGTCCCAATGTTAGAAAAAATTTTGTTTTTAGCCTTCAGTGGGTACTGATTTCAGTAATGCCATTTATCAGAAAAATGTTTGAAATGTAAATATATATATTCAGAAGTCTTTAGAGATATACATACAAAAAAAGGAAAACAAAATCATACCACTCTTGGAAATTCTCCCATTGGGTCTCATAAAATTTTCTTCAAATTAGTCCTCATATAAGAATTAATGAGGCACTAAAAAAATCCACACTGGTAAAATGTCTGTTCAAGTTCTTCTTTATATTCCATATATGACTGAGGTCAATAAATAGAATATTACCAGAACCCTATAAGATTCCTTAATACCCTTCTTAAGTCAATAATTTCCAATCTTTCCTCCAAGTAACCATTATGTTAGTAGTTAACAAGTTAACATCATAGACTAGTTTTGATATATATATACTGAGTGGCCAAATTATTATGATCTCTGAACACATAATAATCTGACCACTCAGTGTGTATAATCCTATCTAATAAAGAGGGAATATGCTAATTGACCCTCACACCGTCGCAAAGATGGTGGTGCCCACAGCCAATAAGGAGGGGATATGCTAATTGACTTCCCCGCCCTCAAACATGGCAGCTCCCACAGCTAATAAGGAGGGAATATGCTAATTGACTGCCCCACCCTTAAAGATGGCAGCACCCACAGCCAATAATGAGGGACTATGCTAATTGACTGCCACACCCACAAAGATGGAGGTGCCCACAGCCACAAGATGGTGGCGCCCAGTCCCCTCAGCCCCACTGGGGCAGCAGGTGTGCAGCAAGGCCAGTCCCATCCCCAGGCAGGCCCGGCTGCTCCGCACGCCTGCCTCCGGAGTCCCCCAGTCCCCTCAGCCATCCAGCCGCCCAGGGCCATCCAAGGCTCAGGTAACCAGGGCCGGCCGAGGCTTGTGCTGCCTGCAGTGGCAGCAGCAGAGGCGTGATGGGGTGTCGCCTTCCCCTGATCGCTGGTTGCCTCCCACCCCTGAGGGCTCCTGGACTGTGAGAGGGGCAAGCCAGGCTGAGAGACCCCCCCTCCAGTGCAAGCCAGGGGGAGGGGACATGGGCAGTTGGCTGGCCTGCCTGTTGGTCAAACTCCTGGTTGAGGGGACAATTTGCATATTAGTCTTTTATTATATAGGATATACACTGAGTGGCCAAATTATTATGCGTTCAGAGATCATAATAATCTGGCCACTCAGTGTGTGTGTGTATATGTATATATATACACATATATATGAAATGGGAAATTTGGTCTGGAAATGCTCGGTGTTCCCCTGGGCAGGATGGCTTCCTGGGTTTTTTGTCCATTGGAGTTGAAGAATGAAACCACAGATGGAGGATGGTATAGCAAAGGTGGGAATTTATTGAGAAACAAGCATAGACTCCCACGTGGGGAGAGGGAAAGAGTCCCACAGCACAGACTCTCATGTGGGGAAGGGGAAAGAGTCCCACCGAGTCCCTTTTTCTACAGTTTATAAAGGCTGCTGTTTTTTTTGTGCCTTGATATCCTCTCTGATTGGTCACTATTCCCCTTTCATTTGGTCACTATAGCAATTTCTGGGCTCAAGTCTCATGTGAAGTACCTGAGGTTCTCTCCTTCTTCTTCCTTATTGTTCTCCTATTTACTCTGGGCTTTTCTTCCTCCCTCTTTGAATGAGGGGCTTCCTTCCCTTTATTCTGTAAATGTGTACCTTTTGCTACTCCCGGCTCCCTTGTCTTATGGAAATGTACCCTTTGCAGCTCTGTAGCCTTGTGTTTTTTACATGGACCCCTTAATTTTAAAAAAATGTCCTAAACCTGCCTATTTCACCCCTAAAAATTCCTTTCATACACATACATGCACATTTTTATATCCATACAATATTTACTATTTTGTCAGATATAAATGTTGCAAATATGTTACAAAAAATCCTTTGTCAGATATGTGACACAAATATTTCCAATACGATAGCTTACTTTTTATACCCTTAATGATAACTTTTGAATAAAATTCAATTTATGAATATTATCTTTTATTGGTAGTGTTTCTAATATTAATTTTTAAAAAGTGGGGGTATCCCAAGGTCACAGAGGTAATTTCTTATATATATTTTTATTTTCTTAGAAAACTTTTTTTTTTCTGCTTTTCAAACTGGAAACTATATGGAATTGATGTTTGTGTATGGTCTCTGATAAAAATAAAGGTTTATTTTTTTCAATATACATATCAAATTGACCCAGAACTATTCATTGTAAAAACAATACCTTTTCTACTGCTTTTCAATGATATGTTTGTCACAAATCAAATGATTTTAATATTTGTGCACACATACAAGCCTGTGTGTGTGTATATATGTGTGTGTGTGAGAGAGAGAGAGAGTGTGTGTGTGTGTGTGTGTGTGTGTGTGTGTGTGTGTGTGTGTGTGTTTGGTTTCTCATTTTTATCCTCTTTGTCTAAGCCAAATACATACTTAGTTACTCTAGCTTTAAAATATACTTATAGTCAATAATGTAAGTCATTTAACAGTCTTTTAAGATTGTCTTGACTATCCTTGTCCCCTTGCATTTCCATATAAATTGTAGAATCGGCTTGTCAGATTTGCAGGCATTTTCAAGGGAACTTTGATTCAAATTGCATTGAATCTGTAGATCAACTTGTGAAATGACATTTTGAATCTTCCAGTCTATAAATATGATATATCTTGATATTTACTTAGGCCTTTGAAAATGTTTTCTTAACAATATTTCATTGTTTATTATATAGAGGTCAGTCCTATCTTCTGTTAAATTTATTCCTAGATACTTGACTCTTTATGTTATTTTTAATGGTATTTTATTTTAAAAATGTATTCTGTTTGGGTCTCTTATATAGAAATAAAAATTACTTTTTAATCCTGTATCTAGCAACTTAGAAAATGTACTTATCTAGAAACTTAGAAACTATTTACTTACTAATAGTTTTTTATTCACTTGACTTTTCAGTTACAAAAACATGACCTCTGACAATAATGATAGCTTTATTTCTTCTATCTTTTTCTCATTCTTGATCTCAGGAGGGAACATTTTTAACTTTTTAAAAAAATATATATATTTTTTATTGATTTCAGAGAGGAAAGGAGAGGGAGAGAGAGAGATAGAAACATCAATGATGAGAACCATTTATCAGCTGCCTCCTGCACGCCCCCCACTGGTGGGGATCAAGCCTGCAAACCGGGCACATGCCCCTGACTGGAGGGAACGCTTTTAATATTTCACTATGATGTATAAATTCTGCTGAAGTACTTTGTAGATATTTTATACTTTTAAAGGCTTTTTACAAATATATTATTATTGATTTCAGAGAAGAAGGGAGAAGGAGAGAGAGAGAGAAACATCAATGATGAGAGAGAATCATTGATCAGCTGCCTCCTGCATGCCCCCTACTGGGGAGATCAAACCCGCAACCTGGGAATGTGCCCTTGGCCAGAATCAAACCTGGGACCCTTTAGTCTGCAGGCCGTCACTCTATCCACTGAGCCAAACCAGCTAGGGCCTTTTAAAGACTTTAATTCTTAGTTTGTTAAGGGCATATTTTCCACAAATAAATGTTGAATTTTAATAAGATTTTCTACATACGTTGATATGATCGTGTAATTTTCCTCCTTTTTATGTTATTGTAGTGATTTACATTTATTGATATTCAAATATTAAATCAACTTACCTTCCTAAAATAACTCTACTTTGGTCAAAATGTATTTTATTCCTTTTATATAACACTGTATTTCATATGCTACTATTTTATTTAGGATTTTTGCATCTATGTTTATGAGAGAGACAGCCCCATAATTTTCTAATTTGTCATATCCTTGTAAAATGTTGTATCAGAGTAATGCTGACATTATTAAATGACTTGGAAAATATTTATTTTGTATTGTCTATGTAATATCCATGTTATTACTTCTAAAAGATTAGAAAATTTAATTTTTCCTTTTTTCACTACTGACATTGGTGATTCTTGTCTTCTTCATTTTTATTAAGGGTTTGTCAATTGTGGTAGTGTTTTTGAAGAATCAACTTTTAGTTTTGCCAATTATCTTTTTTTGCACATTTTTCCTTTTATTGATTTTTTCTTTATTATCTCTTTTCTTCTACTTTATTTGGCCTTGTTTTTCCTTTTTTTTTTGTCTTTCTTTTTGAGGGTGATACTTAGTGTATTCAGTTTAAGCTGTTTTTTTTTCCTTTCTAATCCATGAGTTTTGTTGTTTTATTTTTCATTCTGTTTTACTTTGTGGCTGAGTGGTCTTTCATTTTTAAAAATTATTTTTATAAATTTAATTATACTTGACATACAATATTATTAACATGTATTTATAAGATCTAAGAGTAGAGAGAGTAACTACTACAATAAAAACAAACAAAAATATTATCAATTGTCATTTGAGTTAGAGCAAACACAGTGACCCTCATTAGCTGACAGCTCTTTGTGTAGTACTGGCTGTCTAGTAGTATAATACACTAGAGGCCTGGTGCATGAAATTTGTGGACTCTGGGAGTGGGGCCTCAGCCTGGCCTGCACCCTCTCACAGTCTGGGAGCCCTTGGGGGATGTCTGACTGCTGTAGGGAGCAGGCCTAAGCCGTCAGTTGCACATCCTTAGCACTGCCATGGAGGCAGGAAAGGCTCCTGCCACTACCGCTGCACTAGCCAGCCTTGAGCCTGGCTTCTGGCTGAGTGGTGCTCCCCTTGTGGGAGCGCACTGACCACCAGGGGGCAGCTCCTGCATTAAGCATCTGCCCTGGTGGTCAGTGCACGTCATAGCGACCGGTCGTTCCACCGTTCAGTCGATTTGCATATTAACCTTTTATTGTATAGGATTATTATATATGACTAGTGGACCAGTGCGCAGAATTTGGCCCTCAGCCTGGCCTGCACCCTCTCCAATCTGGGACCCCTCTGGGGATCAGACCTAAACCGGCAATAGGACCTCCCTCTCGCAATCTGGGACCACTGGCTCCTAACCGCTCACCTGCCTGCCTGCCTGATTGCCCCTAACCACTCTGCCTGCCGGCCTTTTTTCCCCCAAATGCTCCCCCCACCGGCCTGCTTGCTCCCAACTGTCCCCCCTGCTGGCCTGCTTGCCCCCAATTGCCCCCCATGCTGGCCTGATCACCCCCAACTGCCCCCCACTGCCAGCCTGCTTGCCCCCAACTGCCCCCCCTGCTGGCCTGCTCGCCCCCAACTGCTCCCCCTGGCCTGATCACCCCCAACTGCCTTCCCCTTCTGGCCTGATCGTCCCTAATTGCCTCTGACTTGGCCCCGCCACCATGGCTTTGTCCAGAAGGTCTCCGGGTATAATTAGCATATTACCCTTTTATTAGTATAGATAGTTGCTGTTGCATAATGCCAGTAACTCAATGAGTAAAGAAGAACCATTAAAGATATTGATAGGACAGAAATATGATCAGAATCATATTTTTGGAATGTGAATCTAGCCCCTTTGAGAAAGGTAAATAAGCAGGAAGATAAATAAAGGGATACAACTAATTTAAGAGTTATTCAATTATTGAAGGAGAAAGATGATGAGTTGGAGTAACAGTAATATGACAGGTAGGTGGGAAAAAGTAAGATAAACATATTGGAAGATATTATAAATGAGAAGTTTGGATGCAGGGCAGAGACTATATTTGTATTTTTAAAAAAGCCAGTTGTTTGATTACTCTGACTAGATTATTTTTCTTCAAAATTTCGAAGAAACTGATTAAGAAAGGGGGATTACTTAATGAACAGAGTAAGCAGTGTGCAATATAATCAGAAATCATTGAAGAATTTCAAGTAAATGGGCTGGATTTTATATCTGGAGAGTATCCACTTTTTCCTGCCTAAAAATAAAATCAGATGTGATGCAATTATTAATGTCGAGTGTACGGAATCTGAATGACTTATCAAGATTCATGTTCATTGTGCCTATAAAATATTAAAACAACTTATTGATGAGAACAGCTTTGTAACATAACAAATCAATGGCATAATAATCATCAAGTAAGTTTAGGTAACTTTGAACCAGCACAGTCTACATACATTATATTTATAATTTTTCATGATTTTTTTCCTTCACATGTAAAAACATGAAAAATCATAAATTAAAATCAGTCATGAAAAGAATATATAAATTATCTATGGCCCATCCATCATTATTTATACTTGTACCCTGACGTTTTTGCTTTATAGCACTCACTACAACCTGACATAATATTAATTCATTCATGTTCTTCTAGAATACTGTGTCTATGAAGAAAGGGGATTTGTTTGGATTGTCTTCCCTCCACCACATAGACTGACTGACTGACTGAATTGATTTGGAAATTGTACCTCTTTCATTATCATGAAAACTTCCAGGACAATTAAATGAATGATTCAGAGTCCCAAGGACTAGGATTTGTTTTATGAAGAGTTGTGCTACCATTAATTTTAAGCTCTTCCAATCTGAAGAGGATAAAAGAACCCTACTCATTATCTATTATATAAGATATTCCAGGAGAAAATTCTAAAATTTATTTTGATACAGTTGAAATACATAAAAAATCTTAAAACAAAATTTCCCCAATCAGAAAGTCATTTATTTCTTTATATCCAAACACTACCCTTTGCTCCCTTCACTTTTTTGATAATTAAATACCTGATACAGAAAAAAAAAAATAAATGAGTAATGATAAATAAATACATAATAAGAAAAAAATAACAAAATATTGATGGAAACTCTTATTTATGAATGGATAACAAGACAGTCAGTACACATGTACATATTATGGGCATAGAACACTAAAATTAATTTTTTAATGCAACTTTGATTTCATTCACGATATTAAGGACTTTTACTTGTTTGACTATGTATCAACTAAGCTGCCCTCTATTATATTATTTATGTTATACACTTATTCCTAAAAATGATACTTTCATAAAGGCAGACATTTGGGTACAAAGGCAAAGCAAGTATATTGTTCTTTTCTATTGCTGAAACCTGATTCCCCTGATCAGCATTTTCCTGCAATGGGGCCTGTGGGGTAGCAAAGCATATGGTTCTCTTGTCTCTTCGTTAGCACATAGATTAGGTTTTCTTTTGTTGTTGTAGTAAAATTTAATTTTTATTCACAAATCAGTCTTCAATGCTGCTTTATATTTCCTCTGATTTACGATGTAATTACTATTTCCTCTGATTTATGATGTAATGTACATATTTGTATACAAATCTAGTTCACATACTAGACTAAGTAAGCCTCCTGAGGACAAGGCCCACATTTTATACCATTTTCTGTTCCCTGAAGGGCTTGTCAGTGAACTTTGAAGAAATGTTTGATAATTGAATAAATGGCCTTTTAGGATATGATGCATGAATCTCCTTATAAGCTTATTTCTCATACATTTTTTTCTGATTGTTATGTCTAATTCAGAGCTAAGTAGGCCAGCTTATTAAATTCTAATCCCTTGGTTGAACAAAAGCTGACTTCATAAATCATAGTGTAATTGCCTGTCTACAATTTCTTTAGGTTTTTGTGGCTGTGTGGTAATGCTTATTTAGCCAGGCAGTTCACTTGTTGAAATTATATAGGTGGTAGTAAAGGTAGTAAATAGCTTGTTTGCTTTTGGTCACAAAGCCTCATTTCAGGAATATCTGTGTGGAGATTTCCGGGGAACCACCATATCTAATGCTGTTCCCCATGTACACTGTAATTTTGTAACCTTTAACTGTATATCCAGGCTGATGTTTTGTTGTCTGTATAAAAAAAGGAGGTATGGACACATTATGTTTTCATGAACTCACACATTTTAGATTTGCAGTCATATTTCACATCTTTCTAATTTGTTTATCATGGATTCACTCAGTTGTCAGAATTTCTAACTCCTCTAAATAATGTGAGTCTATTTATTACCAGAATATGAGATTTTGATTTTAAGGAATGTTTTCTTATAAAATGATAAAGAGACTAGATAGAGAAAGTAAAATTATAAGATTGAAAAATAACCTTAGAATTCCCAAATGGCGGCGGAGTAAGTGGAAGCTACACTGACACTCTCCTAGGACCAAACTGGAAATACAAGTAAAATACAGAAAAACCAGGCCAGCCGCTGTGGCTCAATGGTTGAACCAGGAGGTCATGGTTCAATTCCTGGTCAGGGCACAATTCCTGGTCAGGGATTGAGCCTGGGTTATGGGCTCAATCCCCTGTGTGGAGTGTGCAGGAGGCAGTCAATCAATGATTCTCATTGATGTTTTTATCTCTCTCTACCTCTCTCAACTCAATAAACACATATATTTTTAAAAAATACAGAGAAACCACCCTGAAAAATCAACTGAAGACTAGCTAAAGAGAAACCTGATAACCAGGGAAGTAAAGTGGAGACCACATAGAGACTGGTAGGAAGAGCAGCTTGCTGTGCTCCCATAGACAGCTGCTGAAGTTCTGGAGGGATATCTCAGCTGTGGGGGGTTCCCACTGAGAACTCTGGGGTATAAACCCCAAGCTGGGCTCCCCAGCCCAGAGCACCAGAACTGAGAAAGGTGCCCACAGCACATCTGACTGTGAAAAGCAGTGGAGTTGCTGTCTGCCACTGAGAGACAGCTGGAAATGCAGGCACCCTCTTAAAGGCCAACACACAAAATTTTGTGTGCAGCCACTCACCTTGGGATCAAACCAAACGGAAGGCAGAGTGGACTGGAGCTGAGTGAGCCAAAGCCAGGATTGAAGGCTCTGGATCTATTTTGTTCATCAGTTTAATTTGTTCATTAGATTCTATATTTGAGTGAGATCATGTGATACTTGTCTTTCTCTAACTGGTTTATTTCGCTAGCATAAGACTCTCCTGGTTCCTCCATGCTGTCTCAAAGAGATCTTTCTTTTTTACTGCTCCATAGTATTCCTTGGTATAAATATACCACAGCTCTTTTATTGATCTGATGATAGTGTTTCTTCTGGTACCTAATCCTGTGCCTTTTACTGACGTGACATTTGTATAGACAAATTATTGTCTCAATTTCCCACTGGTTTAGGTAAGGCCAAATTATTAACACTTAATATTTACTGCCAACTTGGGAAAAATACATATAAATTACAATGTATAAAACCATATTAAAACTTTAAATTAGATATATCTGAACAAAGAATCAAGCCATGTTCTCCTGTGTTCATCTTCTCATATTAGGCCTTGGACTACCAACATTTTCCTCTAGGTCTTACATAAGTTTGTACTCTATTAACTTCATCTAAAATCCTAAAGATTAGATACAATAAATTTAGTTTTACTATCTGCAGAGGTGTTGCTCTCCTATTATTTTATTATCTAGATAATTTACATTTTGTTTACTTGAAGCTTTCCATTTTAGAATGGGATCTAGTTCTACTTTTGCAAAACTAAAAGGGTCATGAGTCATACTCTCCAACCCCAGAACAGAGGAGTTGCCTTCTTCTAAAGTTGATTTTATACCAAATAATATTTCTAGATAAAGAGGAAAAAACAAAACATACATACAAAACCAACAATGTAGAGGGCCGCCTGGGAGGCACCTGGGCATTTCCGCAATTATTCATCAGCTGAACTCAGGGCTTAGGCCGAGTCACGCCCTGGGAACATGGTTCCCCAATGAGGCTGGACATGTTAATCAGTTCTGACTTCATAGCAGCCCAGGTGTTAGCAGGGGCAGGTCTAGATATGTAAATCCAGTAATGCTAGGGCCTAGTTAAGAATGCAAATAAGCTCCTTTGATCCTAAGTTTTGGTGTTACTTCCTGGATTTTTGGGATATAAGATAAACCTGCTGGGTGGCTCAGGGTCGTCGTCCTGCTGCCTCTCCATGAGAGAGGAAAGATGGTGTCCCACCCAGCCCCAGCTTCATGGATCTATTTCTGAGTCTTGTTTTCTTTATTTCTATTATTTCTCAATCCCTGGCCGCCTCCATTTAGAACTGGTTCGTTCATCTCTCTTTTTCCGCGCGGGACGCGGAAAAGGGAGATCCCCGCCATGTCTGGCCCCGCCGCCGCATCAGGCCCCCGCACAACAACAACAACATAGTGCTATATTTCTCCCTTCAGGGTTGAGACCTAGAGAGGGGAGTCTGAGACATGCATGTCTCATTTTCTCTCTCTTCCTCTCCTCACAGTTTCTTGGGTGAGAAGGAATGGGATTTTCTTTCACTTCATTGTTCTAGGTCATATCCTTCTTTTTTTTTTAATTATTGATTTTAGAGAGGGAGAGGGTGAGAGAGATGGAAACATCAATGATGAAAGAGAATCATGGATCGGCTGCCTCCTGCACACACCACCCCATTGGGGCTTGAGCCCATAACTCGGGCATGTGCCCTGACCTGGAATTCAATTGTGACCTCCTGGTTCATAGGTGGATGCTCAACCATTGAGTCACGCTGGCTGGGTAGGCCATATCCTTTTTACTATATAGGTCAACAGAACTCCTTATCAAACATGATAGGTAGAAAGGTTATCTTCTGCACATTATTGGTTAAAGGCTCTATGTTCTAAGCACTCACAGATCAATTTTTAAATTGTCTTTGGAATATCAATTAGAAGCTAAAGGATTTGGACAGTTACTTTTCTCTCAATAATACAAGGATCTCAAGCTATTGTCATGATGCAAATCCTTACCACCCTGGCCTATTGCATGCAGCAGAAAGACATGGCTTTAGAAGGAGTTAGGTATACTCAGTAAGACAAGAAAACAAAGCATTTTCATATATATATTTTCCTTCTCTTAAAAAATTTGCCTTCATTTTAGCTATTTTAAGACTGTATTTAAATAAGTGAAATGATGTGTTACAGTGCATCAAAAGTATCCTTCACAGTCGAAACCACACTTAGGGCACTCTAATTCAGTCTCCCTCTTTTACATGCTATCATTTTTAATGCTTCACTGCTCACAGTCATCTCAATATCTCTACTGTGAGTTCTCAGTCCCCTCTATTAGCTGTCTCTTGATTTGATATATTTCCGATGACAGTCTCTTCTGAGCTTGGTTATTGTCTCAACCTTTTGTCTAATCCTCCAAAAAGATTTATCATACCGAGATGCATATTTTCTGACTGGCTCACACTGTGGACCAGTCAACACTCATGAGTTACAGGAAACCTCAGTAGGGCACTTAGTCTTATTCATTGGCTAATTCAGTCTGTAACACACTCATCGATTCATTTTAATTCTACAAACATTTAATGCTTATCTTTCTATACACAGGGAAATGATGACAGAACCCAAAATGAATCTTGAATTTAACCCCAGAAATTTCTTTCCAAACCAGCTCCTGTCTCAGACTTGCCTATTGCAATTAATTGCAACAACATCCTTTCAGTAATTCAGGCCAATACCTGGGAGTCCATCCATGTTTTTTTTTATTTTACTTTAAAAAAAATCATTTTTCAATTGCAATTGACATACTTAGTTTCAGTGTATAACCTATTGATTAGACATTATATAACTTACTAAGTGATCACCCCAATAAATCTAGTACCCATCTGGCACCATATATTGTTATTACAATATTGCTGACTATATCCCCTATGCTGTACTTTACATATCTGTGACTATTTTGTAACTACCAATTTGTACTTCTTTTTTAAAAAAAAAAAATGATTTCCGAGAGGAAGGGAGAGGGAGAGATAGAAACATCAATGATGAGAGAGAATCATTGATCAGCTGCCTTTTACACACCCCACACTGGGGATGAAGCCCACAACCTGGGCATGTTCCCTGACCAGGAGTCAAACCATGACCATCTGGTTCATAGATTACCGCTCAACTACTGAGCCACTCTGGCCGGGCACCAATTTATATGTCTTAATCCCTTCACACTAAAGCACTTTTCCTGGATATCCGTTCTCTCTCTCTGTCCCTTCATGTGGCAGTCTGCTCAAATGTCACCTCCTGAGAGACCTATCTTGATTAAGGTGACCAGATTTTAACATTGGTAAAGTGGGACAACATTGACCGGGGGGCAGAGTGGACTTTTTTTTAAATATATTTTATTGATTTTTTACAGAGAGGAAGAGAGAGGGATAGAGAGTTAGAAACATCGATGAGAGAGAAACTTCGATCAGCTGTCTCTTGCACATCCCCTACTGGGGATGTGCCCGCAACCAAGGTACATGCCCTTGACCGGAATCGAACCTAGGACCCTTGAGTCCGCAGGCTGACGCTCTATCCACTGAGCCAAACCGGTTTCGGCCCGGGGGGTGGGGGTTCTTGATTAAAAATTTGGTCTATATTGTAATTGCTTTCGGTTTTTTTAATAAAAGGAAATTCACTTCTTAGATCATCGTTGAATTTGCATCCTCTTTTCTTACTCATTATGTTAAAAATCTAAAAAAATAATTTAAAATTATATTATAAATTATTATATACATATTGCTTAAAAACACAGTAAGTAGGTACATAATTACATGAACATATTTTATTGTTAGTTTATAAATTAAATTAATTTGATTGTTGTAAAGTAACTATATTTTAAAAATTATTTTAATCCTATATTTCTTTCTAAATAATAACAATACTAACTTGTATTATTTTTCCTCTGAATTTGCCATAACGTAAGTCGTAAGTGTCACTTTCAAGGCCGGCGCTAGACTTTTTGCCGCCACTATAAAATATAAATAATACGAGTACTGTCTGCTAAATTCAAGAAAATTTATGTATTTATGAAATAAATAAATAAATTACTTACCTAAATTATCTGAATAGCTGATTTGTAATGGCATCACTTGTTTAACTAGCTTACTAGCACGCAGTACAATGTGTATCATCTGAGAGACAGTTACAAAATGTTTTCGTCGTTGCCAATCCCAAAAAATGCCATTGTTCATTAAGTCCAAACAATGGTGGTCGAATTCTAACAACTGATCAACAATGCGAACTTTGATAAGCAGTTCTCGATAATCAGTTCTCAACAATTATTTGTTATTATTAAAGTTTAACATTATAAAATTGACAAAAATAATATAAAACTCATAGCCTGGCTAAATAGCCACATGGCCGCCGAAAACCGTATATTCCCTTCCCGTTCTCCCGCTGTTCCCTAGCTTGTCGTGCATTCTTTCCAAAGCGGGACATCTCGTCACCTTAATCTTGATCACGCAATTTGAAATGTTCTCCCACTACTGAGACCTTTGTTTAGTTTCTTCATAGCACTTATCTCTGGCTGGCATTATATTATGTACTAGAGGCCCAGTGCACGAAATTCATGCGTGGGGGGGGGTAGCGGGGGTGTTGTCCCTCAGCCCAGCCTGCAGTCTCTCCAATCTGGGACCCCTCAAGGGACCTTCATTTTTTCCTTCAAGAGTGTGGTGGAAAAACCCTAGATTACCTTCTTGGATTCTTATAACCCAAATTACCAAGAACACTGCATTTGGTGGCCTATAGGGAGCTTAGCCAATGAGTTGTCAGAACAGGTATTTACTCTCAAACTGGTTTGGCTCAGTGGATAGACCATGGGCCTGCAGACTGAAGGGTCCCAGGTTTGATTCCTGTTAAGGGCATGTACCTTGGTTGGAGGCATATCCCCAGTGGGGAGTGTGCAGGAGGCAGCTAATGGATGTTTCTCTCTCATTGATATTTCTGTCTATCCCTCTCCCCTCTTCTCTGTAAAAAAAAAAAAATAAAATCAATATTTTTTTTTTAAAAAAAGGTGTATCCTCTGCAGCTCATGCAGCCCCTGGGTTGTGTCCACCGGGCAAGGGGCGTGTCCCTGCCACCTGGTGGTGGCTGCCGGGGTCTCCGCACACCCCAGAGGCCAGCAGCCATTCCCCTGTGGAGGGCGCTAGGCTTGGGGCATGCACACAATCTGCCACTTGGTGCTGGAGCTTGGAAAGCCTCTGGGGCGGGGTGGGAACATCCCCGTCTCCAAATGCCCCAAGGCCAGCAGCCAGCCCCACCATGGGCCCCAGGCTCGAGGCTTGCAGGGACCCTGGGCAGCATGCAGCGGTGGCCACCAGGGTCTCGGCAAACCCAGGAGGCCAGCAGCAGCCCCTGGTCCTGGGCGCCTGGCTGGGGGCGTGGCCCCAAACCTCCGCTTTGTGCAGGAGCCTTTGCAAGCAGCTTGGGGAGGCCAGCAGCCAACCTTGACCATGGGCCTCAGGCTGGAGGCTTGCAGGGACCCTGGGCAGCACATAGCAGTGGCCGCCAGGGTCTCGGCACACCCCAGAGGCCAGCGGCAGCCCCCGGTCCTGGGTGCCTGGCTGGGGGCGTGGCCCTAAACCGCAGCTTTGTGCAGGAGCCTTTGCAAGCCGCTGGGGTGGGCGGAACAGCGACGCGGGGATGTTCCGCCCGCCAGGTTGCTTGGCGCCTACACCCATAGGCTCTGAGTGGCCAGGGGGTGTTCTGGGACCCCTGCCGCTCAGGACCTAAGCACGGGCCTACAGGCTAGGAACGGCCTGGGTCCGGAGGATGTTTCCTGGACCCAGGCTGCTCAGCGCCCGCATATGCAAATTAACCGCCATCTTGTTCACTCTGATTGGCTGTGGGCATAGCAGAGGTGCGGTCAATTTGTATGTTCTCTATTATAAGGTAGGATGGTTGTTTATTGTTTGTGACTGCTGCCAGAGTGTTAGCTCTATCAGGGCAAGGATTATTTTTTTCTTCATTATTGCATCCCTAGTGTCTAGTACAGTGCTTGTCACATAATAGCTCTTTAAAATGTTTGATGAATGAATGTATGCGTGAATGAATGAATGAAGCATGAACTGGAAGCAGCTCAGATTGTGCATATGCCCCATTTGCTGACTAAAACTGTGTCACATTAATTTTTGTCCTAAATCTAATAGCTTCCTCCTTTATAAAACTATTTATTTTATTTTATTTTTCTTTATTCTAATCCTCCCAACAACCCTGTGAGGGAGAGAGGTATAATTATGAATCCCACTTATAAATTAAGAAACTGAAGCTCACAGAAGTAACTTGTGACACATCACACAGTTAATAAGTGATGGAGGCATGAACTCATAGCTGATTAGCTCTAATAGCCACATACTTTTGACTACACTACTCTATACTTCTGGAAAAACTGAACATATCTATCTATTCCTTTTCTACATAATGGCCCTTAAAACTTGAAAATTATCTTCCATACAAAAAAAATCTTCCATATAAAAAGTCTTCCATAATATTACTTCTCCATAGTACATTTGTCCATTATCTATAATTTTTCTCCCATAATTTTCTTTTTAATCAGATGGCATCCTAGTTGTTCTCACCTAAATACACTCTAATATGTATATGCCCCTCTTATAAGGCAGAGTTCTGATTTAAACCCCTACTGTTCTAGCTGTGATATGACTAGTTGTAAGAACAGTGAGATTATTAGTTTGGTGGTCTGGGACCTGGTTTTCTATTATTGTTGTGGATGCTTGCATTGGATTTAAATAGACAGAGAACACCACTGATGTTGTGATTGACTTTGTAATCAAGTAAACTCTGGAAATTTTCCACGGAACTGCTGTCAGGCACATTGTTTCCTTCATTCTGTCTTATTGTAATTGATCAAAAATCTATTTTATGTAAGTATTCTAAAGGTAAAACTTTTATTTATTTTGTTTAGAATTTATCTGGTTGATTTTTATGCAGCATAGCAGTCTAGGAAGTCAGGATCACTGGGAACCATTATTGAATCATCTGTGAAATAATAACTACTTTATAATATTGTTTTCTCGGTCATGACATGTTATCATTGTATTTGACTTATTCAGCTTCATTTCTCAGTATATTTTACCCCATTGCTCAAGTCAGACTTATGGTCCTGGAATGTACCCCTTTCTCTGCCTAATGAAAACATTTACTTCTAATCCTATTTTAACCAACTAATACAGACTATTCTTATTTTCCTTGTTGCATTCTGATTGTAAGCATGATTTGATGTGATTTAGCTTTTAAGTCTCATTTTATTCTTGGATACAAAGGTTGTTTGTAAGCAATAGGACAAAAGCTAAGTCTTATGATTGTATATGTACCCATGACACTAGGAATAGTACTTGATATATTGAAGGTGTCATGAAGATTTCTTGTTTAAAGTTACAGGAGATTTGGAAATATACATTTGCTTTTGCTTGCAATTGAAACCTTAGTGCTGAATACAGTGCCTGACAAATAGTAAACATTCATTGAATGTTTATTGAATGAATAAATTGCTAAGTTCCCTGACTTCAGAGGACTTACATTGTAGAGGAGACAGATAAAACAATGAGCCAATAATCAAATAAAATTATTTCAGATAAAGACTTGTGCCCAAAAAAGAAATAGAGCAGGGTGATTATCTTTTTTTGCTATGTTTTAAAAATAGATATTTTACTGGTTTGAGAGAGAGAGGAAGGAAAAGGGAGAGAGAGAGAGAGAGAAACATTGACATGAGACAGAAACATCAATCTGTTGCCTCCTGTATCAAACCCACAACCTGGGTATGTGCCCTGACCAGGAATTGAACCCATGACCTTTCTGTGCAAGAGACGACACTCAACCAACTGAGACACACTGGCCAGGGCCAGGGTGATTATCTTAAAGTGACATAAATTGACATAGGTACTACTCACTAACCAGTTTCTTTTGCAAACAAGTATGTGTGTGAAATGACAGGAAGGGTCACAGAGCCCAATCCTAGGCCTTCCAAAAAACAAATATTATACAAATTCTTCACCTGGAACTTCACAATATAATCTAATTTTGAAATTGGATCTTTGCAGATGTAATCAGTTAAATTCAGGTGAGGTCATACTAGATCAGGGTAGTAGGCCCTAACCTAATGACTGGTGTCTTTATAAGAAGAGGAAAATTTGGGACCAGACACACAGGAGGAAGGCTATATAACAACTAAGGCAGAGATTGGGGTGATGCAGCTTTAAGGCAAGGGATGCCAAGAATTGGTGGCAATAACAAGGACTAGGAAGAAGCTGGAATAATTCTTCCCTAGAGCCTTCAGCAGGAACATGACCCTACCCACACCTTGATTTCTGACTTCCAGCCTTCAAAACTGTAAGGAATTATTTTCTACTGTTTTAAACCACCTTGTTGGTAGTACTTTGTTAATGGCATCCCTAAGAAAATCCTGCATGCTCCAGTTTAGAACAAATCTTCTTTTGAAGTACGTATATACTTTTGCTGTCATGCTAATTACTAGGCAGGCCTTGGGCTTAGAAAACTAAGGAGAGTGACTAGCATTTGCATGTTTAAGTGTTTCTGAAGGAGATTGTTCTCTTAGGGGAAATCTGTGTGTTAGGCTTTTCACCAATTCAATTGAAGGAACTTCCATGGATAAAAGTTGGGGAGCTCCAATAAACCTAGGTCATATCTTAGAGGTTCAAGCATTAAAGGGCATAGGAACATTATTTCACCACTCATCATTTATAGCCTTACTGTCAAGAATGACTAGGGATTTTAGCATAAATTAACACAAGTACATGAAGCCCACTTCAAAATCATCTCAAATGCACAGAAATAAGAAGGAGACAACATGATACCATGGCTTTGGAGCTAAGAAACCTGGCTTGAATCTTTAATCTCAGTTTCTCTACCTTCTCACTGTGTGATCTAGGTCAAGGCACTGAAAGGCTTTGAGCCTCGATTTACTCATCTATGGAATGGGAATAATGCCAGTTGCTCTTCAGGGATTTTATAGAAAGTAGAGATAATGTAACAAATCACATAGCAAAGATCCTGGCAAATATTATACCCTCAATAAATAGTAGCTATTATGAAACTAAGTTAACCCAAAATTTATAAATATAGAAATATCTCTTTCAGAAAGATAAAAATCAATTTGGGAAGTTATTTGGGCTGTAAAGGGCAAAGGCAAAACTAATTATGATCATTCTTTATTTAATTCCATCCACAAAGTTAAACTTTGGAGAGTTTTCTGCTCTGGTCTTTAAATTTCTTATAACATTAATTGTTTACATTTCTCATAATAGCTCTGTTGAATGTTTAATATACAAAGTTTTATGTTCACTTTATCCAGTTTTGTTTTAAATCTAGTATTCTTTCCAAGGCTCTTATAGTAAATAATTGCTCATTTTCAATTCTGTAGATTTGGTATTAGCCAAAGTTGAAAGAACATTTCCCCAGCTTAGTACTGAGCGTTTATTGCAGTGTGAGACAGAATCTCTTGCTAAACTAAAAGTGGGGATTAGTTCAAATCTACAATCTCATATTGAATGTCGATTTTTCTTCAACTTTCCCCATGGCAGGGTGCAAGAGCAATGTAGGTGAAGGATGGGGGAAGAGACCTTGGAAGGGTTAAGGAATCCCTACTGACAGCTCCTCTCACTGTAGTGCACCAGTCTCCTTTTAGGCTTTCCACTGACACTATGTCCCAGTGCATAAATGTCTTGGCATTTTGCAAAAATGTTTCAAGTCGATGGTTCTTTAGTTGCTGCATTCCCTTTGCTATCTTCTCCCCACAGATGCTCTCCTCACACAGTGTTCCCTTTGAAGTAAGCAGCCAGAAATCTTCAGCAGAGAGGAAGCGAGCAAAATGCAGCAGTTGGAACAGTTTGTTTTGCTTACTGCGTGCTCATTTGGGAGCTTTTAGATCTGTGAGGCTGCCAAAGAAGTTCTTCATTCCAACACTTCACCATGGACTTGGGGAGTAGCTTTATAATACTATCCTTGAAGCTGAAACTGAATTATTAGCACAATTAATATTATAGCAGCATCAAAATGTCTTATCAAGAGGCAATATATTATATGGCTTTGATTTTCAAATTGTAGTCCAGAGCCCACTGGGGGTCCCTAAGATCTTTTTAGGTTATCAGTTCAGTAACATTTTCCATAACACTAAAATCTCTGTTGCCTTTTGCACTCTTTTTCTTTCACAAGAATAGAGTGGAGTATTCCAAACGCTACATGACCTGTGATATTGCAATAGGCTGAATTTAGAAGCAGAGATGAGAATCCAGCATTCTATTAAACTAGACATTAAAGACATTTGTGATAATGTAAACCCATGTCACCCTCCTCACGCTTTTTTTAGAAAATGTAATTAGTCTATTAAAGATGTTATTCATGTTTGTATATAATGGTTTTATTATTGCTATTTTAATTATGCTTTTTATTTTTAGACTAGAGGCCTGATACACAAAATTCGTGCACTTGAGTGGGGGGGTCCCTCAGCCCGGCCTGCACCCTCTCACAGTCTGGGAATCCTCGGGGGATGTCTACCTGCCGGCTTAGGCCCCATCCCCCTGGGCCTAAGCTGGCAGTCAGGGTTCTCACAGTCAGGGGCCCCTCGCTCCTTCCTCTTCTTAAAGAATACCCTTCAACATTTCAGTGTTCTCACAGTCAGGGGCCCCTAGTCCAGTGTTCTCACAGTCAGGGGCCCCTCGCTCCTTACTGCCTGCTTGCAGTGGAGGTGGGAGAGGCTTCTGCCACTGCTGCTGTGTTCACCAGCCGAGCACCCAGCTCTAGCTGAGTAGCGCTCCCCTTGTGGGAGTACATGGACCACCAAGGGGCAGCTCCTACATTGAGCGTCTGCCTCCTGGTGGTCAGTGCACATCATAGTGACCAGTCGTCCCACCGTTCAGTCAATTTGCATATTAGGATTTTATTATATAGGATAATTATCATTTCACTTGTACTTGTAAGAAATAATACAGAGAGATTATGTATAATCTTTACCCAGTTTACACTAATGGTAACATCTTGCAAAATTATAGTATCAGATTACACTCAGGATATTGACCTTGATTCAATCGAGATATAAAATATACAGAACAGTTCTATCACCACAAGGATATGACCCTTTATTAGTCACACCTGCATCCTTCCCTCACCATAGCCCATGGACCACTAATCTGTTCTCAAATTCTATAATTTTATTGTTTAAATGAATCAATACATAAGCATTTAACACTATTATTTTTATTGAACTGACTGGGGTTATGTAGGTTTCAAGTGTACAATTCTATAATATATCATCTGTATATTGTATTGTGTGTTCACCACCCAAAGTCAAGTCTCCTTCCATCATTCAACATTTATCCACACTATATCCCCTCTACCTCCTCTCAAAATCTTTTCTCTAGTAATCACCATACTGTTGTCTATATCTATGCTTTTTTTTAATTTTTGCTTAATCCCTTCACCTTTTTCATGAGGCCCTTCAACCCCTTTCCTCTCTGATAGTTGTCAGTCAGTTCTTTGTATCTATGAGTCTATTTCTATATTGTTTCTTTGTTTATTTTGATCATTAATTCCACATATAAATGATGTCATATGGTATTTGTCTTCCTCTGAGTGGCTTATTTCACTTAGCATAATACTCTCCAGGGCCATCTGTGCTGTTGCAATAGGTAAGATTTCCTTCTTTTTTATGGATGAGTAGTATTCTATTGTGTAAATGTTCCATGGCTTTTTAAAAAATCTTTATTGTTGAGATTATTACAGATGTCCCTCTCCCCCCCCGCTGCCTGCCCCATTGCACCCATCCATCCAGTTCCCAGCAAGCCCCAGGTCTTCGCCACCCTATTTATCTATGTCCATAGATAATGCATACATGTATATAAGAACTTTGTTTAATCTCTTCACATACCCCTAACCCCCTTCCCTCTGAGAATCGTCAATCTGTTCCATTTCCATGCCTTTGATTCTATTTTATTCACCAGTTTATTCTGTTCATTTTATTTTTTATTTGTTTATTTTTATTTTTAGATTCAATTGTTGATAGGTATGTATTTGTTGCCATTTTATTGTTCATATTTTTTTATCTTTTTCTTCTTCTTCCTCTTCTTAAAGAATACCCTTCAACATTTCATATAATACTGGTTTGGTGGTGATGAACTCTTTTAGCTTTTTCTTGTCAGTGCAGCTCTTTATCTGACCTTCAATTCTAAATGCTGGCTTTTCTGGGTAGAGTAATCTTGGTGGTAGGTCCTTGGTATTAATCACTTTGAATATTTCTTGCCACTCCTTTCTGTCCTGCATAGTTCCTGTTGAGAAATCAGCTGACAGTTGTATGGGCACTCTCTTGTAGGAACTAACTGCTTTTCGCATGCTGCTTTTAAGATTCTCTCTGTCTTTAGCCCTTGGCATTTTAATTATCATGTGTCTTGGTGTTGTCCTCTTTGGGTTCTTCTTGTTTGGGGTTCTCTGTGCTTCCTGGACTTGTATGTCTATTTCTTTCACCAGGTAGGGGAAGTTTTCTGTCATTATTTCTTCAAATAGGTTTTCAATATCTTGCTCACTCTCTTCTTCTGGCACCCCCATAATTAGGATGTGGGTATGCTTGAAGTTGTCCCAGAGGCTCCTTACACTACCTTCATATTTTTTAATTCTTTTTTCTTTTTGTTCTTCTGGTTGGCTGGTTTTTGCTTCTTCATATTTCAAATCATTGATTTGATTTTCAGAATCTTCTACTGTTGAATCCCTGTAATTACTCTTTATTTCAGTCAGTGTATGCTTAATTTATGACTGGTCCTTTTCAATCTTTTGGAAGTTTCTAAAAGATTCCTGAGTAACCTTATAACCATGATTTGAACTCTATATCCAGCAGTTTGCTTTCTTCTATTTCTTTAATTTGTGACATGTTTCCTTGTCTCCTCATTTTGGCTGCTTCCCTGTGTTTGTTTCTATGTATTGGGTAGAGCTGCTATGTCTCCTTGAGTTGGTAGAGAGGCCTTGTGTAGTAGGTGTTCCATAGGGCCCAGTGGCTCAGCCTCCCCAGTCACCTTATCTGGGAGCTCTAGATGCACCCCTTTGTGGGTTATTAGCACAGTCTTATTGTAGTTGAGACTTGATTGCTGTTGGTGTCAATGGGAGGAATTGCCCTCCAGGCCAATTGGCTGTGAGGACCAGCTGCGACTACAGTGGGAGAGCTGCTATGCAGGAGACACCCCTATGGAGCAGGACTTGCTTCAGTGGGGCTTTGGTGCTCACTGAGTCTGCCCCTTGAGTGTGTCACTTACGGGTGTGTAGAGTTGTAATTTGGTATGGTCTGACACTGACCACTGGATACACTGGCTCTTGTGTCTCCTTTTGCAAAATCAGCCACTGCCTGGGGACACCCAGCAGGAGCTACAGAGATATCTGCAGATTCTTCCTCATGTATTGGGTTTGGAAGTGCCCAGTTGAGGCTCAGCTGTGAAGCAAGTCAGGCTGGTGCAGGTCTTGAGCTTTTTATTGATAGTTTTGGGACTCCCAGATCCAGCTGCAGCTTGTTTGATAGCTTTTAGCCTGAGCAAGTATAGGCCATTCATATGCAAAAGCCTCTTCACATAGCTTGGATGGGGCTGTAAATTGGATGAGGCAGGGTCTTAGGGAATCACCATGGCTCGGCAAACAAAATTGGCTGCCAGTCATCCCTTCTACTGGGGCAGTCCCAGGATAGGAACAATGATCCCTGTGAGCACCTCCGTCTGGGAGAAAGCCATGCTTGATTTTCTGCCCCGATGCCAGACAATCCAGTTTCTCCTAGTCTGTGTCTGTGTCCCCCAGAGCCTCACCCTGGTGCTGGAGCTCAGAGGAAGCAAGACCTTGTAAGTTCAGTTGGTGGTGCTGGCTGTTTCAGAGGAACAACTGGGTCTCCAGCATCCTGTGTGTCACTGAGTTGATTTTTACAGCCTTAAGTTCTTACTGCCTATAGGGACTTCTTTTCACAGCTCTGGGACCCTGGGCTGGTGGGCTGGTGTGGGGCTAGGACTCCTTGCTCCTCCGGGCAGCCTCCAGAGAGATGATCTCCCTCCTGATACGTGGGTGCCGGACCAGCCCGTTCCATGTCTCCACAACTCCGCACCTCTTACCAGTCTCAGTGTGCTTTCTTCTTTACTTCTCTCTCTCTTTTAAAAATATATTTTATTGATTTTTCTAAAGAAAAGACTGGAGAGGGATAGAGAGTTAGAAACATCGATGAGAGAGAGACATCAATCAGCTGCCTCCTGCACACCCCCAACTGGAGATGTGCCTGCAACCAAGGTACATGCCCTTGACTGGAATCGAACCTAGGACCCTTCAGTACACAGGCTGATGCTCTATCCACTGAGCCAAACCACTTAGGACTCTTCTTTACTTCCTTTGTTGTAGGACTTTCATTCAGCCAGCTTTCCAGCAGTTCTGGATGATGGTTGTTCTGTATTTTATTTGTAATTTTTATGTGGTTTTTGGAGGCAGCAAGTGTAGGCATTTACCTACACTGCCATCTTCAAGTCTGTACCATGGCTTTTTATCCACTCATTTATTGACTAGAGGTCTGGTGCATGAAATTCATGCATGGGGGGGCGTGTGTGTCCCTCAGCCCAGCCTGAACCCTCTCCAGTCTAGGACCCCTCGAGGGCTGTTCGATGGGCCTAAATGGGCAGTCAGACATCCCTCTCACGATCCAGGACTGCTGGCTCCCAACCACTCGCCTGCCTGCCTGCCTGCCACTGCTTCTGCCTGCCAGCCTGATAACCCCCTAACCACTCCCCTGCTAGCTGGATTGACACCTAACTGCTCTCTTGCCAGCCTGGTCGCCCCTAACTGCCCTCACCTGCTGGCCTGGTCACCCCCAACAGCACTACCCTGATGGCCTGGTCACCCTAACTGTCCTCCCCTGCAGGCCTGGTCACCCCCAACTGTCCTCTCCTGCTGGCCCGGTCACCCCTAACTTCCCTCCCTTGCCAGCCTGGTCAGCCCTAACTGCCCTCCCTTCCTGGCCCGATTCCTCCTAACTGCCCTCCCCTGCAGGCCTGGTTACCCCCAACTGCCCTCCCCTGCTGGCCCGGTTACCCCTAACTTCCCTCCCTTGCCAGCCTTGTCGCCCCCAACTGCCCTCCTCTGCTGGCCATCTTGTGGTGGCCATTTTGTGTCCACATGGGGGTGGCCATCTTTGACCACATGCGGCAGCCATCTTGTGTGTCGGAATGATGGTCAATTTGCATATTACCTCTTTATTATATAGGATGGGCATTTCAGTTGCTTCTAAATCTTGGCTATTGTTACTAATACTGCAATGAGTATAGGTGTGTACATAATCTTTTAACTTAGTGTTCCAGGTTTGTTCAGATATACCAGTATTCCCAGAAGTGGAACCTCTGGGTAATAAGGCATTTCCATTTTAATTTTTTTGAGGAAGTGGCTCCTGTCTTCCACAGTGGCTGCACCAGTCTGCATTCCCACCAACAGTGCACAATGGTTCCTTTTCTCCACATCCTCACCAATACTTGTTGCTTGTTGATTTATTGATGATAGCTATTCCAACAGGCATGAAGTGATATCTCATTGTGGTTTTAGTTTGCATTTCTCTGATGATTAGTGACATTGAGCATCTTTTTGCATGTCTGTTCACCATCCTTATATGTTCTCTTTGGAGAAGTGTCTATTCATGCCCTTTGCCCATTTTAGCCTTTATTTTTCATCAGTTTTGATTCCTTATATAGAAATTTTTGATATGTAAAACTCAAAATTACAAAAGGTCTTTGAAATGTTCAATATTTTTTTAAAAGTGTAAAGACAGCATAAAACCAAATGTTTCAGAATTACCAGATAGTGGTGAAGAGCACAATTTGTGAAGCTGACTGTGTGGACTTGACTCCTGGCTCAACCACTTTCCAGTTGGGCAACTGCTAAGCCTCTTTGTCTATAAGTTTCTGCATCTGCAAAATGGGAAAATCCTCATAAGAACATGATAATTCAATGAGTTCATGCCTAGAAAGCACCTAGAAGAATATCTAGTAGTAATTACCATGTAAGAGTTAGGAATTATTTTTATTGGATGTCCAAGATCTAGCCTTAGTTGGATGGAAAGGGCCAATTAAGGACACAGAAGTAGCTCTTCCCCTTAACCCCACAATTACAATATTTTTCCTACCTTCTCCTCTTGTCCAAATCCCACCTGTCATAAGTGATAGGTCAAATTCTACCTCTAACTTGGTGGTTCTTAAGCCCTTTGCACTTTCTGAAAACCAAGTCACTCATTGTGGTCCTTGCTCATGCTTGCGTTTAACCACATGCTATAAAAACTGAGTCTTTAATTGTTTCAGTGTGAGTGTGTCTCGACAGCACATCCAGATTGTAACAATCTGAGACTGTCTCATAGGGTCTTTTGTATTCTTATTGCCTTACACATAAAGAGTGCTTAGGATATGCCTTTAAAAAATATTTATTTTATTTTTTTATTATTATGTTTAATCCTCACCTGATATTTTTTCCATTGACTTTTAGAGTGAGTGGAAGGGAGGGAGGGAGGAAGGTAAGAGGGAGGGAGAGAGAGAGAGAGAGAGAGAGAGAGAGAGAGAGAGAGAGAGAGAAACATCAATGTGATAGAGACACATTGATTGGTTGCCTCCCACAGGTGCCCCAACCAGGGAAGACCAAGGACAGGGATTGAAACTGCAACCCAAGGTACATGCCTTTGACCAGGAATGGAACCTGCAACCCTGCAGTGTGCTGGCTAACACTCTAACCACTGTGCACACTGGCTAAGACAGGATATGCCTTTTAAATGAATGAACTATGTCAAAATGTAAGAAATGTATTAATCTTAAGCCTATGCTTTTTATTTGATAAGATGTTTTCAGATTGAGGACTCTAGTAAATTGTGTACTTTTAAGATAATCTTTGAAAATATTTACCAAGCAAAGTTTAAGAATGAGAGATTGATAAAAATATTACAAGTTTGTATTGATGTCAACTCATTTATTGATATCAATTGGAAATGAGGTTATTCTCTGTATATGTATGCATTATATATATGTAGTATGTATGTGAACATATATATAGGAGATTATATATATACTAGAGGCCTGGCGCAAGAAATTCATGCATGGGTACAGTTCCTAAGCCTGGCCTGCAATCAGAGCTATCTTCCCTGCTGCCTGCAGCCAGCCCCGCCCCCTGCCACCACCCACCCCTGGTTCCCCATTCGCCATCAGGCAATCGGAGCCTGCCTGCCAGCCGGGGAAAGATACCGAGAGGTGGTCAGTGTGTCTCATAGTGACTGGTCCAGCAGTTGTTCTGCCATTAAGGTCAATTTGCATATTACTCTTTTATTATATAGGATATATATATATATATATAACTAGAGGCCCGGTGCACAAAATTCGTGCACGGGAGGGAGGGTCCTCTCAGCCCAACCTGCACCCTATCCAATCCGGGACCCCTTGGGGGATGTCTGACTGCCAGTTTAGGTCCAATCCCAGCAGTTGGTGTTCCCTCTCACAATCCTGGACTGCTGGCTCCTAATTGCTCACCTGCCTGCTGGCCTGGTCGCCCCTAACTGCCCCCCTCTGCCAGCCTGATCACCACTCACTGCCTCTGTGTGCTGGCCTGATTGCCCCTAACTGCCCCCCCTGCTGGCCCGGTTGCCCCCAACTACCCAATCCCTGCTGGTCTGGTTGCTCCTAACTGCTCGCCCCCACCAGCCTGGTCACACCTAACTGCACACCCCGCCGGCCTGTTCACCCCTAACTGCCCCCCCTACCTGCCTGGTCCCTCCTAACTGCCCCCTCCCGCCGGCCTGTTCGCCCTTCCACCCATACCGGCCTGATTGCCTCTTACTGCCTTCCCTGTCGACCATGTCACCTCCAACTGCCCCCCCCTGCTGGCCTGGTCACCCCCAACTGCTCCCCCCACTGGCCTGGTCACCCCACTCAGCCTGCTGTTCAGTCGTTTGGTCATCTCTCACTAACCCCCCTACTGGCCTGGTCGTAGGCAGCCATCTTGTGAGGGCGTGAGGGTTAATTTGCATATTGCCTCTTTATTATATAGAATTATAAAGAAACAGTTATGTTATTAAGCTACTGAATTCAAGAATCTGTGGGCTTATTTCCATACTTATGGTCATATAAAGCTACAGATTCACAAATAACAAAGGCTAAATGTGAGCCTATATTATATCCCAATACTTGGAAAACCTCGCAATTAAGGGACAAAATCCTTGTAAAGCACATTTATCTTGTACATATATAAAGTACATATATTTATCTTGTACATATATAAAGTAAATATATTGTTATATTTGGGAATTCTTCACACATGAAACATGGAAATTTGAAACAATTATATAGAGCACAAGGACAACATCCTATCTAATAAAGAGGGAATATGCTAATGGACCCTCATACTGTCACAAAGATGGCGGCACCCACAGCCAATAAGGAGGGAATATGCTAATTGACTGTCATGCCTTCAAAGATGGTGGCACCCACAGCCAAAAGATGGTGGCACCAAGTCCCTTCAGCCCCACCAGAGTGGCAGGCGTGCAGCAAGGCTGGGCCTGCCCCAAGGCGGGCCCAGCCTCTCCACGCACCTGCCTCCGGAGTCTCTCCATCCCTTCAGCCCTACAGCCACCCAGGGCCAGCCCGAGGCACCGGCAAGCCTTGGATGGCGGTGCCCAGCCACCGCCTTAGGTGCAGGCAAGCCTCAGATGTCGGCTGCCCAGCCGCCCAGGGCCATCTGAGGCTCAGGTAACCAGGGCCAGCCGAGGCTTGTGCTGCCGGCAGTGTTAGCAGCAGAGGTTAGATGGGGCGTTACCTTCCCCTGATCACCAGGTTGCCTCCCACCCCTGAGGGCTCCCAGACTGTGAGATGGGGCAGTCTGGGCTGAGGGACCCCCCCTTCTAGTGTATGAATTTTCATGCACCAGGCCTCTAGTACCTATATAATAACCAAAAATGTCTGCTGCAGCATCAATCCTAAATAGTAAGGGACTGTAATGCACTGAGACCCTGGGTTATCAGAGGCTCTGGGCCTGATGCCAGGGTAAAACCTGATACCAAGTGTGATCATATGGTCCAATAGCCCATTTGGCAAGTATCTAATACCAAGCCTCCTTCCTGACTCCAATGCTTCCAAAGTTCAACTACATTAACACCACAATAATCTATGAATGTCAATTATATTTAGAAAATCAGGATCACATGACATGGGTAGGTTTGTATTTTCCTGCTATTTAAGGAACATGAACAAAATCCTTGGAAACTTGATAAAATGACATAGTTGTGTTTAATTTTGATAAAATAATGTTTTTTGTTCTTTTCTTATTTTTGTAATCATTCAGTAATACTTGGGTATTTTCTTCCTTGTCCTATCACACATGGCACATTGCTATATGTAGTAGTTTCTATGTTTTCTTCCCCCAAGACTGAGTTCTTAACCTTATTTTGTGACATTTAAATCTTCAAAAATTTGATTAAAGCTCTGGATTTAAGCCACAGGAAGTGTAGCAGCATACAGCAACATTTATCTGCTCTTTTAAAATGAAAAAAATATTATTCATATTTACAATAAAATTAAAACATGCGTAGATGCCTAGATAGTGTATGTAACTTAATCTTTGCATTCCTGAATGTATTAATGAAAAAGACTATGAATATCCCATCAATGTTCACAGTGAGTTTTTGTGAATCAAGTTCCATTATTAGAATCCTAATAACTATAAAGCTTACTTATAAATGCCATTGTGAGTTTTAGAGTCTGTCTTTAGGAATGCAGTATACTGGAAATAAGTGTGTAGCAATTGCCCTTAATTTTTTCACTACTCTACCCACCTCACCCAGTTTCCTTTCCACTCCTTGTTACCTTTCTAAAACACAAATCAAAATATTTCCTCCTTGCTTAGAAAGCATCAAATACTTCCCCTCATTGTTCCTCCTAAGGTTCATTGTGTTTGGAATCACTGTAGATGCTTTATAATAAGCAGATGCTTCACAAAGATCCTGATTCTGGAGACCTTGAGTGAAACCCAGGAATTTGCATTTCTTTACATTTTTAATCCTCACCTGAGGATTTGTTTTTATTGAGACAAAAGGAGGGAGGGAGGGAGGGAGGGAGAAAGACAGAGAGAGAGAGAGAGAGAAAGAAGAGAGAGAGAGAGAGAGAGAGAGAGAGAGAGAGAGAGAGAGAGAGAGAGAAACATCGATGTGAGAGAAACATCACTGGGTTGCCTCCCACATGTGCCTCAACTGGGGATTGAACCCACATTTTGAATAAGTACCCTAGTGTTTTGAGATGCTGGTAGTTTAAAAACTACACTTTCAGAAATACTAATCTTCAGGATCAATGTTCAATTTTTAAATCTGGCTTTCAAGGTCATGTTTGATTTGACTCTGCATACCAATTATACAAAGGTATTTTTAAAATCATTACTGGATATTGGGTTTTGTTTAAGTGCAGTCTTGGCATTTGGAATTTAGAGGAAATCCCTTTTGGGCATTTAGATGTGATTTTTTTAATAGATTTTCTAACATCTCTCAGGTAGACTTCCTGGTATCTCTTAACTCCATCCACCACTTCTTCTCATCTTCCCAGTAAATACCTTTATTTAGTCGATACCATGTCTGTCTTGCACTATTGCCCCAGCTTCCCAGCTGATCTTCCAGCCTCTGGTCATGTACACTTTTATTCTTTCACTAGAGCATCAGTGCACAAAATTCTTGCATGGGGGTGTATGTCCCTCAGCCCAGCCTGAACCCTCTCCAATCTGGGACCCCTCAACGGATGTCTGACTGCCCATTTTGGACATCCCTCTCATAATCCAGGACTGCTGGCTCCCAACCACTCACCTGCCTGCCTGCCTGATTGCCCCTAACTGCTTCTGCCTGCCAGCCTGATCACTCCCTAACCAGTCCCCTGCCAGCCTTATTGACACCTAACTGCTCCCCTGCCTGCCTGATTGCCCCTAACTGCCCTCCCTTGCCAGCCTGGTCACCCCAAACTGCCCTTCTCTGCCGGCCTGGTTGCACCCAATAGCCTTCCCCTGAAGGCCTGGTCTCCCCCAACTGCCCTCCTCTGCTGGCCCGGTCATCACTAACTGCCCTCCCTGTTGGCCTGATCTCCCACAACTGCACTCCCCTGCTGGCCTGGTCCCCCCCAACTGCCCTCCCCTGCTGGCCTGGTCTCCCCCAACTGCCCTCCTCTGCTGGCCCGGTCACCACTAACTGCCCTCCCTTCTGCCCTGATCTCCCACAACTGCCCTCCCCTGCATGACTGGTCCCTCCCAACTGCCCTCCTCTGCTGGCCTGGTCACCATTAACTGCCCTCCCTTCTGCCCTGATATCCTACAACTGCCCTCCCCTGAAGGCCTGGTCCCCCACAACTGCCCTCCCTTGCAGGCCTGGGTCCCCCCAAGTGTCCTCCACTGCAGGCCTGGTACCCCCCCAACTGCCCTCCACTGAATGCCTGGTCCCCCCCTAACTGCTCATCCCTGCAGGCCTGGTCCCTCCCAACTGCCCTCCCCTGCAGGCCTGGTCCCCCCAAACTGCCCTCCATTGCAGACGTGGGTCCCCCCCAACTGCCCTCCCTTGCTGGCCTGGTCTGCCCCAACTGTCCTCCTCTGCTGGCCTGGTCCCCCTAACTGCCCACAACTAACCTCCCCTGCAGGCCATCTTGTGTCGGCCATCTTGTGTCCACATGGGGGCAGCCATCTTTGACCACATGGGGCAGCCATCTTGTGTCTTGAAGTGACGGTCAATTTGCATATTACTATTTTATTAGATAGGATTATACCCTTTTTAAAGATGAAGAATGTTAAGGAGTAGAAAGTAGTGGAGCCAAGATGAAAAGCTGATCATTTTAGTACCATGCTTAAAATCACATAATGGGACTCCTTTACCTTCATTATAAAATCTTTGCTTCATATATGACCCAAAACCTCCTTCCTTCTTCCTCACACACTCTGCTCTGCTCTACCAATCTAAAACTATTCCTGGAATGCATAGTGCTTTTTAATAACATTAGAGTATTATGCATTATATATAACACATTGTATGAATAGAAAAATGAATGCTTCTTTGTCTGAAAAACTAGGAAAAAGATGTCACATGCTGGACAGATATAAGGCCAAAGGAGCTTTCATTGGGAGCAGAGCACAGGCTGGATTTTGATTGTCTTTCCTCATACCTCAGTTACTTTGTATGATACACAAATTGTGGTGGGCCCCAATGCCAATGCCACTGTATGTGCTGACTCTAGGGGATCGAATTTCTTTTAAAAAAAATAAGATTTTTATTGCTTTTAGAGAGAGAGGAAATGAGAGGTATAGACAGAAACATCGATGAGAGAGAAATATTGATCAGCTGCCTCCTGAACACCCCCTACTGGGGATCTAACCCGCAACCCAGGCATGTGCCCTGACCTGGAATTGAACTGTGACCTCCTAGTTCATAGGTCAATGTTCAACCACTCAGCCACACTGGTAGTGCTGGAATGTTCTTTTTCTCTGTATGTTGAGCAATCCTTTAATACTTGGCTCAAATCAATCTTTCTTCCCTTTCTCCCTCCCTCCCTTCCTGTCTTCTTTTCAACAAGATAATTCCTGATGCCTACTGTATGAAGGGATATAGTAGTGAGCATGATAAACATGGTCCCATCCTTTATGGGGTTAGCCGACTAGCAGAAAGGAATTTTTATCCTTCTGGAAGCCTTCCAGAGATCCCCAGGCAAAATAATCACTCCACCATCCCTGCTTTAATGGCATTTTGTGCATGTGACTTATCTGGTCTACATGACTCAGTTTCCTCAAATGTGAAATGACAATAATGAAAAACTATCATGTGAGTATACTACTGTGCTAATTTTAAAATCATCTAAAGTAGCTGTTAGTGCAGAGAGTACTTAATTAGATGGTCACAGGTACATCTTTTAATCTTCTAGAGAGATTATTAATTAGAATTTCCTTGTCTCTGGTGAGATTCCAATTATGGTGAATGGGTGTGGGAAGAACCAGGGAGGATGGGCTGAAATAAAAGCCTCTATGGATATCTGTTCTGTGGACTTGCCATTTTTCTATGCAATTATTTTCAGAATACTCTGCATTTGTAATAATCCCCTCCTTATCTGCAGGGGATATATCCAAGACCCCCAGTGGATACCTGAACCCATAGATAATACTGAGCCCTATGTATCTTATATTTGTCCTACACATACATACCTATAATAGAGCTTAATTGATAAATGAGGAACAGTAAGAGATTAACAATAATACCTATACATAAAAGCCTAAGTGACCAGCAGACCGGTTGACTGGCTGGTAGCTATGATGCACACTGACCAACAGGGGGCAGATGCTCAATGGAGCAGCTGCCGAGCAACAGCAACTTTGCAGAGTGCCTTCTCATGCTCTGGGCTCCCTTGGGGGATGTCGGACTGCTGGTTTCTGCCCTATCCCCGCAGGCCAGGCTGAGGGACCCCACCTGCCAGAGGGACCTTGCTCACTCTGCAGACACCCTTCAAACCCTGTAGCCACTCCAGGTGCAGCCAACTGGGGAGGGACTGTGGGAGGTTGGCTCCAGGGCATGTCCAGCCTGTCTTGCCCAGTCTTGCCCCACCAGCCACCTTCTAATTAATTTACTTTCAATGTGCATGAATCCATGCACCAGGGCACTAGTACTTAATAATAAAGTAGAACAATTAAAACAGCATGCTGCAATAAAAGCTGTGTGAATGTTTGTTCTCTCTCTCTCTCTCTCTCTCTCTCTCTCTCTCTTTCTCTCTCTCTGTCACACATACACACACTTACTCTCTCAAAATATCTTATTTTACTGTACTCATCTTTCTCCTTCAGATCATGAGAAATGACACAATGCCTGTGTGACGTAGCATTGCTATTAATAACCTTCTGACAACATGTCAGAGGAGGATCATCTGATTCTGATCCTGGATCATCAAGCCATGACAATGTCAATGTTTGGATATCAGGAACAGACAATGTCATGGTTGGGGAAATGTATTATTTTTGGACCACTGTTGACCACAGGTAACTGAAACCATAGAAAGTAAAACCAAGGATTAGGAGGGACTGCTGTATTGGGAAATATACTCAACTAACATTTGAGATTTTATATACAAACTAGAAGCCCGTTGCACGAAGTTTCGTGCAATAGACCTTCCTTCACCTGGCTGCCAGCACCAGTTTTCCGCCAGCAGCAGTTTTCCTCTGGCCACCCGCCAATTGGAGCGCCTCCTGCCAGCGCGATCGGCCACCCCGAGAGGAACTCTGATTGGGAGGCGCTCCGATCGGCGGGTGGCCAGAGGAAAACTGCTGGTGGCGGAAAACTGGTGCTGGCAGCCACGCAATCGGCCACCTCGAGTTCCGCCACCAGCGCCTTCCGCCGGCTGCATCGGTCCTCTCGCAGTGCCGTCCCCCAGCTCATCCTGTCAGCCCAATTGGCCACCCCAAGTCCAGCCCCCAGCCTGCCGCCGGCCCAATCATGGGCATAGCAGAGTGATGGTTATTTGCATACTTCCCTTTTATTAGGTAGGATAGCATTAGTCATTGTAGATTTAATCAGAAGATAATGAACTTTATCTTGACATATTTTAAATAAATGTGGTTTAATAGTGCAGATTGGTAATTTGATCAATGATTTTCAATAACATATGTAGGGAAAGACTAAATGTTATCACAGCAACCTGCTAAAATATGATAAATCATTATTTATTTTAAAATCCAACAAATATAAAACATGGTATGATTTAAAACTTACATATAACAGGACACTAAAGAAAATAATCTAGGGAAAAGGAGTTATAAGATCTATATATATAAAAGCTTAAGTGACCGAATGACCAAACTAATGGTCAACTGATTGCTATGATGTGCACTGACCACCAGGGGGCAGACGCTCAACACAGGAGCTGCCCCTTGGTGGTCAGTGTGCTCCCACAGCAAGATTGCTGCTCAGCTTACCGACTCTTCCCAGTGGTCCACCAGCCTGGCAGCAGCCACTCACTCCCTCAGTAGTCCTGCAGGTCCAATCTCCAGAGAATGGGCCAGGCACTGGCAGAGGTATGCCACCAGCACAATGCTGACAGCACCGCCAGCCTCCTGGAAGTCATCCTTGAGCACCACAGCCACTTCACCTCCCTAGACGCTCCGCAAGGAAGAAAAGATATAAAAGCGGCCTCCAGGTGGCTTCCGACAACCAGCACAAATGTCAGTGGGATGGATCCGGATCTCCGGCTGGCAAGGGCATCCCACCGCCCACCCTGACGGTTGATCGTGTCCCGCCCACCCCCCCTTGGGATGGGTGCCAGACACAGGGCTCACAGCTGGTGAGCACTGCTGCTGCATTACGAGCCTCTCCCAATCAGGACTGACTGGGCATGAGCCGGCAGCAGGCACAGCCGGGCCAGGATAAGTGGGAGTGGCAGGCAGGAGTGGCAGGTGGTGTTGGACTGCCGGTTTTGGCTCAATCCCCGCAGGCCACAACAAGGGACCCCACCCATGCACGAATTCATGCAGTGGGCCTCTAGTATAATCATAAAAAGGTATTTTCAAACTTGAATTCTACTAGTTATCTCACTGGCTATTCCTGCTCTTTCTTTCCTCCATATGTTCTTTTTTTTATTCATTATAACTACAATTATAGTTTTGGCTATCTTTGAACAAGTGAAATGAAACTCAGTGCCTTATCTGCTTACAGCTCTTCCATAAATTTCTGTGATATTTGCATAACCACTGGAAGAATAAAATACTGGTATATGAATGAAATTTAACTCTTTACCTCTTGAAAGGCATTATAACTACTAAGGGCATAGGGGAGAAGTATACTATTTGATTTTTATACATCTATAGCAATCTTCTAGTTACCCCTTTCAGTTCCCAAAATTTATTCTTCCCTTCTTTCGTGTATATCTTATCCCATCTAGTAACAATATTTCCTGGCTTCCTTTGAAGCTAATTATATATTTACTGGGTTCTCTTTCTTTCCCCTTTTCCTGGGTCAGAACACAGAAGTGTGGTTACCTAGCTTCAACCAGGCAGACAAGGATAATACTTGAAGGCATTTTCTCAATCAAGCCCAATTTCCTCTCCAGGGGACATTTGGCAATATCTAGAGACATTTTTGGTTGAAACAACTGAGGGATTGTAAACTGTGGGCATCTAGTGGGTAGAGGCCAGGGATGCACCTAAGCATCCTGCAATGCACATGAAAACTGCCCTCCCCATGAAAAAAATTACCCTATCCCAATATATTTGTATCACTGAGATTTAGAAACACTGGTCTAGCAAACATTAGACAAAGTTCTGGGGATACTGATTTCCTGAATGGTCTCATGGAACAGAGCTAGTAACCCTATCAGCCTTGGATGGCCACAGAAATAAGCATGAGGGAGAAATATACCTCTGTTTTATTTAAGCTACGGTATAATTTTGTCTTTTCTTTGTCCTATGACACAGATAGTAATATTTCTGATTTTATAGGATTAAGAAGCTAATATTTATTGAGATCACATGTTTTGTCTACTAGCTGTATTTATGTACAGCTAGTAGATAATGAACCTGATGTTAAAATGCAGATGTGTTTGATTTCAAATCCTGTTATCTTTATACTCTGCTATGCTGCCTCATTAACTACTGAATGAGACTTTCTAAGAGTTAGATATGAGCATCTATCTGTATTAAAAACAACTTATAATCTGGCCAGTGTTGATCAGTGGTTGAGCATCAACCTATGAACCAGGAGGTCACAGTTCAATTACTGGTCAGGGCACATGCCAGGGTTGGGGCTTAATCCCCAGTGTGGGGCATGCAGGAGGTAGCCGATCAACGATTCTCTCTCATCATTGATGTTTCTATCTCTCTCTCCCTTTCCCATCCTCTCTGAAATCAATAAAAATATATATTTAAAAATCTAACAGAGAGTAATGAGCAGTCTCAATCAAGTACCATTTGTAAATAATATTTAAACAATAAAACCCCTAGGTGATTTTTTTTTGCTTTCTCTACCTTCTAGTGATTTCTCAGTTTTTAGTTATTAGAGTTACTAGTATATCAAACCTGCATTTCCTTGTTACATTTCTTTCTTTAGTGTAGCTTGCTAGAACATTTGTTCTTGTTGTAGTGGTGGTAGTGGTACAGCTTCTCTGTTGCCTTTTTGGTTTTAGCTTTTCTCTTCTATGAGCTGGAAGATTATGCTTAAAATATGTATGAGGCACTTACCAGATGTGATAGCCTAAAGTTAGGGGACAGAGGAATCAGTGGCTAATCAAATTCAAGAAAAATTTCTGAGGCAGAATAGAGCCTTGGTCATAAAAGCAGGGTTTAAGACAGAATCTTGCAGGACAGAAAGGTTTGAATGTTATCAATAGCTAGGCAAGTGTCTAGAGTATTTGCAACTTCAAAATTAGATGTTTGATATTGTTGGTTGCTCAGGAATTCTCTAGTCTGTTTATCTAAGGGCCAAACAAGTACTGGTCCTAATCCGTAGCACAAGAAGATGATACATATTATATCTAAAACCTTTGGGGACTGTGATCGGAGACTCATGTCTTACATCTGGTTTCCAGATGGAATATTTTGGAACCTTAGTGACTTCAGCAGGGCTTGAGGCTCTTTCTCATTAGAGTAAACACATAGGGGTCCTGGCATCAGAGAGTGATTATTGTTCTTTTCATTGATATCTGATGTTAGAGAGGTCTTCATGCAGAGATCAGGTTATGGGATTCATTTGTTAACATAAAACCATTTTTATGGCATATTGTTTGCATAATGCTGTCTCTGCTAAAATAAATGTCAGTGTTGCAGATGCAAATTCAATTGCGAACTGGATTTAAGATTTAAATTCAAGAGCTTAGAATTTCATATTAAGAGTAGTTCGGGAGACAGAATGCATCAGAAATCAGGTAAACAGATAAGAGGACAAAATAAAATGAGAAGTCAGAAATCAAGATAATCATGAGCATTACCATCCATAGACATTGAAGAGGCAGATAAATGTGGGTACTTAACTATCCAGTAAAATATTTAGGAATGTGGAGGAAACACTTGCAGACTAAAGATCAGTCACTGAGAAACAACCACATGCTCAGATCAAAAGCATTTATATGCTTCTTATTTAGGAAGACTTCCATTCCCCTCTAGGTTCTCAAGATTCTGGAGAGAGGATGTAGATAACTGAAAGCATCTGATTGATGGTCAAAGTTATGCTACTAGATAGAAGAAATGGATTTATACAGATATTTAAATTACAATGTATTTATATGTTTAAGTTGGCATTTATTGAGACCCTCTTCTGGGTAAGTGTAATTCTAGTTGATGGGAAAAGAGATACAAGTAAGTCATGGACCCTCTTCTTCAGTAATTCACTTTTTGAAGAGACAGAGTCTGTCGTCAACAGATGGATGAGAAATCACATGATAATAAATATCTACAGGTTGCTGTGGGAGAGCAGAGAAGGATAGAGAGATCAGAGAAGACTTCCTGCAGGAGGTGGGACTTGGGCTGAAGACTGAAAAGTAAATAAGAATTAGGTGAAAAAGTCTATGAAGTTAAAGCAAAATAAAGGCTGAGGAAAAACTACAAAGGCATGGAAATGTGAGATATCTTGGTGTTCTGAGATTCATTCAATGAATATTTATTGAGCATGGAAATTGTGCCAGGAATGGATCTAGGTATTGGGCATAAAGTTATAGGTGAGATAGACACAATCCTGAACTTCATGAATCTTGCATTCTATTCAGAGAGATAAACACCTAAAAGGAAATTTAATAGAGTGTGATAAGTGCTTTGAAAGGGGCAACAACAGAGCACTGAAGAGGGAGCCCAGAAGGAGAACATTTATCTCAGCCTGAGGGAGGAGGAAGTAGGGGGCAGCGTGTCTGAGAAAGTATCCCTTAGGATGTAATTAAGTCTTAAAGAATGAGTATAAATTAACCAGGCAAAGAATTTGGGAAAGTAGCAGCACTATTAGTAGTGAACAAAAAGGCAATGAGGTAAGTGAAAACCTGGAATCTTTAAGAAACTGTGAGTATATCTGGAAGTTAAAGATATTGGTAATTTGTTTGATTGATCATGGATTCTAGGTTGGATAGAAAAAAGGAATACATGCAGGTATTATCTATAGACTGAGAGGAAATGGGAATGAAAGATGTTAAGAATTTTCTTTGAAACCAAATAGCAAATATAGGGATAATAATAGAGTTTAAGAGTTGGAAGGATGTGTGGTTGGGATCAGTATGTGGAGAATATATTTTTGATATGGTGAAAGAATTGTGGTTGGTGACAAGTCCTGGATGTGACTATGAAAGTGTAGAGGAGGTATAAGTCACTGTCAATGAAGTAAGAAATAAGTAAGTAAGGCCAATGCATTGGATATCTTATGCACTTGGATGTGGAATCATCCAAGATAGTGACAGTATTTGGGGTAGGGAGGAAGCCAACTACCCTTATCTTTAGTCAATATACAGTAGTGGGCATGACATTCATAGATGACAACAACACAGAAGTGATTTGTGTATTTAGATGACATGAGATTGTCATGATGGTTGAAATAGCATTGGAAATTGAGGTAATGCATATCTGACCTGTCGTCATAGTGACATTTGATGCTGTAGAACATGCAGCTGAGCTCAATGGACAGCTGAGTTTTAGTTAAGATAGAAAATTAAACAACAACAACAACAACTGCTCTATGGTCCAGTGATTCAACTTCTGGGAATATATCTGAAGAAACCTCAAACATTAATTCAAAAGAATATATGCACCCCTAGGTTCATTGCAGTATTATTTACCACTAAAGGCCTGGTGCACAAAATTCATGCCCAGGGGAGGGTGTGGTGAGTCCCTCAGCTCGGCCTGCATCCTCTCACAATCCGGGACCCCTTGGGGGATGTCCGACTGCCAGTTTAGGCCTGATCCTGCAGGGATCCCTGCGGGATTAGGCCTAAACCGGCAATCGGATGTCCCTCTCACAATCAGGGACCGCTGGCTCCTAACCACTGGCTCTTAACCGCTGGCCTGCCTGCTTTCCTGATCTCCCCTAACCACTCTGCCTGACTGCCTCATCACCCCTAACCACTTGTCTGCCTGCCTCATTGCCCCTAACCACTTTGCCTGCCTGTCTAATCACCCCTAACCACTCATCTGCCTGCCTGATCACCCCTAACTGCTTGCCTGCCGCCTGATTGCCCCTAACTGCTTCTGCCTGCCTGTCTGATCACCCCTAACCCCCTACTGGCCTGATCTCACTCCTAACTGCCCTCCCCTGCCGGCCTGATCACCTCTAACTGCCTCTGCCTCAGCCCCTACCACCATGGCTTTGTCCAGAAGGAAGTCGGATGTCCAGAAGATGGCCAGTCAACCCAGTCTAATTAGCATATTACCCTTTTATTAGTATAGATAGATTATATAGGATAGGATTTCTTATATCGGGGGAGAGCCTTTTTCAGCAGGAGGAGATGCTCTTGGCAGACAAAAATACATAATCCCTATATCTGGACTGATAGCCAGCCATATGCACTATACTGCCAAACTGGTCATTAAAAAATTGAACCGCTTTCTTACACCTTACACCAAAAAGCTGTTACCTTTAAAACCCCTCCTCAGCCCCCACCTTAGTTTCTGCCTTCACAGTTCACCCAGATTTGGTTCTTATCTTTTGTTATGAACCTTGGATGCCTTTATATTATACTAGAGGCCCAGTGCATGATTGAATCATGCACGTATAGGGTCCCCTACATGCTTTTGCTTTTCGCGGTGGAGCTGGGTGACTGTCCGCTGGTGCACCAGGCCTTTCAGAAGCCTCTGGTTCGGCGGAGGCTTCTGAAAGACCTGGTGCCGGAGCAGACAGGCACCCAGCTCCCCCACTTTTGATGGTCCACTGCCGCTGAGGGGGGCTACCCAGCTGTTGAGAGGCACAGGGGGCGGGACTCCCACCCCTGCGCCGCTCAACGGCCACTGAGGGGGGCTGCCGCGGACACCTGGCTACCCTGCTGTTGAGAGGCGCAGCTGGGTGTCCGCGGCAGGCCCCCTCAGTGGCCGTGGATCTGGAAGTTGAGAGGCACAGGGGGCCTCTCAATCGTGGGCATAGCGGAGTGATGGTAATTTACATGTTACTCTATTATTAGATAGGATAGACTTGATTTCTAATTTTCAGCATGGATTTACTGAACAATGTCCAATATGGGTGTTTATATGCATTCATTTTTCATTATTTAAGTTTTTAGTGATCCTAATTCTAACACTTTACATTTATAGAGCATGTTTACTCCTAAACTGATTGGTCGGTTTCTATGCCAGTCAGCGTCAAAAGCTCTACCTCCTAGGCAGCCATTGGCTCCTCACAGTTCTCCCAGATTTGTTTCTGATTGGTCAGTTTCTATGCCAGTCAGCGTCTCCGGGCCTATCTCTGGGCCTATCTCCAGGCCTGATCCGCAACCACCACAGGAGCTGCGGATCAGGCCTTGACTCTCTCTCTCTCTGGGCCTTGCCAGCAGCCACGGCAGCTGCTGATCAGGCCCCACCTCTCTTTCTCTCCAGGCCTCGCCAGGAGTTGCAGTGGCTGCTGATCAGGCCCTGCCTCTCTCTCAAGGTCTCTCTACAGGCCTGACCCACAGCCCAGGCCAGAGGCAAATGACCTTGCTGTGCCCGCCTCACCCTGCCCACACCCCCACCAGCCCACTTGCCCACCAGCTGCCAGCCTTGCTATGATAATAGCCTGTGGGCCATGGGGGAGGGACCGAGAGGTGCTCCATGCACTTCCTGGTGACCGTCTGTCCGTCTGTTCATTTAGGTCGTGATGGCCCCTGGCCTTTTATAATGTAGATAGCCAAGATATGGAAGCAGTTCAAGTGCCCATCAGTAGATGAGTGGATAAAAAATCTGTGGTACATTTACACAATGGAATATTACTCAACCACAAAAAAGACTGAAATCTTACCATTTGTAACAACATGGATGGACCTAGAGGCTATTATGCTAAATGAAATTAGTCAGACAGAGAAAAACAAACCATATGATTACACTTACATGTGGAATCCGAAGAACAAAATAAATGAATAAACATAAACAGACTCATAGATACAGAGAACAAACTGATGGAGGCCAGAGGGGAGGGGGGTTGGAGGATGAGGTAAAAGAAGGTGAAGGGATTAAGAACTACTTAATTGGTAGTTTCAAAGTGGGCAGGAGAATGTAAGGTAAAGCATAGGGAATAATAGTTAACAGTACTGTAATAACTATTTATGGTGCCAGGTGGACAATTGAGTTATCTGAGGGAACACTTTGTAACCTATATGAATTTCTGTCCACTGCAATGGACACCTGAAACTAATAAAAATGTTAAATGCAAACTGTAATTGAAAAATAAAAATACAAAATTTATTAATAATTTCAAGATGGTGACAACAGAGCATTAGACTAAGTATGGGGGTGTTTTTGAACACCAGACCCCATATCAGTGCCTGGCATAGAGTAAGTGTGTGATAAATGGTAGTCCTTTTTTCTTTCTAGGACATTGATTTTAACCCTCTGCTTTTGCAGATGTGAAGAGTGAAGTCCAAAGAGGACATAAAAATGCAAGTTAGCGACACAGCCAGGACCACAACCCAGGCTCCTCTGTTTCCAGTTGGTACTCTTTACCTCAGCACTTCCCAAGTGTGTTCTGTATGATAATAGACATTTCATAAATAAAAGTTTACACAAACAAGCAAAGGGAAAAATAAAAAAAGAAATAAAGTAACAGAAATATACAATTAAGAGTTTAAATTAGAAGAGCAATCTAACTGTCAATAGTATACAAGAATACTAGTACAAGGAAAGGGTTTTGGAGAAAACGAAGCTAAGGTCAGTCAGAGGAGAATAAGAGCACAGCAGGGTGGGAGAAGATGGGATAGGTTGGGATAATAGAGGTGGAGCTTGCCTTTTGAGCAGGGTGTGGCTTGGCAAAGATGAAAGGCCTGGTGGGTTGAATTAGTATTAAAGTTCCGAAGGGAAGACTGGGTGCATCTGAGTCTGAACCTGTACAGACTGTGCAAGTCACTGCTTCAGTCAGGGTAATACAGTAGGGGCTTTTTCTAAACCTTATTGCTTCTGGAAGGTAACTGAGTGCCTTTAGGCAGCTTCTCAAAGCTGCAAATCCTTTTAAGTGTAGATTCTATGCAGAATCCACAGCTACAACTGTCTCACAACTATCAATTATTTTCTAGCTGCTGAGACCAGATTGACTTAAAACACGTCTGTCTTCCTCTAATTTCTGTGTCTCAGGGGGAGCTGTCTCAAGGGCAACATTGAAACCCACAAAAACGGAGAGTGCAAGATTGTGTCTCCCATATTTCTAAATTGCTATTTCCCCCTATGTAATTGTTTACATTCACATTTCTCAAGTCCCTTATCTTTTGTTATGAACCTTGGGTGCCTTTATATTATATAGGCTTGATTTCTAATTTTCAGCATGGATTTACTGAACAATGTCCAATATGGGTGTTTTTATGCATTCATTTTTCATGATTTCAGTTTGTAGTGATCCTAACACTTTGCATTTATAGAGCATGTTTACTCCTAAAAGCATAAAGCATTTAACAAGAAACTATTTAACAATGCCACAACATCCTTGAAAGATAGACATATGATACATAACTGCTGCAACCTCAGACATGCATTTTTCCTTAGTACAACTTTTATTGAAAACAATATCTAAGGAGGTATCAGCTGAACTTTCTGGATTTATTTACAGTAATTTAGCCCCTATCTCTGAATCATCAGCATACCTTCCATGTCCACAATGAAGTTATTTATGAGTCTGGAACTTGTTTGGGACCATCATTTTAAATGAAAGAATCATATCCTTTATCTTTATATACAATGTTGATGACAGAACCAGAGAATATGTCTCCCTATCCCCCCATTGACCTCCTTTACCCCACTCTTATCCCCTCCCCAGGCCTTCACTACACTATTATCTGTCCATGGGTTATGCATATATGCATATAAATTCTTTGGTTAATCTCTTCCCTTCCCCTTTCCCTGTGAAATCCATCAGCCTGCTGCATGCTTCAATGTCTATGGATCTATTTTGTCCATTAGTTTCTTTTTTGTTCATTAGATTCGACATATGAGAGATCATGTGATACTTGTCTTTCTCTGACTGGCTTATTTCGCTTTGTATAATACTCTCCAGGTCCCTTCATTCTGTCTCAAAGGGTAAGAGAGCCTTCCTTTTTATAGCTGCATAGTATTCCATGGCATAAATGTACCACATACTTGTATCCACTCATCTTTCATGGATATCTAAATTTTACCTATCCTGAGTTTTATGGAATAAAAGTATTTAATTGGAAATATTTTTCATTTCTTATTAATGTGTTTTACATTTTCTGGATTTTATAGTCATTATTCAAGCTTAGCAAAATTATGCTCCTGGCATTTTTTATTATTGGCTGTTTATTTCAAAACCATTTTTAAAAAATATATTTTTTATTTATTTTAGAGAGAGAGGAAGGGAGAGGGAGCAAGAGAGAAACATTGATGAGAGAGAGAAACACTGATTAGCTGCGTCCTGGATGCCCTCTTCTGGGGATCCAGCTGGTAACCCAGGCATGTGCCTCTTGGTGCATGGGATGACTCTTAAGCAACTGAGCTACACCAGCCATGGTCTAAATCTATGCTTTTAATTTTTGATTAGAGTATAGCTGGAATTCAATACTACATTAGTTTCAGGTGTACATAGTAATCCTGCATTTATAAACCTTATAAAGTGATTACCATAATAAGTTTAGTAAACATTTGTCACTGTACAAAATTATAACTTTATTTTTTACTTTAAAAATTTCTTCCATTGTAATCCACCAAAGAACAGATATAATATATTTTTTTTCTTTTTTAAAAAATCTCCTTGCAGTTACTGTCACATTTTTTTAATCTTCTGCTGCAAAACTTCTTGTAAGGATTATCTATAGTCACTGTCTCTAATTCTTCAGCTTATATTATTTCAAAATCTCTGGGAAATCAGGCCCTTGCCTCCATCACTCTACCAAAACTACTCTCACCAAAATCATCAATGGCTCAAATTTCTAAAATTACTAATAATTTCTCAGTTTCACCTTACTCTATCCATCAGTAGCATTTCACTCAGTTTATCACTCCCTCCTCTTTTGATGCACTCTCTTCATTTGTATCCCAGGATGCCACATACTCTTCATTTTCCTCTTACATTATTGTATGCTCTTCTCAGCCTCTTATGTTGCAGCTTCCCCTTTTCTTCAGCTTTTTTTTTTATTGATGAAGGTATTACATGTGTCCATATTCCCTCATTGCTCCTCCCACCCCACTCCCATACATGCCCTCAGGCCCCCCCCCCGCAGTGTCTTGCGTCGATTGGTTATGCTTATATGCATGCATACAAGTCCTTCGGTTGATCTCTTACCTCCCTCCCCACTCCCCAGCCTTTCTGCTGTAATTTGACAGTCTGTTCGATGGTTCTCTGCCTCTGTATCTATCTTTTTGTTCATCAGGTTATAATGTTCTTTATTTTCCATAAATGAGTGAGATCATGTGGTATTTCTCTTTCACTGACTGGCTTATTTTGCTAAGCATAATGCTCTCCAGTTCTTCAGCTTTTTAATGTAACATTGCCTCAGGGCTCAGTTCTTGGTCTTTGATTCTCATTTACCTGCTTGGTCATGTCGTTCAGTCTCACAGATAAATCAGATATCTCATAGGCAGCTTGAACTTGGCACTGTTTTGTACCAAAAGCTTGGTTTCCATGCCCAAACCTCCTACTCCATCAATAGATGTCAAATCCATTATTCCAATGGCTCAGGACACATATACAGTGGTCATTCTTGATTCTTTTCTTCCTATCATGCCCCATTTCCAATCCATTAGTATATTTGGTGTATTCTGAGACAGGACCCCACAGTTGGAGAGGGGTGTACCTCTTCTTTTTTTTTTCTTTTTAAAATAATTCTTCATTGTTGAAAATATTACATATGTCCCCCCTTCTTCTACCATGACACCCTCCATCCTGTCCCAGGTCTTCACCACCCTATTGTCTGTGTACATGGAGGGATGCACCTCTACTGACCTCAAGCCCAGGATCTAGTTGTAGAGTAAGTCAGTCTTGATATATGGGATTTCATTAGAGAAAAAATCATATTTAGAGAATACTGTGTTGCAGTTTCCAACTGAGCACTTGGGTAGGGGATCTACACTAATAAAAGAGAAACATGCAAATTGACCGTCCCTCCATTATGCCCACCAGCCAATCAGGAGTGAGTATGCAAATTTACCCAAAAATATGGCGGCGGCCACAGAGCTGGAGCTAGCAGGAGGCTTGGGTTGCTCCGGCAATGGAGGACGCCAAGCTTCTTGCCCGCCCTGGCTGCCACTGAAGGAGTGGCTGGGGGCCTGGGTTGCTGGGGGCAACCCAGGCTTCCAGCTGGCCCTGGCCTCCACTCAAGGAGTGGCTGGGGGCCTGGGTCACCGGGGGGCGTGGCCAGCCTGAAAACGGCCCTCAGCCCCTTACCCAGGCTGGCCACACCCCCATGGAGTAAGAGTCCTCACTGGGGGGTGTGGCCAGCCTGCAAACAGCCATCAGCCCCCTCACCCAGGCTGGCCAGGCACCCCAGTGGGGACCCCCACCCTGAAGGGGCTGTGGCCAGCCTGAAAACATCCCTCAGCCCCTCACCCAGGCTTGCCACTCCCCTCAGCGGGGATCCTCATCCCATGGGGGCTTGGACAGCCTGAAAACCACCACAGGACCCTCGCCCAGACTGCCCACTTGCCCCAAGGGAACCCCTACCCTGATCCAGGACACCCTTCAGGGCAAACCAGGCCTCTATCTATACTAATAAAAGGTTAATATGCTAATTAGACTGGGAAACCTTCCAGGAGACCTTCTGGACGTTCTTCTGGACAAAGCCATGGTGGCGGGGCCAAGTTAGAGGCAGTTAGAGGCCAAGAGTGGAGGGCAGTTGTGGGTGATCATTCCAGGATGGGACAGCAGTTGTGCATGATCAGTCCGGTGGGGGGGGGGGGGGCTGTTGTGGGTGATCAGGCCAGTGGGGGGGCAGTTGGGGGTGAGCAGACCAGCAGGGTCGCCAGTTGGGGGTGAGCAGGCTGTCAGGGGGTTCAGTTGGGGTGATCAGGACAGCAGGGGGGCAGTTTGGAGTGAGCAAGCCAGCTGGGGGGCATTTGGGGGAGAGCAGGCCAGTAGGGAGGGAAGGTGGGTGTGAGCAGGCCAGTAGGGGGGGCAATTGGGGGCAAGCAAGCTGGCATGGGGGGCAGTTGTGAGCGAGCACACTGGCATGGGAGGAAGTTGGGGCTGATCAGGCTGGCGGGTGGGCATTTGAGGTTGAGCAGGCTGGTGGTGGGGGGCAGTTGGGGGTGAGCAGGCTGGCAGGCAGAGTGGTTAGGGGTAATCAGGCAGGCAGGCAGGTGAGCGGTTAGGAGCCAGCAGTCCCCGATTGCGAGAGGGATGTCCAACTGCCGGTTTAGGCCTGATCCCTGTAAACCGGCAGTAGGACATCCTTGAGGGGTCCCAGATTAGAGAGGGTACAGGCCGCACTCAGGGACATCTACCCCCATGCACTAATTTCATGCACTGGGCCACTAGTACTAAATAAAGGCTGCTACTTGTACATACCAATAACAAAGATACAAACATCCAGTCCTTGATTGATTCAGGAAGAAAATTCCAACTGCTTAGTAATAGATATGGCTTGAGGAGGATGAGTGAGAGCCCATGATAAATGACAGGAATTAGGCCTGAGAGAGTAGAACCCTATTTGGGGGGAAGGGAGTGTGTATGCTTGAGAAGTTCCTGTGCAGAAATGGGTAAGTAGTGTGACTCATGAAGTAGGCAAGGCAGGAGTAAATAATATTCTCTGTGTAATTGGGGTAGTGACAGGAGTGCTGTGATGAGACAAGAGCTAGGTCAGGTAGAGCCAAATGTGGAGGGAGGGCTCCCTTTGTGGCTGCATCCATCTTTACAACTGGGTGCCACAATCACACTCTTATGAAATTCATCTGAAATCCTAATATCTTTTCTTTTATTAAAATTTTTAAAAATATTTATTGATTTCAGAAGGAAGAGAGAGGGAGAGAGAGAAACATCAATGATGAGAGAGAATCATTGATTGGCTGCCTCCAGCATGCCCCCTACTGGGAATCGAGCCCGTGACCCGGGCATGTGCACTTGACTGGATGGAATGATCTTTAAATGTCATCAGCAGCCTCATTATCTTATTTTGGATGACCACTCCAAAATATAAAGGAAAAGACCCACTTTGCATTAGTTTGGCTGGACCCTTTAGTTGGCAGGCCGATGCTCTGTCCACTGAGCCAAACTGGGTAGGGCATGAAATCCTAACAATATCTTTAAGAGGATACAAAGATCAAGGGAAGAGGGTTCAATGCATTTGAGAGTAATTTATTTTCTTTATTTAGACTATCTCTGTACAGAATTACTAATGTAGCACTCTCTATGGCCAAATTTGAGAGTGTGAAAATTCTGAGGCCAAATTTGGTCCTTGATGTCTTAATGAGTCCATAGAGCAAAGACAATGAATCTGGTGTTCAAGGCATGTTTTCACAGGAGTCAGGAGCCACCTTTGGATGCTGCATTGATGTTTTTTCCTGAGTAGAGTCTACCATGATTTCTCCATTAAATTATGGCTGAAAGCACAGAACAATGTCTACTGTGCAAGCATGTTCCAAGAGAGCTCACTGAGAGCACTACTAATGAACAAGCACTCATATTTGGGCCAGTTCTGATATCTTCTACAGACAATCACAGGGATAAAGTTGTCTTGTTAGCATTTTGAATGAGTATAGGGAGTGATTGAGAGTATTTTCTTAAAATTAATATTCACAAAATATCAATTTAAATATCTTCTCTACCAGCCAAACTAATGCAAAGTGGGTCTTTTCCTTTATATTTTGGAGTGGTCATCCAAAATAAGATAATAAGGCTGCTGATGACATTTAAAGATCATTCCGTCAGCAATGAGAAAAAAAATAAAACAAAATATCTGTTCTTTAAAACATAGTAGAAGTAAACAAATTTGAGTCACAAATATTAGAGTGCTCATATTTTTTAGATTTCTAAAAACATTTATTATATGATGTGGAATTTTCAGAGAAATAGTTTTATTGTTCAACAAGTATGTTTCATTTATATACTAAACATCATCTTCATTTTTTAGTTTTTTACTAAAATATGGTTAGTACAATCAATAAATTATGATGAATAAGGAAAGAAAGAGAAAGGGAAAAAAATTATACACCAGTTAATGAAACCTTACAGGTAATGTGTTCCTTCTTATGAAATTGGTTTTGTTGTAATGTGCTTTCTCATAATTAAAGGATTAATTAGATTCATAATATCCTTTTGAGATGGTCATCATTAAACCCATTTTATATCTAGGAGAATTGAGATATGAAGAAACTAATTTTTCTCAAAGTCATGACAAATTTAAAGTTGCAGCTTCAAGAATTTAACCTTAAGGAATTGATATATTGCTTCCATATAGCAATATGTTATTATGTGTGTGTGTGTGCGCGTGCACGCACAAATATGTCTTGGGGTATTATTTTCCTATATAAGCCTTATAACTAAAGTTACTCTCCAGGGAAGAGAAAGATTATGTCCCACTTCAATTTAAATTCTGAGTCTCAGTGTGTGGCTGCAGGTATGGTAAAGAATAAGTAGTCCCATAGGGGACCCTGGAAAATAGTTGTTCCAAGAATTTCCTTAAGAACAGGGTCCAGCACTTCCTCAAGGGAGCAGTGTGTGAAGATACATTTCACTGGACTGCTTATCTTAAGTCTTAGCCCCAGGGCTATATCCCAGCTGTGTCAATAACTTGCTGTGTTACTTTGAGTAACTCACTGAATCTCTAGGGTTCCTTTAACACTAAAATCAGTGAATGCTCAGATTCTATGCAGTGAAAAGTGACATTACACAATGCTGGTTTGAAAGTTACTGACAGTTAATCTGGGTAATTAGTTTTATTCTAATTGCTCTGGGAATTTAAGCCAACACACTTTTCCCCTCTGCCTTGTTGCTTCCCCTCATGTAGCTTTATTTAGAGAACCTCAGGGTTCTTGACCCTGTCTTTCCTGATAAGTCTAGAAATGTTTACTCATATTTCTTAAGCTGTTGTATTTACCTTTTTAGACACCTTGCAATTAGTAGTGCTTCGTCTTGTGGTTGATAATGTTGTTGCCACAGATTGGTGCAATGACAGAGAGTGCCCAGCCATTTAGTCCATTTGAATTCATTATCAATGTTTTTTAGGGGTTATATAATACAATTCCTTCTAGTTATATTCCCCTGTTACAAATTAACCATCTGGCTTGGTAGAAGCTGCCTTCTAACTGTTTTTCATAATAGTGGTCCTTGTGCCAAATGTTGGTTCCCATGGAAATGATTTAAAATATTCATTAAAATATGGGAATGGTTGTGTTTTGTTCATCTCCTGACCTCCATTGTCTTCTATAGCATCAAACTTTCTATTTTATTGACAGTTAATAATTGTTACCTGTTGGAGACACTACCAGAATAGGGGCTTGGATTTGGGAGTGTGGATCTACTACACATTGTGCAGGGTTATAGATGTGGTATAATTAAATATGTAGAACCCAAGAGCTTAAGTTTGTTAAATGAGTAAAATATCTATAAACTGTGAACAAAACACTGCATTTTATTAAAAATTAGAGGCCTGCTGCATGAAAATTCATGCAGTGGAGGGAGGGGGTCCCTCAGCCTGGCCTGTCCCCTCTCACAGTCCGGGAACCTTTAGGGGCAGGAGGTGACCTGGCAATCAGTTGAAGGCAATGCCCCATCACATCTCTGCTGCTGCCACTGCTGGCAGCACAAGACTTGGCCAGCCCTGATTACCTGAGCCTCAGGCAGTCCTGGGCAGCTGGGCAGCCACCATCTGAGACTTGCCTGCACCTCGGGCTGGCCCTGGGCGGCTGGGCAGCCTCCATCTAAGGCTTGCCTGTGCCTTAGGCCAACCCTGGGCGGCTGGGGGACTGAGGGGCCTGGGAGACTCCAGAGGCAGGCGCATGGAGAGGCTGGGCCCACCTGGGGGTGGGCCCGACCTTGCTGCGCACCTGCTGCTGCCCTGGTGGGGCTGAGGGGACTGGGTGCCCCCATCTTTTGGCTGTGGGTGCCGCCATCTTTGAAGGCATGACAGTCAATTAGCATATTCCCTCCTTATTGGCTGTGGGTGCCACCATCTTTGCAATGGTGTGAGGGTCAATTAGCATATTCCCTCTTTATTAGATAGGATGTTTTAGGGTACATTCTAAAGGCACAAAATCCTTCTACTCTAGGATAACTTATTTGATTTGAGCTATTAAAGGTTAAAGTAACTATTTTTTTTTATTAACCAAAATATACTTTTCAAACTTTCATGCTATTGCACACTTTGTCCCCTTAGCTTTTTAAATACCGGGTTTAGTATCCCAGTACCCTTTAGTACACTAACCATTTTCAACAACTAGCTTTCTGGGCACTATATGTGAATCCTTAGGGTGGGCATCAGAGTTCTTTTCCACTATTGGCATCTGAATAATTTCTCAACCCAAACTGGGAGAAGTCCCTGGTAATCTAAGACCAGCAGATCAATTATACTGTAATATCAATATCTACTTTCAGGAAATGTTGCTGCAGTGAAAGAGCATACATTTAATTACTAATAGAAGTTGAAATAAAATTCCCTTTATTATAATTAAGCAATCCACAAATGCAGAGTAAAAGGAGAAAAAGTAAAAGTGTACAGAGAGATAAACATGGCTTGTTTTGGGAATTAGACCTGTTTCAGGTGATTTTATGTACATGCAGGAGGGAGAGCACCTCATTAGTGCAGAATTTGGGATATAGGAATTAGCCCATTCATTCATTTTGCATAAAAGTAAAATTATTTATTTAATAATAGTAACATTTTAACATTTTGTTTTTTTACTCTGTTTGAGGTTACTATGGTTAAACACCTTCCATACATTAAATTATTTAACCCTTGTAACAAACCTGTGAGATAGGTAATATTTCTATCCCCATTTTACAAATGAGGAAACTGAAGCACAGAGTGTTTAGATCTTCTGTCCAATGTCTCTTTTCCAGCTACTAGGTGGCAGAGATGAGTCTGGAGTTCTGCTCTTTTCTGCACTGCACTGCCTCTCCTAGAGCTAATATCCTTCTGGGTAACCTTATTGGACACACCCAGAACATGTTTCTTAACCTTCTTTAAGAGCATACATTAGACATAATTTAACTTTTCATTAATGGCTAAGAGATGACATCCTATAAGAGACCATCTGGACTAATCCTGTCATTCCCCCAATTTCTGTTTGCCTCATTCACCGGCAGATGCCTGAATTTTGTCTTATCACCAGTGATCTTGAGATATTCTTCTTCACCACTCAACTGAAAGCACACCTATCAAAGTCACCAGCAACCTCTATCTTTCCCAATTGCCTCTCCTCACATTACTCATTTTTCCAGCAGCAGTTGACACACTTAGCCACTCCCTCATTCTGAAAAGTCTTCCTAAACTTTGAGGCAGCAGGATCACCTTGTTTACCACTCAACTTACATTTTCTTTCACCTCATTCTCTCTTGGTATCTTTCTTCCTTTGGTCTCTATATATTGGAATGTATTGAGTAAGCCATCCTCTGCCCTCTTCTCTCCATGTATACTTTTTCTCAATAATCTCATCCTATACCATGGTTTCACATACAGTTGATATTCCAGTGATTCCTTGGATCCAGACTCACATACAATATCTCCACTTGGGAATCTAAGATACAACTTGCTTTTAACATGTCCAAAAGATAACTACATCCATCAGCCAGCCCTACACTTCGCTCTAATCTTATCTATCTTTGTCATTTTACCATTCTACAGGGATTTCATGCCCATCTGTCCCTCTCATTCATATTCTGGAAATTCTGCTGGTTCTGCCTTTAATATATGTGCTGAGTTTGGCACACTGTAATGTCTCCAACATAACAGTCCAAGTGATTTTGTTGAAAGTTAAGGTAGATCTGCCCGGCTGGCATGGCTCAGTGATTGAGTGTCGACCTATGAGCCTGGAGGTCAAGGTTCGAATCCTGGCCAAGGCACATGCCCAGGCTTCCAGCTTTGTACCCAGTGTGGCTCCCAGTGTGCAGGAGGCAGCCAATCAATGAGTCTCTCTCATCATTGATGTTTCTATCTCTCTCTCCCTCTCCCTTCTTCTCTGAAATCAATAAAAAAAAAGGGTTAAGGTGGATCTGAGTAAATGCCAAACTACAAATAAGGCCCTATAATTCTTTATGTTTGCCTCCTTTTGCCTCTATGAATGTCACTCCTGATACTATTCCCTCAGATCCAGTTACATTGAGCAACTTGCTATTTCTCAAACAAACTTCAGAGCCTTTCCACTTACTCTTTCCTCTACTGGGGATGCTGTTCATGCTCTTCCTCCTAATATCTTTAAAACTCATTCCCTTACCACCTTCATGTCTGGTCAAATCACCTTCTCAGAGAGTACTCCTCCTAGAACATCCAAGAAAGGAGCACTCCTAGACCATTATGGTCACAATTTTTTTTTACCCAGTTCTTTTGTTCCCTAACTGTAGGAAGCGGTTATAGGGTTAAGCCTTGGACTGACCTGCTGGCAAAGTCCCAAACAAGTCCCAGCTTGGAGGGCACAGTCCTCTAAGCATAATTAAGCTTGATCTTGTAACTGCTCCCTAGATCTTTCCTGGGTAGCTAGTGGGCTGTGGGAGGGGCAGCAAGTGCTGCCAAAACAAGTGAAACTTACAACAACATTGTAAATTACCTTGTTTGTCCCTGACTATAAATAAAGCCTCAACTTTGCAGTCTGGATCTGTTCTGTGGCCTCAGCCAGGCACAGAAAATGCACCTAGACCCAGCTTTTTCTCTTTGTCTATCATTTCTCCATCCTTCGTCGCCCCCGCTCAGGCTCGAACCCTTGGCTGTGCTGGCGCAGCACACCTAACACTTACCGATAGAGAGTGGCACAACATAGGTTTACAGCCCTAGCCGATCTGGCTCAGTGGATAGAGCATCAGCCTGCGCACAAAGGGTCCCAGGTTCGATTCCTGTCAAGGACACATACCTTGGTTGCAGCTCCTCCCTGGCCCACTCTCCGGTTGGGGCACGTGTGGGAGGCAACCAATTGATGTGTTTCTCTCACATCAATATTTCTCTCTGTCTTTCCCTCTCTAAAAATCAATGGAAAAATATCCTTGGGTGAGGTTTAAAAAAAAAAAGTAGGTTTACAATTGTTTGTATGGAAAATAATACAATAGCTACTAAAAAATAATACAGGAGTAAACTCACATACTCAACAACTGTAAATGTACTTTTGCCCCACCCTGTGTATGAAATTGTATTTTTAAAATATTTTATTTATTTTTTATTTTTTTCTCTCACACTAGAATGTAAGCCCAAAAAGGACATATAACTTTCTTTTCATATATATGTATGAATTAAAACAGTGCTTGATACCCAGAAGTCATAAGTCATACAGTAAATATCTATTAAATGAAATACCCTCTAATTTCTGTATTTTGCTCAGGAATTCCCTCTTCCTAAACCTCCCCTGCCTGAGAGGAGTTGAATAGAAATTTGGCAATGTGATTCATCTTAAAAATGTTTTATTCAGCTTGTAATCAACCAACTACACCTAATGACTAAAGGATCCTTAATAATTATGGGTAGCTTTTAGGAGAAAAAATATCCCAGACACCCCAAATATTATGCCCAACATCTATTCATTGCTTAACAATTTTTATAATGAGAAAAAACCTTTTCATTCAAATTCAACTAACTAACTGAAATATTAGGCACTCTCATATACCTAACTTGATTTGGAACACAGAGTAACTCTAGAAACAAGGTAGTATTTCTATCTTACAGATGAGACACTAGAACTCAGTGATATCATAAATTGCCTAATTTATGTATCATAAGTGATATAGACAGAACTTAAATTCATATCTTACAATGCTGTACTAGGTTCACTTGTTTTTTGTTTTATTGGGTTAGGTTTTAATAGATTGGACATAAGTTAAACAAAGCAAAAACCAAGAGAGTTAGTACATTGGTCTGAATGAGTTTCAAAACATGTGATACCAGAACTGATTACTGCTAGAGTGAGAGAGAGTTAAATACCAGAAGGGCACAAGGGCACTAGGAGCAAACTGTCACAGAAGAGTGAAAAAGCTACAGCAATTGTTGCTTATTTTATGATGATAATAAAACGTGCATGTGAGCTATAGACTAGCATACTATAAATCTGTACAAAAATAAAACTGAGCATAAAATTATTTTATGAAGCCATAACAATTATTATGAATATCAATGAATATCAACAGTATAACAATGTTCTCAGAGTGAATTTTGCTGGCTAATTTTTTCACATGTTAAATAGCTTCAGATTACAATTTCTCCCCCTAGTTCTTCTGTTTTGTCTTTAAAATTTTACTTTTTGTGAAAATCTCCTCCAATCTTATTTATGAAATAATTTGTTTCAGGTATTCTTATCCTTACACAGAGTGATATACATGTATGCATATGTACGTGAAATGTTCTAATATGCATATATACACACACACACACACACACACACACATATATGTTCTAATATATTTATATATTAGAACATTTAGAATAATACTATATATATTATATATATATGTATATATAGTATTATTCTAAATGTTCTAATATATAAATATATTAGAGGCCCGATGCACGAAATTCGTGCAACGGGCTCAGCCCTCACAGCCCCAGCGGCTTTGGCCCACCCTCGCAGCCCCGGCTTCCTCCGGACATTGATTCTGCTGTTCAGTCTAATTAGCATATTAGCTCTTTATTATATAGGGTATGTATATATATAATTTTGCAACTTACCATTTTCCCTTAATATATTATAGTTATAGTTCTAGGTTAAGTATATAAAGATCTAACTTGTACTTGTTTATAAACACTCCCATGGCATCTAATTATTATGCAATATTTTTTCTAATTTGATATTGATGAACATTCATATATTTTTTCGTTTTTCTTTTTTTTATTGGAAAAGTGCTATAGTATTATTGTACCAATGTTTTTAACTACTCAAATTTTTATTTCTGAGTGATAGGTTCCTAGAATTTAAAATATTGGGTCATAAAACATTTCCATTTCCATTTTTAAGAGCTACTGCCAAATTGCCCTCCAAAATTTTGTGTTAATTTATACTCCAAATCAATATGAACATGCTTGCTTTCTTATACTTTCAGACAAAATTTGTTGTTCCAATTCTTTCAGGAAAAATTTGTCTGGTGTAAATTTATCTTTCCATTGTATTAATTATTTTTCTCTAATTACTAGTGAGGTTTACTGATAGTTTATATCTCTTCTATGAATATCCAGTGTATCATTCAGGGTCCTGGTCAATGACACATGACATACTCAACTGAGGCAAATTTAGGAGGATTAACTAAAAGGATTCATTTATGCATACGAGTGTAGTGTTTCAGGTGGTGGTTATCAAACTTTTTGGGCTCCACACTACTTTATACTCCTAAAAATTTTAAAGACCTCAGTGAGCTCTTATCTATGTAAATTTAACATATTGGACTTTAAAACTAAGTATTTTAATAATGCCTATTTCATTAAGAAATTAATAAATTCATTATATGTTGATATCCTTTATAATAAAAGGCTAATATGCAAATAGACCAAAGGGCAGAACAACCGAACAACTGGTTGCTATGACATGCGCTGACCACCAGGGGGCATGCGTGGAACATGGTGGACGTTTTCAGCAGGCAGCAGAGTGCACAACATGGTGGGCATTGGCTGCTGTGAGATGGTAGAGCAGATGAACGGGGCGCCAGACCAAGGCAGGGCGTCAGTCGCTGTCATTGGGGCGAGCCTCTGGTGGTTGCTGAAAATTCTTTGCTCCAGCATGTTGCAGTCCCGCCCAGCGCTCGCACCTGCTGCCGGCACCTGGTCACCCCTCAAGAGCAGGGGGAGGTGGAGAAGCCCTGAGGGGCGATTGAGACTAGCAGCTGCTTCTTGCACTGTCGGCAACAGCCCCGCTCACAACTGCTGCTGGCGCCAGTCCGGCAGCCTCGTGGCCCACAGTTCCTTTCAAGGTGCATGAGTTCTTGCACTGGGCCCGTAGTATATACATAATCTATGAAAAGTTACTCTTTAGTAGAGACACAGCCAGCCCATAGTAACCTGGCAAAATGATATCTGGGGGAAAATAAACCTCCCTCATTCTTCTCCCACCCTCATCCTCTACATGGCCTCCCATTGGGCAAACCCTACCAGAAACTAAGGGGCAATAGAGTTCATGGAATCCCTATGGGTCAACATCGTGGATACAGAGCCATAAGAAGAGCAGGGATTGGAAAAGGGAGGGCAAATAGGAGATATCCAGCACATACATTCCATTTTTTTTACATTTATATTTTTCTATTATCTTTTCATAGGATTATAGAAGCTGTTTTTTGTTTTATTTTGTTTGTTTGTTTTATGGGATGGATCAGTCCTTTGTTAATTATGTTGCATTTTCTCCAGGTTGACACCTGGCACTTGAACTTTTTTTACAATGTCTTTCACAATATTTACTGGTTTTTCTATTTTACTAGTATATGCTTGAAAACTTCATTTATTTCTTTTGGTTCAGTGCCTTCCATTCCAAATTTATTTATGTGAACTTTTGGGAAATAACCCTCCCAATTATTTAAAAATATCTATAAGTCTTTGGAATAAATTTATATTTATATGAATAAACATAGCAGTTTCATTTTATTTAAAAAATATTTCAAGGTAATTTAAAATTCATCTTCCCCAATGATATGCTACCATTATGACATATTCACTTTATAGATAGATTTGAATCTATTTCTGAATGCTTATTTCATTTCTGATCTAGTTGCCATTGTTTGCTCCATATGCCATTTTAATTAACAATCCTATATAATAAAAGCCCAATATGCTAAGTGTCTGACCGTTCAACCGTTTGACCAGTCACTATGATGCTCACTGACCACCAGGGCACAGACACTCCGACCAGTAGTATATCTTCCTGCTGGGATCTGGCTGATCAGGCCTGGACGAGGTGGACCAGACACTCCCTAGAGCCCTCCCACAGTCCCTCCCCAGCCCCAATCATACACCAGTGGGGTCCCTCAGCCTGGCCTGTACCCTCTCGCAATCCAGGACCCCTCAGGGAATGTCAGAGAGCTGGTTTTGGCCTGTTCCCAGCAGGTCAGCCTAAGGGACCCCACCAGTGCATGAATCCATGCACCAGGCTGGTTTCGGCCCGATCCCCAAAGGCCTCTAGTATATACATATATATGTTATATGACATATTGTATAATATAAAGCATATGTAATTACACTAATATATATAAATCATTTCACACATATATACATACATTCTTCAGCATTTTAACTTTGTTTAAATGTTAAAATTAAGCCTGTGGAGAAGAACCAGGTATCTCTTCCTGTGGAAGGGAGGGGAATGTACGTCCTTTAATGCATGAGCTTTGTCATCTACAGCTGCAAGGCCTTATTTTGCTGCCCTCTAATCTATTGGATATTAGGAAGTTCAAGTTGACACATTTTAGTACTTACTCTAATTTTATTTTTATTTTATTATTTAAAAATATATTTTTATTGATTTCAGAGAAAAATGGAGAGGAAGGGAGAGAGATAGAAACATCAATGATGAGAGAGAATCATTTATTGGCTGCCTCCTGCATGCCCCCTAGTGGGGATCGAGCACACAACCTGAGCATGTGCCCTTGACTGGAATTGAACCAGGGACCTCCTGGTTCACAGGTTGACACTCAACCACTGAGCCACACTTACTCTACTTTTAAGAAGGAGAAAACTTTGTGCTTCTTAATTGTCACCTTTTTTTTGTTAAGCAGCATAATATTTTGAGGTGAAACGTTGAAAATCTTAGAGAAGAGTATGAGAATGTTTAAAGTAAAATGTACATGGAGACAAAGATTCAGAAATATAAAAGATTCAGGAAGCAAGATGAAGTGAGAAACACCAAAGGGAGGTATAAATCCAGAAAGACCACATTAGTAGAGAGTTATGAGGGGAGAGAAAGAGATCAAAGTAGCCTTAGTTGACAATAAAATTTAGAATTTAGAGTAAAGAAATGAGTGAAATAAAATTTAGGAAGTTTGGCTATGTGATCACTGCCAGTTCCCTTTATTGTATCCTCATGAAATCATCTATAAAGTTGCGCATTGCTCTTAAGGGAGTTTTGGAGTTCAATTAGAGTTTCATTTCCATGTGTCACTATGCTGAAACGGGCTTTAAACTGGGGGTGAGAATGCCCAGTTTTATCTGGATCAGGCCCATGGCCCTTGGCTCTTTTTAGAGATTTCCTCAACTTCCTGCCAAAAGCTCTGTTATTATAGATTATGAGGACTTCAATTAACATTAAAAGGGGAAATATTTGATGTGAGATATGAATCTGTTAGATTTGCTACGTGCCTACTATTCCAGTAATTTTTTTTTATTTAGTGTGTCAACATTGTTGAGTTTTCATGGATTTCCTTATTAAAGACATCTTCATCTCTCATCATTAGATATAGTCAGACTTTGAGTTTACAAAGCACTTGTATACCCATTATCTCATTTCCTTTTCACAATATTTCTGTGTGTTTAATTATCATTTTACTGATGACAATAGTGAAGGTAAGAATTTAGTGGCTTGACTGTAAAAGTGTACTTAGAATCATCTGTTTGTGTGTGTGATACTTGTTATAAACACTTCATGTTTTTCTCTACCAATTGAGCTGATTATAGGTTTAGGACATGTACATTTTCTAATCAAATTTTCACCTTCAAACAGTATACAATCATAAAATGGGTTTTACACTGATGCAACCAATAATTATATTAGAATTTTTCCTAACTAGTTCTATTTTAATTCTGACACCTGTGTGTTTTGCAAAACTCCAGGCAATATGCTTTCTATTTCCTATTGGTCACCACAGGGATAATTTTTAGAATTCAATTTTCATGGGCAGATTAGTGTACTAATTTTAAATAGTGGGTAGCTGCAGTAATAAAAATGAATCCTCAAACTGCCTGTTGAGTCTAACTGATAAAATTTGTCATGACACCATTTCAAATGCAAAATTTTGAATGATGTAAAAACTAGGATTGAAGGTACAAAGGTCAGTGAGCATTGGACTGGTATTATTATCTATATGTGGGCAACGTCAGACATGTACATTCATCTTATGTACTATGTTGACACAGCTATAGGGTTTTAAATTTCTATTTTTGTACCATTTTGCCTAATGGTACACACTAGTGCCTAATACTTGAAAGAGAAGAATTTACTTTCTCTGATTTATACAAAATCATATAGTTAGAACTTGATATAGCTTTTTGAATTTACATAAAACCTTTGAACTCTTAAATGAAAACATATTAAATGTTGGAACTTTATAGCAGACACACTAGATAGAACTAATGTACAGTGGATGTCAGGTGGCAGGTTGCTCTAACCAAGAAAAAAGGCAGGTTTTCACAAGTGTCTACTGCTCTTCTATCTGCCTCTTGCTCTTCTATGTGAAATATACTTCTCACCTATCTTCATGCCCATTCTTTACTTCCATTAAAAATTATTTTTTTTCTAGGAAACTCTACCTGATTGCCCAGTCCAGATGCAGATCTTCCCTCTTTTCACACCAGATTTCTCTTTCTACTTCTCTTTTTGGCATGGGATACTGTATATTTTATTTTATTTATTTTATTTTTTGTCTATCATATATTTCATACTAGACTATGAATTCCTGGATGGTAGAATCTGCAGCTTATCTTTTTGCCCACCCCCATTGCTGCACACATAGCATATTAGTTTTCTAGAGCTGCCATAAAAAAAAATTACCACAAACTTGGTGGCTTTAAAGCAACAGAAATTTATTCTCCTAGTTTCGGCTGTTAGAAGTCCAAAATGAAGTTGTCAGTAGTACCACACACCCTCTGGAGGCTCTAGGAGAAAATCTTTCCCTGCCTCTTTAAGCTTCTACTGGCCTCAGGTGTTCCTTGCCTAGTGGGCTCGAACTCCAATCTTTGCCTCTATCTCCACATGGCTTTGCCCTCCCTGTGTCTCTCTTTGTCTCAAATATCCCCCTCCTATGTCTTATAAAGATACCAGTTATTGGATTTAGAGTTCATCCTAAATCCAGAATGATCTCATTCAAGATCCTTAATTAAATTATATCTATAAAGATCTATTTTCCAAATAAGAACACATTCACAGGTTCCAGGGGTTAGGACATAGACATATATATTTTGGGGGGAGCGAGGGTCACTGTTCAGCTCACTACACATAGAAAGCACTCAATATATCAGTATATGTTTATTGATATGCACACACATTTAATTTTGGGAACAAAGAGCACTGCACATTTTTATTCAGGAATATTGTTCTCAGCTTAACAAATTATCCCAAACTATGTGGGTTAATACAACACCCATTTATTATTTCACAGTTTCTGTGAATCAGGAGTATGGGCACAACTTAGCTAGATACTCTGCTCAGGGTTTGCAATCAAGGTGTTAGCTAGAGGCTGGGGTTTCATTGGAGGCTCAGGATTCTCTTCCAAGCTCACATGTTTGCTGGCACAATTTACTTCCTTACTACAGCTGTAGAACTCATGGTGATGTGGTGCTATATGGCCAGCAGGGGAGCTTCTCTGACCTCAAGGGAAGGCCTAGACCAGTGATGGCGAACCTATGACACGCGTGTCAGCACTGACACGCGTAGCCATTTCTGATGACACGCAGCCGCTGAGGTGGCCGCATGCCGAGGATGAAACATTTGCTGCTCCTGAGGATGAAACATTTGAGAAATAATGTTTTTTCCTCAAAGTGACACACTACCCGAGTTATGCTCAGTTTTTTGGCGAAGTTTGACACACCAAGCTCAAAAGGTTGCCCATCACTGGCCTAGACCCTTTTCTAAAGGGCTTCCAACTGTTAAGTCAGGCCCATCAAGGATTATCTCCTTTTTGATTAACTTAAAAGTCAAGTGATTTGGGTCCTTAATTATCTCTGAAACCCTTCACCCTTGCTACATACTATAACCTAATGTTGGTGGTAACACTGAGGTGGAGATCATGGGGGCATTCATCAAATTTTGCCTACCACGGGTATATATACTTTTTATTTTACCGAGATATTGTCCTGATTTAATGTGAAATGGTGTTAAATTCCATCCACTAGCTATTTACATAGATTCCTAGATGTATTTGACTTATTTTATTCCAGTCTAAAGTATCAGGCCCAACATATTGTGCCAGTGTCTGATTCTAAAGATTCCAATTCAAAGTGAAAGAAGTATTTTCTGAAAATATTATGTTTAAATGAGATAGCAGATAGGTTTTAATGATAAACATGACCGCTGCCTGGATTGTGGGATAGCATTGAAGCTTTGCCCTGATAATACAGTGTCCATGAAAGAAACCACAAGTGAGTGATCTAATACAGAAAGAGTAAGTTTCATATGCCACAATTAGGGAGGGTATTGGGGACATTAAAGTCAATAGCCTCAGGGCAAAAGAGAGGAAATGGGAAGAAGTTTAATCTTTTGTCTTCTGTGATTAAGATTAATTGCTCTTTTCCTTAAATTTGGTAATTTGATCCTCATCAGTTCATCCTGTATGTGAGAACAAGAATGTCAATAGTTTTCATTTTGAAGACAATGATGATCGATTTGTAATATGGTCATCTAGGGCAGTAGGTTGAGAAGAACTCTGAGATCATGCCTAAGCTTAGTTTAAAACAAGATTAATTAGTAATAACTTCTTTGGGCGCTGAAGGGAGGAGTAGAAGCAACATTATACCACATATTTACCAACTCTTCCAGATAGCCTGTCTTCACCTTGATTGTCAGTTCAGAACTCTGGATTACTAGCTGTTCATTTGCCTCTGAGATCCTGAATTCCTGCAAGGATAACCTGCTAAACATTCGGGTATATCTAAACTTTATGTTTTTCTTGTTAACTTTTCCTATGTGCTTCCCACCCATTTGAGCCTTGCCCCTCTCATTTTGTTCAGGGGTCAGAGATTGGGTTTGATTGAAAAAGATGTTCATTGAAAATAGGTTTCATTGAAGTTCATTTAATGGATTCTATCCTGGAAGAAGCCTGTGTCAGTTTTTATTAGGTACATGTAAGAGACAACAAAAATATATGGCTTAAATTAGAAACCCAATTTTAATATAATGGTTCTAAAGTCATTAGAGACTTATTTATTCAAGTGTTATATATTTTTTGTGTGTGGGCTCCATATATATGAAGGCCTTGAGGTGGGAAGAATTTAGTTATTATAAGAAATGGAAAGGGGGCAGGTGTGGCTGAAATATAGAGAGTGAGGAAGAGAGTTAAAAGATTTGAGAATATTGGAAGTTTTTAAAAGACAGTGATATGATCATATCTGGAGTTTTTAAAGACTTCTCTGGTTACTGCAGGATAAGGGTTTATAAACTGGGAATCAGGGAGGCCATTTAAAAAGACATTGTGCCCAGCTGATGTGGCTCAGTGGTTGAATGTCAATCCATGAACGAGGAGGTCATAATTTGATTCCCTGTCAGGGCACATGCCTGGGTTGCGAGCTCAATCCCCAGTAGGGGACGTTCAGGAGGCAGCTGATCAACTATTCTCTCTCATCGATGTTTTTATCCCCTCCTCTCCCTTTCTCTCTCTGAAATCAATAAAAACATATTTAAAAAATACATTGTAACAATACTGGCCAGAGATACATGTTCTATCAAGCTAGGTGCGATAAGAACTGCTACAACAAAGCACAACAAAGGTCCTCTAATAGAGTCTTTATAATGTTGATGAGATTCCCCAGGAACATAACTTTTGTTTATATCAATTAGCTTATGGTAAAATTGCTTTCTTTATACATCATTTCATTTAACATTACAGAACGCAATAAAGATGTTAAATGATAACTTACCTGACTATAAAGTAGAAGAATGATCGTATGTAATGGTACAAAGGCCAGAAAATATATGGTTCTTTTGCAGAGTAATAAATTGTCTACTGAGGCAGTAACAATGTTATATGGAGAGTTGTAATAGAAGAGAAGCCTGCAAAGGGAGGTTACCATCAGATAATGAAAGGTCTTGCATGCAAAGGCAAGGCATTTGGAATTTATTTTGAAAACAGTATCTTAAGATTGTGTGTCATCTAATTTAATATGTATTTTATTTAATGTTTCACACTTACTTACCTATATTAATGGTGTTAGCTGCCATCCGATAGGTTAAAAGTCTTATATACTATTTAGTGTTATTTAAAAGTAAGGTGCTAATGCCCTAGTTGGTTTGGCTCAATGGACTGTAGGGTCCTGGATTCGAGGGCACATGGTCAAGGGTACATGCCAGGTTACAGGCTCGATCCCCAATAAAGGGTGTGCAAGAGGCAGCCAATCAATGAATCTGCCTTATCATTGATGTTTATATATCTTTCTCCCTCTCCCTTCCTCTCTGAAATCAATAAAAATATTTAAATGTAAGGTGCTATTGTTATTATCACTTATTTTTATTAGTAGCAATAATAATACAACTTAATAAGGTTTTGTTTACTGTGGCTCTTAAGAATAGATAAAACATTTAGTTACCCATGAGTTCTTATTAAAGTATATTTAAGGGATCTCTTATACATCTCACTGTACTTTCATTATTATCTGTTACATTTTGGTGGAGAAAGAACAAGGGTAATAAACTTTTAGTTTGAGTGAGCTTATTTTGAAAGCATACAAGAAAGATGATGTATAAAAATGATGTGCTCAAAATGAAAAACACAAAGCCATTGTTTGGTCTCAAAGCACTTGTAATTACTAGAAAACACAAATTATTTCTTATTAGTTTAATCAGCCAAAAATCTGTGTTTATGATAACTCCATTCATTTTAGAAATTATGTAATAACTTGTTTTCCACATTGCTGACATGAATAAATAATGATTAATGATTTGCTGGTTTTATTTTTAAATCAAATTCACATTTGAAGAATAGTATCTTCTAAAGTTAGATGGCTTGTTATTCCTTAATGCTTGTGATGTATTTGAGTTTTTCAAAAAGTTTGCTATGCTCTTTTTTTTAATCCTCACCCAGGATATTTTTCCACTGATTTTCAAAAAGAGTAGAAGAGAGAGGAGAAGACAGAGAATCATCAATGTGAGAGAGACACATTGATTGGTTGCCTCCTGCATGTGCCCTGACTAGGGCCCAGGTCAGGGAGGATCCTGTAACCACTGTAAGTGCCCTTGACCAGATAACCCTTTGGTCCACAGGCTGATGCTCTATTCACTGAGCCAAACTGGCCAGGGCACTATGTTCTTTTTTTTTTTACAATTCAATTATATGACATACTGGAATCAGGAGTAGTTAGTCTAGCATGAAAAATATGGCTGCAGTAACACCTCCCAGGAGAAAATTGAGAAGACTGCATATATAAAGACTAGAGGCCCAGTGCATAAAAATTCATGCACTGGAGGTGGGGGGGATCCCTCAGCCTGGCCTGCCCCCTCTCACAGTCAGGGAGTCCTCACAGGTGGGAGGTGACCCGGTGATCAGGGAAAGGTGACATCCTCATCACACCTCTGCTGTTGCCACTGCCGGCAGCACAAGACTTGGCCAGCCCTGGTTACCTGAGCCTCGGATGGCCCTGGGCGGCTGAGGGGCTGACGGTGGGTCCGGCTGCACCCTGTGCCTGCCCTCTCCAGTGGGGCAGAAAGGACTGGGGGACTCTGGCAGGGCTGAGGGGACTGGGTGCCGCCATCTTGTGGCTATGGGCACCACCATCTTAGTGATGACGTGATGGTCAATTTGAATATTCCCTCTTTATTAGATAGGATGCCTACAAAACCAATAGTCACTAAAGACCATGAAAACATATAACAACAAAGTCTATTATATTTTCTAGGAAGGCCATGTATTTTGTGGGAGATATTTAAATTCTGGCAGGATTTAAGAGATCATCTTAAGATCTATTGCATAAATCATTTAACACCATGCATAGAAATGGTGAAACAGATAAAGGAATTACCATCTTGTTAATATTCCAACTATGTGCTAAGCACTGTTCTGTTATTTTCATGCTTTATTTTATATAATCTTCATATTAATAAGATATCCTCATTTTACAGATATAGAGTCTGAAGTTCATAATGTTAAGATGTCTTATATTTCAAAGCCAGTAAGTTGTAGACCTGTAGGCAGAACGTACATATATACAATTTCAAATTTTATGCATGTCTTATTATAGCAGACTGTCTCTTTCCAGGAAGAATGGACTATCCTTCCCTATGACTGGAAAAAAAAAGTCACCATGGTATGATTATACCAAGGAGCCTTTTGAAATGTAATCACGTTTGATTTAAAATTTAGTTTGTTTTTTAAAGTTTCCTCATCTTGACAGAACTGAACCTCACATCACCCTGCTTGGCCCCAGAGGATGGCTGGTTAGCCAGAGATGGGTAAGATTCCTCAGGGAAGTAACAACCTAAGACAGGCACAGTCGCAGAGGGGCCATCAGGGGAGAACTTGGGGGTTAACAGAGGTGGGGCACAGACCCTCACCCCCCCAACTTTGCAGGGGCCTGAACCCTCACCCCTTCTGAGGGAGTTCTCCTGCCCCCATGGCTGCTTTTCTTCCCATGCCCAACTCAAATTGGGACCCAAGTAACAGAAAGAGATTTGGCAGACAGCAGCTGCCCTCTCACTGCAACAAGACTTGTTTGAGTTGTTTTGTACCCATGGTGTTGGGAAATGGCTTTTTGATATCTAAATCCAGCCTAGCACCAGGAATGCTGAGGGTCTACTCAAGAAGGCAAATAATCCTTTTCACTAATATTTACAGGGTAAAATAAGATTGTTGTTAGAGTATTAAATTTGACAGTAAAATAGTAGTCAAGTTTTCAGACTAACTTAAATTGGCTAATTGAAATAAGTGAATATTATAGAAAAATTAATTGTACTGGACAAAAAGCTGTTCCTAAAGTGTTAACTAAAATTTTTATTGGTAATTCATCTCATGGCAAAATTGTGTAACATGTAATGAACCTAAAGCAGTCATATTTTAGTGCAAAAAATTAAAATGTAAAAGCTACCAAGACTACATTATAAAATTTCCAAAGCCTCCTAATATTTAAATCAAAAAAGGGGGGATAGTAGAAGAATATCCTGTAAGGAAAAATATCCTGTAAGTAAATTACATCTAGAAAATTTTTACTTTAGAAAATTAACTTTCATTTGTAATGCTAAGAGCAAGACACCCATGAAAAACACACATGGTGTCAAAACAAGCCAAAGTGAAATCATTTGGGCAAAAAATGAAAAAGGATCCCAAGTCAAATTTATAGAAAAGATTCCTTTATTAACCTTTGGTCAAGAATATGTTTGTATATTTTCAGAAAACAACTCCAAGACCATGTGGATTCCTGCAACAGAGAGGAATTCACAGGACTGCTCCAGCCATGAAGACAGAAGAGAAACAGTCCAGAGATGGAAGACACTGACGATGCCTTGCCATACTAGCAGTCAGCAGCTGTGCTTCGCTGCAGGTTGCCCAGGAATGCTAAGGGTCTACTAAAGAAGGCAAATAAACCTTTCCACTAATATTTACAGGGTAAAATAAGATTGTTGTTAGAGTATTAAATTTGACAGTAAAATAGTAGTCAAGTTTTCAGACTAACTTAAATTGTCTAATTGAAATAAGCGAATATTCTAGAAAAACCAGAGAGGGTCGGACCTGCATTACCACCATTTGTCCACCACCCAGAACTGAAATATCATTGCTGACATGTACACATAAGGAACTGTTTGACATTGAAATTGGGACTCAAAATAACTGTTGGCCCAGAAAGAAACTCACTACAGACTGATTCATTTGCCTGTCAGCATAACCATTATTGCTTGTCTCATTTTCGGTTCTTCTAAGTGTATTTCTAGTATCACATGATCTCACTCATCTAGGGGAAATAATGAACAACATAAACTGATGAACAAAAACAGACCCAGAGACAGGGAAGCATCGATCAGACTGTCAAACCTCAGAGGGAAGGTAGGGGAGGGTGGGGGTAAGGGGGAGAGATCAACCAAAGGACTTGTATGCATGCATATAAGCCTAACCAGTGGTCACGGACAACAGGGGGGTGGGAGAATGCGTGGGGAGGGGTTTGGGATGGGAATGGGGGGATGAGGACAAATATGTGATACCTTAATCAATAAAAAAATTTTAAAAAAAGAAAGAAAAAAAAGTTTCCTCATCTTGAAATTCTCAAACTATATTATTGGGGTATTTATTTATTCTCACAACTCTGGAATGAGAAAAGAAATGATTTCTCACCACCTCACCAGTTTATCTCTTTGGGCCTAAGTTTTCAGAATAGGCTATCTCACATTTATCAAACTTATTTGGTACTCTGAAGAATTAATATTTGCATTTTACTTTCTTAAGCAGTCAGAATCTTTGTGTACTACATGCCTAAGTGCCAGTACTATAGGCTTCGGAAATTCACTTGTCCCCAAGTTTTGGCTCTTATATTTACATCTAATTTTGTTGATTTGACAGATACATTCTTGTGGTTAATGAACTGTTAATTAATAAAATTTATATCTTCTTTGTGAATTATTAATGATTAATTAAAACAAAAAACCTCTCAAATTCTTATTTTAAACTTAGTATTAGTAATAAACAAGTAAGTAAGTAGTGGATATAGTAGATTTTAATCTAATCTAAGTAGAAAATTTTTACTTTTGACAAAAATGAGATAGCTCAATGATAATGAAATACCTCAAATATTCTATTATTTCTATTATATTTATTTAAATTAAAGATTAAAAAGCATACCTGTATATGTTTAAATGTGTAAATATTATTAAATTTTCTTTTAAAAACTGTGGTAGATATTTTAAGGGGAACAGTTGGGAAAACATCTGATTTTTGTAAAAAATAATTATTTCGCAGTTACATTTGAAATACAGTATTATGTTAGTTTCAGGTGTGCAACATAATGATTAGCCATTTACATTACTTATGAATTGATCACCTGATAAGTCTAGTACCCATCTGACACTATACATAGTTATTACCATATTATTGACTATTCCCTATGATATACTTTACATGCTCATGACTGTTTTTATAACTGCCAATTTGTGCTTCTTCATCCCTCCATCTTTTTCACCCATCCCCTAACCCTCCTCTCATCTGGAAACCATCAAAATTTTCTCTATCTATGAGTTTGCTTGTTTAGTTTGTTCCTTATTTTGTGTTTTAGATTCCACATGTAAGTGAAATAATATGGTATTTTTCTTTGTCTGACTTATTTTACTCAGCACAATACCTTCTGTGTCCATCCTTGTTGTTGCAGATGATAAGATTGATTTCTTATGGCTAAGTCATATTCTATTATACATATGTGCCATCTCTTCTTTATCTATGGATAGACACTTAGGTTGCTTTTTTATCTTGGGTATTGTAAATAATGCTGCAGGGAACATAGGTGTGCATATACATTTTTGAATGAATAACCAGAAGTGGGATTACAGGGTCTTTTTTTGTCTCTTGTTATAACCTTTGTTTTAAAGTCTATTATGTTTGATGTAAGTTAAGCTATCCCAGCCCAGATTATTTTGGTTTGTTTCTATTTGGATAGAAAAGAATGGAAATAGCTTTTTCCATCCCTTCCTTTTTGGTCTATGCGTGTCTTTCAATCTGAAATGGGTGTCTTATAGGCAGCACATATATAGGTCTTATTTTCTTATACATTCAGCCACCCTAGGGAAGACATCTGATTGGTAGGTGATGATGAGGTATTCTTTTCTGATTAAAATAATCCTAAATATTCTCTAATCAACACTAACTTTATCACAGAAATAGCAAAAGATAGGCCAAGGTCTGATTTCAGTCTAGAATAATGAATGACTTTATTTATTTATATTTTTATTTTAGGTTTCATTGATTTTTATCTTTTGTAATTTTAATTTTATGAATTATATGAAATATGAGGTATAAATTTTTAAATTATTATGTTAGTAATTTTAATATAGCCCTTGAAATCCTACCTAATAAAAAAGTAATATGCAAATTAACCATCACTCTGCTACACGCACAAGCCATGCCCACCATCCAATCAGAGCGAGAATGAAATAAACCCAACCAAGATGGCTACAGCCACAGAGAGCAGGAGGGAGACTTGGGTTTCCCAGGCAATAGATGAAACCAAGCTTTCCGCCTGCCCTTCCCAGCCTAAGCCTCCACTCAAGGCTACAAAGTTTCAATTATAGAAGGTAAACAAATCCAAACAGAAATGGTGGCAGCCATGGAGCTGGAAAGAGCAGGAGGCTAGGGTTGCCCTCCCGCTTTCTGCACACCCTGGCTGGCCCAGGCCTCTGCTTAAGGCTACCAAGTTTCAATTATAGAAGATATACACAAACTCCAACAGAAATGGCTGCTGGCCACGGAGCGAGCAGGAGGCTTGGCTCCACTCCAGGCTACAAAGTTTCAATTGTAGAAGGTAAATAAATTGCAGATACCAGAGCCTCTACTTGGGTCGCCAGGGGGGCGTGGCTGGCCTGCAAACCACCACAGGCCCCTCTCTCAGGCCGCCCCATGCCCCAAGGGAACCCCCACCATGATCTGGGACACCCTTCAGGGCAAACCAGCTGGCCCCCACCCATGCACCAGGCCTCTATCCTATCTAATAAAAGAGTAATATGCAGATTGACCATAACTTCAACACACAATATGGCTGCCCCCATGTGGTCAAAGATCCTGCCCCCATGTGGACACAAGATGGCCACCATAAGATGGCCAGCAGGAGAGTGCAGTTGGGAGGCACCAGGCCTGCAAAGGAGGGCAGTTGGAGGCGATCAAGCCTGTAGGGGAGGGCACTTAGGGGTGACCAGGCCGGCAGAGGAGGGAAGTTTGGGGCAAACAGGCTGGCAGGTGAGCAGTTAGACATCAATCAGGCTGGCATTGGAGTGGTTAGGGGGTGATCAGGCTGCCAGGCAGAAGCGGTTAGGGGAAATCAGGAAGGCAGGCAGGCGAGCAGTTGGGAACCAGCAGTCCTGGATTGTGAGAGGGATGTCTGACTGCAGGCAGTCGGACAACCCTCGAGGGGTCCCAGATTGGAGAGGGTGTAGGCTGGGCTGAGGGACAACCCCCCCGCCCCCATGCATGAATTTCGTGCACCAGGCCTCTAGTTAATTATATTAGCTAATAAAATTCCTTGTTTAGTACTCAATTATTGTTAGGGTTTAATAAGACACCTCTTTTATTTTTCAGTATTAGATTACCATGGTAAATGGGAATCTAATACTGGTAGTTTATACAAAGGTACCAAGGTATATACAATGGACAAAACTTCATGTGGACTTGAAGATGCCTTCTTAGGATACTTGAGTTTTCTACAATGAAGTAATTTAGTGCTAGCTCTAGTACTTAGTTTGTCCATGAGGACACCAGCTATAAGTCTGTAGTCAGAATTCACTACATGATAATGCCTGTTGATACAGAGGGATAGTGTGTTTCTGACTGTGCATAATGTGAAAATAGAGCACAGCTGTCAGAGTCAAGTTCTGGATTAAGAATTTAATTTTCACAGACAAAGGCCGTTCACGGTAGAGTCTGCCTTAGTCTCAATTTAATTCAGGGAATAGTTACTCTGTGCTTATAAAATATAACATACTGTATTAGGCACCAAGAGAATAACATTTTGAGTTTCACACATTCTCTGCTTTGAAAAATATCTTCTTAACATGTAATTGTGAGTTGTAGCAATTTTGAGAATAACAAAAATGTCCATTATGATATTACTCTTACAAACTCCTCAAAACTAAAAACAATCATGGAAGAAACAACACAACATCTTTCAATCATTGATAAAAACTTAAAAAATATATATACTAGTATTTATTGTATCTTAAAATAAATGCCCACAGTTAACCAAGAGATTTTTATCCATGCTTTTTTTTAAGATATCAGTTTTTCTAAGCCATTCAATTGAATAGAAATCAATACTACAGTAATAAATTTAGGCTTCACATTAATATAATACACAACTATAAGTCAGTGTTATAAAGGAGAAGTAATTTATAAAATTCCACTTCAAGTCATTGTTTCACTGACCCTCATCTCCTGACTCTATTCAAGATTTATGTAGACATGCTGTTTCTCTTGCTGTCTGGCTTTGTCTCCTTCATGAAAATTTATTAGGGATTTCAAAGGATGTAGCATGAAATTCATAGTGTGGTATATGAAGGATATTTCAGGTAATGAGTATGGAATTGTAAAAAAAGTGACCATGAAATTATTCAAAGTAATGGGCTGACAGATTTAGATTTTCATGATAAATATGTCCTAATCAAAAGAGCGAAAGAATTTTAGATTATACCTCATAGGTTATTATATTAAATATGACAATGGTGAACTATAAGTTATCTGTCCAGCAACTACCTTGCAAATTATACACCATAAGGAATATGTGAAAGTTATAAGAAAATTTAGGTTGATAATTACAGCTATTATTTCTAACATTTCAATGAGAAAATTCTAGAAAAGAGTTATATAATACTTTAATAAAGTCCAATTGTTCTTTTAAGATCAGGTACCATATAAAGGTTAAGGTCACAGCCAAACGTATTTGGATTTAAAAGAGCTGATGTTTGTAGAAGGCTATAGCTACCAAACAATCATCCACCCTAATTATTTTTAAACACATGTCATAGTATTAATTTACCATTAGCAGTTCTTTAAAAATAACTTTACCGTTATCATTAATTGGTTTCTATGAATGTTTTCATATTGAATATTGTGAATAATAGATAAAAGCATTCAATTTTTGCTCCTCATATTTTATCTGATACTTTCTGGATGAATCTAATGTATGAAATAAGCCTAAATATCAAAGATATTTTAAAATTAAACCACAAACATGGCCAAATTCAAGCCTTACCTGTGTCTTCCGATGAATGCAATTTGCTAAAGGAAATTATTAATAATTTCTGTACTTTAAGAGATACCACATTGAGAGGTAGGAATTGTAAAGCTATTAAATATAATTTCTATATCAAGAGAAAACATTAGATTTTATATTTCTAGAGGTTTTGATTAAGAACCTTGTTAAAATTACTTCGCTGTATAATGAATACTAATGTGGCTACTGCTAATATTTTTATTAGTGCTACCAATTATTAAACACTGTTCTATGTCAGGCACTGTCCTAGGTATCCTATCTAATAAATAGGGAATATGCTAATTGACCATCATGCTCTCACAAAGATGGCAGCGGCCACAGCCAATAAGGAGGGAATATACTAATTGACTGCTGCACCCTCAAAGATGGCACTGCTCACAGCCACAAGATGGCGGAGCCCAGTCCCCTCAGCCTCACCAGGATGGCAGGTGTGCAGCATAAGCAGGCCCACCCTTAGACGGGTCCAGCCGCTCCACACACCTGCCTCCAGAGTCCCCCAGTCCCCTCAGCCCCCTAGCCACCCAGGGCCGGCCTGACACGCATGCAAGACTCGGATGTTGGCTGCCCAGCTGCCCAGGGTTGGCCCAAGGTGCAGGCCAGCCTTGGATGTCAGCTGCCAAGCTGATGCCTGAGGCACAGGCAAGCCTTGGATGTCAGCTGCCCAGCAGCCCAGGGCTGCCCGAGGCTCAGGCAACCAGGGCCGGCCAAGGCTTGTGCTGCTGGCAGTGGCAGCAGCAGAGGTGCGATGGGGGCGACACCTTCCCCTGATCGCCAGGTCGCCTCCCGCCCCTGAGGGCTCCTGGACTGTGAGAGGGGGCAGGCTGGGCTGAGGGGTCCCCCCTCCAGTGCATGAATTTTCATGCACCGGGCCTCTAGTATTGATATATTTTAGAATTGCCAAAAGAAGTCTAAGAAATTATTCTCATTTTCAGATGAAGCAATTGGGATTCTGTAAATTGCCCCAAATTACATAGCAATAAAATGGCAAAACCAGTCTTCAAACCTAAATCATTCTGAACCCAACATCTACATCAGAGGAGATATATAGATGGTAAATAGGCATGTGAAAAGATGCTCTACATCATATGTCATCATAGAAATGCAAATTAAAACAAAATGAGATACCACTACACACCTATAACAATGGCCAAAGTCTAGAACACTGATAATACCAAATGATAGTGAGGATGGGAATACAAAATGGTACAGCAACTTTAAAAATATATATACTTTTTTTGATTTTAGAGAGGAAGGGAGAGGGATAGAGACATAGAAACATTAATAATGAGAGAGAATCATTGATTGGCTGCCTCCTGCATGCCCCCTACTGGGGATGGAGCCAGCAACCTGGGCATGTGCCCTTGACTATAATCAAACATGCTCTATCTACTGAGCCAAACCACCTAGGGCAGTACAGCAACTTTGTAAGACATTTTGGAGGTTTCTTACAAAATGAAACATAAGTCTTACCAAAGATCCAGCCATCATACTCTGTAGCTACTTAGAATAGCATAATGGATCTTATAAGCATCCTGTTAAATGAAAAACAAAACAAAACTACAAGACCCTTAAGTTTTTATAATATAATTCCAATAATTTCATTTATATAAAGTTCAAAACAAACTAATGTAAACTACATATATATATTAGGGATGCACACATTTTGAGATAAGGAAAGGATTTGAGGTTTCTGGGTCCTGTCAGTATTTTATCTCATGACTCAGATAGCACTAACATATATGTGGCCTTTATAATTATTATATTGTATATATTTATGTACTTTATATGGTCGTTTTCATGATAAAATTTTTTTAGTATTTACCAATTAGACTTCTTTAAAATCACAGAATATTTTGAGATATTAATCTCCCATCTTTTATTCCAAGTTCTCCGTAAGTATTTGCTCACAGAGAAGTAGACCCAATATTAAGGTCAAATGAATGTTAAGTTGACAGATTTCAAAAACAATTACAGTTTGTTTTTCTCAGTTGCTCGTGACTGCTACAATAATCACATCTACTGATTACCTCCTATGGTAAATGAAGTCCAAATTGTTTGAAATCTAAGGTAACCAAAAATAAGATCAATAGCTACAATTACCAGTAAGACTGCACAGGGTGCAGGTAATAGAAACTTCAGTTTCTTAACAATGTGTATGTGTGTGTGTATGTGTGTGTGTGTTTGTTTGTGTGTGTGTGTGTGTGTGTGTGTGTGTGTGTGTGTGTGTGTGTGTGAGTGTGTGTGAAGGAAGCCTTGTTTTCAAAAAATAGTTTCAGGAAATATATTTGGGTTTTTGAACATGATTTGAAAGTGAAACCTTATATATCTACCACAAAGAGAAGATATGTGTATAAACACACACACACACACACACACTTGAAAATAGCCATCAGATTTTCTTGGCCCATGGAAAAGCAACCTTAATGCTCTTATTGGCACACTACCAGGGATTTAAGCCATCTGACTATTCCAAGACTTATGCAGCTGTGGTGATAACACTGACAATAGAACAGAAATTGTACTTTCTCGGGAAAAAGTTGCATTCAATTTAAAAATTTTACACAAAGGTGTTTTAATGAGAATGAATGCCCTGTTCGGTATACAGGCTTATGAATCAGTTATTTAGGAATGGGCTGGTATCAACATCTGCCAAACCTCTTTTCTGGTTCAGAGTGAATTAAAGGTAAGTGAGAATGAAAGCGCATGAAATGTATTGCTGAACCGTGTCTTCCTAATTCACAAATGCAACAGTATATTATTATAAAACTTCCAATGACATTCCAAAGGCAAAATATACCTCCAGGAAAAATAAATAAATAAAATAATGTTCTTTTTAAAAATTCCTCATGACCAAGGTAAGGAGACCACAGAAAGTGACATTAGCCTACAGCTAAAAGATAGAAAACTAGTTTTAGCAAAAAGCAGAACTAGACATTTATACTTAGAATGAGCAGCATGCTGGTATATAACTCAGGTAAAAATGAGTTTTAGTTCTTGATGTGTGTGATCTTGCATCATGGTCCCTCAAGAGGAAGTTGACCTTTTATAATTCCTAGTAGTAGGGAAAATGCCTGTGGGATCACACACTCTAAAAAGATTGATGATATTTGAGAAGAACTGAATATTTTAAAGCATGAACATTTTATATAATAGGAGCAATCTTTAATTTCAAAACAGTCTCCTGCTTGCTAAAAATAGGGACTCCTAGCAAAAGAGCATCTCATTGAATATAATTTCTATTGGTGTATTTTTAGTATGCTGTTTGATAAGTTGACTAATAGGGAGCTTTAAAGGTGTATTTTAATGACAGGAAAATTTCAAGAGTCTTTAATTCTGATAAGAATTCCCAAGCATTATGTGCTATTAGGTGGGCAAAATGAAAGTATAACTCTCACCTCAAAAAGAAGCTTCTGAAAGATTTCATTCAATATGTCTTAACCTTTTGTTGAACAAAGTGTTATTGGTTTCATTATTTCTATATCTGGAGTTTGGAAGGCATTAAATAAAAAGCAGGGGAGAAAGTTAAGCTGCCAATTTTCTATTTTTAGCTCTAGGTTTTTATTATAAGTTCAATAACATCTTTGCAAAAAGATATTTAAGGTACATTTGGGAAATTGCTTAAGGTAATTAATTCAAGTTCAAATTAGAAAATGAACCCATCAGGGACATTATTTCTCAGGAAAGAATTCTTTTAGAGTACAGCATGTATGAGAGAAGGTATTTTTGGATTGCTCTTAATTGGATACTCTTAGAAATATTAGTAACAAAGTTTATGCATATATTTATATAAAACTATCCTGTTCTCATTTGTGAAAGGAATTTCTTCTTTCTATATACCTCCCATTTTTTCTCTCACTTTTGGCTCTCCTAACTGCTGTTGAGCTCACTGAACTTCCTCATCAGCTTTATCTAGTTATCCTTTCTCCTCTCCAAAATACTGACTAGTGCCCAAGACACACACTGGCACCTACCACTGTACCTTCAGGTGGATATTTAGGTCTCTCTGAAACAGCTGAGTTGTATGCTTCCCAAGAGATATCTGTACCTTTCTGAACCTGATTATACTACTTCTACTTAGTATTGCAATTACCTAATTTAATTAAGTATTATCTATATTGACAAAATATAAATTGGAAAAAAATTATGAAAAACAAGATGAATATCTTGCAAAGACTCTAGAAAAGTAAGTTATTAAAAACAAGTTGCTATAAACTTTGATTTGGGAGGAGAAAAATATGCAATATAGGGAAAATTCCAAAACCATGTATTTTATCCCCCTTGCTATATAAGTCTCTAGGTTCCCTTTAAAGAAGCAGAAACTGAAAATGGTAGTCTTTGCATTATGGCTGAGATTATACAATATGAGACTTGATCACATGTCAAAAAAAGCTTATACATCAAATGCTTTGTAAATTAATGTGCATTCACATGTTTTATTTTTAAATGTTTAACCTATATGTATACCCTTTTTAAAAACACAATGCTGTTTCAACCAACTTTTTTAAAAATAAATCTTTATTGTTAAGATTATTACAGATGTTCCTCTTTTTCCCCCCATAGCTCCCCACCACATGATTCCGCCCCTACAACCCATGCCCTTACCCCCCGCCACTGTCTTCATCCATAGGTGTAAGATTTTTGTCCAATCTCTTCCCGCACCCCTCACACCCCCTTCCTCCTGAGAATTGTCAGTCCACTCCCTTTCTATGTCCCTGATTCTATTATATTCACCAGTTTATTCTGTTCATCAGATTTTTTATTCACTTGATTTTTAGATTCACTTGTTGATAGATGTATATTTGTTGTCACTTTGTTGTTCACCATTTTTACCTTTACCTTTTTCTTCTTCTTCCTCTTCTTAAAGAATACCCTTTAGCATTTCATATAATCCTGGTTTGGTGGTGATGAACTCCTTTAGCTTTCCTTGTCTGTGAAGCTCTTTATCTGCCCTTCAATTCTGAATGATAGCTTTGCTGGGTAGAGTAATCTTGGTTGTAGGTTCTTGTTGTTCATCACTTTGAATATTTCTTGCCACTCCCTTCTGGCCTGCATAGTTTCTGTTGAGAAATCAGCTGACAGTCACATGGGTACTCCCTTGTAGGTAACTGTTTTTCTCTTGCTGCTTTCAAGATTCTCTCTTTGTCTTTTGCCCTTGGCATTTTAATTATGATGTGTCTTGGTGTGGTCTTCTTTGAATTCCTCTTGTTTGGGGTTCTGTGTGCTTCCTGGACTTGTAAGTCTATTTCTTTCACTAGGTAGGGGAAGTTTTCTGTAATTATTTCTTCTAATAGGTTTTCAATATTTTGCTCTCTCTCTTCTTCTGGTACCGCCATAATTTGGATGTTGGTATGCTTATAGTTATCCCAGAGGCTCCTTACACTATCTTCATATTTTTGGATTCTTTTTTCTTTTTGTTTTTCTGGTTGGGTGTTTTCTGCTTCCTCATATTTCAAATCTTTGGTTTGATTCTTGGGGTCCTCTCCTCTACTGTTGAATTTCTGTATATTATTCTTTATTTCAGACAGTGTATGCTTAATTTCTGACTGGTCCTTTTCCATTTTTTTGGCATTCTCATTAAGATCCTTGAAGGTCTCACTAAGTTCCTTGGAGTTTTCTAGAAGATTCTTGAGTAACCTTATAACTGTGGTTTTGAACTCTATATCCAGTAGTTTGCTTTCCTCAATTTCTTTCATTCGTGACATGTTTCTTTGTCTCCACATTTTGGCTGCTTCCCTGTGTTGATGGAGTGGCATTGTGTGGTAGGTGACCTATAGGGCCCAGTGGTTCAGCCTCCCCAATCACCTTAGGTGGACACTCTTGGTGTACCCCTTTGTGGGCTGGGTGCACAGTTTTGTTGTAGTTAAGCCTTGATTGCTGTTGGTACACTGGGAGGAATTGACCTCCAGGCCAATTGGCTGTGAGGACCCACTGTGTCTATAATGGAAGAATTGCTGTGCTGGAGACACCCTTATGGGGCAGGACTTGCTTCAGTGGGGCTTTGGTACTCACTGAGTCTGCCTCTTGAGTGTGTCACTTATGGATGTGAGGAGTTGAAATCTAGTATCATCTCACACTGACCACTGGGTACACTGGCTCGTGGATCTCCAAGGAGGTGCAAGTCAGCTACTGCCTGAGGCCACCCGGCAGGAACTACAGCAAGATCTGCAGATTTCTCCTCTTTTTCTCCACTTTGCTTGGGGTTTGGAAGTTTTGGAGTTGTCTGACCCAGCTGCAGTTTGTTAGGTTAAGCTGGAAAGGGTAGGCCATTCATATGCAAAAGCCACTGTGCACAGTTTGGGTGGGTTTGTAAATTGAGTGGGGCGGGGTCTCAGGGAATCACTAAGGCTTGGCAAACAGCGATGGTTGCCAGTCAGCCATCTCTGAATCTCCACGTTTCCACGTCCCCACATCCTGTGCCCCAGCACAGTAAACAATGATTCCTGTGTACACCTGCGCGAGAAAGCCACCCTCACTTTCTGACCCGATGCCAGACAGTCTAGTTTCTCCCCATAGGAGTCTGGTTCCCCAGAGTCTCACAGGAAACTGGAGTTCAGAGCAGTAGGGAGCTTGTATCTCCTTCCCAACTGAAAAAAACAGCACACCCAGTCGCCAGCCCGATTCATGCACCTCCGTACCTCTGCTTTTCCGTGCCTCTGCAAGTCCTACCCAGTCTCAATGCACTTTTTTCTTTCCTTCTAGTTGTAGAACTTCTCCTCAGCCATCTTTCCCGTGGTTCTGGGTGATAGTCATTTTGTGTTTTAGTTGTAGTTTCGGTGGTTGTGAGAGGCAGCACGTATAGGTGTATACCTTATGCCGCCATCTTGGTTTCTCCTATCTCAACCAAATTTCCATTAACCAAGTAACTACTGGTCACAGTTGGAGTGAAGGACACATAATGTAGTAAAATTGTTCATCCCTTTCCCTCATTCATTCACCACTTAGTAATTATGAATTCAAATGTATAATAAAGTTTAATTTGTTAGAATATAATTTTGGCAGCAAGACTATGTGACAGAGTAGATGTATAGTGAATAAAGTTTAGAAGAGGGATAAAGTATAGATGACAAAAACTGCCCACTCATTGTCTGGCAATCAAATTTAGCACTTCTTTAAGGCACAAATGTTCGAAGAATTATGCTAAAAAATATATTGAGATTTTTCTCCACAAGGACTAGAATATAAAAAGTAATAAGTAATTCTGTCTTTAATTTGGTACGTGGCTGTGTCACAGCTCTTTCCTTTCCTGGAGACAATTTTTGAAACTTTTTCTAACATTCTGTAGGCGTAGAAATAGCACACACATACAAACACTGAATTATACATGAATGGCAAACTAATAGTTTATTTGTCAAGACCAAGTAGTTTTGGGAAGTGAGGCCAGAGAATATAGTTGGTGGGAAGTCTGTGGGAAATCAGATAGAGAAAGCAAAATGTTTTTTGATAAATCCACAAAGGCTACATAATAAAGATGGAACTTATTGCACAATTTTATATGGGACTAATCAGCCCGTGTAAGAGAAGAGAGTTACAGTATATTTTTTCCTATTTAGTTAAGAAACACTATTTTGTTTTAAATGAAGATAATAAATATCTATGATATTTCCTCTCAGCAAGGTTAGGCAAAATGCAAAGATACATGGAAAATTTGGATCATTAAACAAAGGCTATGTTTTCAGGGAATATTCCTTTGAATACCTTTTTTTTTTTCCATAGTGGAAATCTATTTATAAAGGAAACAGATATGTTAGAAGAGGATTCTAAAAACAGAGAAAAACATTTGTACTTATAATTCCAGTTTCTTCTAGAATTTGGCCAATTACCAATCATGAAACAGAATGTAAAGTAGTCACTATATATGGAACCTTTCCTTTCCTTAAATGAAATGAGTTTAAGTTTTATCCATGTATGTTTGTCCAGTATGTATATTCCATGAGTTAATAGGATTTCAATTCTTCAACAGCTTTAATATTTGTGGGTTTCTAATGCAATTATCACTTGGAAGTAGATTGATTCTGAGATAAAAATAATCATATTGTTACTTTTGAAGTTTACCACTGAATTCTTATTTTCCAATAAATGGATCTATATTGCTATGTTTAGCTGAAACATACTGCTATGACCACACTCCTACAGATTATTTAAGCTTTGTCAATGATATAATTCCACAAAGAGAGCATGCATTCCTTTGGGAACAAGAAAATGGAAAGTAGACATTAGGTCCCCATAAAGACAGTCCTACTTGTACATTGTAACATAAGTCCTTATATCATTGGTGTGCAAATGTCCATACCAAAAATTATTTTTTTCCCTATCATATATGACCTAATATATAATACACTAGAAGCCCGGTGCATGAAATTCGTGCACGGAGGGGGGTTGTCCCTCAGCCCAGCCTGTACCCTCTCCAATCTGGGACCCCTGGAGGGATGTCCGACTGCCCGTTTAGGCCCGATCCCTCTCACAATCCAGGACTGCTGGCACCCAACTGCTTGCCTACCTGCCTTCCTGATTGCCCCTAACCTTTCTGCCTGCCAGCCTGGTTGATGCTTAACTGCTCCCCTGCCAGCCAATTTGCCCCCAACTTCCCTTCTCTGCCAACCTGGTCACCCCTAACTGCCCTCTCCTGCAGGGTTGATCACCTCCAACTGCCCTCCCTTGCAAGCCTGGTCCCTCTCAACTGCCCTCCCTTGCAGGCCTGGTCCCTCCCAACTGTCCTATCCTGCTGGCCATCTTGTAGTGGCCATCTTGTGTCCCCATGGGGGCAGGATCTTTGACCACATGGGAGCAGCCATATTGTGTGTTGGAGTGGTGGTCAATATGCATATTACTCTTTTATTAGATAGGATAGAGGCCTGGTGCAGGAGTGGGGGCCAGCTGGTTTGCCCTGAAGGGTGTCCCAGATCAGGGTGGGGGTTCCCTTGGGTCATGGGGCGGCCTGAGCGAGGGGCCTGTGGTGGTTTACAGGCCTGCCACGCCCCCTGGCAACCCAAGCAGAGGCCCTGGTATCTGGAATTTATTTTCCTTCTACAATTGAAACTTTGTAGCCTGGAGCAGAGCCAAGCCTGCTGCTCCCTTCAACAGCTTTAATATTTGTGGGCCAGCAGCCATTTCTCTGGCAGTTAATTCACCTTCTATAATTGAAACTTTGTAGTGTTAAGCAGAGGCTGGGCCTGGACAGGGTGTGTGGAAAGCTTTGCTTCCCCTGTTGCCGCCGGCAACCCTGGCTTGCTCTCTCAAGCTCCGTTCTGCTGCCATTTCTGTTTGAATTTGTTTACCTTCTATAATTGAAACTTTGTAGCTTGAGTGGAAGCTTAGGCCTGCAACAGCTCGTGGAAAGCTTGGCTTGCTCTGTTACCTGGGAAACCTTGCTCTCTGTGGCTGTAGCCATCTTGGTTGGGTTAATTTGCATACTTGCTCTGATTGGCTGGTGGGTGTGGCTGGTGGGAGTGGCTTGTGGGTGTGTCGATTATATGGTCAATTTGCATATTACCTTTTTATTAGGTAGGTTATGCAAAAATGGCTAATTTATTTATATCATGCCTCATCTTTTCAGTGCATCATCTTATAATAATGTTGTTTAAATGGCAAAATTGTCTGTTATATGAGGTGCTCCTGGCTCAGAGAAGGGGTGGGAAACAACATGATATTGTGGAAAGACTCCCAGTATTAAAACCAATAAAATTGGGTGTGATTGTCAAAGCTATATTTAAAAAATCACATTACTGCTTTGATAATCAGTTCCCTCTTTAAAAATATGTTTCTGTTTAAAATGTGCTACCATATGAGAAAGGGCTTTGTAAATTATTATGGAAGGATAATTTACTGAAATATTTATTTTCATCCTGCTACTGTGGAAGATTGGGGGAAAAGGGGTTACTTTACCTTGCCTATCTCTAAAAGTTTTTGGTTTAAGAATCTGTAGCTCTGATGCCTCTAAAGGATGTTGATTTTCTTTTTCTCTTTTTCTTTCTTTCTTTCTTTCTTTTCTTTCTTTCTTTCTTTCTTTCTTTCTTTCTTTCTCTCTCTCTCTCTCTCTCTCTCTCTCTCTTTCTTTCTTTCTTTCTTTCTTTTTCTTTCTTTCTTTCTCTTTCTCTTTCTCTCTCTCTCTCTCTCTCTCTCTCTCTCTCTCTCTCTCTCTCTCTTTCTTTTTTTTTTTCTTTCTTTCTTTCCTGAACCCAAACCAAATTGTACTAAATGCAATGTGGTATTCTGGTGTGGGTCCTGAAACAGAAAAAGGATATTAGTGGAAAAATTCATGAAATCTGAATAAAGTCTAATAGTAGTAAACAAATGTTGGTTTCTTAATTTTAACAAATGTACTAAGGTAATGTAATATACTAGAGGCCCAGTGTACAAAATTCATGCACTTGTGGGGGGTCCCTCAGCCTGGCCTGTGCCTCCTCGCAGTCTGGGAGCTCTGGGGGGATGTTTGACTGACGGCTTAGTGGGCCTAAGCCATCAAGCCGTCAGTTGGACATCCTTAGCATTGCCACGGAGGTGGGAGAGGCTCCCATCACTGCCACTGTGCTCGCCAGCTGTGAGCCCAGCTTCTGGTTGAGCGGTGCTCCCCCTGTAGGAGTGCACTGACCACCAGGGGGGCAGCTCCTGCATTGGGTGTCTGCCCCTGGTGGTCAGTGTGCATCATAGTGACTGGTCATTCCACCATTCGGTCATTTGCATATTAGCCTTTTATTATGTAGGATACGCTATAGATGAGGCCCCCTAGAACCATAAGAAATGCAAAAAATTCACTGTTAACTCATTCTCGAATTGCCCCCATTTAAAATCAAATTGCCCCCCTGTGGGGTGTGTGCTGCACCTTGGGAACCAGTGGGCTTGACACTTTTCCTCTCTGAGCTTCATTTCTGAATACACACGCATATACCATGGGAATTGTAATCTCTTCTCCGCCTACCTCACTGGGTTGTCATGAGGAGGTTCTGAGCTAATAAACCTAGAAATGTTTCATCAAGTAAGTGATGTCTAAACTGGAAGGGATTGTTATTTTTAAGCCCACGGGTACCCTCGCAGGTAGCAGGTGCTGATTAGGGGAGGAGGGCATGATTGTTTCCTGGGACTGTAGCTACAGAAGCTTTGAAGAGGGTTCCGCAGGCCTTGGAGGGGTAGGCTCTGGACAGCAGCCCTGTAGTGGTGGTCATCACTGGAGGTGCTGGTGGGGGGCAGGGAGTTAGGGGGGCACTAGGGGGGCAGCGAGGCTGAAGGGGGAGTAACTGTTAAGCCTTCCCACTTGGTGCCATTTTTAAAATTGTACGTGAATGTTTCACAGCTGTACCTGCTCAGGGTGGGGCTCCAATATCCTGGAGCAGGGTAAGGGCCAGGCTGGGGCAGATCCAGGCAGGTTAGGAGGGCAGGTTTAGCCGAGCCCCCAGTGAGGTTCAGCATGCTTCCTCTACAGAGAAGGTGCTGCTGCTGTCGGGGGGAAGGGTCTGACCCTGTGGGGCTGCTCAGGCTTACCTCCACCCAGGTCTGGAGTTGTAGGGAGGAGAGGCGTGCCTGGCCCCAGTGGAGGGGGCCTGGCAGCAGTGGACAGTGGGCCCCGGGTGCCTTGGGGGTGCTGATGGGTGGTTGCTGGCATGCTATTGTTGTAGGTGCCCCTGTTGGGGGTGGCGGGGGAAGAGATCGGGAGTCGGAGGTGCAGGCTGCAGCTACCCCTGAGGCTGCATCTTCTCCCTGTCTGGTCAACCTTCCTGTCCCACTGGGGGTGCGGGAGCTGGGGTAGGGTGTCCGTGAAGGGGGATTGAAAGAGCTCCCCATGGCTACCCCCTCTTCCTTCTTTGCTGTCAGGGTTCCTGTCAGGCAGTCTCCTCAGACCCCTGGCGAACTTGGCTCCTGCTGCCCGTCCCCTGCTATGTGCACATCAATATGCAAATTGGTCATTATGGGGACATTGTCACAGACAAATTAGCATATTACTTCTTTATATGTATAGATATTAGGGAAAATGAGTTAGAGGTATACAGAAATTATCTATTTTCAAAACTTTTCAGTAAATGTATAATGTCTTCAAAACTATAAAGTTATTTTAAAATATTAACACATGTAAGTTACCAAAAGAAAAAGTCCTGCCAAGGCTTTTGTTAGGCGAGTATAAGGCTGCATGGAGCCATAGGCAGGCATGAGGGTTAGTGGTGTTTCTGCCTTTGATCAAAAAGAGATTCACTAGGCTGGAGAAAGATTGAGTTCTGTAAGTGCTGGAGACATGCACCTCACTACAATATAGCATCCTAAGAATTGACTGCAATTCTGATTTATAGGTATGGTGGAGGTATTGAATACCAACAACTAATAATGAGGCTGTGGAATTCGTGGTAAAAGAACTCTGTACCTACTCTTAGCATGGAGGGATCAGATTGCCAACAGACTTTCACAATATGAATCTCAGCAGTTTTTGTGACCTGTTAAAGACTAGTGACCCATTCCCGGGGTTTCATTCACCAAGTGCTCCTCACTACTCTTTTTTTTCTCTTCACTTTTTTTAATTTAGGTATTATATGTGTACATATCTTACCACTATCCCCCCAACCCCACACCCATACATGCCCTCACCCCCCAGAGTTTTGTGTCCATTGGTTATGCTTATATGCATGCATACAAGTCCTTCGGTTGATCGCTGATCTCCCCCACCTCTCCCTAAACTTCCCCCTGTAATTTGACAGTGTGTTTGATGCTTTACTGTCTCTGTATCTATCTTTTTGTTCATCAGTTTATAATGTTCTTTATTATCCATAAATGAGTGAGATCATGTGGTATTTTTCTTTCATTGACTGGCTTATTTCACTTAGCATAATGTTCTCCAATTCCATCCAGGTTGCTGCAAATGATGAGAATTCCTTATTTTTATGGCAGCATAGTATTCCATTGTGTAGAAGTACCACAGTTTTCTGATCCAGTCATCTGCTGATGGGCACCTAGGTTGTTTCCAAATCTTAGCTATTGTAAATTGTGCTGCTATGAACACAGGGGTGCATATATCCTTTCTTATTGGTGTTTCTAGTTTCTTCGGATATATTCCCAGGAGTGGGATTACTGGGTAAAATGGGAGTTCTATTTTCATTTTTTTGAGGAAACTCCATACTGTTCTCCACAGTGGCTGCACCAATCTGCATTCCAACCAGCAGTGCACGAGGGTTCCTTTTTCTCCGCATCCTCGCCAACACTTGTCGTTTGTTTATTTGTTGATGATAGCCATTCTGACAGGTGTGAGATGGTACCTCACTGTTGTTTTGATTTGCATCTCTCGGATAATTAGTGACTTTGAGCATGTTTTCATGTGTCTCTTGGCCATCCTTCTGTCTTTTTTTGAAAAGATTCTATTTAAGTCCGTTGCCCATTTTTTTATTGGATCATTTATCTTCCTTTTATTAAGTTGCATAAGCTGCCTGTAGATGTTGGAGATTAAACCTTTATCAGTGATAGCATTTGCAAATATGTTCTCCCATAGAGTAGGCTTTCTTGTTGTTTTGTTGATGGTTTCTTTTGCTGTAAAAAAAAGCTTTTTATTTTGATGTAGTCCCATTTGTTAATTTTTCTCTTTAGCTTCCATTACCCTAGGGGCAGTGTCAGTGAAGAAGTTCTTTTGGCATATGTCTGAGATTTTGTTGCCTGTGGATTCCTCTAGTATTTTTATGGTTTCCCGTCTTATGTTTCAGTCCTGTATCCATTTTGAGTTGATTTTTGTGTATGGTGTAAGTTGGTGATCTAGTTTCATATTTTTGCATATATCTGTCCAATTTTCCCAACACCATTTATTGAAAAGACTGTCTTGACTCCATTGTATGTTCATGCCTCCATTGTCAAATATTATTTGAGCATAGTGCTTTGGGTCGATATCTGGATTCTCTATTCTGTTCCATTGATCTATATGTCTGTTCTTGTGCCAGTACCAGGCTGTTTTGAGAACTGTGGATTTGTAATACATCTTGAGGTCTGGTATTGATATCCCTCCTACTTTATTCTTCTTTCTCAGGATTGCTGTGGCTATTCGGGGTCTTTTTTTATTCCAGATGAATTTTTGGAGAGTTCTTTCTAGGTCTATGAAATATGCTCTTGGTATTTTGATGGGGAGTGCATTGAATCTGTAGATTGCCTTGGGTTGTATGGACATTTTAATGATGTTGATTCTACCAATCCATGAACATGGTATGTTCTTCCATGTGTTTACGTCTTCCTCTATCTCTTTTTTCAGTGTCCTGTAGTTTTCTGTGTATAAGTCTTTTACCTCCTTAGTTAAGTTTATTCCTAGGTACCTTAGATTTTTTGGTGTGATGGTAAATGGGATTGCTTTTTTAGTCTCTCTTTCTGTAAGTTCACTATTGGTGTATAGAAATGCCATAGATTTCTTGGCGTTAATTTTGTATCCTGCTACATTGCCGAAGTCATTTATTAAGTCTATTAGTTTTTTGATGGAGTCTTTTGGATTTTTTATGTACAATATCATGTCATCTGCAAATAAGGACAGTTTTACTTCTTCTTTTCCAGTTTGGATGCCTTTAATTTCTTCTTCTTGTCTGATTGCAATGGCTAATACTTCCAGTACTATCTCAAACAGGAGTGGTGAGAGTGGGCATCCCTGTCTTGTTCCTGTTCTTTTTTTTTTTAATATATTTTATTGATTTTTTACAGTGAGGAAGAGAGAGGGATAGAGAGTTAGAAACATCGATGATGAGAGAGAATCATCGATCAGCTGCCTCTTGCACACCCCCTACTGGGGATGTGCCCGCAACCAAGGTACATGCCCTTCACCGGAATCGAACCTGGGACCCTTCAATCTGCAGGCCGATGCTCTATCCACTGAGCCATACCGGTCCTGGCTTGTTCCTGTTCTTAGGGGAAATGGTTTTAGTTTTTGCCCATTGAGTATGATGTTTGCTGTGGGTTTATCATATATAGCTTTTATTATGTTGAGGTATGATCTTTCTATTCCCACCTTGTTGAGAGTGTTTATCAAGAAAGGGTGTTGGATTTTGTCAAATGCTTTTTCTGCATCTATTGATATGACTATGTGATTTTTTTCTCTCAATTTGTTTATGTGATGTATCACGTTTATTGATTTCCGGATATTGTACCATCCTTGCATTCCTGGGATAAATCTTACTTGGTTATGGTGTATGATCTTTCTGATGTACTGCTGGAGCCAATTTGCTAGAATTTTGTTGAGGATTTTGGCATCTATGTTCATGAGAGATATTGACCTGTAATTCTCTTTCATTGTGTTGTCTTTATCTGGTTTTGGTATTAGGGTAATGCTGACTTCATAGAAGGAGCCTGGAAGTGTTCATTCCTCTTGAATTTTTTGGAATATTCTGAGGAGGACAGGTTTTAGATCTCCCTTGAATGTTTGCTAAAACTCTCCTGTGAAGCAGTCTGGCCCCGGGCTTTTGTTTGCCGGAAGCTTTTTGATGACTGCTTCAATTTCTTCCATAGTTACTGGCCTATTGAGCTGTTTAGATTCTCCCTGATTGAGTTTGGAAGGTTATATTTTTCTAGGAATATGTCCATTTCCTCCAGGTTGTCCAGTTTATTGGAATAGAGTTGTTTGTAGTATTTTGTAACAATCCTTTGTATTTCAGCGGTGTCTGTTGTTATTTCACCACTTTCATTTCTAATTTTGTTTATTTGGGTCCTCTCTCTACTTCTTGGTGATCCTGGCTAGAGGTTCATCAATCTTGTTTATCCTTTCAAAGAACCAACTCTTGGTTTTGTTGATCTTTTGTATTGTTTCTTTGGTCTCTATGTCGTTTATCTCTGCTCTGTTCTTTATTATTTCCTTCTGCTTACACTGGGCTTTTCTTGTTGCTCTCTCTCTAATTCTTTAAGTTGTTGGGTTAGGTAATTTATTACCATTGTTTCTTGTTTTTTGCAGTAGGCTTGAAGAGCTATGAACTTCCCTCTCAGGACTGCTTTCGCTGTGTCCCATAGATTTTGGATTGTTGTTTTTTCATTGTCATTTGTTGCCATGATGTTTTTTATTTCTTCCTTGATGTCTTTGGTAACCCAGTCATTGTTTAATAGCATGTTGTTTAGTCTCCATGTGTTTGATTTCTTTGGGTTGTTTTTATTGTAGTTGATTTCCAGTTTTATGCCGCTGTGATCTGAGAAGATACTTGATATGATTTCTATCTTCTTAAATTTGGAGAGACTTTGCCTATGTCCTAACATATGGTCTATCTTTGAGAATGACCCATGTGCACTTGAGAAGAATGTATATTCTGTGGCTCTGGGGTGAAATGTTCTGAAGATGTCGATTAATTCCATCTGGTCTAGTGAGTCATTTAGGATTGATGTTTCTTTGCTGATTTTTTGTTTAGAGGATTTGTCCAATGGTGACAGTGGGGTATTAAAGTCTCCTACTATGATTGTATTGCTGTCAATATCTCCTTTGATATCTTCCATGAGTTTTTTTATGTATTTGGGTGCTCCTGTATTGGGTGTGTATATGTTTACCAGAGTTATTTCTTCTTGTGGATTGCTCCGTTTAGTATTATGAAGTGGCCTTCATTATCTCTTGTTATGTCCTTCACTTTGAGATCTAATTTGTCAGATATAAGTATTGCTACCCCAGCTTTTTTTTCATTTCCATTCGCCTGGAAAATCTTTTTCCATCCCTTCATTCTCAGTCTGTATACGACTTTTTTTCTGAGGTGGGTTTCCTACAGACAGCATATATATGAGTTTTGTTTTCTTATCCAATCAGTTACCCTGTGTCTTTTGATTGGGGCATTCAATCCATTTACATTTAAAGTTATTATTGATAGATACTTACTTGTCATCATTTTTATTCTATACCCCTGTGTTCCTTCTTTGCTTCCTCTTTCTTTCTTTCTTTCTTCCTTTTTTTTTTTTTACAGTAGGCCCTTTAGCATTTCTTTCATTGCTGGTTTGGTGGTGATAAACTCCCTTAGTCTTTTTTTATCCATGAAGCTCCTGATTTCACCTTCAATTTTGATTGATAGCCTTGCTGGGTACAGTATTCTTGGATTCAGACCCTTCCTTTGCATGACTTTGTATATTTCATTCCATTCCCTTCTGGCCTGATGAGTTTCTGTTGAGAAATCAGTTGCTAGTCTAATGGGGGTTCCTTTGTATGTAACTTTCTGTCTCTCTCTGGCCGCTTTTAAGATTCTTATTATGTCATTGGTGTTTGCCAATTTAATTATAATGTGACTTGATGTTGGTCTTTTGGGGTTCATTTTGCTTGGGACTCTGAGCTTCTTGGATTTGTGTGGGTTTTTTCTTCCCTATATCAGGGAAGTTTTCTGTTATTATTTCTTCAAACAGGTTTTCTAATCTTGCTCAGTTTGCATTCCTTCTGGTACCCCTATTATTCGGATGTTGTTTTGTTTCGTGTTGTCCTGAAGTTCCCTTAGGCTCTCCTCATGCTTTCTAATTTTTTTTTCCTAGAAGCTGTTCTATTTGGGTATTTTTTTCCATCTTGTCTTCTAGCTCACTTATGCGGTCCTCTGCTTCTTCTAGTCTACTCTTGATGCTTTCTATTGAGTTCTTTACAGCAGCGATGTCATTTCTCATTTCTTCTTGGTTCTTCTTCATTTCCTCTTGGTTCTTACTCACATTGTCGAATTTGTCTTCCATTGTTTTCAGCCACCTTATGACCATTTCTCTGAATTCTTTCTCTGATAGGTTGCTTGCCTCGTATTCATTTAATTCCTTTTCTGGTGATGTCGGCTTTTCTTTCCTATGGGGGCTGTTTCTTTGTCTCCCCATGGTCTCTCTTCTCCGGATGTCTGGTTATGTAGTTCTCTCTCTCCTGTGTTGATTTAAAGGTACAAAATACAACACAACCAGGTACAACACACAAGGCACTGAATAGAATTATATTCACGGTATTAATAACCTCTAATAAAGGTGTCCCCCAGAGAAAGACAAATTAGGGGATAGGAAAGGAATAAGAAGAGTTAAAAGAAAGAACCAAAAAAATGTGTGAACATGAACTTGGGAAAAGAGAAGGAAAAAAAAAAGAGCAAGAGAGACAAGAACAATACTAAGAGAGAAAAGGGGAACAAACAGTAAATATGGGGAGTAAACTCCACTAGAACAACCACTAATCCCAGCAAATGCCAGCTACATGAACCTGAAGATTAATACAAACTACAACACCAACTAATATCAAGTGAGGCAAGGGAAAACAGAATTAAAAAACAAACAAAAACAAAGCAAGCAAAAGAACCAAACAAGCAAAAAAAGAATAAGCAAAACAATCTCATAAAAAAGCATACAAATTCAATCTAATCAACATTTAAGCAAACAACAAAAAAAGGCCAGAAAGAAAAACAATTTGTTTTATTTTTATTTTTTTTTTTTTAGTTAAGGTAGCGTAGAGAGAGGTGTGCATGGACTTGGAGCAGCAGGTTGGAAATTAGATATATAAGTAGGGTGAAATTTTAGCAAAGGGTAAACTGAAAGAGTAGGGAAAATCTAAAGCCAGAAAGGGTTAAGATAAACAGGAGACCGAAAGGGAAAAGGTTAGGAAGAGAGTGATGGCATAAAGTTAGCGTTGAGATAGGGTAAAACAATGTTAAAGGAAAGATGCAAATAGAATGTAGGACACTAATCCCAAAATAAAACAAAGAGAAAATTAAATGACACTTAAAAAAAAAGTAAAATAATAGTAATATAATGCTGATTGAAAATAAAAATGTAATAATTAAAAGGTGAAAATCGAGTGAGGAAAAAAATTTAGTTTCTTAAATAAAAGATGCAAAAAATGAAAATAAAAAATAAATCATTAAAATATAAAAAATTAAGATAAAAAAATTAAAATTAAATTAAAATAAAAAATAAGAAGAATAAAATGTGCAATAGTGGTGGTCATTCACTTCCTCTATTGTTCTGTTGTTTGGTACGCCTGTTTCCCGGTCCGGGCTGTATTGGAGTTCCCTTCGTTCCACTGTTCCTCAGTGTTGTAAGCCAGTCCTGATTTTTAATTGGATGGTGTCTTAATTTCTCGTAATTATTTTGATTAAACCAGAGACAATTTGTGTTTCAGCCCCTGGGTGGCAGTGTTTCTGGATTGACTTCCAGGCCCCTCTAGTTTTTTTTCCCTATGGCACTCACTACCGGTTTGTGGAAGTGTGCGCCTCAGAGCTGCCTCTCTGATGGTCACTCCCAGCTCTGCTCCCCAGGTTCCGGAGAAACAACTTCCCCCTGCAGTCTCTCAGGGTATTCCCCAACTGGGTTTTCCTATGTATTGGGCTTAGTAATCAGAATCGGAACAAGCCCAAGTGTGCGGACAGTGGATCTCCACACAAGACTAAGCAGCCTGCACTCCTTTGAAAAATTCTTAGTCTGACCCTCCTCGTCAGATCAAAATCAAAATGGGTAGCTTTTTAGAGAACGCTTCTGTTAGCAGCTCAGAGGACCCCCTTCCACATTCACAGATCTTTTTTTTTTTTTAATATATTTTATTGATTTTTTACAGAGAGGAAGAGAGAGGGATAGAGAGTCAGAAACGTCAATGAGAGAGAAACATCGATCAGCTGCCTCTTGCACACCCCCTACTGGGGATTTGCCAGCAACCAAGGTACATGCCCTTGTCCGGAATCGAACCCGGGACCCTTGAGTCCGCAGGCCGACTCTCTATCCACTGAGCCAAACCGGTTTCGGCCACATTCACAGATCTTGGCAGCTCCAACATCCGTGGACTTTTTTAGGTACAGTCTTCCCTGGTCCTGCAGTTCCCTCCTTTCGCACGTTTCCTTCCCGCTGCTGGGACGAGAAACCTCACCTTATCCCAGCCAAATCTGACCTTTTCTTGGTGCAGTGAAGAGTTCCTTTGAATCCATATGTTTGCGCAGATTGGGGGCTGGTGTTCTGGTGCTCACAGCTGTTCAGTGTTCGCCGTTATCGAGGAAAGTCAGGCCTCCAATAAAACCCTCCTTTCCTTGCAAGATGGGGAGTTTTCCTCCTCTGAGCGCACTGCTCTGGGAGGGGACCCAGACGCTGTGGGTGCTGCATGGTTAGGGGAACCCTGCCTAGCACTCCTCCACCTTCTCCTGGAGTTTAGCTGTCCCTTAGCTTGCCAACAGACACTCCCCATCCAAATCTCAGCTGTTCTTACTCTCCGCCCCAGGACCAGTCTTAGAACATGTCTCTATTCAGCCGCCATTTTTCCTACTGCTGGCGCTCCTCACTATTCTTGAGAACTCTGGAGAAGTGGGGCCCCCAACCACATTATTGAATTTATCAACATCATGAAAAGGAAAAGTCATGTAACATTTTCTTGTCTCCCCATGGAATATATGCATAGTTACTACATTATATGTCATTAAATTTAACTAAGAGTCATTATTCAGGAAGGGGGAGGATTTCTGCTTGGAGAGACCTCCTTAGCACATAGCCACCCCACAGGAGAAAAAGCACTTCTTGTGGATACCCACATCACAGGTCTATGAAACACAGTTACTGGCAGTTGCAGACTGGACAACAAAGGTTATATTATACAATACAAGATATGAAGTAAGACATGTTCCAAATGTATAAGATTGAATGGGATTAACATTCTTTTATTGGATACACAAATTATTTTTAATATAATTTAAAATGTAGAAATATAATGAGTCTTAGTGAACTAATACTTTTTTCAATTGGTAAAATTTTAATTTTATATAAGACTGCAGTGAAAATGAGTGCAGGACTTTATCCTAATTCTGTAACAATCATTTTAAAGAAGAAAATTGTTGACTTGTTTTAATGTTCTTCTTTTTTCTTTTTTTATATATTTTTATTGATTTCAGAGAGGGAGGGGGAGGGATAGAGAGATAGAGAGAATCATCCATTGGCTGCCTCCTGCATGTCCCCTCCTGGGGATTGAGCCTGCAACCATGGCATGTGCCCTTGATTAGAACCTGGGACTCTTCAGTCTGCAGGCCAATGCTCTATCCACTGAGCCAAACTGGCTATGGCTTGTTTTAATGTTCTTAATGCATGTAAATCAATATATAAGTGACAACTTATTTCAAAACATACCTGGCATACAACAGCAGGATGTTAAATGACTCTTTCTAAATAAAAGAATAAATTGGATGCCACCAGGAACATAATCTTTTATTACATGAAACATTTTTATTTCTTAGTGTAAAATTGGCATCTTTGGTGATTCATTGTTCATGGAACAGCTTGAGATCAGCACTAAAATGTCAATTATTTTAATAGTCTAAGCTTTGTAAACCACTACAGATGTTTTATTCTAAGTATAATGAGAGGATAAAAAAAATCTAAATGAATTTTTAAAAGAACTGAAGCTCCATTTGCATCACCCTACAAAAATTGAGACTAATTCGTGAAAAAGTAATTTATTTTGCTTGCATAGTTGATTGCTTTAAATTTTTAAAATCGCATCAGTTTCTTAGAGCTGTTATGCTCTGAGAGGCCTTAAGACACGTGAGTATTGGCTGAGGAAGAAATATATTTGAAGAAGTTTCTAAGGTTATTATGTATATAAGGTTAAAGGAGAATAAGTTGTAGTCCAACTCTGTGGAGGTAGTCACAATAGACTCTAATTCAAGAGGTAGGGAGTGTAATTACAAATCTAGAGTCTAAGCGTGGAACTAAAAGATTGAGTTTTGAGGATATTTTCCCAATATTGCTCTCTATATGAGTTTGCAGATATAAACACTTCATTTTTAGTCTCTTGAATGATTTTCAGATTTGCACTTTTCATTTAATAAGCACTTATGTAGATTTAAGTATTACTGTCATTTAGTCATAACAATATGACATAGTTAATTTTCTATTGTAGTATAACAAATTACCGTAAACTTAATGGCTTAAAATAACTCAAATTTAGGATTACACAGTTTCCAGAGGTCAGGAATCCAGACACAGCTTAATAGGGTTCTCTGCTCAGGGTCTCACTGCCACTTGTGTTTTCACCTGGAGGCTTGAATAGGAAAGATATGCTTCTAAGTTCCTTCAGGTTGTTGGCAGAATTCATTTCCTTGAGCTTGTAGCACTGAAGTCTTCATTTACTTGGTAGTAGTTGACTAGGGACAGCTGTCAGCTCCTTAGAGACCATTCTTAGTTTCTTGCTACATGGCCCCCTCTATAGTCAGTTCATATCATGGTTGTTTGCTTCTCCAAAGACAACAGGAGGATCTCTCAATTCAAATCTCTATCTTTAATCTGCTAAGACAGTCTTATCTATAATAATAAAAGCGTAATATGCTAATTAGACCGGACATCCTCCCAGATGTCCTTCCAGACGACCTTCTGGACAAAGCCAGGGCTGCGAGGGAAGCCCGGGTCCAGGGTGCCAGAGGGAAGCCAGTACTGGCAGCTGCGGGAAGGAAGGCCTACTCTTGCATGAATTTTGTGCATTGGGCCTCTAGTATAACATAAGTTACTAGGGTGACTATATCTACAGAGCTCACTCACTGAGGCATGAAAGGATTTGTTAAAATGCTCAAAGTTATGTAAATAGTAAATAGCAAGGCTGAGAATCTGGGAGGTTTATTGCCAGTGTCTATGTGGTCAACTGTACACTATCCTATTTGTTATCTGATTTTCCTAAGCTATTTAGAAACACTCTTTCAGGGCACTAGACACCAAAATAATGAAGTGAGGCCACATGTAGTTTCTGGACACGACAAAAGTCTTGGATTGGTTCATAAAGATGAAGTTCTCCAAATCAAGTGTAGCATCACATACTTGTAGAAATTATTTTACTACTGTTCTTATTGCTACTATTATTATAATTTAGAATATAGAAGTAACAATTAACTTAACCATCCAACCTCCAGGAATAACTAAATGTACTTATCCAGAGGCAGGGCATTGGATATGCATGCTATCTGCTAGAATAGATCACTTAGGCACCAATTAGAGAAAAAAATGATGCTCATTAATTCTGTCCATGTATTATGGGAATTAAAACAATACCGTTTCTAAAGTTTGACTAGGTAGCCAAAATTCATTTGGGTATAGCAAAAACAAGCTGGAGATTAGTAGACAAAAATCTTCATTGGACCAGGAATGGACAAATATCAGTTTTGATGCATGAGGAAATCGTTTATAAAGTCGAAAGCACTATATTTTTAAAAAGTGCAACAAAATATGCTTTTTCTCCAATTCAATTAATAAAGAATTATTCAATATATATTATAACTAAGACATTCTCATAGTCACTGTGTATTTGTAAATTAATAACAAAATGTCCTACCCTTAAAGATTTCACTGTCTAGCAGAAAATATGACACTAGAATAAATGATTACAATGTACTCTGGCATTTGTTTTAATAAGAGAATATATATTTCCCTGTTTGGTGTGGCTCAGTTGATTGGGGTGATGTCCTGTATACCAAAAGGTGGCAGGTTTTGTTTTTTTTTTATTGTCTAAAGTTTTACATATGTCTCCTTTTCCCCAATTGACCCCGTCCCCCATCCCTTCCCAGCATGGGCAAGCCCCCACTGCCCCAGTGTCTGTGTTCTTTGGTTATGCTAATATGCATGCATATAAGTCCTTTGGTTGCTCTTTAACCCCTCTCCCCTACCATTTGTCTCTAGATCAATCTATTCTTGTTCATCAAATTATGTTGATCATTATATCCCACATAGGAGTGAGATCATGTGACATTTATCTTTCTCTGACTGACTTATTTCGCTTAGCATAATGCTCTCCAGTTTCATCCATGCTGTTGCAAATGGTAAAAGCTCCTTCTTTTTAATAGTGGCATAGTATTCCATTGTGTAGATGTACCACAGTTTTTTAATACACTCATCTGCTGATGGGCACTTAGGCTGTTTCCAAATCTTAGCTATTATAAATTGTGCTGCTATGAACATAGGGGTGCATGTATCCTTTCTGATTGGTGCTTCCAGTTTCTTGGGATATATTCCTAGAAGTGGGATCACTGGGTCAAATGGGAGTTTCATTTTTAACTTTTTGAGGAAACTCCATACTGTCTTCCACAGTGACTGCACCAGTCTGCATTTCCACCAGCAGTGCACGAGGGTTCCATTTTCTCTGCATCCTCACCAACACTTGTTGTTTGTTGATGATAGCCATTCTGACAGATGTGAGATGGTATCTCATTGTTGTTTTGATTTGCATCTCTAGTTTGATTAGTGACTTTGAGCATGTTTTCATATGTCTCTCGGACTTCTGTATGTCCTCTTTCAAAAAGTGTTTATTTAGATCCTTTGACCATTTTTTGATTGGATCATTTATCTTCCTTTTGTTAAGTTGTATGAGTTATCTGTAAATTTTGAATATTAAACCCTTGTCAGAAATATCATTGGCAAATATGTTCTCCCATGCAGTGGGCTTACTTGTTTTGTTGATGGTTTCTTTTTCTGTGCAGATGATTTTATTTTGATGTAGTCCCATTTGTTTATTTTCTCCTTAGTCTCCATTACCCTAGGGACTGTGTCTGTAAAGATATTGCTACAACATATGTCTGCTATTTTGCTGCCTATGGAATCTTGTAGGATTTTTATGGTTTCCCGTCTCACATTCCCGTCCTTTAGCCATTTTGAGTTTTTAGTTTTTTTTGTGTGTATGGTGTAAGTTGATGGTCTAGTTTCATTTTTTTGCATGTATCTGTCAAAATTTCCCAGCAGCATTTATTAAAGAGACTGTTTTGATGCCATTGCATGCTCTTGCCTCCTTTGTCAAATATTAATTGAGCAAAATGGCTTGGGTCAATTTCTGGGTTCTCTGTTCTGTTCCACTGGTCTACATATATATCTGTTATTGTGCCAGTACCAGTCAGTTTTGAGAACCGTGGCTTGGTAATATAGCTTGATATTTGGTAATGTGATCTGTAGTGGTATTTCTTTCTTTTCCGCATCATCACGGAAAAGGTACTGGTCCAGTTGCTGAGTGGAGGAGTTGAGGATTAAGAAATTAAAGAAAGAAAGAGACCAAGAGGCAGAAATAGATTCATGAAGCTGGGGCTGGGTGGGACGCCATCTTTCCTCTCTGATGGAGAGGCTGCAAGGACGACGACCCAAGCCATGCAGTGCGTTTATTTTAAAGGCCTAGATTTACAAATCTAGTCCTGCCCCCACTGATACCTGGGCTGCTATGAAGTCAGAACTGATTAACATGTCCAGCCTCATTGGGGAAGCATGTTCCCAGGGCATGACTTGGCCTACGCCCTTAGTTCAGCTGACGATAATTAAGGAAAATGCCCATGTGTCTTCCCAGGCGGCCCTCTACATCTCACCCTTTCTTTTGTTTTTAAGCTACTATAATAAAAGTAAAATTTAAACATTAAGAATAAAGCTTTAATATTAACACAATTGCAAACAATGCCAATGCAAAATTAAACTACATACATGTTATCATTTTCAAAACTTGAATGTCTAGAGCAAATCTCTGGCTATTAAATGATAACAAAACAATGCCAATGCAAAACAACAATATGAGAAATCAGAACTATGGACATGTTAACATTTTTTGCTACTAAATGAAAGAAAGTCTCTTTTGCTGCTGGTGTATATTTACTCAGAGTCCTTGGACTTGGCTGTGCAAGACTTTGCAGAAGACTGGCAGCTAACAGATGCTAGCATGAGCAGGAACATGGTTGAAGAAGTAGCTTCAACTTCTTGCTTTTCCACAATCTGCTGTGCTTCAGTCATTTTCTTCAGATGACTCCATGTTGGCACCTCAGTCCCTTGTGTAGCTTAACTTTCAGTTTTCTTCTTCCGCTTTGCTGTCATCAGGGCAACTCTCAGTCCTTTTGAGTGAAGATTACAGGAGCTTCTCCGGGTCTATTGTGGTGACGGACGTAACACTCTGGCACCCAAATTGGCTGGCTGCATTGCTCCTTCTGGAAAGATATAAAACACAACCTCTTCCCCACATTATTACTGAATCTGATAAAACTCTTGTCTGGTTTATGCTTCCTTCCACCTAGCTGACTTGGTGGAGGCTATTGTACAGGAGACCTGATGCCTTTCACCTGCGGTACGATCCATTGCATTACAATTCAAAAATTTTTAAAGTATAAAAAGCATGACTAAGCCTCTCTTGAGGTGACGCATAACATCTGTCTCCCCCTTTTTGTTTTAATAAATGATTTTAAGAGTACGATTGGCTCTTTCCACAATTGAATAACATCTATTTTGTCAATTTGATTAGGTTTAAGTCCTCGGGGATTTACCCCTAAAGTTGGCACAGAAATGTGGATAACACACTGAGGACATTGCTTCCAATAAAACACGGACATTGTCCTTCTTAAATAACATTTTAAAGGCTGAAAATTAAATGAAAAGTTTCTCTGAATTAGTGTGCCTTATAGTAGCTGTTTCAATAATTTTGGCCATACTTACCACATAAGCACTATTACTATAGGTTGATGGGCTCTGTAGCAAAATCTGTTAAGGCATAAATAAGAACTTGTATTTCTACTGAAACATATAAAAAGTTTGAAGGATCTTTACTTCCCTGCTGTAGTAAATCCAGCCTCTCCAGAACTGGATCTATCTGTAAAAATGGTTAATGCCTGAGGTATAACATTTCTTTAAATGTGGCAGTTATTATTATTCCCTGTGTTAGAAATAAGGCAAGACCCCCCCCCCCCGCAAGTCAGGGGTCCTGGTAGAACACAAAACATCAAACATTGATTTCTATGCAGAAGGGTGTGCACACATGGTCTGGAAGTGTGTGCACACCAACCTTCCTTGCTCTTGGTCCTGGTCAACCTGCAGCAATGCACAGGTTCTGACTGCTAGCATGGCAAGGCATCTTCATTATTTTTATTTCTGGACTATTTCTCCTCTGTTCTTGTGGGCTACTGCTTATTCTTTGGCTGCAGTAGTCCAATCAGGTCCTCTCTGGGATCCGTTGTTGCAGGAATCCCATATGGGCTTTGGAGTTTTCTGGAAATATAAACATAATCTCGACCAAAGGTTAATAGAGAACTCTTTTCTATAAATTAGACTTGGGATCCTTTTGATTTTTGTCCAAATGATTTTCCTTTGGCTTATTTTGACACCATATGCTTTTTCATGGGTGCCTTATCAGCATTATAAATGAAAAATAATTTTTAAAGTAAAATTTTAAAGCAATTAAGGCTTGATGTAATTTACTTACAGGATATTTCTTACAGGATATTATTCTACTATCCTTTTTTGATTAATTATTATGAGGCTATTGTAAAAAAATTTTAATGCAGTCTTGATGACTTTTATTTTTTAATTTTTTCACAAAATTATGACTGCTTTGGATTCATTGCATGTTAAGCAATTTTACCATGAAATGAACTACCAATAGAAATTCTGGTTAATACTTTAGGAACAACTTTTTGTACAATTAAATTTTCTTGAATATTCACTTATTTCACTTAGCCAATTTAAATTAATCTGAAAACTTGACTATTTTACTGTCAAATTTAACCTTTTGCACTCGGATGTCGAGTGTGACTCGACATGGTTATCATTAGAATAAAGGAATCGAGAAAAAAGCAAGTGAGTGCAAAGGGTTAATACTCTAACAACAATCTTAGTTTACCCTGTAAAATTAATGGAAAGGATTATTTGCATCCTTGAGAAATCCCTGAGCATTCCTGGTGTTAGGCTGGATTTAGACATAGGGCAGCTGCCATTGGCCAACTCTCTGTTGCCTGGGTCCCAATCCAAGCTGGGCCAAGTCTCTTTCTGTTATCTGGGTACAGATATAGCTAGGCCAAGTCTCTGTATGTTGCCTGGGTCCCCATCTGAGCTGGGCATGGGAAGCGCGAAGCAGCCATGGGGCAGGAGACCTCCCTCAGAAGGGGCGAGTGTTCAAGCCCCTGTAATGTTGGGGGGGTGAGGATCTGTGCCCCACCTCTGTTGACCCCCAAGTTCTCTCCTGATGGCCCCTCTGCGACTGTGCCTATCTTAGGTTGTTCCTCCCCTGAGGAATCTTACCCATCTCTGGCTAACCAGCCATCCTCCGGGGCTAAGCAGGGTGATGTGAAGTTCAGTTCTGTCTCCTTGTAGCCTATGCCCCTATGGCCTCCATGCCCAGCACCTGCCTTGGGATCCCCTTGCCTGCTAGTGGGGCCCCAGCATTGATCACAGTTCTTGGGGTATGCAGGTTTCTTCTCCAGGGAGGGCCCAGCTTACGCCATTGGGCGAGAGACAGATCCATGGTACCAGCCACCATGAGGCTTCAACCTCAGCATGAACAGAAAACTCAGGCAACAGCTGTGGGAGGTTCCCTCTTGGCAAAAAGGGCAAGAGAGGCCAATATAGAATGCTCAAGTGCCTTCCCAAGGGGCCCTCCACACAGTGGAAGGGATTAAATCCTTTCATGTCCTTTTAAATTGCTGCCAAATATTCAAATAATTAGTTTGTAAGTTTGTTTGGGATAAATGTACAATATGCTGTTGTAAAATATCAAAAATTATAATGAAATTGTAGAATAATATCATGTAAGGATATCCTTTGCTCTAAGCCATGGCGATTCAATTTCAAACTGGCTGTCAATTTCTTTTGTATAGAAAAAGTCTTAATCAGTTAAAGTCCTCTAATAATTCCTAAAAGTCATTTAAAGTTTTAAGACAATTTTTTCTTATCTCCACCTTTGGAGACCTAATCCATTGGTTATCAATTACAATCCCTATGATATTTGAAGGAAACCTCTCTATTTCCTTCCAAAATAATTTTCAGGCTACAGAGTTTCATTTAAAAATCTTTGCCACATGAAACAATTTCTCTTAAGTTTATGGTGACCACTAGTATGGATTAGATTTAATATTTTAATAACAATCCTCAGTTTATCCTGTATTACCAGTGAAAGAGATTTCAAAATTTTCAAATTTCTCCTTTTTATTAAGCTAGAAATTTATTTTTTAAATATCCTCTTAGGCTTATTTGCATATACAGAGGGATCGTGGGAGGCCTTCATTAACTTTCATAGAAGACTTATTTAAATTGCTTACAAAGACATTGGCTTATTTAAAGGAAGGGGGTGGGCCTTTGTTATTTCAAGATGGTGGCCCCCAAGCCACGTGAGTGGTAAAGACTTGTGGCCATTATGGCAGCTGCTCAATCTGTTCTTTTAAGAAAGGTAAAAAAATCACATTGCAGATAATCACTAGCTGTTTCTGGTCTTTATTAGAATTGCTTATAAAATATTTGGCTTTTCATTTAGCTGAAAACCTTGATTATAATTTAATAAGCTAATTTTTTTTAAAGTAATTAAACTAGGTATTTAATTTAAAAAATAAAGCAAATTTAGGTCTGAATTCACAAGCCGTATATGTTGCCCCACCTCTAGCTTAATTAAAAATTCAGGTGGCTACATAAAGTTAGGATTCAATTACTTATAAAAACATTGGCTTCTCATGTAACTTAATTTATATGAGACACTGATTATATTTTACAAAGCTAATTTATAAGGCAACTTAAGGAGGCATCTTTAATTTAACCTTTTGCACTAGGATGTCAAGTGTGACTCAACACGGTTAGCATTAGAATAAAGGAATCGAGAAAAAAGCAAGCGAGATCAAAGTGTTAAAAGAGGCAAAGAAACTTATTCAGTAAACTTATTTGATACTTTATTGGTCTGATCCAAAAGCATAAACAGTGTTCCACCTCTAGCTGATTCAAAAATGCAGGCTGCCTGAGGCTTTTGTCTTTTTTGAAATTCTACTGCTGTTGAAAATTTTGGCTATATTTAAGAAATATATTGTTTTTGCCCTTCTTACAGGCAGAAACTTCCATTAAATTTAATATATATGTATATAAGTAAAATATATTAATTAATTTTAATTTGATAAAGCTTTCCACGCAATTTCAAGTATCAATCGGTTCAATTAAAACAAATATTTATTTTAAGAGACAATAGACTTTTGAAATACATTTCAGGGCCCATGAAATGTTCAAAGGTCACTCTCAAAACCTTGAAATAACTTGGAAAGATCAAATATATATGTGTATTTATATATATGTTTAAAGCTTATATACTTAAATTATCTTAAAGAATATCAATTAAATTTAAACTGTATCACAGAATTAATTCTCTTTTTAAATCAGACCAATAAGTAACAATTTTGAATTCCAAATTATTTAAAAGAAAACACATTTTATTTTCTCAAAAACATGTTTTATATTTTAGGTATTATTACCACATTTATATAATTTCTCCCAATTCGATTTGAACCTTAAACTTTTAGAGCTTGCAAGTCAAATATTAGCAGTCCTTAGATTAATAAACTTTTATATTTTTAAGAATAAATTTTAAAATCTAATAATTAACTTTAAAGCATGTTTTTCCTGCCCGGGGAAACTGAGAAGCAAACTTGTAGGTTAAAGGAGACACTTGCAGGAAAAACCTTTTGACCTAGCCACCTGACCTTTTCTGGGAAGGTTGGCTAGCAAAAGGTGTAGCCATTTTAATGCAAAGTAACATTCTTTTAAGATGGCTGCTGGCGGAAACCAGCCTACCTGCAAGGTAGTGGAAGGGCTTGTCCACCCCTCCCTCCATAAAAAAGGGTGTAGCTTTAAAACATTTTAATGGAGAGAAAAGAGACCTTAAACTTTCAGAGCTTAAAATCTTAAGTAGCAAATTAAATACTTAGCATTTCTCAAATAATTAATACTTTTACATTTTTAAGGATACATTTCAAATAAAATATAAAGCATATTCAATTAATAGATTAACTTATATCATGTAGACTTCATACTAGGCATACTTAGATCAACATTTCAGTATTATCAATTTCAATACATTTGGGTAATTTAAATTTATCATTTGATTTAGTAAACTTCAAGTTCTTTTAAATTTCCAGCCGATAGGCTTGGCCCAGGCACTAAATTTCAAAACAGTCACAATTTTCCTGCTGGGGAAGTCAAGAAGCAAACTCTCAGCCATTCATATGGAAACTTGACTATCTACTTCCTGCTGTTTATTTGCCTCTGGCAGGAAATTTTAAAAGAGCTACTTTAGATGCCTTGGGAAACTAGCCTGTATTTCTTTCTCTGGTTTATCTCCACCATTTTTAAGGCCAAAACAGTCTCACGTTTTCATTCTGTACACAGCAAAAGGTTAAGTTCAACTCAAAACTATGTGTACTCGTTTTTAAACTGGCCCTTTCCCTTTACATGTGCACAGAAATCCCAGATGCATTTATGAATTTGTAAAAGATTTAAGTCATTAGCTGGAAAAAAAGATAAAGATGGCGAAGATGAGGCAAAGAAGTGGCTTTCTTGGGGAGTGATGTCCATATTGGATCGCCACGTGTCTGTCTTCCCCCACCTCCTTGTTTCTTAGGGGGAAGATTCAGTGATGGTCTGGCATCTACTGTTTTTTTTTTATTTATTTTTTCGATTTTTATTTATTTTTATTTTTAAGGAAAGAAAGGATTTTTAAGATACAGAATTATTGGCAGTTGTTGAGAATTTCCTTTAATTCTTTTCTACTTGGTTACAAGTAGTTTACACGTGGAGGCAGAGGAGGTGCAGATGGTATTCTTAGAGACTTGCACCCTTCCACTGTACCCCACATAGACATTCTTAAACTCTCCTGTGCTGAATCAATGCCATCGCCAATTAAAATAGGAATTTTCTCTGGACTTTTTGCTGAGTATTGGTCACACAACTGCTTTCTAACCTTTTCCCAGGTTTCATCAACAAAACTTAAGAAATAAATCAAGAATCTGACTATGCGTAACAGAAAATCTTTGAGATCTGAGCATAGTTAAAGCATTTTTGAGAATTACCCATGTTTTACACCTGCTAATTCATATCAATTCACAACAATACACTCCCCTTACCGTATTCCTTTAAATCTGTGGTGCACACGCTTGTGGGAGTGACCCCTTCACTTTCCTCCCTCCATACTCAGCCCCTGAAGTTGGACGCCATATGTAGTGGTATTTCTCTCTTTTCCGCGTCATCACGGAAAAGGTACTGGTCCGGTTGCTGAGTGGAGGAGCTGGGGATTAAGAAATTAAAGAAAGAAAGAGACCAAGAGGCAGAAATAGATTCATGAAGCTGGGGCTGGGTGGGACACCATCTTTCCTCTCTGATGGAGAGGCTGCAAGGATGACGACCCAAGCCATGCAGCACATTTATTTTAAAGGCCTAGATTTACATATCTAGTCCTGCCCCTGCCGATACCTGGGCTGCTATGAAGTCAGAACTGATTAGCATGTCCAGCCTCATTGGGGAAGCATGTTCCCAGGGGGTGACACGGCCTATGCCCTGAGTTCAGCTGACGATAATTAAGGAAAATGCCCATGTGTCTTCCCAGGCGGCCCTCTACAGTGATCCCTCCAACTTTGTTCTTCTCTCTCAAGATTGCTGTGGTTATTCGGGGTCTTTTTTTTTTTTAATTCCAGATCAATTTTTGGAGAGTTTGTTCTAGATCATTGAAATATGCCGTTGGTATTTTAATGGGAGTGCATTGAATCTGTAGATTGCTTTGGGTAGTATGGACATTTTAATGATGTTGATTCTACCAATCTATGAACATGGTAGGTTCTTCCATTTGTTTATGTTTTCCTCTATCTCTTTTTTCAATGTCCTGAAGGTTACCTAGTACAGGTCTTTTATGTCATTAGTTAAGTTTATTCCTAGGTATCTTAATTTTTGTGGTGCTATGGTAAAGGCGATTTTTTTTCCCATTTCTCTTTCTGTGTGTTCAATATTGGTGTATAAAAAGGCCATAGATTTCTGGGTGTTAATTTTGTATCCTGCTACATTGCCAAATTCATTTATTAGGTCTAGTAGTTTTTTGATGGAGTCTTTGGGATTTTCTATGTATAGTATCATGTCATCTGCGAATAAGGAGAGTTTTACTTCTTTTTTTCTAATTTGGGTGCCTTTTATATATTCTTTTTGTCTGATCGCTGTGGCTAGCACCGCCAGTACTATATCGAACAGGAGTGGTGAAAGTGGGCATCCTTGTCTTGTTCCTGTTCTTAGGGAAAATGAGTTTAGTTTTTGGGCATTGAGTGTGATGTTGTCTGTAGGTTTGTCACATAAGGCTTTTATTATGTTGAGGTATGATCCTTCTATTCCCACTTTGCTGAGAGCTTTTATCAAGAAAGGGTGTTGGATTTTGTCAAATGCTTTCTCTGCATCAATTAACATGATTATGTGATTTTTTGTCTCTCAGTTAGTTTATGTCATGCATCACATTAATTGATTTGAAGATATTGTACCATCCTTGCATCCCTGAAATAAATCCCACTTGGTCATGGTGTAAGATCTTTTACTAGAGGCCCAGAGCACGAAATTCGTGCACGGAGGGGGGTTGTCCCTCAGCCCAGCCTGTACCCTCTTCAATCTGGGACCCCTCAAGGGATGTCCGACTGCCTGTTTAGGCCCGATTCCACTGGGATCGGGCCAAAACGGGCAGTCGGACATCCCTCTCACAATCCAGGACTGCTGGCTCCCAACTGCTTGCCTGCCTGCCTTCCTGATTGCCCCTAACCGCTTCTGCCTGCCAGCCTGATCACCCCCTAACCACTCCGCTGCCAGCCTGTTTGCCCCCAACTTCCCTCCTCTGCCGGCCTGGTCACCCCTAACTGCCCTCTCCTGCAGGGTTGATCACCTCCAACTGCCCTCCCTTGCAGGCCTGGTCCTTCTCAACTGCCCTCCATTGCAGGCCGGGTGCCTCCCAACTGCCCTCTCCTGCTAGCCATCTTGTGGTGGCCATCTTGTGTCCACATGGGGGCAGGATCTTTGACCACATGGGGGCAGCTATATTGTGTGTTGCAGTGATGATCAATCTGCATATTACTTTTATTAGATAGGATAGAGGCCTGGTACAGGGGTGGGGGCCAGCTGGTTTGCCCTGAAGGGTGTCCCTGATCAGGGTGGGGTTCCCTTGGGGCGTGGGGCAGCCTGAGCGAGGGGCCTGTGGTGCTTTGCAGGCCGTCCACGCCCCCTGGCAACCCAAGCGGAGGCCCTGGTATCTGGAATTTATTTTCCTTCTACAATTGAAACTTTGTAGCCTGGAGCGGAGCCAAGCCTGGGGATCCCTCCGAGGCCAGCAGCCATTTCTGTTGGGGCTATAATTGAAACTTTGTAGCCTTAAGCGGGTGAGCCCGGCCAGGGTGTGCTGAAAGTTTTTCTTCCCCTGTTGCCAGGGACAACCCTGGCCTGCTCTCTCAAGCTCTGTTCTGCTGCCATTTGTTTGAATTTGTTTACCTTCTATCATTGAAACTTTGTAGCTTGAGTGGAGGTTTAGGCCTGGCAAAGGCACACGGAAAGCTTGGCTTCCTCTGTTACCTAGGAAACCTTGCTCTCTGTGGCTGTAGCCATCTTGGTTGTGTTAATTTGCATGCTCACTCTGATTGGGTGGTGGGCGTGGCTTGTGGGAGTGGCTTGTGGGTGTGTCGGAGATATGGTCAATTTGCATATTTGTCTATTATTAGGTAGGATTATAATGCTGAATCTGATTTGTTAGAATTTTGTTGAGAATTTTAGCATCTATGTTCATCAAGGATATTGGCCTGTAGTTCTCTTCTTTTTTTGGGTGCCTTTATCTGGTTTTGTTATTAGGGTAATGCTGGCTTCATAGAAAGAGCTTGGAAATATGTCTTCCTCTTGAATTTTTTGAAATAGTCTGAGGAGGATAGGTTTTAGTTATTCTTTGAATGCTTGGTAGAACTCCCCTGTAATGCCATCTGGACCAGGGATTTTGTTTGCTGGAAGATTTTTGATCGCTGCTTCAATTTCTTTGGTAGTTATCAGCTTATTCAAGTTTTTTTTATTCTTCTTGATTGAGTTTTGGGAGCTTATATTTTCCTAAGGATATGTCCATTTCATCTAGGTTGTCCATTTTGTTGGAATAGAGTTGTTCATATTATTTTTCACCATCGTTTGTATTTCTGTGGGATCGGTTGTTACTTCACCTCTTTCATTTCTGATTTTATTTATTTGGGTCCTCTCTCTTTGCTTCTTGGTGAGCCTGGTTACAGGTTCATCAATCTAGTTTATCCTTTCAAAGAACCAGGTTTTGTTGATCTTTTGTATTGTGTTTTTTTTTTTTTCTCTGTCATTTATCTCTGCTGCAATCTTTATTATTTCCTTCCTTCTGCTTACTCTGGACTTTTCTTTTTGCTTTCCTTCTAACTCTTTGAGTTGTAGGGTTAGATAATTCATTGCCATCGTTTCTTGTTTTTTGAGATAGGCCTGTAGAGCTATGAACTTCCCTCTCAAGATTGCTTTCACGGTGTCCCATAGATTTTGGATTGTTGTGTTTTCATTGTCATTTGTTGCCATGATGTTTTTTATTTCTTCTTTGAGTTCTTTGGTAACCCAATCATTGTTTAATAGCATGCTATTTAGCCTCTAGGTGTTTGATTTTTTTATTGTGGTTGATTTCTAGTTTTATGCCATTGTGATCTGAGAAGATGCTTGTTATGATTTCTATCTTCTTGAATTTGAAAAAACTTTGCCTGTGACCCAATATGTGGCCTATCTTTGAAAATGACCCATGTGCACTTGAGAAGAATGTATATTCTGTGGCTTTGAGGTGAAATGTTCTGAAGATGTCAATTACTTCCATATGATCTAGTGAGTCATTTAGCATTGCTGTTACTTTGCTGATTTTTTGTTTAGAGGATTTGTCCAGTGGTGTTAATGGGGTATTAAAGTCCCCTACTATGACTGTCTTGCTTTCAATCTCTCCATTGATATCCTCCAGGAGGTTTTTTATGTATTTGGGTGCTCCTGTATTGGATGCACATATGTTTACCAGAGTTATATCTTCTTGTTGAATTGCTCCCTTTAGTTTTATGAAGTGGCCTTCCTTATCTCTTGTTATGGCATTCACTTTGAGGTCTAATTTGTCAGATATAAGTACTGCTACCCCAGCTTTTTTTTTTCTTTCCATTCGCCTTAAAAACCTTTTTCCATCCCTTCACCATCAGTCTGTGTGAGTCCTTTGTTCTGAGGTGGGTTTCCTGTAGATGGCAGATATACGGGTCAGGTTTTCTCATCCACTCAGCTACCCTATGTCTTTTGATTGGGGTATTTAATCAATTTACATTTAAAGTTATTATTGATAGGTACTTGTATGTCACCATTTTTATTCTTTATACCTGTGTTCCTTCTTCCCTTCCTATTTCTTCTTTTTACAGCAGACGCTTTAGTATTTCTTGCATTTCTGGTTTGGTGGTAATAAACTCCCTTAGTCCCTTTTTGTCTGTGAAGCTCCTTATTTCACCCTCTATTTTGATTGATAGCTTTCCTGGGTACAGTATTCTTGGATTGATAGTCTTGTTGGGTACAGTATTCTTGGATTCAGACCCTTCCTTTGCATGACTTTGTATATTTCATTCCATTCCTGTCTGGCCTGAAGTGTTTCTGTTGTGAAATCAGTCACTAGTCTGATGGGGGATCTTCTGTAGGTAACTTTGTGTCTCTCTCTGGCAACTTTTAAGATTCTTACTTTGTCGTTGTTGTTTGCCAATTTAATTATAATGGGTCTTAGTGTCAGTCTTTTGGGGTTCATCTTGTTTGGGACTCTGTGAGCTTCTTGGGCTTGTGTGTGTTTTTTCTTCCCTATATCAGAGAAGTTTTCTGTCATTATTTCTTTAGACAGGTTTTCTATTCCTTGTTCAGTTTCCTCTCCTTCTGGTACCCCTATTATGCATATGCAGATTCATTTCCTATTGTCCCAAAGTTCCCTTAGGGTCTCCTCCTGTTTTTTAAGTATTTTTTTCCAGATGCTGCTCTGCTTGGGTATTTTTTTCTACTTTGTCTTCTAGCTCACTGATGCAGCCCTCTGCTTTTTCTACTCTACTGTTGATGTTTTCTATTGATTTCTTTATAGCGGAGATGTCATTTTTCATTTCTTCTTGGTTCTTTTTCTTACACCAGTTGTTGAATTTGCCTTCCATTCTTTTCAGCGACCTTATGACCATTTCTCTGAATTCTTTCTCTGCCATATTGCTAGCCTCCATTTCATTTACCTCCTTTTCTGGTGATGCCTCCTTTTCTTACTTTTTTTTTGGACATTTTTTTTATTGAGGTATTATATGTATACATATCTTACCATTGCCCCCACACGCCACACCCATACATGCCCTCACCCCCCAGAGTTTTGCGTCCATTGTTTATGCTTATATGCATGCATAGAAGTCCTTTGTTTGATTTCTTCTCTCCCCCACCTCTCCTTAACTTTCCCCCTGTAATTTGACAGTGTGTTTGATGCTTTACTGTCTCTGTATCTATCTTTTTGTTCATCAGTTTATAATGTTCTTTATTATCCATAAATGAGTGAGATCATGTGGTATTTTTCTTTCATTGACTGGCTTATTTCACTTAGCATAATGTTCTCCAATTCCATCCAGGTTGCTGCAAATGATGAGAATTCCTTCTTTTTTATGGCAGCATAGTATTCCATTGTGTAGATGTACCACAGTTTTCTGATCCAGTCATCTGCTGACAGGCACCTAGGCTGTTTCCAAATCTTAGCTATTGTAAATTGTGCTGCTATGAACACAGGGGTGCATATATCCTTTCTGATTGGTGTTTCTAGTTTCTTTGGATATATTCCCAGGAGTGGGACTACTGGGTCAAATGGGAGTTCCATTTTCAGTTTTTTGAGGAAACTCCATACTGTTCTCCACAGTGGCTGCACCAGTCTGCATTCCAACCAGCAGTGCATGAGGGTTCCTTTTTCTCCGCATCCGCACCAACACTTGTCGTTTGTTGATTTGTTGATGATAGCCATTATGTCAAGTGTGAGATGGTACCTCATTGTTGTTCTGATTTGCATCTCTCGGATAATAAGTGACTTTGAGCATGTTTTCATGTGTCTCTTGGCCATCCTTCTGTCTTCTTTTGAAAATATTCTGTTTAGGTCCGTTGCCCATTTTTTTATTGGATCATTTATCTTTCTTTTATTAAGTTGCATAAGCTGACTGTAGATGTTGGAGATTAAACCTTTATCAGTGATAGCATTTGCAAATATGTTCTCCCATAGAGTAGGCTTTCTTGTTGTTTTGTTGATGGTTTCTTTTGCTGTAAAAAAGCTTTTTATTTTGACATAGTCCCATTTGTTAATTTTCTCTTTAGCTTCCATTGCCCTAAGGACAGTGTCAGTGAAGAAGTTCTTTTGGCATATGTCTGAGATTTTGTTGCCTGTGGATTCCTCTAGTATTTTTATGGTTTCCCATCTAATGTTTCAGTCCTGTATCCATTTTGAGTTGATTTTTGTGTATGGTGTAAGTTGGTGATCTAGTTTCATTTTTTTGCATATATCTGTCCAATTTTCCCAACACCATTTATTGAAGAGACTTTCGTGATTCCATTGTATGTTCATGCCTCCATTGTCAAATATTAATTGAGCATAGTGGTTTGGGTCGATAGCTGGATTCTCTATTCTGTTCCATTGATCTATATGTCTGTTCTTGTGCCAGTACCAGGCTGTTTTGTGAACTGTGGATTTGTAATACATCTTGAGGTCTGGTATTGAGATCCCTCCTACTTTATTCTTCTTTCTCAGGATTGCTGTGGCTATTCGGGGTCTTTTTTTATTCCACATGAATTTTTGGAGAGTTCTTTCTAGGTCTGTGAAATATGCTCTTGGTATTTTGATGCGGAGTGCATTGAATCTGTAGATTGCTTTGGGTAGTATGGACATTTTAATGATGTTGATTCTACCAATCCATGAACACGGTATGTTCTTCCATCTGTTTACGTCTTACTGTATCTCTTTATTCAGTGTCCTGTAGTTTTCCGCGTATAGGTCTTTTACCTCCTTAGTTAAGTTTATTCCTAGGTATCTTAATTTTTTTGGTGCGATGGTAAAAGGGATTGCTTTTTTAGTCTCTCTTTCTGTAAGTTCACTATTGGTGTATAGAAATGACATAGATTTCTTGGCGTTAATTTTGTATCCCGCTACATTGCCAAATTTATTGATTAAGTCTATTAGTTTTTTGATGGAATCTTTTGGTTTTTTTATGTACAATATCATGTCATCTGCAAATAAGGACAGCTTCACCTCTTCTTTTCCAATTTGGATGCCTCTTATTTCTTCTTCTTGCCTAATTGCGATAGCTAATACTTCCAGTACTATGTCAAACAGGAGTGGTGAGATTGGGCATCCCTGTCTTGTTCCTGTTCTAAGGGGAAATGATTTTAGTTTTTGCCCAATGAGTATGATGTTTGCTGTGAGTTTATCATATATAGCTTTTATTATGTTGAGGTATGATCCTTCTATTCCCACCTTGTTGAGAGTTGTTAAGAAGAAAGGGTGTTTGATTTTGTCAAATGCTTTTTATGCATCAATTGATATGACTATGTGATTTTTATCTCTCAATTTTTTATGTGCTGTATCACGTTTATTGATTTGTGGATATTGTACCATCCTTGCATTCCTGGGATAAATCCTACTTGGTCATGATGTATGATCTTTCTGATGTATTGTTGGAGCCGATTTGCTAGGATTTTGTTGAGGATTTTGGCATCTATGTTCATGAGGGATATTGGTCTGTAATTCTTTTTCAATGTGCTGTCTTTATCTGGTTTTGGTATTAGGGTGATGCTGGCTTCATAGAAGGAGGCTGGAAGTGTTCCTTCCTCTTGAATTTTTTGGAATAGTCTGAGGAGAATAGGTTTTAGTTCTTCCCTGAGAGTTTGGTAAAACTCTCCTGTGAAGCCATCTGGCCCCGGGCTTTTGTTTGCCGGAAGCTTTTTGATGACTGCTTCAATTTCTTCCATAGTTACTGGCCTGTTGAGCTGTTTAGATTCTTCCTTATTGAGTTTTGGAAGGTTGTATTTGTATAGGAATGTGTCCATTTCCTCCAGGTTGTCCAGTTTGTTGGAATAGAATTGTTCGTAGTATTTTGTAACAATCCTTTGTATTTCGTAAAGGTCTGTTGTTATTTCACCTGTTTCATTTCTGATTTTGTTTATTTCGGTCCTCTCTCTTTGCTTCTTGGTGAGCCTGGCTAGAGGTTCATCAATCTTGTTTATCCTTTCAAAGAACCAACTCTTGGTTTTGTTGATCTTTTGTATTGTTTCTTTGGTCTCTATGTCATTTATCTCCACTCTGATCTTTAGTATTTCTTTCCTTCTGCTTACACTGGGCTTTTCTTGTTGCTCTCTCTCTAATTCTTTAAGTTGTTGGGTTAGGTAATTTATTACCATTGTTTCTTGTTTTTTGCAGTAGTCTTGTAGAGCTATGAACTTTCCTCTCAGGACTGCTTTCGCTGTGTCCCATAGATTTTGGATTGTTGTGTTTTCATTGTCATTTGTTGCCATGATGTTTTTTATTTCTTCCTTGATGTCTTTGGTAACCCAGTCATTGTTTAATAGCATGTTGTTTAGTCTCCATGTGTTTGATTTCTTTGGGTTGTTTTTATTGTAGTTGATTTCCAGTTTTATGCCACTGTCATCTGAGAAGATACTTGATATGATTTCTATCTTCTTGAATTTGGAGAGACTTTGCCTATGTCCTAACATATGGTCTATCTTTGAGAATGACCCATGTGCACTTGAGAAGAATGTATATTCTGTGTCTTTGGGGTGAAATGTTCTGAAGATGTCAATTAATTCCCTCTGGTCTAGTGAGTCATTTAGGATTGATGTTTCTTTGCTGATATTTTTGTTTAGAGGATTTGTCCAATGGTGATAGTGGGGTATTTAAGTCTCCTACTATGATTGTATTGCTGTCAATCTCTCCTTTGATATCTCTCAGAAGTTTTTTAATGTATCTTGGTGCTCCTGTATTGGGTGCATATATGTTTACCAGAGTTATTTCTTCTTGTTGGATTTCTACCTTTAGTATTATGAAGTGGCCTTCATTTTCTCTTGTTATGTCCTTCACTTTGAGATCTAATTTGTCAGATATAAGTATTGCTACCCCAGCTTTTTTTTCATTTCCATTCGCCTGGAAAACCTTTTCCATCCCTTCATTCTCAGTCTGTTTGCGTCCTTTTTTTTGAGGTGTGTTTCCTGTAGACAGCAGATATATGGGTTTTGTTTTCTTATCCAATCTGCTACCCTGTGTCTTTTGATTGGGGCATTCAATCCATTTACATTTAAAGTTATTATTGATAGGTACTTATTTGTCGCCATTTTTATTCTATACCCCAGTGTTCCTTCTTTGCTTCCTATTTCTTTCTTTTCTTTTTACAGTAGACCCTTTAGCATTTCTTTCATTGCTGGATTGGCATTGATAAACTCCCTTAGTCCTTTTTTGTCTGTGAAGCTCCTGATTTCACCTTCAATTTTGAATGATAGCCTTGCTGGGTACAGTATTCTTGGATTCAGACCCTTCCTTTGCATGACTTTGTATATTTCATTCCATTCCCTTCTGGCTTGATGAGTTTCTTTTGAGAAATCAGTTCCTAGTCTGATGGGGGTTCCTTTGTATGTAACTTTCTGTCTCTCTCTGGCCACTTTTAAGATTCTTACTTTGTTGTTGGTGTTTGCCAACTTAATTATAATGTGCCTTGGCGTCTGTCTTCTGTGGGTCATTTTGCTTGGAACTCTGTGAGCTTCTTGGATTTGTGTGGGTTTTTTCTTACCTATGTCGGGGAAGTTTTCTGTTATTATTTCTTCAAACAGGTTTTCTATTCCTTGCTCAGTTTCCTTTCCTTCTGGTACCCCTATTATCCTGATGTTGTTTTGTTTTCTGTTGTCCCGAAGTTCCCTTAGGCTCTCCTCATGTTTTCTAATTTTTGTTCCTAGAAGCTGTTGTAATTGTGTATTTTTTTCCATCTTGTCTTCTAGCTCACTTATGCGGTCCTCTGCTTCTTCTAGTCTACTCTTGATGCTTTCTATTGAGTTCTTTACAGCAGCGATGTCATTTCTCATTTCTTCTTGGTTCTTCTTCATTTCCTCTTGGTTCTTACTCATCTCGTCGAATTTGTTTTCCATCCTTTTCAGCCACTTTATGACCATTTCTCTGAATTCTTTCTCTGATAGGTTGTTTGCCTCTAATTCGTTTAATTCCTTTTCTGGTGATGCCTGCTTTTCGTTCCTATGAGGGCTGTTTCTTTGTCTCCCCATGGTCTCTCTTCTCCAGATGTCTGGTTATATAGTTCTCTCTCTCTGGCATTGATTTAAAGGTACAAAATACAACACAACCAGGCACAACACACAAGGCACTGAACAGAACTGTATTCAAGATATTAATAACCTCCAATAAAGGTAACCACCAGAGAAAGACAAATTAGGGAATAGGAGTGGAAGAGGGAGAGTAAAAAGAAAGAACAACAGAAAAAAAAGAGTGTGAATCTGAACTTGGGAATAGAGCAGAAAAAAAAGAAAAAAAGTAAGAGAGACAAGAACGATACTAAGAGAGAAAAGGGGAACACACACTATATATAGGGAGTAAACTCCACTAGAACAACCACTAATCCCGGCAAATTCCAGCAACAGGAGCCCGGAGATTAATACAAACTGCAACACCAACTAATATCAAGTGAGGCAAGGGAAAACAAAAGTCAAAACAAACAAAAACAAAGCAAACAAAAGAACCAACCAATCAAACAAAAAGAATAATCAAAACAATCTCATAAAAAAGCATAAAAATTCAATCTAATCAACATTCAAGCAAACAACAACAAAAGGCAGAGAGAAAAATAATTTTTTTTAAGGTAGCGTAGAGAGAGGTATGTATGGATTTGGAGCAGGGAGTTGGGAATTAGATATATAAGTAGGGTGAAATTTTAGCAGAGGGTAAACTGAAAAAGTAGGGAAAATCTAAAGCCAGAAAGGGTTAAGATAAACAGGAGACCAAAAGGGGAAAGGTTAGGAGGAGAGTGATGGCATAATGTTAGCATTGAGATAGGGTAAAACGATTGTAAGGGAAAGATGCAAATAGAATGTAGGACACTAATCCCAAAATAAAAGAAAGAGAAAATTAAATGACATTTAAAAAAAAAAGTAAAATAATAGTAATAATAATGCTGATTGAAAATAAAAATGTAATAATTAAAAAGGTGAAAATCGAGTGAGGAAAATGAAGAAAATTTAGTTTCTTAAGTAAAAGATGCAAAAAAGAAAATAAAAAATTAGAATAAAAATTAAAAAAAAATTGAAAAAAGAATTTAAAAGTAAAAAATAGGAAGACTAAAATGTGCAGTAGCGACTGTCATTCACTTCCTCTATTATTCTGTTTGGTATGCCTGTTTCCCAGTCTGTGCGGTATTTCAGTTCAGCTTCGTTCCACTGCTCCTCAGTGTTGTAAGCCAGTCCTGCTTTTTAAGCCGGCCGTGTCTTAATTTCTTGTATTTATTTTTGATTACACCAGAGACAATTAGCGTTTCAGCCCCTGGGTGGCAGTGTTTCTGAATTGACTTCCGGGCCTCTCTAGCTTTTTTTTTTTTTTTCCCCTCTATGGCACTCACTACCGGTTTGTGGAGGTGTGCACCTCAGAGCTTGTGGAGGTGTGTGCCTCAGAGCTGCCTCTCCAATGGTCACACCCAGCTCTGCTCCCCAGGTTCCGAAAAAACAATTTCCCCCTCCAGTCTTTCAGGGTTTTTCCCACCTGGGTTTTCCTATGTATTGGGCTTAGTAATCAGAGTCGGAAAGAGCCCAAGTGTGGGGGCAGTGGGTCTGTGCGCCAGACTAAGGAGCCTGCACTCCTTTGAAAATTCTTAGCCTGACCCTCCTCGTCAGATTAAAATGAGTTGCTTTTAAGGGGTCACTTCTGTTAGCAGCTCAGAGGACCTCCTTCCACATTCACGGATCACGGCAGTTCCAACTGCTGCCGATTTTTCTAGGCACAGACCTCCTGGGTCCTGCCGGTACTGCGGCTCGCGCGCTTCCCTCTCCCACCACGGGGATTAGAAACCACACCTTATTTCAGGCGAAATCTGACCTTTCCGTGGTGCAGTGAAGAGTTCCTTTGAATCCAAGTGTTTGCGCCGATAGGGGACCGGTGTTCTGGTGCTCGCAGCTGTTCAGTGTTTGCAGTTGTCGCGGAAAGTCAGGTTTCCAATAAAATCCTCCTTTCCTTGCAAGATGGCAAGGCGCCCAGTAAGCCCGCAGCTCCAGGAGGGGACCCAGCCCCTGTGGGTGCTGCATGGTCAGGGGCACCCTGCCCAGCACTCCCCTGCCTTCTCCTGGAGTTTAGCTGTCCCTTGGCTTGTCAACATACACTCCCCCTGTGATCCTCTGCTGCTCCTATTCTCCGCCCCAGGACCAGACTCCAAACACGACTCTATTCAGTCGCCATTTTCCTCCTGCCCTCCTTTTCTTTTGTATGCGGGCTGTATCTTTGTCTCACCATGATATCTCTTCTCCTGTTATCTGGTTATGTACTTCTCTCTCTCTTGCATTGATTTAAAGGTACAAAATATAACACAACAAGGCACAACACACAGGGCACCGAACACAAATGTATTCACAATACTAATTACCCTAAATAATGTTGACCACCAGAAAAGAGAGTTAGGGGATAGAAAAGAGTGCAAAATTGATATTGAGAAAAGGAAAAAAAATTAAGAGCAAAAAGAAAGAGAAGAAAAAAGAAGGGGGAAAATATATGTGTATGGTGAGAAAGCTCTAATAAAACAACAAATAATCCAAAAAATGCAAACAACAAACACCCAGAGATGAATGCAAACTACAAATAACAACTAATCCAAAATATGTAAACTACAAACCCTCAAACAACAAATATCCAGATGTATCTGAGGAAGCAGAACTTATTTCCAGAATGTAAGGTCAAGGAATTGAATGAATGGGGAAATAGCCACAATTCAGTTTAGAGGAGTAGGAAGCAGATGAGTGTATAAGAAGAAAAGTAAACAAACAAACAAAAAACTAAATACAAAAAAAGAGAAAAAAGAAAAAAAATTATATATATATAATTTTCCCCTTCCTTAATCTATCTGTATATTCATTTACTATTGGAAAAGAAGAATAGAGAGTAGCTAGACATGAGTTTGTGATTGTAATTCGTTAAGCTATTAGTAGAAGAAGAGAACAAGTGAGGAAAGGAATAACAGAATCAAAAAATCAGCAACAACAACAAAACTAAACAACAAAAGAAAAAACCAAAAAAAAAAACAAATACAGACAAGCAATAAAAACCAAACTAATCAACAAACAAACATTAATAAGACAGAAAGAAAGAAAAATGAAAATAATAAAAAAAGAAAAAAACAAAACAACACAAAACAAAAACAAAACAAAAGGGAAGTAAAAGAATATCTGGATAGTAAAAAAAAAGGGAAGAGAAAGTGTGTATGGGCTTGAAGCAGGGGAGCAGAAATTAGATATATGAGTAAGATCAATTTTTAACAGGGAGTAGAAAGAAAGGATAGAGAAAAACTAAAGCAAGAACAGGGTAAGAGAAACAGGGCAAAAGGGGAACATGAGGACAAGAGTGTTGGTATAAAGGAAAAATTGAGGTAGAGTAAAATAATGTTACAGGAAAAATAAAAATAGAATGTAGAACACTAATCCCAAAATAAAATAAAATAAAGAAAAAATAAAACTTTTTAAAAAATGCAAAATAATAGTAGTAATAATAGTAATTAAAAATATAATAAAAAAGGTATAGTCAGGTGAGAAAGAAAAAAAATTGGTTTCTCAAGTAAAAGATAAAAAATAAAAATTTGAAGTAGTGAAGGTTGTTCACTTCCTCTACTGTTCTGTTTGGCAGGTCTGTTTTGTGTCAGGTAGACAGCCCAGTATTGGAGTTCCCTGCGCTCCACAGCTCCTCTGTGTCATAAGCCACAATCCTTTTTTCAGGTAGTTGGGATCTCTTTGTTTCTTAGCCTGCCTTTAGTTGCATTCACACAAGAGTCAATTTCTGATACAACCCCTGGGTGGCAGTGTTTCTGTATTGATACCTGGGGCTAAAAGTCTCCTCCCCTACCCAGTGTTTAGATGGCTTTCCCTGCTGCACTTCATGCTGGGTTAGAGGGATGGACTTCCCTATAGCTGGCTTTTTGTTTGTTTCTCTGCACTCTGTTCTCCAGGTTCCACAAAAACAGCTTTCTCCTGCCAGTCTAATTGGAAGATTGTATATACTGGGCTTAATAATCAGAAGCAAGGATTTAAAAAAGAAAAATAAAAGCAAAAAAAAAAAAAAAAAAGCCACAGGATGCGTGCAGACTCGTGTCTTCCCCTGGCACTCCACAATCAGCGCACTGTCAGAATTCCAGACTGCCCTCCTGTGCCCAGCCCTGCCATGGGCTAATTTCTATAGTCTCCTTCTGCCTGCAGCCCTGTGGATCCCCTTCCACATTCAATGGCTACACTTACCCCAACAGCGCATATTTTGTGGGGCACAATCTTCCTTTGAGACTAGTTCCCACTGAGCATGTTTCACGCATGTTTTGTGTGCATTTCTCCCTCCAGCCTGGACTCAGATCTCACCTCTCCTTAGGCCAGTGGTCGGCAAACCGCGGCTTGTGAGCCACATGCGGCTCTTTGTCCCCTTGAGTGTGGCTCTTCCACAAAATACCACGTGTGGGCACACACGTACAGTGCGATTGAAACTTCGTGGCCCATGCGCAGAAGTCGGTTTTCGGCCTGGGCGAGTCTATTTTGAAGAAGTGGTTCTAACGCTGAGCCACACTCAAGGGGCCAAAGAGCCGCATGTGACTCGCGAGCCGTGGTTTGCCAACCACTGCCCTAGGCGATAGCTGACCTTTCCATGCATGAATTTCCTGTCCACGGATTTCTCACCAGCTGTGTTCAATTCGCCAATTCCAGGTGGATATTAATTGATTCAGCTGTTCCTTCTCTCTGCTCTGTGAGAAGGCACAGGGGTCGTCCCCGTACTCAAGCTGCTTTGTCTCCTCCTGGACAGACTTTCTAGGCACCCGCGGTAGGAGAGGCTGGAGTCTTGGTGTTCCTGGGTTAGCAGCTGAGGTAGCTGGTCCCTGAGTGTTATGGTTGTAAGGTCCCAGTAGGTATCTGAGGGTCTCCCCAGTTGAAGTTAAGGCTGGGCTTCAGGTCACCACCACTCTCCCCTTCAAGATGGCACAGTCTCTGTGCAGAGCCAGCCTCTCCTGGAGAGATTTCAGCAGCAGTAGAGGCTGCCCGGCCAGGGGAGCCAGGTCTGGCAGTCATCAACAATTCCTTGGAATATAGCTATCTCTCACTCACAAATACATACACTCCCCGCACATCCACTCACTCTCCTTTTGTTCTCTCACACACTATCTTGCAGCCTGCCATCCTATTGACAGCCATGTTCTATAATCAAAAGGTGGCAGTTTTAAGTCCTGGTCAGGGCACATACCTAGGTTGTGTGTTCGGGACACACACAGTCAATGTTTCTCTCTCGTTGATGTTTCTATCTCTCTCTCCCTCCTTCTCTTCCTCTAAGATCAATAAAAAGTAAATAAAAAAAGGTATATTTGCAATAATACCACACAAGATCTAAGAATTGTTCAGCTGTAGCTTGGTGAAAGAGAGACTTTATAGGTGCATATTGCACCTGAATATTAAAAGGTGAAGAGGAATGTCATTGGCGGAAAAAACAAGATGAGGGTAAGAGGGGCATTTCAGGCAGTAAAAGAAACATGTTTAATGTAATAGAATGGAGGGCTAGATGATTTGTAAAGAGTTTGGATTTGTAAAATGAGTATGGGGATATGTTGGGAATAGCAATTTAGACTAAAATGGTAGGAATGAACCAGACAATTAAAAGCCTTGTAGATCATACTCATGCATTGGTGCTTGAATATCAATTTAATTTCTCAGAAACAGATGGTTTAGTGATGTGTAGGCTTTTTCATTTGAATTAGCACACATTAATTTTTGATGCTTCTAGATGGGTATTTGAGCCAATATATTTTAAGTTTTATTTTTTAGCTGAATAAGAATATAACTGCTATTTTGGAATCCACACAATTATCATCATAGGCTTCATGATTGCAGAGACCTTTCTTTTATTTCCTGACATATTCTACATTTTCAGAACAGGGACAAACACAGAGTAATATTTCAATAATTACTTGTTGAATGAATGAGGATATTCTCAATATCATGTAAAAAAGTTAAACCTGGGTGATTTTTATCCTCTTCTTTATATATTACAGATTTTTCTAAATATTCTAAAATTATCATGTATAGCTTCTAATGTGAAAAAAGATGTCAAAACAGTATAAATATCTTAATATACCAATATGACCATATTCTACTTTTTATGTTTCTCCACATTTTTATAATGAAGATATATTACTTTTATGGTGAAAATATTTAAATGTGATCAGTGTAATTTTCTTACAAGGACTGTAAATGGCACTTACAGAATACTTTTTCCCCTTGATTGAAACACCAAGCTTCCCTTGAGTGACATTGCATATAGTAATATACTCATAGGGAGTCAAATGAATTAGTTGCTTATAGCTTTGAAATTATCCATCATGTAACTTTGGACAAGACTCTTTACCTTCTGAGACTTTTTATGTATAAATAAGTGATTGGAATAGATCAGTCATTCTCAATCCTGATTGCACATTGGGTTCCAGGAAGGACTTTTAAAAAACCTACTGATAACTAAGCCCCAGTCCCCAAATTTCTGATTTAATTGGACTTGAACTGGCTTGGATATCAGCAGATGACAGATAGATAGATAGATGATAGATAGATAAACTTTCTGGATAATTCTATGTTTCTGTGTACATTCAGGCTTAAGAAGCATGTAGTTAGAATTTATCTTAGTGTTCTTTCAAGTTTGGTATGCTATACTCTACTTGAGTTCACAAATTATACCTTAAAAACAGGCATAATGTTTTATTTGTTTTCTATGTTTTTGTTTTATCAATTTCTGCATCATGTAGAATTTTCCTAAATAGTCCTCAACTTAATCATTCTACATACTTTCATAGTGTGTCATATTGGTATCTGTTCTCAGCTGGTTACTACAGGGGCAGGATTTGGTTACTTGAATTCCCAAGATTCTTTCCAGGTATTCAGATATACCTTGATGTTTTCTGACTCTAACAAGCACATTACCTAATGGCTTAAAGTGCTCTCTGCTATAACACATGGTTTCCATATATCTGAACTATATAGGATTGACTGAGATACTTAATGAAGTGGAGCTGATGTTTTCTAATTGAGCCAACTTGAATAATTGTGTGGGTAACTGGGGAGGGTTGGGGTAGGCAGTTCTGGAATAAAATAAAACAAATTTATTCATTAGAAAGACTTAGTCTCTAGGACTATGCCCCTCCCCTTGATGCTTTCTTGATTGTCTCCAAATGGAGCCCTTTGAAAAATTAGGATAACTCCTCATAAGATTTAAAATCCTCAGTCCGTGATGGTCTGCCAAGAGAGGCAGAGTCAGGTTAGAGAAGCAGGCTAAGTAGGCGTGAATTATGAGCTTCAAACTCATCCAAGCATCCTCTTGCATTTTCTATGAGGAAGAAAACTGCGGTGTTGGTGGGGGGAAGAGGATGGTAGATGGAGAATTGGATTATTCAAGTGAGGAGGTGAAGTAGGAACAAAAACAACCTCTCATTTTCCATAAACTGCCAGCATATATGTCTATTAAAGTCATATGCCTAGATTTTGAGTGCAGTTTGATAAGCATTTAGTAACTCTGTAGTATGCTGAGCATTGCAATGATGAGGAAATGTAAAGATGTGCTATGGCTTTTGCTCTGTAGGAGTTTACAATCTAGGAGAAATATATGTGCATATTGTGATCAATATACTAGATTAAATTATAGGGAAAAACACCTAGATCAATTAACAACATGGTTCCTAATATCTACATTTCAAAGGGCTACCGGAATAGTAATGAAATGAAATAAAGTATCTTGTCTTTCTTCTTGGCTAGTATATTCCCACTGTCTAGAATAGTGCCAGGTAAAGAATAGGTGATCAATGAATAATAGCTGTTTAATGAATAAGTGGATGAGTTATTTTATACTTGCTTTCACCATGTGTGTGTGTTTTTTGTCAAATTATCTTTTATTGAAATATTTTCCTTTGTAGTTCTTAACTAGCATGACTTTCCACTGCATCACTGTTGGTATCGTCTATTATGTTATGAGGGTGGCAGCCATCAACATTGCAGTCCACAGACTAGACAATCTCCAGAATCTTTTTAATGATCACAGAGATCTCTAGCTAAAGATGTGTCCCATCTGTCATGCATTGTTGACAATCTCAGCAAAAGTTATATTTCCAGCAGTGTACTAGGATTACTTTTTCTCCACATCCTCACCATCACTTGTTTGTTGATTTATTTATGGTAGCCATTATGGCAGTTGTGAGGTAGTACCTCACTGTTGTTTTAATTAGTCTTTCTCTGATGATTAGTGACATTGAACTTTTTTTCATATGTTACTTGGCCATTTGTATGTCCTCTTTGGAGAAATGTCTACTTAGGTCCTCTGACCATTTTTTTTATTGGATTGCTTGTCTTCCTTTTGTTGAGTTGTATGAACACTTTACATATTTTGGAAATTAACCCTTTATCAGATGTATCATTGCCAAATATGTTCTCCAATACAGTTGGCTCTTTTTTCATTTTGTTTATGGTTTCTTTTGCTGTGCAGAAGGTTTTTATTTTGATTTAGTCCCATTTGTTTATTTTTGTCCTTTGTTTCTCTTGCCTGGTAGGAATGTACACTGCTACAACCAATATGGAAAAGAGTATGGAGTTTCCTCAAAAAATTAAAAATGGAACTGCCATTTGACCTAGTGATCCCACTTCTAGGAATATACCTTAAGAGCCTGAAACACCGATCAGAAAGAATATATGCACCCCTATGTTCATAGCAGCATTATTTGCAATAGCTGAGATCTGGAAAAAGCCCAATGCCCATCAGTAGATAAAGAATCTATGGTACATTTGTATCATGGAATGCTATGGAGCAATAAAAAAAGGATCTCTTACCCTTTGAGACAGCATGGAGGGACCTGGAGAGTATTATGCTAAGTGAAATAAGCCAGTCAGAGAAAGACAAGTATCGCATGATCTTACTTATATGTGGAATCTAATGAACAAAATAAACTGACAAACAAAATAGATCCAGAGACATGGAAGCATGCAACAGACTGATGACTCTCAGAGGGAAGGGTGGGCAGGAAGAGATTAACCAAAGAACATATGCGTATCTGCGTAACCATGGACATAGACAATAGTGTGGTGAAGGCAGGAGTGGGGAAGATGGGTTCAATGGGGGCAGTAGAGGGACATCTGTAATACTTTCAACAATAAAGATACATTTTTTATGATATTTCCACTGTGCTTAATTTTCCCCCCTTCTTTCTGTCTCTTGGCAGTTCTTTGAGGGGTTTGATGATGAGGACAGAAGCAGAAGGTACTACATCAATCTTTCTGTTCTGAATGGTCATCAGTTTCAGTGAAATCCTCAGACTCTTCCACTTACCAGATGCTTTGGGGTTGTTGTCACCAAATATTTTTAGAGATAGAACCAGGAAACTTATCTTGGTGGCCAGGGCAAATGTGGCACTGATTTCCCCACTGGTGCACCTCAGATATCCGACTTTGATCTTGTTGGGGTCAAACTTTGGCAGCACAGTGGAAATGGCTGGTGACTGATGAACCTGGATTCAGGACTGCTAAAGAAAGTTGTATCTTGGGTTCCTCTCAGCCCAAAGTCAAAGCTCTTTTGCCATAATTTTAGTGGCTGATCTCCTCTGCTCTATCTATTTATGAGATGATAATTCATTGTTATCTGTCTTTATTCTTAATTTTTATTGCTGTAATATTTGCATACAATAAAATTTATTAAATTTACCTATGCAATTGGCTTGCCAAATGTATACAGTTTTGTAGCCACTACCACAATAATACAAAATATTTTCATCAATCATGTAAGAACTCTTTGAAGTTGTAGTAATCCTTCCACCCTACCTCAGCCCTTGGCAACCACTGACCTGCTTTCTGTACTCTATTTTGACTTTTCTCAAATTTTGTAAAGGTAGTCTCATCCATTAAGAAATATTACACGTGAGTTCTTTCACTTAGCATAAAACTTTTAAGATTTATCCATGTTGTAAATTTATCAGAAGTTCATTCTGTGAATGAAGCACACTTGTTTATTCAGTCACTAGTTGATAAGTAGTATATTGTTTGCAGTTGGTTTCTACTATGCAGAGAGCTACTGTGAATATTGAAGTACAAGTCTCTGTGTGGATCTATCTCCATGTGGATCATTTCCCTTGAGTAAATAGTTAAGAATGGGGTTGCGCTATCAGGCAGTAATGTCTATTTAACATTTTGTGAAGAACACAGATCTCCAAAGGCTCTACATTTGCACTTTCACCAGCAGTGTATCAGTTTCATGTGTTCCACAGCATCACCCACAGTTAGGGTTATCAGTTTTCATTTCTTTAATTTTAGCTGTTTTCATTGATGTGTAGTGGTAATGCATTATGGTATTAAGTTGCATTTACCTGATGGCTTAAAAATGTTATCATATAAAGTGCTTATTTATCTTCTGAATATATTCTTTGCTGAAATTGCTGTTTAAATATGTTCCCTTTAGTTGAATATTGATGCTTTCTTCTGTTGAGTTGTAAGAGTTCTCTATATTCTGGATACAAATTCTTCATCATGTATGTAGTTTTTTTATTGAGGAGAAATTCATATAGCATAAAACTCACTACTTTAACTATTTTAAAGTGTATAATTCAGAAGCTTTTCATCTACTCAAGATATTGCGCAACCACCACCACAGTCTAAACCCAGAACAATGTCACTACCCTAAAGGTAGCCCTGTACCATTAATCAGTCACCTTCCATTTTCTCTCCCTAGCCCAGGAAGCCACCCAACTGCTTTTTATTTCTAAGGATTTACTTATTAGAATCACATGGTATGTGCTTGTAGACTTTTGTGTCTAGATGCTTTTATTTAGCTTAATGCTTGTAATGTTAATTCATGTATCAGTACTTCATTCCTTTTTCTATAATCCTCACCTGAGGGTATTTTATTTTTTTCATTCCTCACCAGGGGATATTTTTCCATTGATTTTTAGAGAGAGTGGAAAGGAGAGACACAGAGAAAGAAACATCGATGTGAGAGAGACACATCAATTGGTTGCCTCCGCACATGCCCAGACAAGGGCTGAGGATCGAGTCTGCAACCGTGGTACATGCCCTTGACTGGAATTGAACCCAGGACCCTTAAGTCTGCAGTCAGATCTTCTTTCCACTGAGCCAAACTGGCTACAGCCCAAAGATATGTTTTTACTGATCTCTAGAGAGAGTGAAAGAGAGGAAGAAACATAAATGTGAGAGAGAAACATTGATCAACAGCCTTCCATACGTGCTAGACCAGGGATCAAACCTGCAACCTAGATATATGCCTTATCCAGGAATCGCACCATGACCTTTTGGTGTACTAGATGAAGCTACAACCAACCAAGTCACCCAGCCAGGGCAGTACTTCACTTCTTTTTATGTCTCAATAATAGCCCATCATATGGACATACTGCATTTTATTTGTCTGTTCATTAATTGATGCACATTTGGGATATTTCAACTTTTGGGTTTATTATAAATAGTGTGGCTATGAATATTAACATACAAGTTTGAATTGTGGTTTCAACTGTGATAGTTAATTTTATGTGTCAACTTGGCTAGGCCATATTACCCAGGTATTTGGCCAACACGTCTAGATGTTGCTATGGAGGTACTTTTTGATGAGATTAATATAAATTAGTAGAAATTTAGTAAATCTGATTGTTATACATTTGTGGGTGGACCTCAATAAAGGCCTTAAGAAATATTGACCTGCCCTAAAGAAGTAATTGTGCCAGCTGACTGCCTGTGGACTTGAACTACAGCACCAACTATTTCCTGGGTCTCCAAGGTGCCAGGTTATCCTGCAGATTTTGGAGTTGCCATCAGGTTCAAGACCTAGAAGAGCTGATATTTTAGTCTGAGTGTGAAGGTCAGAAAATATCAATTTCTTCCTCAAGCAGTCATGCAGGAAGCTTCCTTCTTTATCAGCCTTTTCCTTATATTCATATCTTCAATTAATTGTATGAGTTCTAACCATCTTAGGGAAGCCAATCTGCTTTACTCAGTCTACCAATTCAAATGTTAATCTCATTCAGAAACACCCTAATAAACACACCCAGAATAATGTTTGGCCAAATGTCTGGGTACCCCAGGGGCCAGTCAAATTGACACATAAAATTATCCATCACAAATATGTTAAAGGAAATTCTGTTGAGGTTTCAGAAAGCAATGAGGATATTTCTAATAATATACTTTTGTTAGAAATTCTAATAAAGTTCATAGAAATTTAAAAAAAAACAATGAGGATAGCTGTAGAGAAAGCTTCTGGAGGAAAACCAAGATGGTGGCATAGGTAAACACCTAAACTGCTGCCTTGCACAACAATTTCAAAACTACAACTAAAAGACAAAACGTCTATCACCCAGAACCATGGGAAAGCTGGCTTAGTGGAAATTTTACAACTAGAAGGAAAGAGAAAAGAGCATTGAGATGTGCACAAGCACTGAAAAGCTGAGGTATGGAGGCGCGCGAATCAGGCTGGTGGCGGGCGACTGGGTACGCTACTTTTTTCAACCCTAAGGGGGACAAGCTCCTAATTACTCTGAACTCCAGTTTCTGGAGAGATTCTGGGGACCCAAACTCTTACGGGGAGAAGCTGGACTGTCTGCCATCGGTTCAGAAAGTGAGGGTGGCTTTCTTGCAGAGGTGCGCGCAGCAATCATTGTTTACTGTGCTGGGGCGCGAGACACTGGGATGGGGAAACTTGGAGACACAGAGACAGCTGACTGGCAGCCATTGCTGTTTGTCATGCCCTAGCCTAGTGACTCTCTGAGAATCCGCCCCACACAATCTACAAACCCACCCAACCTCCGTGCAGTGGCTTTTGCATATAAAGGGCCTGCCCTATCACAGCGTAACCTAACAAACTGCAGCTCTGGTCAGCTCCAAAACCTACAAACCCCAAGCAAATAAGAGAAAACTGTAGTTCTCGCTGTAGCTCCTGCTGGGTGGCCTCAGACAGTAGCTGACCTGCACCCCACTGGAGATCCAGAAGCTAGTGTATCTAGTTGTCAGCGTGAGATGACACCAGATTTCAACAACTCACATCCATAAGTGACACATTCAAGAGGCAGACTCAGTGATCACCAAAGCCCCACTGAAACAAGTTCTGCCCCATAAGAGTGTCTCCAGCACAGCAGTTCTTCCATTATAGACACAGCGGGTCCTCACAGCCAATTGGCCTGGAGGTCAATTCCTCCCAGTGTATCAACAGCAATCAAGGCTTAACTACACCAAGACTTTTCACTCAGCCCACAAAGGAGTACACCAAGAGTGTCCACGTCAGGTGATAGGGGAGGCTGAACCACTGGGCCCTATAGGTCACCTACCACAGAAAACCACTCCATCAACACAGGGAAGCAGCAAAATGCAGAGACAAAGAAACATGTCATGAATGAAAGAAATGGAGGAAAACAAACTACTGGATATACAGTTCAAAACCACATTTATAAGGTTACTCAAGAATCTTCTAAAAAACGCCGAGAAACTTGATGAGACCTCCAAGGAGCTTAGTGACACCTTCAAGGACCTTACTGAGAATGCCAAAAAAATGGAAAAGCGCCAGTCAGAAATTAAGCATACACTGTCTGAATTAAAGAATATACAGAAATTCAACTGTACATCAAAGGACCCGAAGAATCAAACCAAAGATCTGAAATATGAGAAAACAAAAAACACCCAACCAGAAAAACAAAAAGAAAAAAAATCCAAAAATATGAAGTAGTGTAAGGAGCCTCTGGGACAACTTTAAGCGTACCAACATCCGAATGATTGGGGTGCCAGAAGAAGAGAGAGAGCAAAATATTGCAAACCTATTAGAAGAAATAATGACAGAAAACTTTCCCTACCTGGTGAAAGAAATAGACTTACAAGTCCAGGAATTGCAGAGAACCCCAAACAAGAGGAATCCAAAAAAGACCACACCAAGACACATCATAATTAAAATGTCAAGGGCAAAAGACAAAGAGAGAATCTTGAAAGCAGAAAGAGAAAAACAGTTAGTTACTTACAAGGGAGTACCCATACGACTGTCAGCTGATTTCTCAACAGAAACTATGCAGGCCAGAAGGGAGTGGCAAGAAATATTCAAAGTGATGAACAGCAAGAACCTACAACCAAGATTACCCTACCCAGCAAAGCTATCATTCAGAATTGAACGTCAGATAAAGAGCTTCACAGACAAGAAAAAGCTAAAGGAGTTCATCACCACCAAACCATGATTATATGAAATGCTGAAGGGTATTCTTTATGAAGAGGAAGAAGAAGAAAAAGGTAAAGATAAAAATTATGAACAACAAAATGACAACAAATACATACCTACCAACAAGTGAATCTAAAAATCAAGTGAATAAAAAATCTGATGAACAGAATGGACTGATGAATATAATAGAATCAGGGACATAGAAAGGAAGTGGACTGACAATTCTCAGGGGGAAGGGGGTGTGAGGGGTGCGGGAAAAGATTGGACAAAAATCTTACACCTATAGGATGAAGACAGTGGTGGGGGTAAGGGCATGGGGTGGGGTGGGGAATCATGTGGTGGGGAGCTATGGGGGGAAAAATGAGGAACACCTGTAATAATTTGAACAATAAAGATTTATTAAAATAAAAGAGAAAGCTTCAGTCTTCTTAGAGAACATATATATATATATATATATATATATATATATATATATATATATATATATATATATATATGCACACACACACACACACACACACACACACTAGAGGCCTGGTGCACGAAATTCATGCACTGGGGTTGGGGGGTGCGGGGTGTCCACTCAGCCCACCCTGCTCCCTCTCGCAGTCTGGGACCCCTAACTTCTTATTGCTCGCCTGCTTGCTGCTCCTTAGCACTGCTGTGGAGGCAAGAGAGGCTCCCACCACCACCGCTGTGCTCACCAGCCATGAGCCCAGCTTCTGGCTGAGCAGGATCCCCCTGTGCGAGTGACTGACCACCAGGGCACAGCTCCTGTGTTGAACGTCTGCCCCCTTGTGGTCAGTGCACATCATAGTGACCGGTCATTCTTGTCATTCTGCTGTAATGGTCGCTTAGTCTTTCATTATATAGATTATGTTGATAGAAATATGAACATTAATGGTGCTTCTGTTGATGTCTCAGATGGAATGAGGACATGCTATTGGAAAGTGGGGGAAAAGGCCCATTTTATAAAATAAGAGAGTGGCTGATTGATGTTCTACTGTTTTGTGGAAAGTAGAACATGTAAATGATCAACTTGGATATTTAACTGAATAGATTTTCATGCAAATTGTGAAAGGAGTGGCTGACATCGAATTCTCTTTTTATTGCCATACATATCTCTATCTTTAGAAGTAACTGACGTCTGCAATTCCTGAATCTTTCTTCGATGCTATGACACAAATTTATTTGCTTGTTGGTTTTTTCCTCTCTCAATACTTAAATTTCTCTGGACCACTAAGTCAATTTCCACTTGTCCATCTGCTTTCTAGCTTCTAAAACTATGTTACATTTCTTATATTCTGTTGTTTATTCTCTTTTCTTTGACCTTGCAGATTTATGACTTTAAATATTTCACTGTCATTTTAGTGGGGTTCTGGTTGAAAACAGGGTTTAGCATGTGGAATAAATTCACAATGTTGAATGAAATAAATGATTGTGACTAACTTCCAGGGATCTTGGAACTCCTTATTCTGACATGATAAAGGCTCTGCTCTTGCTGAATACCTTTAAGTTAAACATTTGACCTATACATTTAAGATGCTAAGATGAAGTAAACCATTAATTTCCTTATTCTAGTACATGAGTGAACTTGATCGTTTATGTGTTTTCAATTGAAGTGAACCTGTTCTACTCTGCTATGCATAGGTTTCTTCTCATCTTTAAAATAACTATGTGAATTAAGAATTTCCTTTTATTGAGGAAATTGTGACTCACAGTATTTGTAAATTGTATAAAAACATACAGGTAGTAAATGGCAGAGCTGTAATTGAAACACAAATCTTTTTCTAAAATGTACTTGTAGCAACATTTCTCATTCCTGTGGCCCTACATGCTCCTGTAAATTTTGTGATATTATTAAAATTTTAAAAATTCAAGTGTTTTTCATATTTTTAGCCTTCGCTACTATGGGTAGTTCCAATGGGAAATGATGAATCCTAGAATGTGCTTACCTTTTATATCTTTATGACCTTTACAGTTGGAAAAAGAACTTACTGGTTTAATAATTATTCCTGAATGTGTTCTTTCCTCTAGATCATACAGCACTTCACTACCTGGAAAGTCTCTAAAGAAGCTATGTGGGGAGTGAAGTAGGAGGTGAGTGAGAATGTATAATTTGGTTCATAGATGACATAATTTCTCATTGTTCCTGCTGTTTGAGAGAGAAAGAACAAAGGAGAAGACATGTAGGAGTGTAGAAAAATGCAAGGTGGAGATATTAATGCTACAGTATAATTTTCCGTGGGTGTTTAGCCTGGGAATTAGAAGACTAAGGGAAGACATGCTAGTTTTCTTGAAATATTTGAAGAGCTGTCATGTGGAAGAGGGCGTAGACTTTTGCCTTTGGCCCAGAGGGCATAGCTATTATTAAGAGGTGAAAGTTATAGAAAAGAAAAATTTTATTCATTATAAGGAAGAACTTTCTAATAGTGCACAGTATTGGAACAGGCTGCTGCATGAAGTCACAGGAAGTGTTCCTTCCAATGCTGAGTAGCTATGAATAGAGGAACCTTTGGAGGAACAACTTTTGGATCAGATGTATCTGGGTTCAAATTCTGACCTTTTCACTTTTAGCTTTGTATTGTTATGAAAGTCAGTGAACCTACATAAGCTTTTGTTTTCTTACTGTGAAATTTGAAAAATTATCTTAATTAGATATTTATTGTGAAATTAAATGAGAGAAGGTACATAAAGCACATTGCAAATTGTCTAGTAGTCAGTCAGTAATAGCAAATACTCATTTCATACATTACCTTAGTGAGCTTTTCATTGTTTATAAAAACCTATTACATCAAACTGATAGAATTTTAATGTCATAATTTAAATTTCTAAGTATCTGATGTCAATCAAATGCAAATGCCTTTAAGATCTGAGAGGGTTTAATGAATCTAAAATTTTCTTCAGAGCCAACTTTGCCCATCCTGTCCCTCTCTCCATGAAAAGAAAACCAGAGATATAAGACTTCCACTTGGCAAAATTTAAGCATAGGCAGGCCTGTAGAAATATTTTCCTTTAAAATAACACATCATTTTAAAAAAAAATTTTTGACTTGTAAAATTTTGACTTATAAACTAAATTAGCACTTTATGATTATGAATTTATTGTTGTTTTCAAGTTGTTTTATTAAAGAAAAATAGTTTTGGTACTATAATCCCCAGAGAATATTTTACTTCTTAATTGTCTAAAACAGAATCTAGGTTTTGTTTTTCACAGCCCTGCTTAATTCTAGATACTGTTCCTTGCATCTATGTGGGAAAGTTTGTAAACTCTTACTTTAATTTAGAATTTAAAAAATCATACCTAATAAAATGGTAATATGCAAATTACCATCACTCCGCTACGCCCACGATTGGGCCAGCTGGAGGCGCGGGGCAGGACTCAGGGTGGCAGATTGGCTGGTGGTAGGAGCAGGGGGCAGGGACTCACGAGTCCCCGACCCCCGCTCCTACCACCAGCTTAAACAGCCGGCGCTACGGAAGACGCTGGTGGCGGAACTCGGGGTGGCCGATTGCGTGGCTGCTGGCACCAGTTTTCCGCCAGCAGCAGTTTTCCTCTGGCAACCCGCCCGATCGGAGAGCCTCCCCATTGGAGTTCCTCTCGGGGTGGCCGATCGTGCTGGCGGGAGGCGCTCTGATCGGCGGGTGGCCAGAGGAAAACTGCTGCTGGCTGATAACTGGTGCCGGTAGCCAGGTGAAGGAAAAGTCTATTGCATGAAACTTCGTGCAATGGGCTCCTAGTAATTACATAATACAATCAAATTTTACACCTTGATTGTGCTATAATAAAATGCTTAAGTTAAATTGGCTCAGGCAATAACAACTGTGTATTCAAATGTACGAAGCAGACTTCATGTATGTGTTGATGTGTGTAAAGCTTCAGGATTGATCATGGCAAATATATGAAATGTGCACATATTATACTGTTCATCCTGATGAATTGATGAAAGACATGTATGTGAGAGTATTTGAATATGTGTATGCGTTTATCCTTAATTTCTGTGTTTGTCTAAATGATGAAAAGTTAAGTGTATCTGTACTTTGAGAAACGATCTCTGGCTAACCAATAGGAGTATTTGTTTAAATTTTGCTGGTACATTAATTATTTCTGTTTCAATTGGCTATGTTGGTCACATGAGTCATAAATTAGACTCTCAGGTTAAAATGACTAAAAATATAAACTAATGGATATTTTCAATTGTTATTTTCTTCATAGTTTCCATAAATACTTCTTCTTATTAATTTTAAAAATTTGATTAAAATTTAATGTTGACATAAAATTTTCCAAAAATAAATAAAATAAAAATATTCAATATTTAAAAATTCAAACAAATTAGTAATAAATTTATAATAAATATGGTTTATTCCAGGTGTGTGTGTGTACATGAGAGTGTACACACACAAACACATAGCAGATGGAAGAAAATAGCTATAGGAAGTGACATGCAAATGAGATTGAGATGTCAGTAGGATAAAAACATTAGAATCACAAATGTCACAAAAACACTTGTCTCTAGTGATTTCCTGTAATATTGAGGCGATCTTAGCATTTCCATAAAACATTTGAAAGTGGTTAATAATGAATTTGTTTTTACACTAAGAAGACTGAGTGACTCAGTTGATATATGGTTGTAGATAAAAGCATGTACAGTTATAGTTTATATGCTGATGATTCACATAATGTGCTATCATAGGCTTTCCTTTGCCTTTTAGTAATCATTGAAAATGTGACTTTTTATGAATACATAATAATAAATCACAGGAATAGACTATTGTGTATGTATTAATTTATTGAACATTTACATTGCTTTCTATTTTTCACTTATATTAACAGTGCTACAGTGAAGATACATGTACTCAAATATTTTTATACGTCTTATAATTTCCAGTAATTATATTCCTTATGCAGTTAGTAAATTAAAGCATATTAAAATATAAATTTTGTGATTCTTATTGCTACAGTACTTTCTAAAACATCTGTGCCAATCTATACCCCTACTAGGAAGGTAAAAAAAAATCTCTCTGAATACAGTAAGGAGGACAGTAAAAATAGTAGAAAAAGACCTACAGTACATTCAGACAGTAACATTACCATATAGACTTTAAAATAAAAATGGTTTGTATGTTAAAAAATAGCAAAAGTATTGGGAAAATGGTGGAAATTATTGGAGAAAGTAAAACAAAATTGGAATCTATGAGGAGAAACCAAATTTATATTCTAGAAATACAGTATCTCAAATGAAATCCATATTGAATATGTTTAACAGAAAATAGGACACAGCAGGAAACAAACGAGTAAAGAAGAAAATATGTCAATTTAAAATAGTTATGAAGCACAGGGCAAAAGTAATTTTTTAATAAAGCATAAGAAAAGTGTGGGTACAGTAAAAAGAAATATATATATGGAGGCCCAGAAAAAGGAGATAAAATGAAACAGATGCAATATCTGAAGATATGACATCTAAAATTGGATAGAAGGTTTCAACTCACAAATTCAAGAACCCAAGTGAATCCCAAGCAGAATAAATACAAATTAAACCACACATATATGCTTCATAATCACATTTCTGAAAGGTAAAGCCAAAAAAAGAAATCTAAAAAAATAGGAAAAAGAAGTATAAATTTGCTTTCAAATGCACAACAGTAATACTAACAGTTGGATTTTCTCCTAAGGCAAAGGAAGCGAGAAGGCAATTGAAAGGCATTGTTAAAATGTGTAAAGAAAACAAAATCCAAAAGGAAAAATAGAAAAGCCTACCAACCTATGACATTATCCCTGCCTTAGTCCCTTTGGGCTGCTATAATAAAATACGACACACTGGGTAGCTTATAAACACCAGAAATTTATTCCTCATACTTCTGGAGGCTGGGAAGTTAACGATAAAGATGCCAGCAAATTCAGTGTTTGATGAGAGTTTATTTCGTGGTTCATAGATGACATCTAATTTCTATATCCTCACATGGTGGAGAGGCAGGCAAGTTCTCTGGGGCTTCATTTATAAAGGCACTGATTTCATTCATGAGAGTTCTCCCTCCTGACTTATTCATCTTCCAAAGGCCTCACTCACCTCCTATTACTATCACCATAGAGCAGGGGTCCTCAAACTTTTTAAACAGGGGGCCAGTTCACTGTCCCTCAGACCGTTGGAGGGCCGGACTATAGTTTAAAAAAAACTGTGAACAAATTCCTATGCATACTGCACATATCTTACTTTGAAGTAAAAAAACAAAATGGCAAAAACACCTGCATGTGGCCCGCGGGCCGTAGTTTGAGGATGCCTGCCATAGAGGTTTGTGTTTCAACATATAAATTTTGAGAGAACACAAACATTCAGACTATAGCAATCCACAATGAAAAGAAAAATTGCAAGTTAAATACATCAATTTCAAACAAAAAATGCTGAGATAATTTATTGGAACTGTTTAAATAGAAATAAGTGAATCCTTCAAGCTGATATTAATGATGGAAAGGAGAACTATAGGAAAAAATAAAGAGCATCTGTACTGTTAATATATGGATAATTATAAAAAATATTGTTAATATCCTATATAATAAAGAGCTAATATGCCAAAGGTCATCATGCCCTCACGTTGTCACGCCCTCACACCATCACGCCATAACTGATCAGACACTCAAAACTGGGTAGAGAGGAATGGGGACCAGCCAGGCACAAACGAGCTCGCAAGAAAGGAATGGGGACCAGACAGGCACAAATGAACTCGTGAGAGAGGAATGGGGACCAGTCAGGCTGCGGGCCAGGAGAGGGACAAGCCACCCGCCCTGCAGTCCTGGGTGCCAGCGGCTGCGCCTGTGCCTATGGCCCAGCCCAGGAGAGAGACAAGCCTACCACCCCACAGTCCCAGGTGCCCGCAGCTAAGGCTGCAGCCCAGGAGAGGGAAAAGCTGCCCACCCCATGGTCCCAGGCACCAGTGGCTGTGCCTGCGACTGCAGCCCGGGAGAGGGACAAGATGCCCTCCCCACAGTCCCGGGTGCCAGTGGCTGGGGCTAGTGCCCAGGAAAGGGATAAGCTACCCACCCCACGGTCCCAGTTGCCTGCGGCTGTGGCCTGGGCGAAGCCACCCACCCATGGACCCCTGCGGCTATGGCCAGCCCAGGCGAAGCTGGCCCATGTTCTGGGTGCCTGCGGCTGGCCAGAGGGAAGGAAGCTCAGGTCCTGGGTGCCTGCGACCAGCCAGGGAGGAGGGAATACTGGGTCCCAGGTGTGGGGCAAGGCAGAGGCAATTAGGGGTGATCAGGTCATCAGGGGAGCAGTTAGGGGCAATCAGGCAGGCAGGCAGAGTTGGTTAGGGGCGATCAGGCAGGCAGGCAGGTGAGTGGTTAGGAGCCAGTGGTCCCAGATTGAGAGAGGCAGTTGGACATCTCCCAAGGGGTCCCGGATTGGAGAGGGTGCAGGCCGGGCTGAGGGATTCCCCCCCTTGTGCACAAATTTCGTGCACTGGGCCTCTAGTAATATAATAATGCCTTGTGGGGTTTTTAACAAATTATATGTAAATATACAGCAAAGATTACACAAGGCATGGAAAGAGGGTGAATAGAGTTATATATACTTTTATAAGAATCTTACATTTTTATGGAAATAATAAAATATGAAAGAAATGATAATATTGTAATAGTTTAGGGATGCATACTGAAATATTAACCTTTTGCACTCGGATGTCGAGTGTGACTCGACACGGTTAGCATCGGTAGCAGCTCGTATGTCAAATTGTATTGAATGTATCAATAATTTGAAATATAAAAAAATCCAAATAAATAAGTTTGTATGAAAAGAAACTGCAGTTTTTTATTTTACTGCCATGCTTTGTAAAATCTAGGGTATTTAAACAATTAAATCCAGAGTAGAATAAAGGAATCAAGAAAAAAGCGAGTGCAAAGGGTTAAGGTGCTAATAAAAATTAAAATTAAAATGAATAAGAAAAACCTAATCTAAGAGAAAAATATATATGAATGTGTATTTAAAAAAAATACAATTACCAAAAAAGATAAATAAGAAAAAAATAGAAAATGGTTGATTTAAAATTCCCTATATCTGTGATTTTTAATTATTTATTTTTATTGAAATTATTGGAATGACATTAGTTAATAAAATTATATAGGTTTCAAGTGTAAAATTCTATAAAAAAATCATCTATAGATTGTGAGGTTTGTTCCCCACACCAAGTCAAGTATCCTTCCATCACTGTTTACCCGCCTTTTTTAATCACCATATTTTTGTCTGTGTCTATGAGTTGTTGTGTTTTTTTCCTTAATCCCTTCACCTTTCTCACCCAAACTGCAAATGCCTACCCTCTGACAGTAGGATGCCATCATTGTCCTGATACCAAAACCTGACAAAGAAATTACAAGAGAAAACTACTGTACAAATGTGGACAACATTTTGCCAATTTTTCTAAATTTATGTTTTTACTTAATCTCATAAAAATGAAGAAAACTGAGTTAAGATCTCATTGAGCCAGCTGGTGTTGCTCAGTGGTTGAGTGTTGACTCAGGAACCAAGAGGCCATTGGTCCAATTCCCAGTGAGGGCACATGTCTGGGTTGTGGGCTTGATTCCCAGTAGAGGATGTGCAGGACACAGGCGATCAATGATTCTCTCTCATTATTGATGTTTCTTTTTTCTCTCCCTCTCCTTCTCAGCAGGAAAAAAAAAAAAGCATAAATCTTTGTTTAAGGAGTAGCTTCCAGTTAGAAAATTAATGTTGATTTCTGGCTTCAGGTCAGAATCCTGTATAATAAAGAGGTAATATGCAAATTAACCCTCACAAGATGGCTGTTTATGACCAGGCCAGTAGGGGGTTAGTGAGGGACTACCAAGCGATTGAACAAGCAGGCTGCATGGGGCAACCAGGCTGGTGGGGGGGGGGCTGTGAGGGGCGACTAGGTCAGCGGGGAGGAAGTTGGGGCAACCAGGCTGGCAGGAGGGGCAGTTGGGGGCAACCAGGCTGGCAGAGGGGGGCAGTTGGGGGTGACCAGGCCAGCAGGGGGGGTAGTTAGGGGTGACCAGTCTGTCAGGGGAGGGCAGTTGGGGGCAACCAGGCTGGCAGGGGGGGCAGTAAGAGGTTGACCAGGCCAGCGTGGGGGGGAGTTGGGGGGAACTTGGCCAGAACACAGAGGCAGTGAGGGGCGATCAGACTGGCGGAGGGGGCAGTTAGGGGCAACCAGGCAGGCAGGCAGGTGAGTGATTAGGAGCCAGCAGTCCAGGATTGTGAGAGGGATGTCTGACTGCTAGTTTAGGCCTGATCCCCAGGGTCAGGCCTAAACCGGCAGTGAGACATCCACCGAGGAGTCCTGGATTTAGAGGGTGCAGGCTGGGCTGAGGGGATCCCCCCATGCATGAATTTCATGCACTGGGCCCCTAGTATTTAAATAATTAAAGTCAGGATATTAACTTTAATTAGGAAAATACCTTTCTGTCTTTTAGAATCACATGGTTTCTTTTAAAAAAAGCAAAAATCAATTATACATACTACTGTCATAATAAGTGATATAACCTATTGACCTTAGAATTTGAGTTCTGGATGGATCTGTTTTATAAATAAATATAATACTACTAGAGGCCCGGTGCACGAAATTTGTGCACGGAGGGGGGTTGTCCCTCAGCCCAGCCTGTACCCTCTCCAATATGGGACCCCTCAAGGGATGTATGACTGCCCGTTTAGGCCCGATCCCTCTCACAATCCAGGACTGCTGGCACCCAACTGCTTGCCTGCCTGCCTTCCTGATTGCCCCTAACCGCTTCTGCCTGCCAGCCTGATCACCCCCTAACCACTCTGCTGCCAGCCTGTTTGCCCCCAACTTCCCTCCTCTGCCGGCCTGGTCACCCCTAACTGCCCTCTCCTGCAGGGTTGATGGCCTCCAACTGCCCACCCTTGCAGGCCTGGTCCTTCTCAACTGCCCTCCCTTGCAGGCTGGGTGCCTCCCAACTGCACTCTCCTGCTGGTCATCTTGTGGTGGCCATCTTGTGTCCACATGGGGGCAGGATCTTTGACCACATGGGGGCAGCTATATTGTGTGTTGCAGTGATGATCAATCTGCATATTACTCTTTTATTAGATAGGATAGAGGCCTGGTGCATGGGTGGGGGCCAGCTGCTTTGCCCTAAAGGGCGTCCCGGATCAGGTGGGGGTTCCCTTGGGGTGTGGGGCGGCCTGAGCGAGGGGCCTGTGGTGGTTTGCAGGCCAGCCACGCCCCCTGGCAACCCAAGCGGAGGTCCTGGTATCTGGAATTTATTTTCCTTCTACAATTGAAACTTTGTAGCCTGGAGAGGAGCCAAGCCTGGTGCTCCCTCCGAGGCTGGCAGCCACTTCTGTTGGGGTTATAATTGAAACTTTGTTGCTTTAAGCGGGTGGGCTCAGCCAGGGTGTGCGGAAAGCTTTGCTTCTCCTGTTGCTAGCGGCAACCCTGGTCTGCTCTCTCAAACTCCATTCTGCCACCATTTGTTTGAATTTGTTTACCTTCTATAATTGAAACTTTGTAGCTTGAGTGGAGGCTTAGGCCTGGCAAGGGCACGCAGAAAGCTTGGCTTCCTCTGTTACCTAGGAAACCTTGCTCTCTGTGGCTGTAGCCATCTTGGTTGGGGTTAATTTGCATGTTCACTCTGATTGGATGGTGGGCGTGGCTTGTGGGATTGGCTTGTGGTTGTGTCGGAGATATGGTCAATTTGCATATCTGTCTATTATTAGGTAGGATTGCTTAGTACTTTTTTAGAGTGTGAGAAGAGCACTTAGTTTTCACCTGTAATAGAGACAGATGGGAGTATGAAAGAATACTTTTATTTTTTATTTCTTTTTAAAAATTTATTTTTATTGTTGGCACTATTACAGATGTCCCCATTTATCCCCCCCCTTTGCCTACCTCCACACAACACCTGCCCCCCCCCCTTCCTTCTGGCCCTCACTACAATTTTGTCTTTGGGTTATGCATATATGTTCTTTAGCCAATCTCTATATATTGCTTTGGGTAATATAACCATTTTAAATATGTTGCTTTTTTAATCCATGAACATGGGATATTTTTTCATTTTGTTTTATCTTTTTCAATCTCTTTTAATAATGCTTTGTCATTTTCAGTGTATAGGTCTTTCATGTTCTTTGTTATGTTTATTCCTAAGTATTTTAGTTTTTTGGTTGGAATTGCAAAAGGAATTTTTTCTTTCATTTATTTTTCTGAAGTTTTTTTGTTAGCATACAGGAAGACAATTGGTTTTTGTACATTGATTCTTTATCCTGCAACTTTACTGTGTTTGTTTATTGTTTCAAATAGTTTTAGGGCAGAATCATCAGGATTTTCTATATACAGAATCTTGTTGTCTGCAAAAAGTGAAAGTTTGCTTTCTTCATTAACAATTTAGATGCCTTTTATTTATTTATCTTGCCTTATTGCTCTGGCTAGTATTTTCAGAACTATCCTATATAAATAAAGGGTAATATGCAAATTGACCCTAATAGCAGAGCAACCAGGAACCACCAGTTGCTATGAAGTGCACTGACCACCAGGATGAAGATGCTCAACACAGGAGCTGCCCCCTGGTCGTCAGTGTGCTCCCACAGGGTAAGTTATGCTCAACCACAAGCTGGGATAACGGCTGCGAGTGCAGCGGCGGTGGCGGGAGCCTCTCCCACCTCCTCGGCAGCGCTAAGGATGTCTGACTGCACTTAGACTGATCCTGGTTGATCAGGCCTAAGCTGAAAGGCGGACATCCCCCAAGGGGTCCTGGACTGCAAGAGGGCACAGGCTGGGCTGAGGGACCCCTCCGAGTGCATGATTTTTCGTTCACTGGGCCTTTAGTGTTGAATAAGAGTGGTGAGAGTAGACATCCTTTTCTTTTTCTTGACCTCAGAGGAAAAGCTTTCAGTTTTTCACCATCGAGTATGATATTAGCTGAGTGTTTATCATAGATGACCTTTATCATATTGAAGTACTTTCCATCTATTCTTATTTTATTGAGTGTTTTTATCATAAATCTATGTTGTATCTTATCAAATGCTTTTTCTGCATCTATTGATAAGATCATATGATTTTTATCCTTTCTTTTGTTAATGTGGTGTATTACATTGATTGATTTGCCTATGTTGAATCATCCTTGTGTCCTTAAAATAAACCCCACTTGATCATGATGTAATATTTTTTGATCTACTGTTGTATTCAATTTACTAGTCTTTTGTTTAGGATTTTAGCATCTGCATTCATCAGAGATATTGGTCTGTAGTTTTCTTTTTTGTGTTTGCCAGAATTTGTTAGTAGGTATTGCCTCTTCTTCAATTTTTGGAAGAGTTTGAGGGTAGGTTTTTTGTTTTTTCCCCAAAATATATTTTTATTGATTTCAGAGAGCAAGGGAGAGAGAGATAGAAACATCAATGATGAGAGATAATCATTGATTAGCTGCCCCCTGAATGCCTCGCGGGTAACCGACCAGGAATCGAACGATGATGTCCTGGTTCATAAGTCTATGCTCAACCACTGAGCCATGCCGGCTGGGCAGAGAAGGATAGGTTTTACATCTTCTTTGAACATTTGGTAGAATTCACTGGTGAAGCCATCTGGTCCTGTACTTTTATTTTTGGGGAGGTTTTTGTTTCTTTTGTGTTGTTTTTTTAAAATATATTTTTATTGATTTCAGAGAGTAAGGGAGAGGGAAAGAGATAGTGAAACATCAATGATGAGAATCATTGACTGCCTGCTGCACATCCCCTACAGGGGATTGAGTCCAGAACCTCGGCATGTGCCCTTGACCAGAATCAAACCCAGGACCCTTCAGTCCACAGGCTGAAGTTCTATCCACTGAGCCAAACCGGCTAGGGCTTTTGGGAGGTTTTTGTTGATTATTTCAATTTCCTCACTGCTGACTGGTCTATTGAGATTTTCCAATTCTGCATGATTTAGTCTAGGAAGGTTATATATTTCTAGGAACTTAACCATTTCTTCTAGGTTATTGAATTTGGTGGCATATGGTCTTTCATAATATTCTAGTATGGTCCTTTTTATATCTATGTTTTTTGTGGTGATTTTTCCTCTCTCATTTCTGACCTTGTTTATATGTGTCTTTTCCCTTTTTTCCTTAGTGAGTCTAGCCAGGGGTTTGTCAATTTTATTAATCTTTTCAAATAACCAGCTCTTTGTTTTGTTAATTTTTTTATATTGTCTTTTTGTTTTCTATTTCATTCAATTCTGCTCTAATTTTTATTATTTCCTTTCTTCTGCTGACTTTAGGATGCTTTTGTTATTCCTTTTATAATTCTTTAAGATGTGATGTTAGGTTGTTTACTTGGGATTTCTCTTGTTTCTTGAAATACACTTGTAATGATATAAACTTACCTATTATTACTGCTTTTGCTGCATCTCAGAGGTTTTGATGTGTTGTATTGTCATTCTAATTTGTCTCTATATATCTTTTTATTTCATCCTTTATTACTTCTTTGACTGTCATTTTTTAGTAGTATGTTGTTTAATCTCCAGGTATTTGTGGGTTTCTTTACTTCTTTTCTGCAGTTGATTTATAATTTTAAGGCATCATGGTCAGAGAATATGTTTGATATTACTTCACTCTTCTTGAATTTGTTGATGCTAGATTTGTGACCCAACATATGGTCTATCCTTGAGAATGTTCCATGTGCACTAGGGAAGAATGTATAATCTGACGCTCTGTAAATGTCAATTATGTCCATTTGGTCTAGTGTTTCATTTAAGGCTGATATTTCTTTATTGATTTTTCATTCAGTTGATCTGTTCAGACTGTCAATAGGGTATTGACAGTTTCTCCCTTTAGTTTTGTAAGTAGTTATTTTATACTAGAGGCCTAGTGCGTGGATTCGTGCACCGGTGGGGTCCTTTGGCCTGGCCTGCAGGGATCAGGCCGAAACTGGCTCTCTGACATCCCCCAAGGGGTCCCTGATCATGAGAGGATGGTTCTTGGGTGACTTACCCTGGAATCGTGCTCTCCTCTCTTCTCCCAATATTATGTCACTTTCTCTCTGTATCTGTCTCACTTCTTTTATCTCAGTTTGGAGGTAACTGACGACTTGTGGGCATTTAGCTGCAAAATGTAATTATTTAACAAACAGGATTTACTTAGCCTGGAATCTAGTTGGCCTAGGGTAGGACCCTGCTCAATGTCAAGCTCCTGCCCAGGCCCTTCTGCCCAGGCAGAGTCTTGTGGTGGTGGGAACCTCCTTCTTCCCACCTGAGCTGCTCCTTTGCCTCCTTCCCTCCCCGGAGGTTGCCCACTGGCTCTACTGTCCACCCGGAAGGAAGGAAGCCTCGGCCGGTTTCCCAGCTGAGAGTGGTAGCAGGAAAATTCGCTGCCTCCACTGGAAATCGATATTAAGCTGATGGGCCTGCGCCAGACATCAGGGCTGCAGCGAGTAGGTCCTGTACATTTCATCATTTAGCTAATCAAGTAGAAAAGTTTCTGTAAGGGCCAGACCCACAACCTCTGCAGTGGGCTATAGGCCTGGTAGGGAGCCAGACCCAAAGTGGAGAGCCAATGGGCTAGAGGCCCGGTACATGGATTCATGCACCGATGGGTCCCTTGGCCTGGCCTGCGGAGAGTGGGCCAAAACCAGCTCTCCGACATCTCCCAAGAGGTCCTGGATTGCGAGAGGGTGGTTCTTGGGTGACGCACCCCAGAATCAGGCTCCTTACTCTGTGGTTTTGGGTGAATCACCCAAGAACCATAGCTGCCAAGTCACTGCAGCTTGACAGTTCCTGCATTGAGTGTCTGCCCCCTGGTGGTAAGTGCGCATCGTAGCTGCCAGTTAGCCAGTTGGCCAGTCACTTAGGCTTTTATGTATATAGACTTTTTTTAAATATATTTTATTGATATTTTACAGAGAGGAAGAGAGAGGGATAGAAAGTTAGAAACATCGATGAGAGAGAAACATCGATCAGTTGCCTCCTACACACCCCCTACTGGGGATGTGCCCGCAACCAAAGTACATGCCCTTGACTGGAATCGAACCCAGGACCTTTCAGTCCGCAGGCTGACACTCTATCCACTGAGCCAAACCGGTTTCAGCATATATAGATATTTTGGTATTCCCTGGTTGGGTGCATATTTACACTAATAAAAGAGAAACATAAAAATTGACCATCCCTCCACTATGCCCACCAGCCAATCAGAGTGAGTATTCAAATTAACCCAACAAAGATGGTGGTTAATTTGCATACACAGGTGTGGAGCGAAGAGTGAAGACAGTGTAGAAGGAAGCCAAGTGCTGCAGAAAAGAGCGAAGCTGCAGAGAAGGGAGTGAGGCTGCGGAGACGGAAGGGAAGCCCTCCTTGGCGGGCTTCGCTCCCTTCTCTGTTTCGCTCTGGCCATAGGAAGCCTTATTATTGCAGGAATAGGCCTGAGGAAGCCCTATTCTTGCAGGAATCTTCCTGCAATGGGCCTCTAGTACTAGTATATTAAGAAGTATTGTTTTCTTGATTTAGTGTCCCCTTTATCATTATAAAGTGTCCATCTTTGTCTCTTGTTATCTTTGTTATCTTGAAATCTATTTTGTCAGATATAAGTATGGTTACACATGCTTTTCTGTGGATGTTATTTGCTTGGGGAATCACTTTCCACCCTTATACTTTGAATCTACCTTTGTCTTTGCAGCTTACCGTAGATGTTTCTCTTGTAGGCAGCATATGGTTGGGTTTTGTTTTTTTATCTACTCTCCTTCTCTGTGCCTCTTTATTGGTGAATTCAGACCATTTACACTTAGGTTATAGAGAGAATTTTAAAAGTAAATCATGGATCACAAATTGTTTTAACCTCTAAATATACTGAGATACAGAGTATGACATTTTGAGCTATAAAACTCATTCTGTTATCTAAAGTTGAAAGATGTTATTTGAAGCAGATTGAGCCAGTGGTTTCAAACAATTTTTAAGAAGATATGTCTAGCTAGTTCAGCTCAAGAAAAGAAAAACCAAATATTGCATGGGCTACTGCTAATTATAGACCTAGTTTTCAGTAGCCATGCAGACTGATTTCATCCCTCAAGTGATACACTCAGTTCTTTGCATGTCAACATGATATAATCAAGATTTATTTTTCTCCTCAGGTTGACAATATGTTAGATTATCAATTTTCAGCTTGGTGCATTTTGAAGAGTATAATACAGGAAATTTAGTCAACCTATATATTTTTATTAGCTCTTCTACTTGTACAAAGATATTGCCAATGTAAATCCAGTTTGATTAGATTTTTCTCAAATTTACCCTGAGAGGTTACCATGCCTAAAATGTAAGAAATGTATGAAAGTCAAATGAAAAGGTTTGACATTCATAAATTAAAAATATTAAGTTCTTATCAAATTATAAGAATGGAAGTAGGCATTGCCTTATAATTCACACCACTATAAAACTATGCACCAAATTAAAATCTTATTTTTGTATAAATATAATTGGGATCTTTGTATTTCAAAACCAAAGTATAATGACTTTTATTATTTATTTATCTTTGATTAATCCTCACCGGAGGATATTTTTTCTGTTGATTTTTAGAGAAAGTGGAAGGGAGGGAGGCAGCAGGAGAGGTAGAGAGGGAGATAGAGAAATATTGAAGTAAGAGGTTCACATGGATTGGTTGCCTCCCACATGCACCCAGACTGGGGCAAGAGATCGAACTTGCAACTCAGGTACATGCCCTTCATCGAATTGAACCCATGACTCTTAGAGCCATAGGCCGACACTATAACCACTGGGCAACACCAGCCAAGGCTGATGCATTTTAAATGAATATTTTTTCTTCATTGTAATTTATAGTTATGGAATCTCTTGGATATTTTGTCACATATCATAGTGCAAATGGAGATATAAAGATGGCACAAAGGACATGAAAGTGGACTAAAGTTATTCAGTGCTCAGATGTTAAGCTGATTTTACCTTAAGAATTCAATAATTCCTTTTAGTCTCAAAGGCTCTTATATTTCCTTCATGGAGAAGCTTAATAATTGATTTTTCAAAGGGTGAAGCAATAATTTGGAATGTGATGTCAAAAAAGTATCGATCAAATTCTATAGTTTCATTCAATATTGGCCAAATTCCATGTTTACTTTGGGGATTAGAAATAGATGACTTTATATTATTTGAAAAGGTGTTCAAGGGTACAAAAAAAAATGAAGTGTTTCATCTGGTTAGAAAGATCCTAAAGAAAGGAATACAGTAAATATATAGAAATATATTTCTTTTAACTTCTTTACCTTAAGTTCAGATGGAAGGTATTTAGGGTTAGATATGTGAAGATGCCCCTTAATGAGCAAATGTGCGTAAGTCAAAAATTTCAAGAATAGACATACTACTGGAAAGCATTAGTATGTCTATTATCATTAAAATATATTATGAATTTCCATATTTTATAACTTTAACTATATTTTCATGATGCCCCAAAGGAGATTTGGATAGCATTGGGGCAAGATATGGGTTAGTGGAATATGTTTCTAAGATTCTTTTCAGGCTGAGTCTTCAACCATATGCTAGGGATAATATCTTATCCTGCTCAAATCATCAGTTGTTACTTTGAGAGATCATCTAGCAATTAGAAACATAAAAAGTAATGTTTTTCAGTAGCCATAATTTATAAATCTGTGGTTCGATGGGGACTTTTAAATAACAATTCATATAATCATATCAATCTTATAGATGATCTGGATTATCCATGTATGCAATACAAAATTATGCCATACATCTCAAACAGATTGATGTTCACAAATTCAGATTAAACATGTCGACTTAAAGGATACAAAGCAACATGTTTTAATGTTGGAGAGCTCTACTTGGAGGACCTAAAAGGGAGTGAGAAGTATGGAATAAAGTACATACTTCATCTGAGCTAAACATAAAAGCTGCCTTCTAATAACTTCCCATCCATTAATATGAAATGGATACAACTGTGATAACAAAAGAACTGGCAGGAAATTGTGAGAAGACCCCTGCTCCAGAACCTCTGTTAGCAGGAATACTATTTCCTTAAACCACAAGAATGCAAATAGGCTGTGAACATGCAGTCAATGCAATGAAAATAGTATTTTAACACTCAACTGTTAACAGACTTTAAAATGCCTGAAGATTTTTAGTTTACTTCCTTTTGTCAAATTAACTTGCATATCTAGCTCTTACAAAAATGAAGTAATGGTGATCACTGTCCTTCTATAAGAACTTAAAGGGAAAACAATCTGGTATTTTATTCTCTTTCTCCAAGTAGTTATATAATTTAAATGTAATAATATAGTTTTGTGCTGAGAAGTTTTACAGTCTGACCCAAACGTGCCACATCCTACTTTAATTTTAATGTTGTTCACTAGTATGGGTAAGAGATTGACTTACTGCAACACCTATGTATTTTAATTGCATGAATTTCTACTTATTTAAAATGAACCTTATGCATTCATTCTCGTTATAAAAATTTAATAGACATCTAATTAAATACATTATTAAATGAGATAAATTGTGTGAATTAATATGGAAAAATGAATATCCAAGGGTAAAACATTCTACTGCTAAAAAAAAGAGGGAGAGCTGAATTCATAGGTAATTATGATTCCATCAAAAGAGGCCTTCACCTGTAAATTTAGTCACAAGTATATATTTCTTTTGATTGAAACCTTCTTAGGACTACATCAGTAAGTTGTGAAAAACTAATTTTATCAATTTAATAAGACATGGCAATTGGTTGACTAAGCCTATCACATAATTTCTTTTGGAATCACATAAATGAAACAAAATATCAGTTGAAACGGACAATAATAAGTTCTTATAAAGAGACAGCCTAAATTGGACTTTGTTATGCCCAGCAGAAATCATTATTAATAAGTGGATAACACTTGTGGTGTGTGTGTGTGTGTGTGTGTGTGTGTGTGTGTGTGTGTGTGTGTGTATGTGTGTGTGTGTTTGGCTATGCTGTGGCATAACCTCCTTAGTAATGATCATCATTATTATATTTATTCATTTAAGGCAGTGAAATAAAAATATCTAATTAATAGTTTGTTAATAATTCATTAAAGGCAGTAAAATTAAAATAAAAGAATATCTGTTTAATAGGATTGTGGTGAAGATTAAATGAGTTAATACATGCAAAGTACTTGGAAGAGATTTTAGCACACAGTAAAAAGTCATTACTGTTACTTATTCCCATTTAGTTAATAAATATCAAACGCTTATTATAGACCAGGTGCTGTGCTAGCCTTGGGGATAAATGTTGAAAAAAGCAGTCGTGGTTTCTGTTCTTATGGAGTTTACAATTTTATGGAGGATCCAGATATTGATCACATATTGAGGTCATTCATATAATGTAAAATTGTAACTGTTTTAAGTGCTGTGAAGGACAGTTACTAGTACATGGTACCATGGATGTCTATTATGAGGAAAAAGTGGTGAAATAGTATTCTGAGCTAATTTATTAAATTTTTTGAAATTTGATTGTGATAATAATTACCAATTTTCTTAAGTTCATATCATTTTCTATAATGATCATCTTTTTTGTCATGCCAGGGGTGGGGAATTTATTTCATTAATCCTCTTGCTATTTTTATGAACAAGCAAACAAATATTTACTGAGTAAACCCTGCATTCAGAGCACTATTCTACATGCTATGGGAAATGTACAAATCAATAAGACATGGTTTTTATCTCCTCAGAGCTCAAAATTTGAGGGGTGGTTTTATACACAACAGTCCTAACATAGGCTTAATATGAAAAATGTTATATCTCTTCACTTCTCTTCAACTACTTTATGACTGCTTAAAGAAGAGACTGGAACATAATGTGCACTCAATTGGTTTTATTATTATTGATGTTATTATCATTGAGCAAGATATTATAGGAACTGATATTGGAGAAATATAGCAGGTTCAATTTGTAGAAATATTTGAGTGCTGATCAAAATCCTCACTTCCCACTACAGTTGACACTCCAACCCTGATCTATCAGCTCTTATTTAGTCATAATTTCTCACCTGGATTGTTGTAGTAGTCTCCTCACTTCGTCGTGCCTCTTACATTTCCCTCTTACATTCTGAAAAAACATAATTATCCTTAAAAGTTAAGACATATAATGTGATGCCTCTGCTAAAAAATCTCCATCATCTTCAAATTTAAATAAAAGTAAAAGCCACACAATGAAAAAGAAAGAACTCTTACCATTTGCAACAGCATGGATGGACCTGGAGAGTATTATGCTTAGCAAAATAAGCCAGTCAGAGAAAAATAAGTATCACATGATCTCACTCATATGTGGAATCTAATGAACAACATAAACTGATAAACAAAAAACGACCCAGAGACATAGAAGCATGAACAGACTGTTGAACCTCAGAGGGAAGGCAGGGGAGGGTGGGTAGGAAGAGATCAACCAATGAACTTGTATGCATATATGCATAACCCGTAGACATAGACAATGTGGTGGTGAGGGCCTGGGCAGGGGACAGGAGCGGGCTGGAAGAGGTTAATGGGGGAGAAAGGTGGACCTATGTAATACTTTCAAAAATAAATAGTAAATAAATAAATAAATAAATAAATAAATAAATAAATGTAAAAGCCAGAAAATGTCATACCTTGGCATAAAATGCCATAAAATATGTGTTTCCACTATTTCTATGACTTCATCTTTTACTCTTCTTTTCTTCGCTTTTCTCTAGTTGCAAAGGCCCATTTGCTATTCCTTAGACACAGCACACATGTTCCCATCTTAAGACCTTTGCTCTTACTATTCCACATCCCTGGAACACTCTTTCCCCACTATCAGAATAACCAAATATCTCGTTTTTTTAGGTCTCTCTGAAAATATTTCCTTATGCTATCCTACCCTAACCTGCACTACTCTCATTTCCCTCATCTCATCTAATCTCATCTCATCTCATCTCATCTCATCTCATCTCATCTCATCTCATCTCATCTCATCTCATCTTAGTAGGATGACCAGCTGGTGTCACAGAATTGCTTGGTGGTGTTGGAAAATAACATATATCCGACCCTCCAACAAATAATAGATTTCAGTTGCAGAGTGCTAGGAGCAGAAGATAAAATAATGAAAAGCAACCCCTGCCCTCAAAGAGCTCATTTTAAGTACTATCTGCTTCACACTTACTGCCAAAAAAGTAACTATAATTATAGTATATTTGGAAAATAATAGGAGGTAGCATTGTTCATTTCTACCATTCCACTTTCCCCACTCATACTTTATTTTTTCTTCTAATTAATTGCTATCAGATTTTTCTTCTTTCTTATATTATCAGAAAAATAGAAATTTAATGATTGAGGATCTTTGGGAAAATTCCTTTGAGTGTGGGCACATTGAAGAAAAAAACCTGAATTCTGCTGATAGCCTGATATGAAATATTACTGGGAATATTCTGAGATGTGATAAAATGTATTAAAGACTGTGCTTTACAACATTATGATGGTGCAGATGACTTGGAGGCATTTTACATGGGAAAAATAATCATCATTGGGAAACATTTGGCATTAGCAAAAATATTAAAGGGATTTGAAATTCATTCCTGGGCCAACTACATTGTTTTATTTGCAGGTAATTGCATGGTTTTAAATGTCATTCATTGGCAAATATGAATTTCCTTTCAAGTATACTGAAACTAAGGAAGCAGAATAGTTGCTTATCATGTGTTTCAAAGACTTAATAGGAATTCATGAGACAAAATTAATAACATCAAAATAAAATTTGGGCCAAAAATTTTTGATGGTGGTTTAGCAATATTAATTATCTACATGGATTTACTTTCTCCCACCACATATCTAACTCTTGTCCAAAGAACCATCATCTCAGACCTAGATCACTAAACCTCCTAAATGCTATCCCTATTTCTTCTCTTGTCATATTTCACAGTTTATTTTCAATGTTGCAGCTCAAATAATCCTGCTAAAATACAGGTCAGAAAATGGCTTCTTCTGTTGAAAAATTTCAATATTTTCCCAGTTCCCTAGTTCTTTTTTCCAGTTTTGAACATTTTTTTTTTTTTTTTAACATTCTAAGCACGTTTCTACCTCAGAGCTTTAGCACTGGCCTGGAATACTTTCTCCTTGATTTCCTCAGGATTTGTTTTCTTACCAAGTTCTCATCTTTACTTAGATGCCACCTTTTCATTGAGGCTTTCCCTGCTGCCACTCTACTTTAAATTATCTCTCCCTCACTCATCAATCTTTCCACCTTTATTATTTTTAGAGCATTTTTTTCATCTAATATACTCTATATTGTATTTATGTTCCATCTGCCCTAATACAATGTAAGCTTTATGCATATGCAGGCTCTATACTTTGGCACTTAGATAAGTGACTGACGTTTAATAGACACTTCAATTTCTGTTGAACGAATAAATCTCTCTAGTCTTCTCCAGTTGTACTATTCTGAGAGCTAATATTATTGTACATGATCTTCTTGTTGATGGAATCAATCTCTTTTGCATGATTTTAAGTGCATTATCCAGTGGTATACTAAATGTTTAACACCTAGTTTTCTGTGGGGGAGGATGCCCTGAACGTAGCATTTGCTGAATTCCATGATGAATAAACATCTACCATGGACATGGAGTTGGGATGAAATGCACACAGTTGCCTCTCATGAGCTTATATGAGCCATCAGTAGCACATATTGGAATAATACATTTGATGTACCCAATCACCAAAGGATACAGATATAATTATGGGCACTTTTCATATGAGGAAACTACTACACAGTGAGGTTAAACATGTTCCTAAAGGTCACAGAGCTACTAAGTGATCAAATTTAGATATGTCTTAAGATTGACTCCAGAGCCTATGCTCAGAGAAATTCAGCTATACTGCAGGCCTTAGACAAATTACCTAAAACAAACATAAGGTATTAAAATGAGGAAAATTGTAACTACCTGGTGATATATACATTCTTTAAGTGTCAACCAAGAAACTACATTTTTTTGAAAAAAACTTGGAATCTTTAAAAGATATTTCAGTTTCCCAATTAGAGGGCTAAGGTTGTATGCTTTGTTAGGCTTCTTTTTAGACCACTGAAAATTCTTCAATTGAGAACAATTTCAATGGATTGGCTGGAAATAGTTACTCTCTTTAGTACCAATTTGAATTACATTGATAGGAAATGTAGGAAGGAGAAATCATTTTTAAAAAGTAATTACTAGTAACTACATTTTTTTCAATGACAGTTCACATTCAATTCTAGAGACCCACTGCACGAAATTCATGCACGGGGTGCGGGTCTTCTCAGCCCAGCCTGCACCCTCTCCAATCTGGGACCCCTTGGGGGATGTCCAACTTCCAGTTTAGGCCTGGCTCTAAACGCTCACCTGCCTGCCTACCTGGTCACCCCTAATTGAGCCCCTTGCTAACCTGGTCATCCCCCACTGCCCCCTCCCTGTTGTCTTGATCACCCCTCACTGCCCCCTGCTGCTGGCCAGGTCTCCCCCAACTGCCCCCTCCCTGCCAGCCTGGTTGCTCCTAACTGCCCCCCAAGCCAGCCTGGTCACCCCTTACTGCCCCCCTTTCTGATCTGGTTGCCCCTCACTGCCCCCCCACAAGCCTAATTACCCCCAACTGCCCTCCTGCCAGCCTGGTCGCCCACAACTGCACTGACCCCACTGGCCTGGTTGCCCCTAACTCCCCACCCTGCCGGCCTGGTCACCTCTTACTGCCCCCCCCCCCCCGCCGGCCTGGTCGCCTCCAACTGCCCCCCTGCTGTCCTGGTTGCCCCACACAGCCTGCTGTTCAGTTGTTTGGTCGTCCCTTACTAAGCCCCCGGCCGGCCTAGTTGCCCCACACAACCTGCTTGTTCAGTCGTTTGGTTGTCCCTCACTAACACCCCTGCCAACCTGGTCGCCCCATGAAACCTGCTTGATCAGTCGTTTGGTTGTCCCTCACTAACTCCCCTGCCAGCCTTGTCGTAGGCAGCCATCTTTGTGAGGGTGTGATGGTCAATTTGCATATTACCTCTTTATTATATAGGATTACTTTGTATTGGTTTCAGGTGCATTGCATAGTGGTTAGACAATCATATTCTTTACAAATAACCTTCTGATTTTCTGGTACTATACATAGTTATTGCAATGTTATTGACTGTATTTCCTATGTTATACTTTACATCCCTGTGACTATTTTGTAACTACCAATCTGTACTTCTTAATCCCTTCATCTTTTTCATCCAATCCCCCAAATCCCCTCTCTTCTGGCAACCATTAGTCTGTTCTCTGTATCTATGAGTTTGTTTCTGTTTTGTTTGTTCATTTATATTGTTTTTTAGATTCCACATATAAGTGAGATCATACCATTTTTATCTTTCTCTGACTCACTTATTTCACTTACCTCTAGGTCCATCCATGCTGAAGAGAAAACATTTTTGTATTTTCTAAGTTTTCTCTTGGTTTATTTTAGTGTAATTTCTTGGTGAAATCAGAACCTTACTGAACTGGCAATAAAAAAATTCTTATTTTCTATTTTCACAAAGATAAGATACCTAGTGGAGTGTATTTCTATTTTTCAATGGTGCAACATTTCTGAGTTATATTCACAAAGATAAGATATCTAGTGGAGTGTATTTCCATTTTTCAATGGTGCAATATTCCTGAGTTATAAGGCAATAATTCTGTTAGGTACTAAATGGTTTTTACATTGTATAGTCATTACAATTAGCCACCAAATCAATTACTCTCATTAGAAAGCAGTCTTTTTTCAATTACCATTAATTTAACCTGTTTGGAAGTCTTTATTAAGAATTCATCTAGTAAAACCATGACAGTTATATGGATTTAGATAAACTTGCTGTACTGACTCAAGAGCTGAAAATAGATTTTGTTTATTATATAAGATTAATTTAAATATAAATTTAGTGCAGTATGACCTCCATTCTTACATCATGAAACTTCGAGTAACAATGCCTATTTACTATGCATATTGTATATGAAATAATGTATTTATAATAACCACCCACCAAATTGGTTAAATCTAAACAAATAAAAGTCAGCCTTGAACAATTTAGCAAATGTCTATTACATTATTTTAGATATGGACCTTTGGAGATTTACAAAAAGCATTTTGAGAAAGAATTGGAGTCACAAATTTTATTTTCAGAGGAGTAAGTACTTCTGGACACCATCTGGTCAAGCCATGGCATTTAAAATGAAACAATCTTCGAAATATTGAAATCAACTCTTGAACTGGCATAGAAGAATATGGAATTTTAACTAGTATAACTTGTAGATGTGGTATAATTTTGACTATAATCTATTGCTGTTATAAAAAATGCAGGATTTTTTTTATAGGTACTTGGTCTAGAAGGCCAGCTATAACAAAAATACTTGAATTTACTTTTTTAAAAAAATATATTTTTATTGATCTCACAGAGGAAGGGAAAGAAAAAGAGATAGAAACGTCAATGATGAGAGAGAATTCTTGATTGGCTGCTTCCTGCACAGCCCACACTGGGGAGCGAGCCTGTAACCCGAGCATGTGCCCTGACCGGAATTGAACCATGATTTCCTGGTTCATAGGTCGATGCTCAACCACTGGGCCATGTCAGCCAGGCTGAATTAAATTTTAAAAATAGATTTCTGATCCCATATCAGATCTACAGGGTCAATATACATGTACATAAGCAAGGTTCTTCAAACCTGAGATTCAAGGATTTGATGCTGCTGCTATTTAAAACAATTAAGTCATTTTTTACATGATTAGTTAATGTTATTCAGTGTCATTTGGAATATATATGTAAATGTATGTGAATATAAATGAAATTAGGGCAACCTATTAGTAGTGAAGCAGTTTTTTAGAAGGAAAATATTGCAGAAAAAGACATTACTTGTACATGAAAAACATGGGATGCCATAGAGAAATGTTAGAAGAAACAAAAAATCAGTTGGGCATGGAAAACTCATTTTTGCTTAAAAAGTATTTTAAAAAGCTGATGATGTGCTATATTTACAAATTAATTCAAGTCTGAACTGTAATCCAAATTCTCAGTAACTCTCATGACTTTGATGTATAATTTAGTGAACTTTGCTTAATAACAGATCAATGTTTATAAAAAAATATGTTCAGAGTTTCAGATATCTTGTCTTTTGGCAATTTTTGTTTATATGTTTTGCTTACATTCTAAGTGTGGTAGGATTTACAGCCTCTCCCCAAATACCCATCTATTCTTTTGGCCAATGATATTTAGGGGCCACACCAATCTAGAAAATTAGAAATATAAAAAACTAGAGGCTTGGTGTATGAAATTCATGCACTGGGGGGGGGGGTCCCTCAGCCCATCCTGCACCCTCTCGCAGACTGTGACTCCGTGGGAAGCGGGCCTAAGCCAGCAATTGGACATCCCTCTCATAGTCTGGGAGCCCTTGCTCCTTACCGTCCACCTTCTCGCTGCCCCTTAGTGCTGCCATGGAGGCAAGAGAGGCTCCCGCCGCTGCCACTGTGCTCACCAGCTGTGAGCTTGGCTTCTGGCTGAGTGGAGCTCCCCCGGTGGGAGCACACTGACCACCAGGGGCAGCTCCTGTGTTAAGCATCTGCCCCCTGGTTGTCAGTGCATATCATAACAGCCAGTCATTCTGCCATTTGGTTGATTTGCATATTAGGCTTTTATTATATAGGACTAGATGCCTGGTGCATGAAATTCATGGACGGGGGGTGTGTGTCCCTCAGCTCAGGCTGCACCCTCTCCAATGTGGGATCCCTCTCACAATCCAGGACTGCTGGCTCCCAACTGCTAGCCTGCCTGATTGCCCCTAACCACTTCTTCCTGTCAGCCTGATCACACCCTAACCACTCCCCTGATCGACACCTAACTGCTCCCCTGCCAGCCCGATTATGCCTAACTGTCCTCCCCTGCCGGCCTGGTTGCCCTTGTCCTCCCTTGAAGACCTGGTGACCCCTAACTGCCCTACCCTGCAGGCCTGGTCCCCCAACTGCCCTCCCCTGCAGTCCTGGTTGCCCCTAACTGCCCTCCCCTGCCAGCCTGGTAACCCCAAACTGCTCTCCCTTTCTGGCTTGGTTGCCCCCAACTGCCCCCCCTCCTGCAGGCCTGGTCCCCCCTAACTGCCCTTCCCTACTGGCCTGGTCACCCCCAACTGCCCTCTCTTGCCAGCCTGGTCACCCCTAATTGCCCTCTCCTGCAGGCCTGGTCCCTCTCAATTTCCCTCCCCACTGGTATGATCACCCACAGCTGCCCTCTCCTGCTGGCCATCTTGTGGCAGCCATCTTGTGTCCACATGGGGGTGGCCATCTTTGACCACATGGGGGTGGCCATCTTGTGTGTTGGAGTGATGGTCAATTTGCATATTACCTCTTTATTATATAGGATAACAAAGGTCCATTGGTGACATAGTATGTATAATTTCTGACACAGATCATCAAGTAAGTGAACAAAGGACTTATGGGGAGCTTTAGAAAGAAAAACAAGCTGAAACCGGTTTAGCTCAGTGGATCAAGCGTCGGCCTGTGGACTGAAAGGTCCCAGGTTCGATTCCGGTCAAGGGCATGTACCTTGGTTGCGGGCACATCCCCAGTAGGGGGTGTGCAGGAGGCAGCTGATCGATGTTTCTCTCTCATTGATATTTCTAACTCTCTATCCTTCTCCCTTCCTCTCTGTAAAAAATCAATAAAATATATAAAAAGAAAGAAAAACAAATGATATACTTAATATGAAGCTGAGCAGCAGTGTCACTCAACATTCTAAACACAATCTGCAATGTGTTATGAAGCCCTGATTTGACTTTTAATGTGGATAAGAGAGAGGAATGAATTATTATTCATGGAAGTCATTAAAACAAACTTTACCCATGCATTTTTCAGCCAAAATTCATTGTAGAAATTTCATTATGGGACAAAAACCTGACATATAAGAATGATGATTTTTGCCCTGAGTTAGCATACTTCCCAGGGTAGAAAATAGAGAACCTATCTACTAAAAACTATGTCCTCCCACTACCATCAAAGAACAAACACATCTTAACCCTTCATAATAAATAGGAGTCAGGATGATTTTAATTGAATCACAACTCTGTTTTGGGATCATTTTAGAAGGCTGAAACAAGATGTTTTAATTTTCTGTGCCTCAATTTCTCTAATTACAAAGAATAAAATTCTGTTTTGTACATCATCCTTACATAGAGGCTGTAGATATTAGCAAAGAAGGGATTGATATGCCCTTTAAACATAGGACACATCAGCAAAACTGAATAACATGTAAACAGTAGTTTATGATTATTGGGCAAAAACATTTCTGGGACAGTATGTATAACTTGAAAATTAAGTTAGAGGGAAAGATTGTATTTGAATGAAATATGTTAAAAATTACAATGATTTCATATCTGTGTATAAATTTAACTAGAATGTGTATGCATTGAATTGCTTTCAATAAAAAATTTTAGGTAAAAAGGGAATAATTTTTTACTGTGTTTGAAAAATACCTTCTAACACTGGATATCACTCTAAAATTCATTTTGCTGCCATTTTCCATTATTTCTCATTAAATTATGTATATACTAGAGGGCCGGTGCATGAAATTCTGCACGGGGGGTATGTCTCTCAGCCCAGCCTGCACCCTCTCCTATCTGGGACCCCTCGAGGGATCAGGCCGAAATGGGCAGTTGGACATCCCTCTCACTATCCAGGACTGCTGGCTCCCAAATGCTCACCTGCCTGCCTTCCTGATTGCCCCTAACTGCTTCTGCCTGCCAGCCTGATCACCCCCTAACCACTCTTCTGCCAGCCTCATTGATGCCTAAGTGCTTCCCTGCCAGCCCGATTGCTCCTAACTGCCCTCCCCTGCCAGCCTGATAACCCTTAACTGTCCTCCCCTGCTGGCCTGGTCCCCCCCCCAACTGCCCTCTCCTGCTGACCTGGTCACCCCTAACTGCCCTCCCCTGCCAGCCTCATCACCCCTTACTGCTCTCCCCTGCTGGTCTGGTCCCCCCACCAACTGCCCTCCCCTACAGGTCTGGGTGCCCCCAAACTGCCCTCCCTTGCAGGCCTGGTCCCCCACAACTGCCATCCCCTGCAGGCCTGGTCCCCCCCAACTTCCCTCCTCTGCCAGCCTGGTCACCCCTAACTTCCCTCTCCTTCAGGCCTGGTCCCTCCCAACTGCCCTCCTCTGCTGGTCTGATCATCCACAACTGCCCAACCCTGCTGGCCATCTTGTGGTGGCCATCTTGTGTCCACATGGGGGAAGCCATCTTTGACCACATGGGGGCAGCCATCTTGTTTGTTGGAGTGACAGTCAATTTGCATATTACTCTTTTATTAGATAGGATTCTTGGTATTCAAAGATGCCACATATTGTTAATAATCTGTTTTACCTATACTTTTAACACAATATACTTAAAAGCACCTTTCTACTGTATTTCTCAGGACATTTCAAAAAGAATTATGAAAGATGGTACATCTGCCTGCTGGATAGTCATATTTGCTGACAATAAGAATTGGTCCATTTAAATTTTTAAGGAGCTAGAACAATCTCAAACAAAATGTAAAGTCAATAGCTTACACATTTTTTATAGAACATAATAGCTAAGCCAAGTATTAGAGATGAAAGTTAGAGATCAAAATAGACACAGAATATAGCGATTTCTCTTTTGGTGTTAGATATTCTTTCTTAAGTGGAAGGGATGTGTTCTACCAAGTTTTTGGTAAAATGAATTTATGTTAAGTGAATCTTCTATCCCAATGAACTTTCAATAGGAAATTAAAAATTAATTCTGCTGGTTATAAAACAAATTCTTATTGACTTCTGGATATATTAAAGTCATCCTGCAGAATGCAGGCGATGTTTGAAAGTTGCATTTATAGATGCAAAATTATTACTTTTTGGTAATGAATCAGTGGCTATGCTGTACATATCATACAGTATCTGAGTTTCTAGACAGTAAGGAGAGGTAAGTTGAATTTTAATATCTTCCTTTATAATAATATATACCCTCGAATTGAGTTTACAATTATACATGTTGTGCAAGACAATAATAATGCCCTAAACTCGAATAAGTCAGGAAAAGAAAAAAATACTGATTAAAAGTAAAATAAATTGCCAGTGCGTGTCGTAATGTTAAATGGTTTCCCAATATGTTGCCCAAGTAAAGCAGTCTCAGCCTCCAGTCACCTTAGCTATATTCATATTACAACACTGACAATCATTTCTGCATTCTTCAGGTCTCTTGAACTTATTGACCCCTTTAAGGTATCTCCCGAGAGCATCCATGACTTTTCACAGTTGACTCGAAAGGGAGACAAGTGAAGTAGTCTAAAATACTCCCTCCTTGCTGAGTAAGGGGAGTTTTAGAAAATATGTGCTAGGAGTAATAGTTTCCTGGCAACTGTCTGCTAACAATTAGCATACTAGTGGATGGTGCCCTTGTTGAGGGTTTTTCTCCCACATAAAGACTTGTTAATTGACTTTCAGTGGTATGATTATTAGGACATATTAACAAAATGATGTTTTCAAGCTTGACAGTAGATTATCATGATGGTGAGGCTAGCAAAATATTGAGTATTAGATAGCTTCAACAAGTTTGGTGTGAAGTCAGTGTGTATATTAGTTATATGCATTTATTAGTTAATGCTGCTTTCAGGAAAATTAGTAAAGTTAGATATTAGTCAGTTGTTAATGTATTATCTTAACTAATGCAAATGATGCTAGAATCTTCAGCTAAGCATAATGTCTTTGAATAATTTACTAACATTTAGTAGTGGCACTTTTGAAGGTAGAACTTGAGACTGTTTAATTTCCTGAAGTTTGGAATACCGTTTCATGAATCCTCATTGACCAAAGTGCATATGCATAAAGTATGTTTGTAATTAGTTTAATATTTATCATTGTAAATTATGGGCATAATATAAAAAGTCAAGAAGCAGTACAGTGCCCGTAATAGAAAAGGGAAGTTCCAGGAACCATCCCTTTACATAAATCACTTTCTCTTCTTTTATCACTTAATTTTTATATTTCATATTTCTAATATTTTTTGCCAATCCTCATTGGAGGATATTTTTTCCATTGAATTTTAGAGAGAGTGGAAGGGAGGGAGGGGGAGAGAGAAATTGAGAGAGAGAGAGAAACATGGATGAATTGATGAGAGAGACACATTGACTGGTTGCCTCTAGCACATACCCCAATAACCAGGGTCAGGGACTGAACCTGCAACCCAGGCCTGAACAGGAATCAAACCTATGACCCTTCAGTGTGTGGGGTTACACTCTAACCACTAAAAAACACTGACCAGGGCTCTAATATTTTTAATTATTTGTTTGTATTTCTCACTTGTATATATTATCTATTGACTTTCTTTTTAAAGGTAGATAACACTTGAATTCTCTTACTCTGCTTTCTTTTTCTTTTAATTTTATCCATATGATTTAATTCCATTTGGTTAAATTAATATTCAGTGGTTGTGTTTGTTAGATTATGTAAATATTGTCCAGAATTGAGCCACATAAGAGCTATAATTACATATTGTTGTACAGTTTTTAATGTCTCAGCATTAAATTTTCATGTTCTTATTGACTTAAATCAATTTAATTTTAATATTAAGTATGCCAGATCTATAAAAGGCCTTTTAATACTATTTTTCCAAACATTTGAAACCTATAAACTAATTTATCATTTAAAAATATTTTTCTCACAAAGGTTTCTTTCTACAATCCTTTGTAGTCCTGACCCAGGCTAGACCTGTAGCTCTCTAAGATGGCATTAGAGCTTTCATAATGACTTCCCTTCCCTTCTCTTCTCTGCTGTACTGAGCCCCAATTTTTTTTGAGTGCCTACTCTCCTCTATTTTTAGATTGCTTCCTCCTTCTGTGGAGCCCATTTGTGGTTGGCAAAATTCTTCAATGCCTCCCAAGATTCCTGGTCTCTTGTTCCAGTTTTCAATCAACTATTAATCTAGGTACTGCTGTAAAGGGATTTTTCAGATATAATTAAGGGCCCAAATCAGTTGATCTTAAGATAGTTTTTGTGGAAGGAGCCATCACCCAACCTGCTGCTCCTCTCCATTTCTAGAGAGGAACATTCTCCTATAAGGAATTTGAGGGCTGAGCTTTCATTTGGCCCCAATTCTTCTTTCTTATTAGGGGAAATATTTCCCCCGTTATGGGCACACAGTGAACTTCCTTGGATCTCTTAAGTGTTTGCTTCATAAGGCTCCTGGCTGGCTCCATCAGTATATCCAACCTTCATGGGAAGAGAACATGGTCTTCTGTAACATGAAGTGGGTATGTAGTCCATCACCCTGCATTGGCTATTAGGAGGGACCATCTAGCCATAGGAAACCAACACACACTACCGATGCTAACCTTACACCATCTCTTTTCTTGTGTATAAGGAAAACCTTGTTCCAACCAGTGCCTTGTGTGTTGATTCCTCCTTGGCAACTCTGAACCATAATGTACAGTGGGCTGAGGTCTGCAATTTCTTCCTATTCATAATGGGCACTGTGATGATCTATGTTGTCCTCCATGGTGGGAATCATAATTTGGGATTAGTAGCTGGATCTTCCTGTTCAACATAAGAAGATTATCTGGGTGGGCTAGACCTAATCCCAAGAATCCCTAAAAATCAGAGAATTTTCTTCAGCTGATTGTAGATGGGGAAATGAGAGATAAGTATAAACAGGATTTAAGTCACTGACTTGAAGGTGGAGGGGATCATTTGCCAAGTAATGTGGACAGCCTCTAAGGATCAGTCCCTGGCTAACAATGAGCAAAAAAGGGGGCATCAGACCTACAATAACAAGAAACTGATTTTTGCTAACAGCCTCAATGAGCTTGAAAGTGATTTATCCCCCAAAACTTTCAGATAAGAGATCAGCCTGGCTGAAACCTTGATTTCAGTCTCATGAGACCCTAATCAAAGAATACTGCTAACCCCAACCCACCACAGCTCAGACTTCTTGCCTACAGAAATTTGAGATAATAAACACAAGTTGTTTTAAGTTTATAAGTTTGTGGTAGTTTGTTTTGTAAAAATATGAAACCAAAACAACACCCGTCATCAGTTCCTGAAAAATGTATGTCTTAAGTTCCTAAAATAAATTTGGTATCATGTTTACTATTTTAATTTTGTCAACATATTTTATCTTTGAATATCAGAATACAGCTTATATTACATTTTAAAATGGATTTCTTAGATGTATGGGTGGTGAATACTTTTTCAGTCACCTAGAATATTGTGATATTGTCTTCACAGTGGTGATTCAAACAAAGGTTAAATGTTATCAAATGCACTAAACATTAAATCTGGAGAAAATTATGGCAGCAGCATGTAGAACTGTTTTAATTTTTGTATAATGCAACTAAGTTCAATCAACATTTATAAGTACCTATTACATTCTAGGCACTATACTTTGTGCTGTGTGAATACATAGGTGAACAGGAATGAGTGTGGACTCTAGTGAACAAAATCATTCTCCTTCTTTTTTTGGTGTTTGAATAATTAAACAACATTTATTCAAGAATGAGGAATGGGTTGTATGCATGTACCCCTCTTATTGTACAAGTAGTTGAACAATGAAACAATTAGTCAACTAACTTACTGCTTTAACTCTGTGGTGCTAAAAATCAATTCAATTATTTTTTTCTTACTAAATGACTCTGTTAGTGAAAGTTAGCAGTTATGTTATGGCTTCTGTTTTTTAGAAATTAATGTAAAACATAATAGTCCACTGAAAAATCAACCTCAGATAACAAATCTATTGAAAAAAATGCCACTGTGTAACTTAAAGTTGGAAATGATATTTCATAAACAAATGTGTGAGTCTTCTTAGTCTTCCAAAACTCTAAATGGAAAAGTTATAGAACCACTTTTTTATATTCTGCACAATTGCAGATCTGCACCATGAATGGTAATGCATGTTTTAAAGTATGAGTGAGCTTGATTATGTAGCCCTGGATATATAATGGAACAGACGGCTAATGCTTAGGCTGATTCTGCCCTAAGTAAAATCCATCTGTTTACTACTCAGACAGCATGCAATTCAGCTTTGTTTGAGAAGAACACACTTTATACTTGAAGTTATTTTCTTTCCAGTAATAGAAAGGCATGGGGAAATGTCGTAGTAAGACTTTTGCATTTTTTAAAGACGAGCTTCCTAGTAAATTCCAAGTATATACTATCTCTCAAATTTGGTAAACCCAAAAATGCCACATGATGGGAATGCTTGCAACACTAGTCTATAATCACATACATAGAGATCCTGGAGGCCCTCACAGAAAAGCAACTGATTATTGATTTCATGTAAAAGGAATCAAGGTTACATTTTTAATTTTTTGAGGAAGCTCCATACTGTTTTCCACAGTGGCTGCACCAGTCTGCATTCCCACCAGCAGTGCACGAGGGTTCCTTTTTCTCTGCATCCTTGCCAGCACTTGTTTATTGATTTGTTGATGATAGCCATTCTGACAGGTGTGAGATGGTACCTCATTGTTGTTTTGATTTGCATCTCTCGGATGATTAGTGACTTTGAGCATGTTTTCATATGTCTCTCTGCCTTCTTTATGTCCTTTTTTGAAAAGTATCTATTTAGGTCCTTTGCCCATTTTTGATTGGATTGTTTATTTTCCTTTTGTTAAGTTGTATGAGTTCCCTATAAATTTTGGAGATTAAACCCTTATCAGAGATAAGATTGGCAAATATGTTCCATTTGACCCAGTAATCCCACATCTAGGAATATATTCCAAGAAATCAGAAAGGATGTATATGCACCCCTATGTTCATAGCAGCACAATGTACAATAGCTAAGATTTGGAAACAGCCTAAGTGTCCATCAGCAGCTGAGTGGATTAGAAAACTGTGGTACATATACACAATGGAATACTACGCTGCTGTAAAAAAGAAGGAATTCTCACCATTTGCAATAGCATGGATGGAGCTGGAGAGCATTATACTAAGCAAAATATTCCAGTCAGAGAAAGATAAATATCACATGATCTCACTCATTTGTGGAATATAATGAACGATATAAACTAATGAACAAAAGTAGAGCCAGAAGCATTCAACAGATCGTCCAACCTAAGAGGGGAGGTGGGACAGGGGGGCGGTAAGAGGTCAACCAAAGGACTTCTATGCATGCATATAAGCATAACCAATTGACACAGACAGTAGGGGGTGAAGGCATGTGCTGGGGGGCGGGAGCGGCCGAAGAGGAGAGGTCAATGGGGGAAAAAGGAGACTCATGTGATACTTTAAACAATAAATAATTTAAATTAATAAAATAAAAGGAATAAAGGTTAATAAAGGGAAATTTATATTAGATGTTTCTTTAAAGGTTCAAAAATTATGGACTATATGAAAGTGTTAAATATAGCTTTGAAAATGCCACTTTTGGAAATATTGTCCTGACACACACATTATTTCTGAAGAGATTGCTGTATTGGTATTATTTTTGATATCTTCCAAAGGATATTTTTACTAGCCTTGATCATCTCTTTGGGATTTCCCAAACACTCTGCACCAAAAGTCTTATTTCTTCTGCCTATACATACTTCTACATAGTCTAATCATTTTTTGAAACCAAGATCAAACAATGTGTCATTTGTGAAACTTTCTATAACTTCTGCTCTTTTCTCTGTACCCTGACAACACTTTACTTGAACTTCTAATAGAGCAATTATTTCCTTTTACTTTACTGTTTTCAGGGTTGCACATTTCTCTCAAGGAGAGATTATGCATTAGCCACATCCAGGACTCTTCTTTAAGACTCATGAGGTGGAAACTCCATAAATATCCTATTGAGTTGAATCTTAAAAAATGAATTCATGTCATCTATGAGCAAGGGATTTACAATTAGTACATCTTGACTGAGGACATTTTGCTTCCTTAAAATGACTCAGGGAAGAGAAATGGAGGAGAACAAGAGTGTTCCTTACAGTGTGCTAAATATAGCCACAGCCAAGCAACTCATAGGAATGACAAGAAAATTTCTTGGACACTTAAGGCCAACAGTAATAAGCAGACAAACAGAAGATAGGCACAAAGATTTAAAACACCTAGGTTTTACATCTCTTTGAATTATTTTCTTAAATTTGTATCTTATGTATTCCACAATAGAATATTATTCATATTGAAGAATATTATATGTGAAAATGCTTTGCAAAGCCTAAAGTTTCATACAAATGAAGCTTATCATTATTATGTTACCTAACCCCAAACTGGTTTTGTTAGTATCTTTCTGACATTTCAACTATCTGTCCCAAGAGATATAATTTACTTTGGTGTATTCTGTCCCTTAAAGTATATGCTGTTGCATGAATACATGGTCCTAAAGAAGTAATTGACAGTCTCATCAGGAGACAGACTGCAGAAATACCACTTTGAAGTAATGCCAAACTTAACAACTGGCTTGGTAATTTAGGATTTTGTGTTCACATAACTAAGTTTTCAGTACAATATTTATTAGTATTTCTCAGTACTTAAAGAGAGATACCCTGTTTCAAGGAAATGTCATCAAAGTTGTGAGATATAATTGAAATGATATATAATTTGTACCATAACAGAAAACAAATACCTTTTAGAAACAAGAAAAAAAAAAAGCTGTGTACCTTGGCCCATGTGGCCCAGTTGGTTGGAGCATAGTACTGTACACAAATAATTGACATGTTCCATTCCAGTTGCAGCACACATGGAAGGCAACCAACCAACTGATGTTTCTTTCTCTCTTTCTCTCCCTTCCTCTCTAAAAAGTCAACTGAAATAAAACAAATGCAGTGCTTTTTTAATATTGCAGTTTAAAACATGAGATGAAAACCATTTAAAGATTTAGGGGAGGTATATTTACAAACGAAATTCATACTCTTCCACTATTGCTTCTGTATATTCCAAAACACAACATATTTAGCCCTATGAAAAGAAATAGATTTAAAGTAGCTTATCATTAGAAATGTCTTTCAGGATATTTCCTTATAACTTGGAAAAGTTACCCATTTGTGAACTGAGCCCAAAAAAAGCAGATCAATCACTGATTGATGTGAAGAAAAGAGTAGCCCACATGGGAAAGGAAAATACCTTGAGAATCTGGTCTTTACACCAGTGCTATACTCTGTTTCTACGTTTATGATCCAAAGCCTATTAAAATTGCTTTATTATGAAATGAGATCATGACTGAATATCTACACAAGAGGAGAAAATGAAGCTCTGAACAGCCATTGGCAATGCTGAACAGAGTATAGAGAATCAGACATTTTACCAGTCAGTTATGTTTTTTGTATGCCAAACTTTATTTCAAATTCTAGAGACACCATTAATAACTTCTGGAATTTAATACAAGGAAATGTATCTCTGAAAAATATATGCACATTGCCTTTTATTAAGCAATGAGAATTGTATAACAAAAAGAATCTTATATTTCAGATATTCCAGAAATGTCTCAACTTTGTAATTTATCCCATTATCAGATGATATGTCCCGATTTTTATTTGACATATATAACTGAATAACTCAGCATTTCTCCTTTTCCACCTTTTAACTTATAGGAAATACAATGCTCAAATCAGAACACAATCATGGTATTTAATCATAATGACTAATAATATCAAGGTCATTGCTTCCATTTAATTGATTTTGTTCTACCTTTATTTTTTAGCCTTCTGTTTTGCATTATGTGTATCTTTAAAAGCCACAAATCATTTTATTTTATTTTATTTTATTGTATTTTATTTTGGCTAATTCTCACCTGGGGATACTTTTCCCATTGCTTTTCAGAAAGAGTAGATGGGAAGGAAGGAGTGGGGGAAGAGAGAGAAACATCTATGTGAGACAGACACATAGACTGGTTGCTTCCCACACTCACCCTGACTGGGGTGGGGAGTGAACTGGAAACCCAGGGACATACATACCCTTGACCAGGAATCAAACCCATGATCCTCTGGTGCTCTGGCTGATGCTCTAACTACTTAGCAACACTGGCCAGGTCACAAATAATTTTTTGAGAAAATGGGACATAGTCATAAATAACTGATTTACAGAATTCTTTGGAAACTTTTCTGAACTCTTTTGTCCTTGTCTTAGACTATTTAATAGCAGCTCTGTACTTTGATATATTTCATAATTTGTATTTAAATTTTAATCCTAGAATTTGCATTCTTAATTCATAATTCCTGGGAGAGCTGCGGAAGAAAGAGAACCTGTAAGTTCACTATGTTATTGTTCTTCTATTTGATGATTTGTTATAATCAAAGAAGTATTTTCAAAAAGTTATTCCTGCCACTGAAATGAGGGTGAACTTTTGAGTAGATATTCAGTGGTGGGTTTCACTGTCTAGGAAATTTTTGCACAAATATATTTCTTTCATTGCTAGTTTAAATTAACAAGCATCCTTTTAAAAAATGTAACTGTCCCAGTGGGATGACTCATATTTTTAGCCCAGATGTCTTCTCTGGATGCAGAGGCCATGTTTATTGGCTTAATCAAAATATCTATGAGGATGTGTCCAAAACTCCTCGTAGTTAACATTCCATGCCATCATCATTTCTCACATGTAGTTCTGCAGCAGCCTCCTAACTACTGTACACTCTAATTTCTTTCCATACTGCAGCAGGACTGATCTTTTTAAATTGCAAATCTAATCATATCCCATCATCATTCACAACCTTCTACAATTAAATAAATTCACACCATTCTTTGGCTAACAGAAAAAAAATAACCCTTTCTCATGACCTACAAGTACCTAAATCCTGTGGTTTCCACTTACATTACTCTAGCTTCATTCTCAACTCAGTTCCTCCATGTTTAGTACTCTAGCTATACTGATCTTTTCTTACTGTTGTTTTTCTGAAACACTCTTCCCCTCCTCCTTCATATTCATTCTTTAGGTATCAAGTCAATCATCACATTCTTAAAAGTTTCCTTTCCCTGAGTTTCAAGACTAGATAAAATATACTCATGACATAAGGTCCTTCTCTTGTACTTATTTTATTAATATCTGTCTCTCCCTAATAGATTTTAAGCCATAGTGTTGGGAGCTATGTCTATTTTTGTTCACTGATATATTTCCATGGCCAAGCCCAATGCCTGGTATGTAGGAGGCACTGAATGTTAACATTTGTTGGATGAATGGATAAGGGCTAACAGAAAGATGTCAAGTATTTATTTTGCAATGAGATTTATGCAATCTTATTGCTTTATTTTCAAAACCTGGCTTCAAAAACATTGACACTGAATGAAGGGGGAAAACATGTATAAGCTTAATCAGGAGATCTGGATGAAACATGTAGCAGGAAAGAAGGGGCATTGTAAGGGACTGAATCCAAGAATACTCTATCCAGCAAGGCTATCATTCAAAATTCATTGGGAAATAAGGAGCTTCACAGACTAAAAACGGTTAAGGGAGTTTATCACTACCAAGCCAGCAATGCAAGAAATGCTAAAGGGACTTGTGTAAAAAGAAGAAATAAAAAGGTAAGAAGGAACACAGGCACAAAAAATAAAAATGGCTACAAACAAGTAACTACCAATAACTATAAACATAAACAGACTAAATGCTCCAATCAAAAGACATCGAGTGCTGAATGGATAAAAAAAGCACGACCCATATATATGCTGTCTACAAGAGACCCACCTCAGAAAAAGGGACTCACACAGACTGAAAGTAAAGGGATGGAAAAACATCTTTCAGGGAAATGGAAATGAAAAAAAAAAGCTGGGGTAGCAGTACTTATATCTGACAAAATAGACCTCAAAGTAAAGGCCATAAAAAGAGATAAGGAAGGCCATTTCAAAATAATAAAGGGATCAATACAACAAGAGGATATAACCCTGGTAACCATATATGCACCCAATGCAGGGGCACCCAAATACATAAAAAAAAAAAAAAGAAAAACTCCTGGAAGATATCAAGGGAGAGATCGACAACAATACAATCATATTAGGGGACTTTAATACACCACTGACATCACTGGATAAATACTCTACACAAAAAAATCAGCAAAGAAACAGCAATTCTAAATGACTCACTAGATCAGATGGACCTAATCGACATCTTCAGAGCATTTCACCCCAAAGCCACGGAATATACGTTCTTCTCAAGTGCACATGGGACATTTTCAAAAATAGACTACATATTGGGTCACAAGCAAAGTCTCCCTAAATTCAAGAAGATTGAAATCATATCAAGCATTTTCTCAGACCACAATGGCATAATATTAGAAATAAACTACAATAAAAACATTTCAAAAAATTCAAACACTTGGAAGCTGAATAGCATGCTATTAAACAATGATTGGGTTACCAATGAGATCAAAGAAGAAATTAAAAACATCTTGGAGACTAATGACAATAAAAACACAACAATCCAAAACATATGGGACACGATGAAAGCAGTCCTGAAAGGGAAGTTTATAGCTCTACAAGCCTACCTCAAAAAAACAAGAAAGAATGGTATTAAATCATCTAACTCTACAACACAAAGAATTAGGAAGAGAGCAACAAGAAAAGCCCACAGTGAGCAGAAGGAAGGAAATAATGAAGATCAGACAGAAATTAATGACATAGAGACCAAACAAATAATACAAAAGATCAATGAAACCAAGAGCTGATTCTTTGAAACGATAAACAAGATTGATGAACCTCTAGCCAGTTTCACCTAGAAACAAAAAGAGAGGACCCAAATAAACAAAATCAGAAATGAAAGAGGCAAAATAACAACAGACCCCACAGAAATACAAAAGATTGTTAAAAAATACTATGAACAACTCTATTCTAACAAACCAGACAACCTGGAGGAAATGGACATATTCCTAGAAAAATACAACCTTCCAAAACTCACTCAGGAACATTCCAAAAATTTAAATAAGCTGATAACTATGGAAGAAATTGAAGCAGTCATCAAAAAGCTTCCAGCAAACAAAAGCTCGGTGCCAGACAGCTTCACAGAGGAGTTTTACCAAACATTAAAGGAAGAACTAAAACCTATCCTCCTCAGACTATTCCAGAAAATTCAAGAGGAAGAAACACTTCCAAGCTCCTTCTATGAAGCCAGCATCGCCCTAATACCAAAACCAGATAAAGATAACACAATGAAAGAGAATTACAGGCCAATATCTCTCATGAACATAGATACCAAAATCCTCAACAAAATTCTAGCAAATAGGATCCAGCAGTACATCAGAAAGATCATACACCATGACAAAGTAGGATTTATCCTGGGGATGCAAGGATGGTATAATATTCACAAATCAATAAACGGGATATATCACATAAACAAATTGAGAGATAAAAAACACATAGTCATATCAATTGATGCAGAAAAAGCATTTGACAAAATCCAACAGCCTTTCTTGATAAAACCTCTCAGCAAAGTGGGAATAGAAGGATCATACCTCAACATAATAAAAGCCATATATGACAAACCCACAGCAAACATCATACTCAATGGGCAAAAACTAAAACCATTTCCCCTAAGAACAAGAACAAGACAGGGATGCCCACTCTCACCACTCCTGTTCGACATAGTGCTGGAAGTACTAGCCATTTGATCAGACAAGAAGAAGAAATAAAAGCATCCAAATTAGAAAAGAAGAAGTAAAACTGTCCTTATTTGCAGATGACATGATACTGTACATAGAAAACCCTAAAGACTCCATCAAAAAATTATTAGACTTAATAAATGAATTTGGCAATGTAGCAGGATACAAAATTAACACCAAGAAATGTATGGCATTTCTATACACCAATAATGAACTTACAGAAAGAGAGACTAAAAAAGCAATCCCATTTACCATCGCACCAGAAAAATTAAGATACCTAGGAATAAACTTAACTAAGGAGGTAAAAGACCTATACGACAAAAACTACAGGATACTGAAAAAAAAAGATAAAGGAAAACGTAAACAGATGGAAGAACATACAGTGTTCATGGATTGGTAAAATCAACATTATCAAAATATCCATATTACCCAAAGCAATCTATAAATTCAATGCACTTCCCATTAAAATACCAACGGCATATTTCACAGATCTAGAATGAACTTTCCAAAAATACATTTGGAATAAAAAAAGACCCCGAATAGCTGCAGTAATCCTGAGAAAGAAGAACAAAGTAGGTGGGATCTCAGTATCAGACATCAAGCTGTATTACAAAGCCACTGTTCTCAAAACTGCCTGGTACTGGCACAAGAACAGACATAGAGATCAATGGAATAGAATAGAGAACCCAGAAATCGACCCAAATCACTATGCTCAATTAATATTTGACAAAGGTTGCATGAACATACAATGGAGTCAAGACATTCTGTTCAATAAATGGTGTTGGGAAAATTGGACAGATACATGCAAAAAAATGAAACTAGACCACCAACTTACACCATACACAAAAATAAACTCAAAATGGATCAAGGACTTAAACATATGATGGGAAACCATAAAAATACTAGAGGAATCCGCAGGCAGTGAAATCTCAGACATATGCCGAAGTAATTTCTTCACTGAAAATGTTCCTAGGTCAATGGAAACTAAAGAGAAAATAAACAAATGGGACTACAGCAAAATAAAAAGCGTTTGCACAGCAAAGGAAACCATCAACAAAACAACAAGAAAAACCACTGTGTGGGAAAACATATTTGCCAATGATATCAATGATAGGGTTTAATCTCCAACATTTACAGGGAACTCACACAACTTAATAAAAGGAACTTAAACAACCCAATCAAAAAATGGGCAACTGACCTAAATAGATACTTTTCAAAAGAAGACAGAAAGAAGGCCAAGAGACATATGAAAACCTGCTCAAAGTCACTAATCATCTGAGAGTTGCAAATCAAAACAACAATTCGGCACCATCTCACACCTGTTGGAATGACAATCATCAACAAATCAACAAATGACAGGCGCTGGCTAGGATGCGGAGAAAAAGGAACCCTCGTGCACTGCTGGTGGGAATGCAGATTGGTGCAGCCACTGTGGAGAACAGTATGGAGTTTCCTCAAAAAACTAAAAATTGAACTCCCATTTGACCCAGTGATCCCACTTCTAAGAATATATCCCAAGAAACTAGAAACACCAATCAGAAAGGATATATGCACCCCTATGTTCATAGCAGCACAATTCACCATAGCTAAGATTTAGAAACAGCCTAAGTGCCCATCAGCAGATGAGTGTATTAAAATACTGTGGTACATCTACACAATGGAATACTATGCTGCAGTAAAAAAGGAGTTCTTACCATTTGCAACATCATGGATGGAGCTGGAGAGCATTATGCTAAGTTAAATAAGCCAGTCAGAGAAAGAAAAATATCACATGATCTCACTCCTTTATGGAAAATAATGAACAACATAAACTGATGAAGAAAAACAGATCCAGAGACAGAGAAACATCAATCAGAACATCAAACCTCAGGGAAGGCAGGGGAGGGTGGGGGTAAGTGGGAGAAATCAACCAAAGGACTTATATACATGCATATAAGCCTAGTCAATGGACACAGACAACAGAGGGGTAAGGGCATGTATGGGGGTGTTGTGGGGTAATGGGGGAATAAGGACACATATGTAATACCATCCTATCTAATAAAAGAGTAATATGCAAATTGACCATCACTCCAACACACAAGATAGCTGCCCCCATGTGGTCAAAGATGGCTGCCCCCATGTAGACACAAGATGGCTTCCACAAGATGGCCAGCAGGGGAGGGCAGTTGGGAGGGACCAGGCCTGTAAGGGAGGGCAGTTGGGGGCAATCATGCCTGCAGGGGAGGGCAGTTAGGGGTGACCAGGCCGGCAGAGGAGGGAAGTTGGGAGTGACCAGGCCTGCAGGTAAGGGCAGTTGGGGGGGACCCAGGCCTGCAGGGGAGAGCAGTTGGGGGGGACCAGGCCTGCAGGGGAGGGCAGTTAGGAGCAAACAGGCTGGCATGGGAGCAGTTAGGTATCAATCAGGCTGGCAGGGGTGTGGTTAGGGGGTGATCAGGCTGGCAGGCAGAAGCAGTTAGGGGTAATCAGGAAGGCAGGCAGGCGAGCAGTTGGGAGCCAGCTGTCCTGGATTGTGAGAGGAATGTCCGACTGCCTGTTTAGGTCCGATCTTACCGGAATGGGGCCTAAACGGGCAGTTGGACATCCCTCGAGGGGTCCCAGATTGGAGGGGGTGCAGGCTGGGCTAAGGGACACACCCCCATGCACAAATTTCATGCACCGGGCCTCTATAATAAAAGAGTAATATGCTAATTGGACTGGACATCCTTCCAGATGACCTTCTGGATGAAGCCAGGGCTGTGAGGGAAGCACCTTCTTGCTACCATTGTTACATCTAAACGTATTAAGTACAACCTTCCCTCTGGGTGCCAGAGGGAAGCCGGTGCCAGCAGCAGGGTGAAGGAAGACCTACTCTTGCACAAATTTGGTGCATCAGGCCTCTAGTAATCAATAAAGAAATTTAAAAAATTAAAAATTTAAAAAATTTAAAAAATAGAATGATGCCTCACACACACACACACACACACACACACACACAAAAAAAAAAAAAAAAAAAAAAAAGAAGGGACATTGTATAATTCCAGTACAATCTGATAGGTGCTAGGCAACTTGAAGGTAGAGAAACCCAAAAGCACATTCTACCTTTTGTTAACTGCATGGAGACATGGCTGCTTTATTGAGGCTGGCAGTATAATTTTGTCCTTTAATAGCCATATGAAATGTTTAAACTATTGAGTACTTTGCAGCAGTTTTCTGTAAACCTTATTGATCCTAGTCATCAGTGAGCAAGTAAAGAACTATTTTCTTCTGTCTTAAAATATAATTTTTGAAATGAGAATTTTAGAAACTGAAAGTGTTTTGTGAATATAGACAGAGCCTGGCTGAAGTACTAAGACAGTGGAACTCTAATGCTCCTTGAAGAGGAATTGCCATTTTCTACAGATAATTTAAATGTATGGGGATTAAAATATGCTGTGTTGGAGGTTAAAGCAATCTCCTTAGAAAGCCACCAAGGGAATTAACAATTAATGATGAAATTGACTAAATCCAGACCCCTGGATCACTGAGTGCTCCTCTTGAAGCTAGTCAAGGTAGAAATGAATTGTGAAGACAAAAACCAAAACAAAACAAAACACTAGAGATTACATAGGCTATATTAAGATAACGTGAAGGGGATCCTTTTGAATACTAGGATCTTTATAAAATTCGTTTCTTTACTGGTGGCTTTACATTCTTTTGCAGTAATCTGCTTTAATCTGTCATCATTAACTAAGAGAAATGGTCCTATCATATCACTAAGTGGGAATTGTGAAGAATTGACAATCTTAGAATTGAATGCAAATATGCGTACTGATATTAATTTAATTCTATTATGGTTCTTCTTGAGGTAGTAGCAATTATTCTCAATTAAGAGAGAAAGTGACTTAAAACATTCAAGTATTCTGGGACTTTTTGAAGACTGTGAGTTGTTCTAAAGGTTGGTTATATTGATAAAGAAGTTGGTAACACATTTCCAATTGACTGTAGAAATCTTGTGGAAGATTCTAATTAAAATGGGGATATTAAGTTGAGGTGTAATTTTGAAAATTACTCTTATCAAAACATCATACTTAATACTGCATCTTTGTAAAGCATGGTTTAAATATTGAAGTGAAAATAATTATTTTTATCAGTGAAATATTTTTATTTTTCATTTATTCTTTTAAACTGAAATAAGTACAGCAATTAGATGACATTTAAAGCTATAACATGATAAAAATATTTCCTGTCTTTGAATCTGAATCTTAGATGGTTTATAGTCTTTTAAGCAGTGTTTCCTCTTCTAACTCTTATTTGTACAAATATCTAAGTAGACAGTATTAGACGAGGATATCTTTGAGAATTATTATTATCTAGTATCAGTTTTGAGACATGACTAGCAACAGAAATGAACATTCAATTATAGGATATCTGATTATGGGGAGACAGGAGAACTCCCCAAATTAATAATATTAGTTTCAAAAGAGAGATCGCTAAAGTTTAGAATCTATTAAGGAATAATTCTACTCAAACTTTGAATCTTTGAAGAATAATTTTCCCTTTCTTCTAGCTAGAATGGTATAATTTAGCAGATTCTTTCTGGATGCCAAATATGACAAGAGGAGGTGCTGACCTGGCATGCTTTGGATAGCCAGAGTAAAACAAAAGGCCCTGAACACCTTACCAGGTATCCAGGATAATAAGCCCTGGCTACATTTGCCTATATGGATCTGAAAACTAGCATATGAAATCATAATCATTTACTTTTAACAGGGCTCTATGGGGACAATGCTTTTCCTCAAGAGTTGCTTTGTAACATGTATTACAAACACATTGAAGGCCCATGGGAAAAATTTGTAGTTAAGTGCCTTTCCACACTAAATTTGATTAAGAGTTTCTTACTCCTCTCCATGCCCCCACTTTCTCATATATACAATACCTTGCCTCCTTAGCAAAGACAATGAGTTTATTTTTGCACCCTTAGAATTAAAATACCTGTGCCACGATTAAGAAATATAAAGTTTGCTGTAGCTTCTCATCCCTCCCAGACACATGGTATGTATTAATAATTAAGCATAGTATTCACTCTCACTGAAACTGACCATTGTACCAGAATCTCTCTTTTTATACTGCGTAAGGCAGCTACTGCCAATGCATGCAGCTTACTTCATGAGCTGAAACCACTTTTCTATTGTGGATCTGTATCAGTACTTCCTAACCTCTTTCTCTCTCTCTGTTTTTAAATATATTTCTTTATTGATTTCAGAGAGGAAGGGAGAGGGAGAGAGAGATAGAGACATCAATGATGAGAGAGAATCATTGATGGGCTGCCTCCTGCACGCCCCCCACTGGGGATCGAGCCCACAACCAGGGCATGTGCCCTTGGCTGGAATCAAACCTGAGATCCTCCAGTCTGCAAGCCAACGCTCTATCCACTGAGCCAAACCAGCTAGGGCACCTCTTTCTCTTTATAACACACGTAGCTGATGAAACATACTAGGTGTATCGGTTAATGATGCAGATTTTATAATCAAAGAAAACACGATAATTTCAAGAGAAACATCAAAATTGCTTTATTCAAGGTAATGTCCATCGCTAGCTACACATTTCCCACACCTTTCAGGTAATTTGTGGATACCGTCCCAATAGAACTTTTCTTGTTTTGAAGCAAACCAGAGACCCAATTTTCCACTTCGGCAAACGTTTTGAAGTGCTGCTCAGAAAGTGCATGTGCCATCGATCTGAACATGTGGTAATCTGAAGGAGCAAGGTCTGTTGAATACAGCAGGTGGGTTAACACTTCCCAGGCAAGATCTTTTAACGTGTCTTTAACTGGTTTTGAAGTGTGTGATGGTGCATTATCATGAAGCAACATTACTTTGCCATGTCTCCTGGCACATTCTAGTCGTTTCACGATCAAAGCATGGTTCAAATTGATTATTTGTTGTTGGTAGCGATCAGTATTAACGGTTTCACCTGGTTTTAGAAGCTCATAAAACACCACACCTTCCAGATCCCACCAAACGCAGAGCATTGTCTTCTTTCCAAATCGATTTGGCCTTGCAGTCGATGTTGATGGTTGACCTGGATCAACCCATGATTTTGTGCATTTGGGATTCTCAAAATAAATCCACTTTTCATCTCCAGTCACAATTTGATGCAAAAAATACTTTCTTTTGTGCCGTTGAAGCAACATTTTACTGATGACTTTTTGGTTTTCCATTTGTCTTTCGTTCAGTTGATGTGGCGCCCATTTTCCTTTCCTTATAATCTTTCCCATTGCTTGTAAATGATCGGAAATTGTGCTGAGCAACATTTAATCTTTCTGCAGGTTGTTTTTGAGTTTGACACGCATCTTCATCCAATAATGCTTGTAATTGTTGGTCTTCAAACTTTTTCAGTTGACCTGGACGTTCTTTGTCTTTCACATTGAAATCATCACGTTTAAAGCATTTAAACCAGTGTTCACAAATATCTTGAGATGGAACATGTTAACCATAAGCTTCCCAAAGTATTCAGCAGCACTTTTCTTCAAAATAAAGTAATGAACTAAAACTTCCCACAAGTGCTCTTTTTTTTGGCAAGAAATTCAACATTTTTTAGCATAAAAAATATCTATGATTTTAACACCTTCAGCAAATTTGACATATGAAGTTTTGAAGCTTGCTATCAATACAACAAAATAGCATACATATCAAATCTCATAGATATCAACATATGTGTAACTCCACCTATTGAAAAAAATCTGCATTATTAACTGGTACACCTAGTATGTACAGCAGCAAGCCATTAATAGAAAAGATCACTGATGGCTAGAGATAATGCGTGCACAAGTTGGAGGCCACCAAGAAAGCACATGGGATGAAATAACTCAGTATCTGTTTGGGAAGATTGGATCAAAGTTTTTGCAGTCTATCAAAAGACAGGGACAACAATGACAGGGGCTGGATCTGACATCTAATAAGGTTTTCTTTATTCTCTACTTGCTGTGAGTTTTATTAGCTGTCAAGTTGTCTTGAATAGCTAGAACAAAGTTCACAGCATCCCCAAAAAGTCTTTTTAGCTCAATCCATGGATTAGATAAAAGGAGATCTTCAGAGTCAATTAATCTGATAAAGATATGGCAAAGCATTTTCTTTTCAAACAATGGGTTTGTCTTTGAGATACCCTCAGATTTTTTATTAACATATATTCTTATCTAGTGCTAACAATCCCACTATTTAGATATATGTGAGAGTGTAAATTGAAATTAGCTAATTAGATCCATCATCTTAAACCTGGCAATCATAGATAAATGATATGGGCTTATAGCAGTATCTCCTTTGGCATGGGGAAAATGTCCCTTTCACTTGTTGCCTTCAGGTGATACGTATACTATGTGGTTTATTAACTCTGATGTGTTGACTCTATACCCTTTAAAAGCTGTTTTTCTTCTAAATCAGTTATTTGAATCTGATATTCAAATTGGTTCATACCACAGTGTCATTTGCATTCCAATGTAATTTAATATTTCCTCTACATTTAATGTCATTTATGATTCAGAAGAGAAGATAAATATTAAAAATAATAATCTCATGTAGTGCTGGCAATATTTTTCAAGTGTTTTGATCTGCTTTTTCTTTTTGTTCTTCTTTGCATTCAGCCTGAGACTGCTCTAGAGTCACCCATTGCCTGACAAGAGGAAGAAGAGGTGGTGGTGGTGGCTTAAAATTATTATAGAAAAAAGGCAAAGAGTCAGTTTTCAGATTTTGGTTCCCAAAATAGGGCACATTGGTCATATGTGGATATCTTAGTTTCTTCCTTGGTATGGACAGAATTACAGAAGAGAGAGGGAGTTTGGCTGAACTCCCAGCACAAGGTAGGTCAGAGAATAGCCTAGGGCCATGGTCGGCAAACTGTGGCTCGTGAGCCACATGCGGCTTTTTGGCCCCTTGAGTGTGGCTCTTCCACAAAATACCATGGCTTGGGCGAGTCTATTTTGAAGAAGTGGCGTTAGAAGAAGTTTAAGTTTAAAAAATTTGGCTCTCAAAAGAAATTTCAATTGTTGTGCTATTGATATTTGACTCTGTTGACCAATGAGTTTGGGGACCACTGGCCTAGGGAATTAAAAAATCTTAAAAAATGCCCCAAAATTAGCATGAGAGTAGAGTAACAAAGTGCCCCTAGGTGTTGGGCTATACATGCCTGTTGAAGATATATCTGGATTTAAGGCCAGATTTAGCCTCATGCCTTCCGGCATGATATACACAAAATAGCCAAGATCCGTCAGGCTCTTAATGGTTGAGCTAAGGGGTGAACCAAAGTTAGTTTGGGATTGGTGAAAAAAAAAAAGGCAACAATGACCAGCTGGCATGGCTCAGTGGTTGAGTGTCAACCTATGAACCAGGAGGTCATGGTTGGATTCCCGGTGAGGGCACATGCCCAGGTTGCTGGCTCCATCCCCATTGTGGGGCATGCAGGAGGCAGCTGATCAGTGATTCTCTTTCATCATTGATGTTCCTGCCTCTCTCCCCTCTCACTTCCTCTCTGAAATCAATTTTTAAAAAGCCATTGCATACAAGATTTTGTGGTCATAGGCTATAGCAGGGACATACACTTCTGCTGCAGGTAACTGTGCAGAGGACAAAATATTGCAGGAAGGTGTATGCACATTTCATCATGCACCATCACAGGATTGGATCAGGGATGCCACACTGAACTGGAGACTAGTATATGTAAAGTAGGATGCTAACTTTGAAATAAAGAGAATATGGTAAGCCCGCTGAGATAAGGGAAAAGCATCCTGATAGGGAATTCGATGTTGGGTTAAGAGCAAAGTGTCAGGTCTATTGAAAGTAACTACTAGACAAATACAAACCAAAACAAAACAAAAACTTGCAACTTGAATAAAACAGAGATATGTTAAGAACAAAAGGTTCATTGAAGTCTGATTTACATACCACCAAATTTATTCATTTTAAGTATACAATTCAATTATAGGGCTGTGCAACCATAACTAATTGCATTGATGAAGAAGGGGGAATTATGGCAGAGAAGATGACAATTATAAATTGATTAAAAGTAAAACTTTAAATTAAAAGTAACAGTATTGGAAAGTTTCAATCCCTTCAATTTATCTATATATGTTATTATATATAGTTGTGTATGCATATACATTTGAATGTATATAGTTATGTACTTATGTAATTTTATATATAGTTACACATATATGCATACATTAAATGCCATGATGCTTCTCTATAAGAAGTTTCATTTATTCATTATTTTATGAATTAATTACATCATTCATTCCTTTAATGATTTTTAGATAGAAAGATATTGAGAAAACGATCACAATGTAGAATAAAATTGACTTTTTCTTTGAGGATTTTAGTCTAGTGTGGGAGGCAGTCACAAAACCAAATAATGACAATATACCAAGATAAGTGCTGTGATAGATATATGCCCTAGAACAATTTTATCTCTTTCTCCCTACAGCTCTGTAAGATGAGGCAGGCTTTATTAATATTCTCATTGTATAGATGAAAACTCTATAGGCCATAGCAGTTATAGTAGCAAGCACAGTGGAAGGAAAACCAGAAATTAGATAATTTTAGGTATAATTTTTTTGATCTTTAAAAATACTTTTTTTCTAGTCTTAAGGACAGTAGATCCTATCCACTAAATTGTAACTGAGTATTTTATAAGTTATATGGTAGAATGCTTTTTGTTGGTAGAATTTGTCATTATTGTTCAACCTATAAGAATTTATTAAATACCCACTCTCAGCCAAATTTAGGCATCATAGGGCCTTCAGGATTAGATCCATTACCATTACCATTCTTAATTAAATGGTGTTACAGTGTAACAATGGGAAAATTTTACCTTCCTCCTGATTAGATATATTGTTGGGAATTGTCCAACCTGTTGTAAACAAATGTGGGTGAATGCAAAGAATTGACTTAGAATGAGATTAAAGCTGTGTTTAGATTCCAGCTTGGCCCCATTCTAGTTTTGTGAAGTTCAGCAATTGGTTTGGTCTCTCTGTTTGTTTTCTTGCCTTTATAATTGGAATGGTAATACCTATCTAACAGTGTTGAAAGTGAAATGTGTTATGAAACATGCCATTTATAGTACCTGCCTCATAGGAAGCTTCTTTCAATTATTTTATAACACTTAAATCACCTACATATATTACCAAACTCTCTCAGCACTATACCTTGCCTTGATTAAAGAAAAATATGGTTCCTTTCTTCGGATACCTTACATTTAATAAATTAGATGGAAGAAACTAATACATATGAAGTAGAAAACAAGTAGGAAAGTCACATAAGTGACTTAGATTTCAACTTCTTCTTATAATATGGTTTAAAGCTTCCTGTTGTCAGGTGTGGGGAAATAGTTTACTATATATTTTTTTCTTTTCCATAGTCTGAACTGAGAAATAGGCCTGGGGTCAGGGAATCAAAGCATCAGCACTAATCGCTGAACTAGCTGGCTGAGATAAACAGACTTCCTCTTCCTTGCCGACCAGTCTAGACTTTGGCCCCTATATGGGCATTGTTGGGACTGCCACCCAACTACTTCCTCACAGCATTGTGAGAGCTGCAGGTGGAGAGCACAAGTGAGCATTAAACTTTCATTCATTCTCACTTTTCCCTAGGGAAGCTTGCATCAATGGGTGTAAGATTCTTGCAGTCTAACCAAGCAGATGTATCACTCCTCCTCACATGAGAAGAAACTTGCTAGAGGTGGAGGATAAGCAATTATTTCTACTTATAGCTCACTGTCAGGTGTTCAAGAAGAGATAGGGAAATTTTTACCCTACAAATATTGGGTAGAAGTGTGATAAAACTTAAATGAGGATGTATATAATCCATTGAACATGCACCTGCCAACATAGTCCCTGCATAGAAAAAGGTCTCTCATTTCTAGGGAAGAGGGCATTACTGGAGCCTGCAGTAACTGTGAAGGCTTCAGAGAACTGGTACTATTAAATGATGAGTTTAACTTTGACAAAAATGTCAAAACACTTCACTTCTCTACATCTGTGATTAGCCCAGGGGCCTTTAGGGTCAATTTTCAGCTGAAATTCAGAGGTAATATTGTGTTGGCTCTCATGGTAGTGACTGGACTTTTACCCTCACACTATCAGGTGGCTTCACTCCCCTCACAAACACTTAGTGGTTCCCCCTCATCAGTCTGGCTTTTGAGTAGGACTATTCCATGACTAAATCGTCAGAACTGTTTTTGCTTATGTGTGTAGAATCCCTGAGCATCTATTTTATTCTCATTTTCTATTGCCTCCTTTAAATGCCTTGATTCTTAACTAGACTAGCAGAAGGCTAGAGGGAGCACCTCCCTGAGTGTTTAAACCCATTTTAAAGTTACACAGAGTCTGTCTGAAACAGGCGACCTCACTGTTTTTTCTGATTACAAAGCAGAAGAGATCTGAACTGTGTCTCATCTAAGAGATGATTCTCAGTCTCTGGCTTGCTCAGCCCTTCAAGGTCTGCTCCACACCATGACTTCACAGACTATTAACAGAAGGTAAAGATGAGGTTGTTTGCTCCTGTTGTGTTTTGTTTGTTTTGTTTTTTTTTAATAGAGAAAAAACAAAATAAAACAAAAGAAAAACAGGAACAAACCGAGTATAATGGTGCAGTTGAATGTACACTGAGTGGCCAGATAATTATGATCTCTGAACGTATAATAATCTGGCCACTCAGTGTATAGCCTATATAATAAAAGGATAATATGCAAATTGTCCCCTTAACCAGGAGTTCGACCAGCAGGCAGGCCGGCCAACCGCCCATGTCCCCTCCCCCTGGCTAGGCTGGCCGGACCCACCCATGCACAAATTCATGCACCAGATATATATATATATATATATATATATATATATATATATATATATATATATATATGTATATATATTATTCTAATAATCTGGCCTCTCAGTGTATAGAACACAGCTATCCCAAAGGTCCTGACAGTCAGAAGTGGGGCCTGATCAGGTCTTATCACATGAGTGTTGCTGAGTTGCTCTGGGTCCCAAGACTCTGCAAATGTAGCTGTGTCCACTTCAGAGTGTTGGCTGACTTGATCAGAGGCAACATAGGCATCTCAAAGAGTTTTCAGTTTCTGTGTTAGCAAATGCTGAAAACTCAGCCTTTAATCTACAGATATTTCTAGTGCCCTAACTGTTTCTGCTCTTAATTGCTAATTATACAATCTGTGTAAATGCTAGAGATGTGACTCTCAGTTCTGCAAATGTCTTTGCAGCTGCCTATACATTCAAATTAAAGCCCAATGCAGCTATGGTAGAGGCAGTTTTGTATCATTCCCTGGAAGTACAAATTCTATTCTGATAGTGGCCTGAAAGTCTCTCTGTCCACTACTCCAAAATCCATTACTAGACAGCATGACTCCTCATTCCAGGTGAAGGAAGAAATTGCCATTTCACTGTTCCTTGCTCACTTAAATGCGAGATACACAAGCCTTTTAAAAATTTCATCTCCTCTTAGAAAGTGTTTTAAAATATCTAACTCCTTTCCCTCGGCATCCATCTGTAAATGTATATTTAGCTCTTTAAAATTCATTGCCCATGCGGACTATGAGAAAATTTTTCTTGCATTTCATTGAGGGCAAAGCTGCTTTTAGACCTCTGATGCATTTATGTAATAAAAATTAGCATTTTGTAGTACCTCAAATAACCCAGAAGTCAGTGGGATTTACCAAGACATTGGGGCTATGATAAATTGACTTGAACCCTAATCATATGACTAACACCATTTCCAAGATTTTTGCTAGTTCATGGAGAACTTACTTTCTCATGGTCACTATTAACATTGGAATTCTGTTTCTATGAATCCTGTCTCTGTTCCCTGACACTGTTAATGCAAATGTAAAGCACAGCTTCTTTCTTGGTTTCCATCAAACATGCCACATATCCTGTGAAGACAAAGTAAACTTTATTCAGACTTGGGATTTACAAAAATATGGAGGAGGAATTTGCATTTTCAACATGGCTGAGATTTCAATTTCAACATTAGATATTCTACTCTAAAATGTGCACTAGCCACCCATCTCTAGAGCATTCCTATAGACTTTTATCCCAAGTCATGCTGGCTGCTTTTTCCTCTCCCTCCTGCTATTTCTCATACCCTCCATTCCTCCATCCAGAACTGCAAATCCTTCACCTTCTGTTATGTAGATTTATTTGGCTCTCTTCAGCCTTGATTCTCAAGCCTTCAGATCCAAAAACCCATAGAAATACTCAGAAGTATAAAATATATTTCTACTTGACAGACTATTTCTTCATGGGAGAGGAATTTGTAGTTATAAAGAATTGTTTTTCTTCTGCAGTTACACTTGCATCAACTATTTGTTGTGAACCCTTTTATTTATTTATTTATTTATTTATTTATTTATTTATTTATTTATTTAAATATTTATTTAATGCTTACTATGTAGCCAGTTTCAAGTAAGCACTTGTTTCTGGGATAAATTTGCACCTGTAATACAAGGCAATATAACATAGTAGAGGAAAGGTTTGGGAACAGAGGAATTTTATTCTGGGTCTGATTCATTTATCCCTCCACTTAGTCATTCTAAAAATGATTGTTGTAGCCTACTCTGGATCAGAAATAAACTAGGTACAAGGATATTGAAATTATTTATATGTGTCTCCTTGAGTAGACAGCCATATGGACAAAAACTTGTAATGTAGTCTTTTAAGTGTAAAAGTTGATCTTCTGCTACTTAATAGCTGTGTGATCTTGGGTATGTTTCTAGTCCTCCATTTCTCCATCATAAACTGAGGATACTAATAATACCTGTTTCAAGTGTTTGTTGTGCAGATTAAATAGATGGAGCACAGGCAATGCTTAGTAAATGGCTTGACACATACTAAGTGCTAAACAGGCATTATTATAAGTGGATGCCCAGAGAAGGAAAGTGGCTTTCTCATGTTCACATGCTTGGAAGCACTCAAGCAACTTACTAGGTTTGAAGTATAAACACAATGTGGTGAGAGCAGAGGAAAAGATAGCATTCCCCTAGAGATAGCATTTAAAGTAGACTTGGAGGATACATGAGAGTTTGGTGATAGAGGTGGATAAGGTGGGAAAGGATGATAGGGCCAGCTCTACTGTATTAGGAGGGGTCGACTACCTGTTTTAACATAAAGCCCCCAACTCCCAATAGCTTTCTTTTTTATTTCATTATGAAGATGATGAAAACCATATACAATTTTCCATCTTTTTTTTTCCATTATAGTTCACATTCAATATTATTCTGTATTAGTTTCAGGTGCACAACATAGTGGTTAGACAATCATATACTTTACAGAGTGGAATAGGTTTCTTAATATAGCTTTCTTTCTCATTCATTTTCAATTCTGGGAATGTTAACAGCATGAGTAGGGGGTGAAGATTTCTTTAGGTAGACATTTAAAGAAACAGATGATTCCACAAAGGCACTGCTACTCTTGTCCAAGAGCTGAAGGCCAAAAGAAAGCTTGGGGAGTTGTGTGGGAGGCTTTAAAGGCCATAGGAAGTGGCGCACATCACTTCTAACCATATTCTCCTAGCCAGAACATAGTCACATGGCCCCATCTAACTACAGGAGAGGTTGGGAAATGTATTTCACCTCCAAGAAGGAAACATAAGGATAGTTTGATGAGTCCCTAATATTGTTGTTGCCACCTTTACTCATTTCTGTGATGTTATTTATGTTAGCCTCTCTAAACCTCAGTTTAATCATGTGCAGCATGATGATAAGCAAAGACGTATTGTTGTAAGGATTAAAACATTGTTCAGGGAAAGTCGTTTTAGAATACCTGTCATGTGTTAGTGATTATTATTATACTAGTATAAGGGCAGCTGGGAAACAAAATGAATGATTTTCTTAGAAGTATTTCTGAAAAAATCCAAAGTGGCACATTTTATGACTGGCTCATTGGACAATGGATGACGGATGAAAGAGTAGCCCTGATATGCTGTAGAAAGCTAAGCTGATGAAGCCCACATGCGTCTTGGACAGTGAAGAGAAATAATGGCTAACATTTGCAGACAGCCTTTTTAAATCATGAAAATTTTATGCTCAGCTTTTGGCAGGAGAGGAGACAGTTCAGGAGTGGAAAACTGAGAGACAGTGACATTGCCAAGGGGTGACGTGGTGAGGTTGTGTTCCCCACTCCAACAAATATACTAAGAAGAAAAAGTCAACACCACTTCAGTAGAAGTTTTCACATTATCCTGCCTAAGTTCCAATCAGATTTGGAGCCTTGGGTATTCCCTATACTGAGATTTTAGGAGTACCAATGTGAGCGGCACTGATTGAAGGGAGATGCATGTGATCCATCTCCAAACGGAGGAGTCTGACTTGTAGATAAATTGAAGTCAAATGTGTACTTGTTTTCTTTCTTATCAGAGCCTATGTTTACTTTCAACTAGTGAAGAGTTTTAGTAAAAGTAAGTTTTCTCAATTTACATCCATTGGCAGAAATTAAAATAATAGAGGGAATTTACTCAGTGGGAGATTTACTGAAACTGGTGAATATTTATTTGCTTTCTGGTGTCAAAAATGGATGGATCAATTTCATCTTTGTTAACACTTAATATTTCTTGTTATTAGTAAGAAAATGTTGTGACCCAAAGTAAATTAAATCAAGACAGTGCACAATTTCTTTGCAAACAATGAAATTGTTTTGTTATTGAACTTTTGAAGTCAATGCAATTTTGTCAGGATTATTTACCATTGATGAGGAAGTAACCTAATGAATCATTCTGAAGAATGCTCTTTAATTTTAGCTCTAACAAGAGTACTTGACAGCAGCAAGTTGAATTAGTGTGTTGAAATGCAAAAGCTATGTGGATTTATGTTAAATGCTTTATTTCAGTGTTTTAATATTTGTGTTTAATAAAGAAAATTATGACTCTGAATGAATTCTCATTGGCCTCTGAACATTTTGAATTTATGAGTTGAAAGCAACTTCAGGTTAAAGATGTGTTGGGATTTCATCAGTGCCCCTTGGGTATTAAAATAATATCTGATGATGCCCAGCCGGCATGGCTCAGTGGTTGAACATCTACCTATGAACCAGGAGGTCACAGTTCTATTCCTGATCAGGGCACATGCCTGAGTTGTGGGCTTGAACCCCAGTGTGGGGCATGCAAGAGGCAGCCAATCAATTATTTCATCTCATCACTGATCTCTCTCCCACTCTGAAATCAATAAAAACATATTTAAAACATTTTTACCTGATGGAACATGATATAATTAGGCCATGTTTGGAAAGACACACAGATCTATATTCTACAGGCCAACATACCTGCTTCTCAGCTCAAATCTCAAACTAAATCATGACCCTTTTTCCTTGTCCATGTTTCCAAACTAAGTTTCCTATACTTCCCATTTTGAAGATATTAGGTTGCTTTTTATTTCATTTAAAGCTCTGAATTGTTTCCACTTGTGCACTTCCTAAGAATTCTCAAGTTGTAGTTTTCCCATTTACTATAGGATGTAATACTTTCTAACTTGTAGATACCCACCTGTCTTTGGTACCGCAACCTTTGTTTAGATATTATATCTTATTCACTTATGTACCTATGTGCCTTTGCACATTTTTGAACTCTCAATGAATGGCATTCCCATAGCTAATTCAATGCAGCATCTATTATAATCAGTATTATGTTTCTCTACTTTTTGAGGTGAAGGATGCAAATGGGGGGACTGAGGAAGTATTTTCTTACTCTTACTCATGGTGGGAGACCACCCTTTTTTTTTTAAAGATCCTGCTAAGTTACAGGATAAATAGAAATATAGGATTGCACTACAGGGGACGTGCTATAACTATCAATTATCCCACAAGTAACAGGAGAGTAAAAGAGTACTAGTAAAGATATGTTGTTTGTGAATGCAACTTTTGCATAGCTGGAACTTTACCTTACCATTAGCTGCTATTGCTATTAGCAAAAGTGGATCTACTGTGAAGCTAATTAAGAGCCATTCAGTCTCATAGGTCCCTGTCAAAGCCCTATATAGTACATTTTTTTTTTAAGAAGGATTCTTCAAATGTGTAAATTTTAGGTCCTACAAAATATGAATCCACTCCTAGTGATTAGCCCCATTTTACAGATGAGAAAGACTAAAAGGTTATGACAAAATCAGAATTCCAGAGTAATATAGTGAGAGAAAAATGGAAACAAAACACTGATCTGAGGCTTCTTCATTTCCAAGAGAGAGACAGAATCAATATCAAATTATTTGGCTTAGAGTCAAACTTAACCTGAAAACATGTCATGTTCCAGAATCTATATCAAATTATTTGGCTTAGAGTCAAATTTAATTTGAAAGCATGTCATGTAATCTGTTTATTTGGACAATATTTTTGAGACATTAATAGGTCGCTTAGCTGTCAAAAGTATTTAAATAAAAGTGGTATGTGAAAAATAATTATAAAAATATTAAAAGGTCCTTCTGTGGCCTATTAGGTAATGAGCTTCATTCTTTTCCTATGCATAGAACATTCACACATGAACTTTTCCTGGGTGCCTTGGGGATTTGATTTTTATATTTACACATGTATGAATAGTTTTAACAGAAAATAAGGTCAGTTTCAACTTAAGCAAACCACTGTACCCAAAAAACTAGGGCTAGCATTAAAGGTTGAAACAGGGATCATTGCTAGCCCTAGGTGATATTAGTGTCAATTCAGAGAACTTCATACCTAAAAGACAGTCTCTGCTGATTACTAAATCCTGCCAAGAAAAGAGTGGGTTAATAATTTATAACCCATAATCAAGACAGCCTTTTCTGTTTATAAATTATGTACAGTTATCTGCCTTCTTTTCTTGTTTATTTAATCAATTTAATTCTTATACAGTCCTGCTGAAAATTTACTTAGTTGGCACTGAATCATTTGCTATCTTTAGTTTGAATTGAAGGAGGGAAATTTTAGTGAGACCCTTTCATTCAGTCAACACATTTTTAACTACTAAATATCTGTTGCTAAGCATATAGGATAGGAATAACATAGAAAAAGAAAAATCCCTGTATTCATGGAAGTTATTTACTAGTAGAAAGAGATAGACCAAACAAATAAACAATTAAAGTAAACAAAGTAAAGGAAATAGGCAGGCAGTGGCCTCGGGGTGATTCTATTTCAAATATGGTGGTCATTGGCTTCTTTGGTATTATATTTGACAAGTGGAAGTGTCTGAGGTAAGAATGTTCTAGGTGGAGAGGACAGCAAGAATTAAGGCTGCAAGGCTGAATGAAGCTCAATGGGCAAGGAGGAAAAGAGAGGAGGTAAAGTTGGGAAGGTAGCTGGGAACCAAAACTATAGGTTATTATAAGGACTTTGTCTTTTCCTGAATGAAACAGGAAGCCATCAGATTTGGAACAAAGGAATAATAATAAGATCTGAAAGGATCTGACTTTTTAATGTGATAATTTTGGGTACTTCAGTCAGGACAGACTAAAGGGAGGCAAGGATTGATGCAGGGAGACTAGAGGCCCTAGCAATAGATGATGGGGACTTGGACCAGTATGATAACTGCAGAGGTAATAAAAAATGTATCAAATATTACTCAGATGTTTTTGCCCTAAGGAAATGGAAAATGTAGTTGTCATTCACTGAAATATGTAAGATTTTAAAAGGACCAATTTTCTGGCATGCTGGGGTAAGGTGAGGATGCAAATTAGAAATTGGGAGTACTCATGTTAAGGTTCAGATGTCTAAAATGTTGTAAGTGTAGTCTCTATTATCCTTGATTCAAGTCCTGTGATATTGAACATTGCATTCTTTGTTTTTGTTTTTTCTAATCCTCACCAGAGGATATTTTTTTCATTGACTTTTAGAGAGAGTGGAAGGGAGAGGGAGAGACAGAGAGAAACATCAATGTGAGAGAGACACATCAATTGGTTGTCTACCAAATGCCCCTGACCAGGGCCAGGAGCCTGCAACAGAGGTTGGTGCCCTTGACCAGAATCAAACCTGGGACCCTTCAGTCCACAGGCTGACACTCTATTCACTGAGCCAAACTGGCTAGGGCCATTAGCTTTCTATTAACCTTACAAAGCCTCAAATCATAAATCCTTTATCATAATGTTAAATATTTACTCTGAATTATTTTTGGACCAAATTTCTTATTACTTTTGTTTTTCTGCTTTTCACGTGGCTCTTCAAAATGCATTTCTTTTCACATTGGCAGTAATAATAGGCACTCTTAATTTTGAAATGGTATGAAACATTCAAATTTCATTAACGTTTGTGATATTCTTTTCTTTACTATATTTACCTTTGCAATATTATTTTCATAAATTATCTTAGGAATCCCCATAAATATATATAAAAAACAATAATAATCCTAAGTAATCCCACTATGCAGAAGTAACCATTGTTTTCTTTTGTATATTCTGATCACTCCATATCTCATTCACAACTCACTCTCCCTTATTGTGCAGTTATTATATATAGGAACTGTACTAAATGCTTTATATAGATTGACTTGTTTAAGTCACATAACAACCCTTCACCAGTCAGCGTTCTTACTTGAAACAAAAACAAACTAGCTAGTTCAATCATAAAAAAAAACAAATTTATTAAACTGTATTAGCTTTAAGATTACCCCAAAATGTTGGAGAACCAATCTGTGGTACAGACAGGGAAGTACCTAAAATTACAGCGCATATTTGGTATGGTGGAAACATCACATTGCACCTGATAATCTCAGGCAATGCACATTGCTCACCAATTTTCTTAGCACTGGGCCTCTGAAAAGTTTGGATCTGCTTTCCAATGAGACCCGTTGATCGTAAATATTAATCAAATAGAGAAAGTATATCAAAAGTTCTGGGCAACCAAAAATATTAACGAACTTTTAGAACAGTACACCTCTGAGGTACTCCAATACCAGCATATTACTTTTTTATATATTTAAATCCCCAAATAGCAACAACACAAGTGATAGATACTAACATAATAAAACTAGCCCTCAATAAGCAAGCAAATGGAAAAGCAAAGCCTGATTCATTGTCTCTCTGAGAGGCTAATCCAAATACTCATCAATTCTTATGTTTGCACTAGGATCTCCAGGTGATTTCCAATCCTCCCGTAATTCTATCAAAATCCATCTCAATTAACTAAATTGGGAAGTTTGCCACCAACAATTAACCCAAATAGTGAAGAAAAGGGAAAGGATAACAAGAAATAGTTGGTCTATCCCAGATCCCAGTATGAAATCTGTGCTGGCACAGCTGGTGGAAATTAACTCCATTGTTCACAGGTATCAATAACACATACTTACTCAGTTACTAAACAGAGATGCCAAAATGAACAAGCAGTGGAATGGCTCATATTTCTAGCTCTGAAATTCAAGACACATCGCTTACTTTTTCTATGACCTTGGATAAATTATTTAATCTTTCTGACTCTCAGTTTCTTCTTCTACAAAATGAGGATATTGATAATACACCTAGCTCATAGGACTATAGTTGGGATCATTTGAGATAATGTGTGTGCCTCCTTTTACATTTAATCTATTTCTGATACATCTGTTTATCCAATTAAGTCTGAGGTGGACCATGGTTGGCTGCTCTTACTGGTAAATTGGGAAAATAACAGTAATAATGTAGCAAAGTCTCAACATAGAACTTGTAATATCCTTTGTGTTAGACAACTTCAGCAGAAGGAGGTTATGTCTGTGAAAATAAAACAAATACAAGAAAAATCATTGTCTAAAGGAAAAATGAAAAGATATACTTTATTTAGTATCTATTGTATTTGTGTTGCATATAATGATACAGCAACTTGGGAATGGCCATATGTTGACATAACATAAACATTGCAATAATAGTTATATCTAATAATTACCCAATATCTATTATATTCTAGGTACTAAAATAGAAATATTGCATATATAATGTCACATAATTTACACTACAATTTCTGAAAGTTATGAAATTGAAGATCAAACAATATAAGTACCTTGTCCCCAAATACACAACTTTAAATGCCCATCTAACTTCTATATTGTCATGCTAAATCAGGCTCGTGCTGAACAAACATGTAATCTTTACTTTTTGCCACAATACATTTCTGCAAACTGCAAGGTAAAGGAAATCATTGTAAAGTGAATTCTATTTTCCCAAAGGAACAATGCTATTATTGGAGGTTGTACTCTTAACCAATAATTTGACATTGAATACATTATATATATGATCAACAGCATCTCATAAGAGCAAAGATACCAAGACCATAAAATATGCTGTCTAATAGATATGAATTATATATGTGATGAGCAATAATGTTGTTTATCTTTTTTGAACTTAGAAAGGGTTTTGGCGAACATGTTGGGTGGATTTTTCTCTTAAAGGAACTCTCTTGGGGGGGAAACCTACTTTAAAACCTCCCTTTCTCTCTTGATAAATGTCTTTTGTCTGCAGAGTGATTTGGAATTATTCCATTGACTATTCTCTTTAAAAATTGCTATTATAGCACCTTGTATTACAGGAAAAGAAGGAAGAAAGAAAGAACTTTGAAGTGATTCAGAAAACCTGCATTCTGGCCTCATCTCTATTAGCAGTTATCTGTATGATCCAAGCAGTGAAGCTTCTTCCTTGTACTTCAGTTTCTCTATCCCTGTGAATACACTAGAAAAGGTGAATTTGAAAGGTCCTGCAGGGCTATAACTTTCTAGAACCTGATAATAGGGTACCCAATCCTTAAAAATTTGTTTATTTGAACTTTTAAATCTTTATTGTTGAAAGTATTACATATGCTCCCCCTTTCCCCCCATTGATCCCTTCTAGCCCGGACCCGCCTCCTACCCCAGGTCTTCATCAACTTATTGTCTATGTCCATGGGCTATGCATATATGCATACAAGTTCTATGGTTGATCTCTTTCCTCCCACCGACCCACCCCACCTTCCTTCCGAAATTCAGTAGTTTATTTTTTTCATTGGAGTTTACATAAGAGTGAGATCATGTAATGCTTGTCTTTCTCTGACTGGCTTATTTTGCTCAGTGAAATAAGCAAGATGCATAAAGTAAAAGCCTGCATGATATCATTTATACATGGGAACTTAAAATGTGGAATCTCAAAATGTTAAAAAGCTGTCATTTGAGTTTGAAGTGATCAACATAATAAAGCTTCATTAGATTCTATTGCTATTCATCAGTTTCTGTTAATTCACCTAAAATATGTGAGAAAATTATACATTTGGAAAGGACCATAGAGGATGCCTAGTGCAATGAAGCCCTACACAGAATGATCATTCAAGCCCCTAGGGTAGCCTTAAAAATTACAACTTTCTGAGCCCAGAACGTGGGTATTATGATTTAATATATGAAGTATGGCTGCTAAGACACTGTATGTTTAAAACTATCCCTGGAATATTAATAACCAGTTATGATTGATAAAACTTGAACCACTTAAATCTCTCATTCTACAGACTAGAAACCTGTGGTGGAGTGATGAAGAATGAAGTCACAAAGCAGGAAATTGAACAATGTTGTCCTGATACTTAATTTTTTTTTCTTTCTCTACCATGTGGCAAAAAGAACTATTAGAATTAGTGGTACTTTCTGTAAGCCAGGGCCATTTCAGGTGGGATTCTCCCCATCCATACTAAACTCAGGTTTATGTTCTCATGGACATGATGTGGGCCTTTTAACAGAGCCAACAATGCACAGTGTTACATTGCCAGGTTGTTATTAGTATAAACTTACATGAGCCAGGCTGCCACATAAAAATGGAACAAAATGACAAGGAGAATCTAGATGTAAATTAAAGTCAAAAGAATCAGGAACTGCTGGGAAGTCAGTGCAAGATATAAGAAGGGAAAGTGTTGAGGCATTTTTGGATATTCCCTTGGTACTCTTATTGTGATCCCATGTTCTTAGTTATGGCAAAATGAGACAGGAACCACTTGAGGGTCAAGGCAATATAAGTAGACTATTAGCTTCCTGCTCCAATTCCTTTGCAACCAAGGAAATAGTACATTGGTATGTATAGTTACTAAGATATTATAAAGTTAATTAGCAGAAAGTTGCTCTCATGACTAAATATACCTACCTGATAAGTATAATACAAATATTAAGGTAAAGTATTTAATAAGATCATATTCAAGCACATAATTTGAGAAAAACCTCAGTCTTGCAGTTGTAGGCAACTATTTCATGCATTGGAGAAATATTTTTCCATTGTTAGTTCTGGTTCAAATCCTTCTGTGATAGTTGCTTCTTGTTTAAGCTCTCATCTACAATGGATTGTATTATTTTTACTCATTTTGAAATGTTTTAATATTTAGGGCCTGGTAATTGCAAGACTCGGCTTGTAATACTAACTTTGCCGTGAACCAAGTTTGTGACCTTGCAAATGTCTGTTTTCTCCAGACTGATCCTAGTAAGAGATGCTCTTAAAAGTTCCTTCACACGTAAGAGTCAGTGAGTGTGAAAGGTGGAGGTGGAAATACAAATAAAATAGCAGGTTACATGTGTGAAGAGGGGTAATGTGGAATTGGGACTGATACTAGTACATCTTTTGGAATCAGGAATAGAATGAATAGAGAGTGTATGCCTATACTTTTCTTTCTCTTCCCTTCCCCCCACAAATATCTTTTCATCTCTATTCTGTTCTTGTATGATATGCCTATTAATTCAAACTTTGTCCCAGGAATTATAATAAGATTTTGCTAGAGTTTTAGATTTCAAACTAAAGATGTAAAAAGTTGTTGAGGCTTAAAATAAATTTTGACAACAGATGATTGCAAGTCCTCTGCTTCCTACTGGTAGAGAAGGAAACCTAAAACTTTGGGAAAAAACGTGGAGAGTTGCACTCATTGAAATAATGTGTCATCGCAGTTAAACATGACAAAGCTATTCTGTTTCCTTCTTACAAGATTCAGTTACAGTCGTATTGTTCACAATCTTACTGTTAATTCTTTTGTCCAAAAGCTTAAGAAAGTTATTAAAGGGTGGCTGGTGTTGGGGTTGGTGGGGGAGGTGAGAGGAATGAGAAAAATTGTGTTTTCTTAAAGTTAAAATTTCTATGGAAATTCAGAGCATTTATGAGGAGAACAAGAAATTAGGAACCCTGATAACCCTTCTAGAGCAATCAAAGGCATTGAGACTTCATTCATAGCAGCATTTCCAGTACAATTGAATGCATGTATAATTTTTGAACCCTTCATTTAAAAATCATTTGAAAACCAGAGTATAAAAATATAAAAGAAATGCTTGTGGAAAAAAACTCCTATCATATTTTATACTATAATAGTTATATATCTTGAAATACATGTGTTTTTTTAAAATGTAGTAGTCTCAAGCCATTGTTCAGGGAACAAATGCTCACTGTGTGGTACATTGTTAAAAACAGATTTTGGAGTCAGAACATCTTGGGTTAGAATTAATCTGCCACTTGGTAGTTATGCCAATTTGGGGAATTTACTAAATCCATAGTTTCCTTACTTGCTTCTTTTAAAAGTAGAGTGAGATCTATTAAAAGTATTTTATGAAGAGTATAGGTTATAAGGTAACAAAATTCATGTAAGGGGCTCGGCCCTCGCAGCCCCGGCTTCATCCAGAAGGTCTCCCAGAAGGTCGTTCAGCTGTCCGATCTAATTAGCATATTACGGTTTTATTATTATAGATATTCCCTATGTTGTACATTATATCCCTGTGACTTATTTTATAACTGAAATATTGTACTTAATCCCTTTTCCCTTTTAACCCATCCTCCTACCCCATTCCCTCTGGTAATCATCATTTTGTTCTCTGTATCTGAGTTTGTTTCTGCATGGTTTTGTTTGTTTGCTTTTTCAGATTCCACATATAAGTGAAACCATATGATATTTGTCTTTCACTTCTGACTTATTTCATTTAGCATAATACTCACTTGGTCCATCCATGTTGTTGCAAATGCAAACATTTCATTCCATTTTTGTGGCTGAGTAATATCCCATTGTATATGTACATACCACATCTTCTATATGCATTCTAGTTTTCTTTTTTTTTTTAATTTCTTTATTGATTAAGGTGTCACATCTTTGTCCTCATCCCCCCATTCCCATCCCACACCCCTCCCCACGGATGCCCCAACCCCCTGTTGAACTTAACCATTGGTTAGGCTCATATGCATGCACACAAGTCCTTTGGTTGATCTCTCCCCCCTCCCCCCACCCTCCTCTATCCTCCCTCTGAGGCCCGATAGTCCGATCGATGCCTCCTTGTTTCTGGTTCTGTTCTTGTTCATCAGTCTATGTTGTTCATCATTTCCCTTAGATGAGCGAGATCATGTATCACTAGAGATATACTTATAAGAACTGAATGTGAGACGAGCAATAATAGTTATGCTGACAGGCAAATGAATCAGTCTGTAGTGAGTTTCTTTCTGGACCAACAGTTCTTCTGAGACCCAATATCAATGTCCACCAGTTCCTTATGTGTACATGTCGGCACTGACCCCTCAGCTCTGGATGGTGGACAAATGGTGGTAATGCAGGTCCGACACCCTCTGGTTTGGTCTCAGCCGGACCCAAGGGCACGGCTTCACCCAGACTCAGGGGCACGTGGCCTCACCCGGACCCAGGGGGCGCGTGGCCTCACCTGGACCCAGGTGCACGCGGCCTCACCCGGACCCGGGACCCAGCCTCACCCGGATCCAGGGGCACATGGCCTCACCTGGACCCGGGATGATCCAGCTTCACCCGGACCCAGGGGCACATGGCCTCACCCAGACCCAGGGAGCGCGTGGCCTCACCTGGACCCAGGTGCGCGTGGCCTCACCCAGACCCGGGATATATGCATTCTCTATCAATGGACACCTAGATTCATTTGTTTATGATTTTCCTTGCTAAAATGATTAGTTATTAAGTAGTCAAAATAATATATCTTTTTCATTAGTCAATTTGGCTAAGGTATTAGGCTTCCAAGGGATTTTTACATCCTTACAAAGATTATAAAACATTAACTAACATGTTCTCATACTCTAGTAGTTTAATATTTAAATTAAAAGTTTAATAGCTTTGGCTCTGGCTGGGTAGCTCAGTTGGTTAGAGAGTCATCTTAATAGGCCAAGGTTGGGGATGAGAACCCTGGTCAGGGCACATACAAACAAGAGTCAACCAATGAATGCATAAATAAGTGAAACAACAGCCCTGGTTGGGTGACTCAGTTGGTTGGAGCTTCACCTGTACATCAAAACCTTGTGGGTTCGATCCCCGGTGGGAGTGCCTACGGGAGGCAACCGATTGATGTTTCTCACATTGATGCTTCTCTTTCTTTCTCTCTTTCTCCCTCTCTCTCTTTCTCCCTCTCCCCCCCTCTCTCTCTCTCCCTCCCTCCCTTCCTATCTCTCTCAAAATCAATAAACATATCCTTGGGTGAGAATTAAGAAAAATAAGTGGAACAACAAATCAATGTTCCTCTCGCCCTCTCTCTAAAATCAATAGAAAAATTTAATGGCTTTCATCAGATTTTGAAAATTAATAAATGATCATTTTGAAACATTTAAACAATATAAGAAAGCATAATGAAGAAAGTAAAAAGACCCCAAAAATATAATTAAAAACTTAGATTATGTTGAAATTGCATTTTTACATGTATACTTAGTCATACATTTCACTATCACTAAGTAGGTGTGTGCATGTGTTTCTTGCTCTATATACTGTATGCATTCTTCCTTTCTTACTCCACAATGATAATATGTTGTGGTGCCTTTTTGCATCAATTAATATAAATATTCTTTATTATCATCAATGACTTCACAGTATAATATTTAATGGACTCACTCTAATAGTTTATTACCCAGCTGTTTCCAATCTCTCATTATTTAAACAATTGTTCAACTAAATTATTTGTGTATGTGTGTGTATACCATTACCAAATTGTCATATTATTTCATTATGATACATTTCTAGGCTTGAAATTATTAAACCAAAGACTATGCAATTTATCATATTGATATATATTTGTAAAAGATTCACTATAAATATTAAGCAATTTTCACATCTTAACATCTGCTTAATTGTTACAAACCTGATACTTAGAAGTTTACATTTTATTCAAAATGTACTTAATGCCAGAGAAGTCAGCACACATACCCCAAGTGTAAGATTAGATAAAATTTTCAATTTAATTTTCTAAGAATACCAGTTTTTCTTTTTTTAAAGTGAAATGCCACACAAAGTAGGAACAGATACAGCGTATTTTGATAGTTTCTCATGCCACTATGCAGTTGACAATTATACTTTATGGAATTATTGATCAGCTGCCTCCTGCATGGATCCCACTGGGGATCAAGCCCACAACCAGGGTATGCACCCTGACTGGGATTTGAACCGTGACCTCCTGGTTCATAGGTCAATGCTCAACCACTGAGCAACCACGGCCCAGAAATAAGTCTTTTTCATTTTTCAGAGAGACGAAGGGAGAATAAATGTAACCAAGTATGTAAAAGACATGTACTCAGAAAACTATGAGACTGAAGAAAGAAATTGAAGATACAAATAAGTGAAAGTACATACTATGTTCATGGGCAGGAAGAATAAACATCATTAAAATGTCCACATCACATAATTTTTTAAAATCATGCCAATTGTGTATTTCACAGAACTATAACAAATATTCCAAAAATTATATGGAACCACAAAAGGCCCCAATTAGCCACAGCAATCTTGAGAAAGAAGAACAAATTTGGAAGAATCACGTTATCAGATATCAAACTATACTGCAAGGCCATAGTAATCAAAACAGCATTGTTCTGGCATAAATGCTGAAATATAGATCAATGGAACATAATAGAGAATCCAGAAATAAACCCATGCTGTAATGGTAAATTGATATTTGAAAATGAAGGCAAAAAACACAATAAATGATGTTGGGAAAATTGAACCAATACATGCCAAAAAATTAAATTAGACTACCTTCTTACATCATTTCCTAGAGTATTGTCAAAATGGAATAAAACTTAAACATTAGACTCAAAACCATAAAAATCCTAGAAGAAAGCATAGGTAGTAGAATTACCAACATTTCTTATACAATTATTTTTTTCTGATACATCTCCTTGGGCAAAAGAAACAAAATAAAGATAAATGGGAGTACATCACAAAATTTTTTTTTCACAGCAAAGGAAACTAAAATTGCACATCAAACTAAAACTTTTACAAAACAAAATGAAAAGACATTTCATATAATGGGAGAACATATTCACCAGGAATACATTTGTTAAGCGTTTAATTTCCAAAATATATCAGGAACTCAACACCAATAAGACAAAAAAACAATTAAAAAATGGGCAAAGGACGTGAATAAACACTTCTCCATAGAGGACATACAGATGGTCAATAGATATATGAAAAGATGCTCAATGTCACCAGTCATCAGAGAAATGTAAACTAAAATCACAATTAGATATCACCTCACACCTGTCAGAATGGCTATCATCAATAAAGCAACAAAGAACAAGTGTTGGCAAGAATGTGGAGGAGAGTGAACCCTCGTGCACCATTGGTGGGAATGCAGATTGGCACAGCCACTATGGAAAATAGTATGGAGGTTCCTCAAAAATTTAAAAATAAATAGAGCTATCATATGATATGGCAATTCTATCTCTGGTTATTTATTCAAAGAAAAGGAAAACACTAATTCAAAAATATATGCACCCTCATCTTTATTATTCTATATAATAATCCTATCTAATAAAAGAGTAATATGCAAATTAATTGTACCTCCACTACACCCACAAGCCATGCCCACCAGCCAATCAGGAACGAGAATGCAAATTAACCCAACCAATATGGCTGCAGACACGGAGAGAGCAGGAGGCTTGGGTTTCCCTGGCAATGGAGGAAGCCAAGCTTTCCACCTGCCCAGGCCTGCCTTGGCCTCTGCTTAAGGCTACAAAGTTTCAATTTTAGAAGATAAATAAATCTCAACAAAAATGGCTGCAGCCACGGAGTGAGCAGAAGGCTTGGCTCTGCTCAAGGCTACAAAGTTTCAATTATAGAAGATAAATAAATCCCAAATACCAGGTCCTCCACTTGGGTCGCTGGGGGGCATGGCTGGCCTGCAAACCACAACAGGCTCCTTGCACAGGCTGCCCCATGCCCCAAGGGAACCCCTACCCTGATCCAGGACACCCTTCAGGGCAAAGAAACTGACCCCCACCCGTGCACCAGGCCTCTATCCTACCTAATCCTCCTATCTAATAAAAGAATAATATGCAAATTGACCATCACTCCAACACACAAGATGGCTGCCCCCATGTGGTCAAAGATGACTGACCCCATGTGGACACAAGATGGCCAACACAAGATGGCCAGCAGGGAGGTCAGTTAGGGGTGACCAGGCCGGCAGAGGAGGGAAGTTGGGGGTGACCAGGACTGCAGGGGAGGGCAGTTAGGGGTGACCAGGCTTGCAAGGGAGGGCAGTTAGGGGCAAACAGGCTGGCAGGGGAGCAGTTAGGCATCAATCAGGTTGGCAGGGGAGTGGCTAGGGGGTGATCAGGCTGGCAGGCAGAATCGGTTAGGAGCAATCAAGAAGGCAGACAGGCAAACAGTTGGGAGCCAGCAGTCCTGGTTTGTGAGAGGGATGTCCGACTGCCCATTTAGCATCCCTCGAGGGGTCCCAGATTGGAGAGGGTGCAGGCTGGGCTGAGGGACACACCCCTCATGTATGAATTTTGTGCACCAGGCCTCTAGTCTATATAATAAAAGGGTAATATGCAAATAGACTTAATGGCAGAACAATCAAACAACCAATCAAAGCATAGTATGCTAATGATATGCTAAGGCTGCTCAACCACTTGATATAACATGCACTCACCACCAAGAGGCAGACAATACTGGTTGACCAGTTGCTATGATGTGCACTGATCATCAGGGGGCAGATACTCTGACAGGTAGGTTAGCTTGCTGTTGGGGTCTGGCCAATCAAAACTGAGCGAGATGAGCCAGACACGCCCTGGAGCCCTCCTGTGGTCCCTCCCTGACCTGATCCTGCACCAGTGGGGTCCCTCACCCTGGCCTGCACCCTCTTGCCATCCAGGAACCCTCAGGGAATGTCAGAAAGCCGGTTTCAACCCTATCCTGCAGGCTATTCCCCTTGGGAGGGTGCCAGATGCAGGGCTCATGGCTGGCAAGTGCTGCTGCAGCAGTGCCAGCCTCTCCTGATCCAGACAGTGGGGCTGGGATGAGCAGGAGCAGCAGGTAGGAGTTGCAGGCAGTTTTGGACAGAGAGTTTTGGCCCGATCCCTGCAAGCCACCCAGAGGGACCCCACCCATGCACAAATTCATGCCCCAGGCCTTTAGCAATCCTCTCTAATAAAAGAGTAATATGCAAATTAACCATCACTCCACTACATAAACCACGCCCACCAGCCAAGCCACTCCCACCAGTCAATCAGGGCGAGCATGCAAATTAACCCCAACCAAGATGGCTACCAGAAGGGAGGCTTGGGTTTCCCTGGCAACAGAGGAAGCCAAGCTTTCCACACACTCTGGCGGGCCCAGGCCTCCACTCAAGGCTACAAAGTTTCAATTATAGAAGGTAAACAAATCCAAACAGAAATGGCTGCCAGCCACGGAGCGAGCAGGAGGCTTGGCTCTGCTCCAGGATACAAAGTTTCAATTGTAGAAGGTAAATAAATTCCAGATACCAGGGCCTCCGCTTGGGTTGCCAGGGTGCGTGGCTGTCCTGCAAACCACAACAGGCCCCTCGCTCAGGCTGCCCCATACCCCAAGGTAACCCCCACCTTGATCAGGGACACCCTTCAGGGCAAACCAGCTGGCCCCCACCCATGCACCAGGCCTCTATCCTATCTAATAAAAGAGTAATATGCAGATTGACCATCACTCCAACACACAAGATCAAGATAGCTGCCCCCATGTGGTCAAAGATCCTGCCCCCATGTGGACACAAGATGGCCACCACAAGATGGCCAGCAGGGGAGGGCAGTTAGGAGGCACCAGGCCTGCAAGGGAGGGCAGTTGAGAGGAACCAGGCTTGCAAGGGAAGGCAGTTGGAGGCCATCAACCCTGCAGGGGAGGGCAGTTAGGGGTGACCAGGCATTCAGAAATCATAATAATATGGCCACTCAGTGTATATACTAAGTTGATAGTTATAGAGTGTAGATTTGTGGTTGCCAGAGATGGGGTTTGGGAATGGGAGAAATGTGTAAATTGTTTTTGTTTTTTTATTTTTAGTTGTCATTGTTTCTCTTAGTGATGACCATGTGACCATTTAACTGATACTACAATCTTAGAAACTATTCACAGTTCACAGGCTGTGTTTACACATGTACTACATAAGGATATCAATCCTGGGCCACAGGTTAATGGAATAGGGCTGGACACCTGACCATCAGATTCTCATCAGGCCACTTGAGTTCTCGCTATTGGAAGCTGGAATTGAGATTCAGTGACTGAGTCAATCATTAGTGGTTATCAAGTTTAAGAATCACATAGATTCATGGGTTGAGGCTTTACTTCCGGAGTATCCCTGATCAAACATGTGTGTTTGCTGAGAATTAACAAACACACACTGTGGAAAATACAAACATAAGCAAAATGTGAGTCAAACTAGTAGGAAGATAAATAGTGGAGAAAATAAACAAAATATAATTAAAATACAATGTAGTGAGTGCCAAACTAGAAGTAGGTGCTGAGTATTATAACCTCAGCTAGCAAGGAGTCAATATGTTAGTTGAATCTGAAAGAATTGCTAGTGGATACAAGCAAAATGAAATGGAGAGAATGTATAGACTGAGAAGAGAAGGTAGCTTAGGACCAGATCTTGGAATAATTCCAACATTTAAGGATAAGGTGGATTGGATAAATTGGTAAAGGAAATGTGAAAAAAAGGGCAAAGAGATGGTGTTATGAAAGCTAAAGGAAAAGAGTGTTTCAAGTAGGTATATGTCAGGTAGATTGACCATCACTGGGAGGTTAGAAATTCAATTTCTGAAAGTTAAATTACTGATACAGGGTTGATTAGCAACCTTAGTTGGATGAGTTTCACTATAGTGGTGAGAACAAAATCAGATAGTAAAGAACTGGAGAGAGTCAACAATGAAAAAATATGGCTTTCAAGGTCAGTAAAACAATGGCTGAATGGAGAAGTGGAATCCCAGTATAATTGTTTTAAGATGCCAATCTTGAGTACATTAGAATGAGACTAAATATGATATACATAGTTTGCATAGAAAATATTATTAAATGATGATGTGGCAATTAGTTAAATATTTTCATTGGAAAAATTTAGATGATTTATGAATATAGATGTTAAATTTGGCTTTAATTGTAATAGTTCAAAAAGAAATGAGCCTAAATATCCCAAAATGTCCCATAATAAATAGTGGAAAGTTTGAATAATGGGATTTGGATGTATTATTATGAAGTATTTTATATTTATTTTTTTTTTTTAAATATATTTTATTGATTTTTCACAGAGAGAAAGGGAGAGGGATAGAGAGCTAGAAACATCGATGAGAGAGATACATCGACCAGCTGCCTCCTGCACACCCCCCACCGGGTATGTGCCCACAACCAATGTACATGCCCTTGACCGGAATCGAACCTGGGACCTTTCAGTCCGCAGACCGACGCTCTAGCCACTGAGCCAAACCGGTTTCGGCTATTATGAAGTATTTTAAAATAATGTTTAACAGTAACATTAATGATAAAAGTAAAGTTAGTGAAAAATTAATCTTAAGTCAAAAATATAAAGTGCAGTGCAACATAGAAAGCATATGAACTATGATTTATATTTTGTTATTCAAATACATACACAGGAAAAGGACTGGGAAGGCATAACAAACTGTTAAAGAGCTATCTTGGATAGTGAGATTAGTGGTGATTTTAATTGTTTCTTATAAAACTGTTTCTAACAATAAAAAGCATGTCTTATTTTTATAGTCAGAAAGAAGTATTCTTACATAGTAAATGAGTTATACATGCTATATATGTCTCTAAAAGACAAGAAAATCATGTTCTTTTAACAATTATACATTCTGCCACTTATTTAATATATCATCTCTATTTTTAAAATGCATCTTCAACCCTACCCAAAATGATGCTCCAAGTCTTTAAATGCCTTAATATTGCACATGAACATTTAAGCTTTTCAGAATGTGTGTGTGCACACACACACACACACACACACACACACACACACACACACACACACACACACACATATATATATATATATATATATATATATATATATATATATATATATATATATATATATATATACCTATGTTTAGATGAAGATGAATACATGTTTCAGGACCTTTCTAAACTGAAACAATTTTACATATAGTTTAATTTTTCAATCCTGTATTCAAATATGAATGTGTTTAGAATGATTTCCAATGAAGCCATGGAAACTATTTAATGTTATGTCAATTAGTGGTGAGTGTGTGGGCAAAAATGGAGCCTGTGTGACTGATTGAAAATTCTGTCTCCTTTATTAAAAAACATTGAAATCTTGAAGGGCTCCAATTTACTGCTATTAAAGATGCAAGTTAGCTTAATTTATAACTCCACTAAAAGCTAAGAAAGATTTTTTCAATGTGAATTGCAAAAAATGTAAAAATGACATGGCACCGAGATATTACTTTCCCATTGTATTCTCAAAGATTTTCAGCTTTTTTTTTTTAGAAATAATTTGAAATGAAAATCCCCAGTATTAACATTTAAAGTAGTGAGCTGCTCTGAAGTGCCTTCATGTCTGATAGCCTTTCATTTAACTTGAAGTGTCAGTGTGAATAATATCAGGATCCCATACTGTCTCTAGCACTACCTGGTCATAGAGAGAAGTTTTTTAAAACTACTGGAGACCTGGGGTTGAAAGCAAATGCTGTGCTCTATATGAAATTGTTAGCTTTCATTGTGAATTACCCACACATTTCTCTGAAGTCCAAGTTAGTCATCTATAGTGAGTGACCCTGAGATTGACCAGATCAGTGATTTACTGTGACAGTCCATCTCTCCATGGAGATGGTGACAGCCAAGGATTTTCTGGACTTCTGTGTTGAGAGAGAGGGGGTGGGTGTTTATAAAGGAAAAGCTTTTTTTCTTGATGTTTGAGTCAGTCATTTAATTGAGGGTTCAGAAAATTTAAATGTAAATATTACCAAATCCAAAAAGATAAACTAAATGAATTAGAGTATTGAAAAATCCAGGCTCTAATCCCTCCAGGTTCCACCCAGATCATAGTTTTACTTACGATGCTAATCATTAGCCATAAGCTCAGAGAGAGTCAGGTCCTGTTCATAGGATTCTATCTTGATAGTTTTGATTAGATAGGTACTGAGCTCCCTTTAAATTTCAAAATCCCAAACATTTTCCGAATTTAAAAATTGGGGAGCCCTGTCTGGGGAGCCCCAAAACAAAGAAAATCAGCAAAAGTCAGTATGAAAGGTATTATCTAAAACCATTACAAAGGCATACCAGATCTAGTTAAGATGGCACAAGTATCCACTTTAACCCTCCTTCTACACTCCAAGCATATGGCAATGACAGATAAAATACACGAAAGGAAATCTAAATCAACAAAAAGCAAATTCAAAAGCAATATAATATCTGTTTGAACCAAAAGAACAGCGGAAAAACAGCATGTTAAGATCAGCAAATGAGTGGATTAAAAAACTGTGGTACATCTACATAATGGAATACTACACTGCAGTAAAAAAAGGAGTTCTTACCATTTGCAACAGCATGGATGGAACTGGAGAGCATTATGCTAAGTGAAATAAGCCAGTCAGAGAAAGATAAATATCACATGATCTCACTCATTTATGGAATATAATGAACACCACAAACTGATGAACAAAAGCAGATCCAGAGAGAGATAAACATCGATCAGACCATCAAACCTCAAAGGGAAGGTAGAGGAGGGAGGGGGTAAGAGGGAGAGATCAACCAAAGGACTTGTATGCATGCATATAAGCCTAACCAATGGACACAGACAACAGGGTGGTGAGGGCATGAGTGGGGGGTGGGGATTGGGGGGTAATGGGGGAATAAGGACACATATGTAACACCTTAATCAATAAAAAAATTAAAAATAAATAAAAATAAAAAATGTAATACAGATAAAAAAATAAAAATAAAATAAAATGAGAGCATTTGTAATTATCATCTTTAACCAAAAATATTTATAAAGAACATTAAAATATATTCTCAATAAAAAAAAAAGATTGGCTGAAGCTGCAGCTCTGTTAGGTTCTTTGTTTGTAAGCAGCAAATATAACCAGGAGTTGTGCTCCTGTGTGGTATTAAGAACTGAAAGTCCTTCTTTAAAGACAGGGTACCATAGGAAACTTCATTGCTAGAAACTAGAGGCAGAGTTGGCACTCCCCATTCAAAAAAAAAATTTCATTTTTAATTTGTAATGGTTTTATTGACTTTTAGAGGGAGAGGAAGGGAAATGGGGGGAGAGAGAGAGAGAATAATCGACATGAGAAAGATGCTGATTGGTAACCTCCCATTGCATGCCCCAACCAAAGATCGAACCCACCAATTCAGGTATGTGCCCAGACCAGGCATTGAATGACTTTTTGCTTTTTGGTGCATGGGATGATGCTCAAACAGCTGAGTCACACCAGACAGGGCTCCACAATTTTTAAATTCATAAAATGTTTGGGATTTTGAAATTTAAAGGGAACTCAGTACCTATCTAATTAAAACTATCAAGATAGAAACCTATGAACAGAACCTGACTCTCTCTGAGCTTCTGGCTAATGATTAGCATCATAAGTAAAACTATGATCTGGGTGGAACCTGAGGGGATTAGAGTGTGGATGCAACTATGCACATATGAGACTGCGGGGTTATCAAAGAGAAATTGTGTGCATCCGTGTGTTTGTGTCACAGAGAAAGAGAGGAGGGGCAAGAGGGGAGAGGACAGAAAGATATGGGAGAAGAAAGGGTTTGGGGAGAGAGAGGATGAGAAAGGAAAACCCTTCCATTGAAAATAAGCCTAAAGGCCATGGCTGGGTAACTCAGTTGGTTAGAGCATCATCTGAATGAGGCAAAGTTGTATGTTTGATCCCCAGTCAGGGCAGATACAGGAATCAACCAATGAATCCATAAATAAGTGGAACAACAAGTCCATGTTTCTCTTTCTCTCTCTCCCTCTTTCTCCAAAATCAACCAATCAATAATAATAATCCTATCTAATAAAAGAGTAATATGCAAATTAACTGTTACTCCGTCACAAAGATGGCGGCACCCATAGCCACAAGATGGCGACACCCAGTCCCCTCAGCCCTGCCGCTGGCATGTCCAGGCCTGTTGGCCAAGCAGGGGGTGGGGGGGTGGGCCAAGTGGCCCTCTGGGTCCGATCCAGCCTTGCCACTCCTCCGCTGCTGGAGTGTCCGGGCCTGTCAGCCTGGCCAGGGACTGTGGGGGCCACTTTGCCACTGCTGTAGTGTCCGGGCTGGCAGGGGAGGGCAGTTAGGGGCAATTGGGCTGGCAGGGGAGGGCAGTTAGGGGCAACCAGGCTGGCAAGGAAGGGAAGTTAGGAGTGACTGGGCCAGCAGGGGAGGGCAGTTGGGGGTGACCAGGCTGGCAAGGGAGGGCAGTTAGGGGCAATCGGGCAGGCAGGGGAGCATTTAGGCATCAATCAGGCTGACAGTAGAGTGGTTAGGGGGTGATCAGGCTGGCAGGAAGAAGCGGTTAGGGGCAATCAGGCAGGCAGGCAGGTGAGCAGTTGGGAGCCAGCAGTCCTGGATTGTGAGAGGGATGTCCAACTGCCCATTTAGGCCCGATCCCCAAACGGGCAATCCGACATCCCTCAAGGGGTCCCAGATTGGAGAGGGTGCAGGCTGGGCTGAGGGACACAACCCCCATGCACGAATTTCGTGCACCGGACCTCTAGTAATAAAATAAGCCTGTAAACCAAAATTCTGAAACACAGTAAGAAATATGCTTAAATATGCAGACAAAAATCAATATTCAGAACATGTATTTATTATACATGAAATCAATTTTATGAAGCAATAGATAAAGGACTGTGAAATTAGTATGTTTAAAGAAAGGAAAGTTACTGATCAACACCTAAAATGTCATTTTTCTGCCATTGATCTACAAAAATCATTAAAATACTTTCAAAGAACAGTAATTATGGGAGTATGTCCTATCACCTATCAACAATTATTTTAAAAACGTGATAATTAAGATAATGGTATTGTTGGAAATATTACAGGTAGACAAGTGGAACAGAAGAGAGAGTCTAGAAACAGACCCACTTACAAATGGAAATGTAATATATGAAAGAGATGGCAATTCAAAAATGTGGGGGTAAGAATAAATTGTGCTGGAAAATTGGTCATCCATATAGACAAAATAAAATTAGATTATGCATCACACCAGGCACAAAAATAAATTCAGGTGGATTTAAGAACTGAATGGGAAACTAAAAAACTTCAAAACTTTAGAATACAATAAAGAAAACTGGCTCAATGATTACAGGATAGGAAAGCACACATTATAAAAGACAGAAAAATATATAAGAAGCAATTCTAAATCTGGCTTATATTATAATAAAAATATTTATTATAGGTTTCATAAACAAATAAAAAAGACAAAGTACAGCTTGGGAAATTTTACTTGCAATATGTATTGCTGAGAAAGAATTAGTATATAGAATTTGTAAAGAGCTACCAATAAAAAAAGGAAAAGTAATGTTTGGATTATGGTACATCTATAAAATGAAAGCCTCTGCAGCTGCTAAATAATAAACATGTTCCATATGTTCTCATAAGGGAATATATCTAAGAAATATTAATAGCATAAATAAGCAAGTCTCAGGACACAGTGCATAGTATGCTACCTTTGGATATACATATGTATTTGAATATGTATACATATTAATGTAATTGAATAGATATGGAATCTTTATTAGAGTAGTCCATTTTATACATCCATAGACTACTTTGATAAAGATTCAACAGAAAAGAAAAAAAAATGTTTGCACCTTAAGAACAGAATTGTGCAAAAATTAAAATATCAGACAATACCAAGGGCTAAAAATGGGAAATTTAACACACTGCCAGTGAGAACATAAATTGATGTAACCCCATTTGTAGCAATTTCACAATATGTAGTAAAGTTGAATATGTGCATGCTCTTTGAACCAGCAATTTTACTCTAAGATACATACTTAGAACCATGTTTCTCAAAGTGTGATACAGACACTGCTGTGGGGAGGGGAAGTTCCCTGAGATTTTTTGTAGATGGTCAGCAAGGGCAAAGTTATTCTTGTAAAATTACTAAGATAGTATTTGCCCTTTTCACTGTAAAATCAACGGTGACATATTAGCATTAATGAAGACAATGATACCAAATGTACTAGAAGACATTGTATTCTTCATGGTCACATGCTTACAGTGAGATAAAAAAAAAAAATACAAGAAAAAACAAAAGTCTTACCTAATAACATCTTTAACAAAGCAGTAAAATTCAGCAATTTCATTAAATTTTGAACCTTGAATACAGATCTTTATAAAATACTAGTGGCCCAGTGCACGAAATTTGTGCACGGGGGAGGGGGGAGGTGTCCCTCAGCCTGGCCTACACCCTCTCTAATCTAGGACCCCTTGGGGCAGTAGGACATCCCTCTCACAATCCTGGACTGTTGGCTTCTCACTGCTCACCTGCCTGCCTGCCTACCTGATCACCCCTAACCACTCTGCCTGCTGGCCTGATCGCCCCCATCTGCCCCCCCTTCTGGCCTGATCACCCCTAACTCCCCCCCCTGCCAGCCTGATTGCTCCCAGCTGCACCCCCTGATGGCCTGCTTACCCCCAACTGCCCCCCTGCCAGCCTGCTTGCTCCCAACTGCCCTCCCCAGCCGGCCTGCTTGCCCCCAACTTCACCCCCTTGCCAGCCTGATCACCCCCAACTGTCCCGCCTGCCGGCCTGATTGCCCCTAACCTGCCTCTGCCTCAGCCCCGCCACCATGGCTTTGTCCTGAAGGACATCCAAAAGGTCTCCCAGTCTAATTAGCATATTACCCTTTTATTAGTATAGATTGGTGACAAAAGAAGTATGCATCAAGTACTTCTGCTTCCTAACAAAATAAATTTGTCTGGAGGAAAAGCTCTTCAGTGATTGAGTTATAAAATAAGGACCTACTGTTATTATTCATGGCCCACCATTTTACTTGAGGGGACAACTGACAGACAAATTATTCTTATTCAGACCTGGACTTGTGGCAACATTTTCTCAGAAATACGTGATAGCATTTGTTGCCAATGATATTTGAAAATTCAAGTGAAAATTGGAATTTTGGAAAATGTATATCTATCTTGAGAGCCTGACAGCTTTCCAATACTTAAAGACTTTCTGATGCAATTGGTGATGCTAGTGATAATGTGCAATTTGATATTGCCTCAGTGAAAAGTATCAACTTTGGGAAGATCTGCAGAGCTCAGTGGACTCATGTTTTCCAAATAACCAATGCATGAAGTCACAAATCAGGCACCACTAAAGGATCCACAGTGCTAAATAAACCAATGCAATTTAATACTATTGAGTATAAAAACATTCATTTATTTGGTTTCAGATTGATGAATTGGATAAAAATTCAGAGGTTTTATTTTAAACCACACATTAAAGATATTTTTAAAAATATGAAACAATGTCACCTTTCTCACTACATATTCTGTGTTTTGAAAATAGTTAATTTTCATAAAATATTACTTTAGGATAAGGTGTAGTTGGTTTATTATTATATTTAAATAAATAAAAACAAACATATTAACCTGTTCTCAGTTTTATTTGCTAAAAACTAAATATGCATAGATATAACCCCTATAAACAAAAGGTAGCAGAATTGGGTGATAGTTGTAAGAGTGATGTGTAGGGGTCGGGGAGTATTTTCTGATATTTGCACAGTGATATGAAGAACATAAGAAAATTATTCATGTATTCTTATCAGGGATAAGAGGAAGTGCAAAAGCCCTGAGGGGGAGAATACTTAGTGCATTTGAGGGGCAGTAAGGTGGCCATTGTCACAGAGTGAGCAAGGAAGAGTGTTTAGAGCTTTGATCAGTATGGCAGTCAAGAGAGGAATCATGGAAGGCACTGTCTCAAAGGAGAATGTCTCTGTAAATGCCTGTGACATAGTTTTATGCTATTTTTATCACATCAAACTCTCCATTTAGCCATTCAAAGGCCATTGCACCTTACCTTTTGAAAAGATTGGGTGGTTAATAGGGTTATAATCCAAATACCTGAAAGTAAAGATGGGGTACAAAGGTCTTCTTTAGTTGGCCTTTCACACTGAGACACTGTTATAGGAAATCAGAGAGAGCCAGGATACAGGAAGTACACTCAGCTCACATAGGTCAGGTCACAACACAACCTGGTAGGGAGCCAACTCCTTATATTTGATGCCAGATGAAACTGACTTTTTTTTTTTTACAAGCCTATGGAAGCACTTGCTTGGGAAGTTCATTGGGAAAAATAAAATGTAAGAAGCAGATGTCATATAAAATACTTCAGTTATAGATGGATTTTTGTTGTTGTTGCTGATGCTGTTTCCCTCAAATATAATAGATAGAGGTCACTTTATTTTTTTCAAATTTAAAATATATATATTTTTATTGATTACAGAGAGGAAGGGAGAGGGAAAGAGAGATAAAAACATCAATGATGACAGAGAATCATTGATTGGCTGTCTCCTGCACACCCTACACTGGGGATCCAGCCAGCAACCTGGGAATCGAACCGTGACCTCCTGGTTCATAGGTAGACACTCAACCACTGAGCCATGCCAGCCAGGCAATAGCGGTCACTTTAGAAGGTGGAGGAAGGTTAATACTAGTGTTAACATATTTGATCGTTTCAAATAGTATACAAAATTCTTTGATATACCTCTTTTCAAAAGGTGAAGCTGAATTCACTTTGAATATGGGCTGAACTTAATAATTTGCTTGCTGTGAAGAGAATATGGCATAAGTGATGGGATGTCATTCCAAATGGTCACAAAAGGACTGTAGCTTCTTCCTTGGTATGTTGTTTTCTCTCTTCTCTCTCTCTATCTCTCTCTCTCTCTCTCTCTCTCTCTCTCTCTCTCTCTCTCTCTCTCTCTCTTCTTTCTCTTTCTTTCTCTCTTCCTCTCCCCTCTCTATATCTCCTCCCCTCCCCTCCTCTCTCTTCCTCTCCAATTCCCTTCAGATGACTGCAGCCCCAGCTTAACAGCTTGCCTTGCAATTTTAAGAGAGACTCTGAGCCAGAACCACCCAGATTCCTGGCCCACAGAAATTGTCAAATAATATTTCTTTGTTTTAAGTTTCTAAGATAAAGTTGATTTGTTACAAATCAATCGATAACTGATACATGTAGGGTTATCTTCTCTCAAAGAGAACAAAATGATATCCCAAAATGTCAATGAACTTATTTCATAAACACAAAGCTATGAATTGTCAGAATTGCAAGTCAAACCCTAGTCTTTTGACTTCTAGTTCATTGCTCCTTCCATCATATCATATTGTTACCAGTTCTATGTAAGTAATACATTTCTTCTCTTTCTAGACCTATAATATATAATTTTAAAAACACTATGGTACGTTAGTCAGAAATAACAAAATGTAAAGATCAATGCTTTAATAATTATCTTTGTATATCTTAAGCAAAAATGTATACCAACTCTAAAACTCCAAAATCCAATTTTTAGAACCAGAAAGCAGCAAAGAACATCAGAAACATATGTCCTAGAGTTTCACTATGTGGACAATTAAGTCTTGCAAGAGAAAATTACTGACAATTGCCACAGCTTGTTAAAGAGGGAGCAATGATTCAAAATTACCTCAGTTGTATAAAGAAGACATTTTTGAAATTTGATATTAATGTCATTTTTTCCCCTGAGAGCAGAGGCTTACAAGTTCATATACTCAAGGCTTGTCACAATGACTAGCACAGAGAGTACAAACTCTTACCTGGCCTATTACTAGATTAATAATATTTTTTATTTCTTTCGTAAAACAGTCATTGGTACTCTAAGGCAAAACAAAAGCTCACAGCTAATATCCCATCCTCTTGTATACATCTGGTTCCACCTGTTGAGTTTCATGCTTACTGAGAGCTGTTTATGTTTGTTTCCAAACCTCTCTCAACCAAGTGTGCTTATCTATATACTAGAGGCCCAGTGCATGAAAATTCATGCACTCATGGGGGTCCCTCATCCTGGCGTGCACCCTCTCAAAATCTGGGACCCCTTGGGTAGGGTCCCTAGGCCTGACCTGAGATCAGGGCCTATTGGAGCTTTCCTTCCCTGGGCTGCAGGCAGCTGGCCCTACCCCCACCGCTGCCACTGCTTGCCATCTGTGTAGTGCTGCCCCCCCTCTCCTGCCACCGGTGGCCTCCCTCTGCAGGTAACAGGCTGGGGCGCAATGGCTTGGCTGGCCTGGGCCTCCCTCTTTCTTTGCTGGGGGAGGGGCCAGCCCTGCGAGAGGCTGTCTTCCTACCTGATTGCCCCTAACCACTGGCCTGCCTACCTAATCACCGCTAACCGCTGGCCTACCTACCTGATCACCCCTAAGAACTCTGCCTGCCTGCCTACCTGATCATCCCTAAGCACTCTTCCTGCCTGCCTGCCTGCCTGATTGCCCCTATCTGCTTGTTTGGGGGCGGGGCCAGCCCAGCGAGGGGCCATCTGCCTACCTGATCACCCCTAACCACTGGTCTGCCTACCTTATCACCCCTAACCCCTCTGCCTGCCTGCCTGATTATGCCTTACTGCTTGCTTGGGGGCATGGCGGGCACTGACTTCCAGTTGGTCAGCCTCCAGTCGATACTGGTTGTTATGACCCAGGGTTTTTATATATTAGGATATAAAAGGCTAACATGCAAAGTGTCCCTTTTGGAGTTTGACCAGGAGACCGGGAGTTTGATCACTCACTATGATGTGCACTGACCACCAGGTGGAGGTGCAGAACATGGTGGGCAGCCAGCAGTGGCAGCAGGGCACTGAGGGAGCGTGGGAAGGAGGAGTTGGGAAGGCGAGGAATCTGATTGGCCCTGATCACTGGCCAGGCATAGGGACCCTACCCATGCACGAATTTCATGCACTGGGCCTCTAGTCTATATATATAAAAGCCTAAGTGACCATTTGACCATCCAACCAGTAGCTATGATGCACACTGACCACCAGTGGGCAGATGCTCAACACAGGAGCTGCTGAGCTGCGGTGACCTGACAGCTGCAGTTTCTCATGTGATGCACCTGGAACCAGAAAGGAGGGAGCCTGATTCAGGGGTGCCTCACCCAAGAACCTCCCTCTCACAATCTGGGACCTCTTAGGGGATGTCAGAAAGCCAATTTTGGCCCGATCCCCACAGGCCAGGCCGAGGGACCCCACCAGTGCACGAATCTGTGCACCAGGCGTCTAGGTATTGTAATAATTCTACTTAGTTATATTAACTAATTAAATAAACAGAGCTGTTCTTTGACATCTAAAAAAATAAAAAATAAATTAAATGCTTGAGGAAGACTTGATAGAGGCAAGTTATTAATAACAAAATTGTTTTAAATTAGTTGTGGAGGAAAGATTGGAACAAATAAAAATCTAGAAGCATCCTGTATCTTAATTCCCTCATAAGTGTCTTCAAACTTCTGCTACATTTCAAAGAAAGTGAAACTTGATTTCAGAGATGATGCCATATCACATGGTTTATGTAATAATGACCATGAGAAACTTGAATAGAAGACCCACATTCAATGAAAAGGCCTTCACCCTACATCAAGAAAGAGAAAATGTTCATTTTTATAATTTAATATTAAATAAACTGTTTAAGATATGGATATTTCATTTTTAAGTGATTTCTAGCCAATGTTTTTAATCAACCAAGTATTGGTCACAAGTGCATCTATATAATAAAAGTCTAAGCATCCGTTATGGCAGAATGACCAGAACAACTGGTTGCTATGATGCGCAATGACCACCAGGGGGCAGACGCTCAGTGCAGGATGAACACTGCTCAGCCAGAGGCCGGGTCATAGCTGGCGAGTGCAGTGATGGTGGTGGGAGCCTCTCCCGCTTCTACAGCAGTGCTAAGGAGCAGTAAGCAGTCAGTTGGTAAGGAGCAAGGGGTCCTGGACTGTGAGAGGGCGCAGGCCAGGCTGAGGGACCCGCCTTCCCCCTAGTGCACAAATTTCATGCACCAGGCCTTTAGTGATATAATAAGATTACTGTTGTATATATTCTTAGCATTTAATGAATGAATGGATGAGTAGTTTGATGGGATACGGAAAACAAGGCACCCTACATACTCAAGGCCTTTTTCATCTTATTTGAAGAATTTGTCAACACTCAGTATACATAAGTGTCAGTCCTTTTTTTCCAAGCATTATGTAGTTAGAGGGTGCTTTAGATAAACTAAAGAACTTACAAATCTCTCCTTGTTTAATGTCACACTTATCTCCCTCCTTGACACAGAAAGATTTCTTTTTAGGGTGTCTTATGAAAGTTCTCCTTTGCCAGATCTACCTGAATGGCTTCCATGGAGGGTGAGAGTTTGCAGGCAGCATATTTTTCCAGCGCCTTTGCAATGTGGTAGTGGTTTCTGACAAAGAAGTTTCCAGGGCTGCTAAGCAACCATTACTGATGGCTAAAAATAAGGAACAGCCATCATATTATGGGACTCTGGATGCTTAAGGAGTTTTTATAAGCCAATAACTCTGATAGGTAATTACTATTTAATTCTGCTTTTGAAATGGATTAAAAATACATTGTATGAATTGACAGTCATTTGTACAGCAAAAGCTGTTTTTTTCAAATTAAAGTTTTGGTTGCATTGATTTATTTTCATGAGTTCTGTTTAAAAATATTAATTGTATTTGTTCTGGGTGACACTGTCTTCATGTATACTTATTTCCATGAATCAAAGACATATAATAATATGGGAAAGCATAGCATGGGCTTGAAACTTTCTTCTGAATGAAGGAATTTCTCCAGCTTTTTAGCTTTTATATAAATCACCACCACAGTGTGGATCTATTTACTTATGCATTTCTTTGTGTTTTTTTTTGCATTCATTCATTTAACAATAATTATCTATCGTTACCATCATTTTTCTGTCTCACCATCAACAATTTTACTTTTCTCCTTTTCATTTATTTACCTACTTAGTTCTCTGCTCTGCATATGCCTATCTCAATCAACTATTAATCTCTATAGGTGCCCATATAATACCATATTGTGTTCTTTTCTTTATTCAGTCATCTCTTTATTTTGGGATTTTACTGACAACTATTCCTAAACTTATATCCCCAACCCTTTCTGATACGTTGATTTTAAAAAAACATTTCTTTGTAGTAGCTAACACCCTCATAATAATATATCTAACTCTGCACTCAATGACAAAAGAGACCATAAGTCTTTTTTTTTTTTCTCCCTATTGTGTCTCCAATGCCCAGTATTGTGAATGGCACTTAATAGTCACCTAGTGAATATTTGTTGAATGAATGTATAAATGTCTGCATGTATTTTTATCTTCATTCACTTCTGTCTCCTTTCCACCATCACTTCATTAGCACCTCTCTTATTATCTTTTCATTGCCTATTTTCATTCAAATATTCTTGACTCTCAAGCTCTTCACTCATCATCCCAACTATTTATCTAACTCTATCCCTAAACTTTCTTATCTATATCTAAGCTTTAACCTAACATTTTATTAATATACTAGTGGACCAGTGCACTAAATTCATGCACATTAAATGGGGATTAACTAGGGGAAATATTTTAATATTGCTATTTGCTTTTTCTCTATAATAGAAATGTCATAGATGAAAGAAAATTAGTAAAATGTATATGAAAATCTTCCTCCTGTCAGAATCTGGGGCACATCACGGGACCCAGAGTCAAGTCCCTGCCCACCCACGTGTGCCTCAAAATCATGCGAGACCCAGATCCAGCCGGCCCCCTCTCCATTGGGCAAGATTCAGACCCGGCCGGTCCCACCCTTGTCAAGCCCTGCTGGGTGGGGGGCATGGCCTGATGTCACCTGGACAGATGCCGGGGCAGGGTGTGAGGCCTGAGGTCCCCGGGCCTGGCACCAGGTTGGGGGGAGTGGCCTGAGATCCCCTGTCAAGCCCCACGGGAGGGGGGGGCGCAGCCTCAGGTCTCTGCTGATTGCTCCTTAATGCTCCTTACAGGAAGTCGGCCTCCTCTGTGGGTGCAGCCATCTTGTGTTATGGAAACCCCCGCTTCTGCTGTGGGCACCACCATCTTTGTGGCAAAGTGATGGTCAATGTGCATATTCCCTCTTTATTATATAGGATTACAAGGTCTTTTCATCTACTTATCCTTGTATCAATCTCTTTAATCTCATCTGTCAGTCAAACCATCATTCTCCATCATGCCTTCATAATATACAATAAATCATATCATGTATCAACTCAATATAGAATGATAGGTGTGTACAATTTTTAGTGCAAGGCCCAAAGTAAGGATTGTATATAATTTATATATTTTATCCATTTATTTTATGTGAATCCTATATAATAAAGAGGTAATATGCAAATTGACCATCACTCCAACACACAAGATGGCCACCCCTATGTGGACAAAGATGGCCACCACAAGATGGCCAGCAGGGGAGGGCAGTTGTCGGCGATCAGGACAGTAGGGGAGGGCAGTTGAGAGGGACCAGGTCTGAAAGGGAGGGCAGTTGTGGGCAATCAGGCCTGCAGGGGAGGGAAGTTAGGGGTGACCAGGCCGGCAGGGGAGGGCATTTAAGGGTGACCAGGCCAGCAGAGGAGGGCAGTTGGGGGGATCCAGTCTTGTAGGGGAAGACAGTTGGGGGAACAATGCCTGCAGGGGAGGGCAGTTGGGGGAATCCAGGCTGGCAGGGGAGAGCAGATAGGGGCAACCAGGTCTGTAGGGGAGGGCAGTTGGGGGAAACCAGACCAGCAGGGGAGGGCAGTTCGGGGTGACCAGGCCGGCAGGGGAGGGCAGTTAGGGGCAATCGGGCTGACAGGGGAGCAGTTAGGCATGGATCAGTCTGGCATGGGAGTGGTTAGGGGGTGATCAGGCTGGCAGGTAGAAGCAGTTAGGGGCAATAAGGCAGGCAGGCAGGCGAGCGTTTGGGAGCCAGCAGTCCTGGATTGTGAGAGGGCAGTCGGACATCCCTTGAGGGGTCCCAGATTGGAGAGGGTATAGGCTGGGCTGAGGGACACACACCCCTGTGCACGAATTTCATGCATCGGGCCTCTAGTTTAATTATATGAACTCAGCACATAAGAAGAAGAGAAAAATAACAATTTAAGTAGTTCCTGTCACTAAAGTTAAGGAACATAATCCATAAATGAAACATGAGATATCTGCCATTCCCAAAGTCATTTTTTAATGAGCTTAAAAATAAAAACCCACTGATATTATTTATACTTCATGGCTTTAAAACACAAGCTGGCTAACTTTTGTGTAGCTCACCCAAAGAAACAACAACCTGTTGTAAATTTAGAGGAGAATGACTATGTTGAATCTACTGAGAGACAGTGTAATGGTTTCTATAACAGCATTTTCCTATGGTAATGTAAGGGTTAACTTTTACTATTGATATATTTAGCCTTATTGTATGCCTTTTGGAACTTCTGTGTAGCATATGACTCCACCATAGTCATTATTCATAGGTCAGGATAATATTTAGGGGTATAGTGATGCTTGAGTTAGTCTTGATTAGTGATTTGGAATTTTCAGGCAGAAAATTAAGGCAAGAGAAAGATGAGGGGCAATAAACTGTTCACCAAGGTGATCTAATTGAATTTCTTAAGCATATGTGCATCTCTCCATCAACTTTTGATCTCTAAAGCTATTCATCTAGTACAGTATTCTACTTATTCTCTTCATTCAGGTATCTTTTTATTTTGGAGTTTACATTACATTTAATTGAATAATTGTGATATACACTGAGTGGCCAGATTATTATGATCTCTGAACACATAATAATCTGGCCACTCAGTATATATATATATATATATATATATATATATATATATATATATATATACACACACACACACACATACATATATATATATATGTATATATATATATATATATATATATATATATATATATATATATATATTAGGTATACCAGTTAATGTGGATTTTTTCAATAGATGGAGTTACACATATGTTGATATGCGATTTGATATGTATGCTATTTTGTTGTATTGACAGCAAGTTTCAAAACTTCATATGTCAAATTTGCTGAAGGTGTTAGCATCATAGATATTTTTATGCTTAAAATTGTCAAATTTTGTGCCAAAAAAAGAGCATTTGCAGGAAGTTATAATTAATTACTTTAGTTTGAAGAAAAAGTTATCGCATACTTCGGGAAGTTTATGATGAACATGCTCCATTTCTAGATACTTGTGAACACTGGTTTAAATGCTTTAAAAGTGATGATTTCAATGTGAAAGACAAAGAACGTCCAGGTCAACCAAAAAAGTTTGAAGACCAACAATTACAAGCATTATTGGATGAAGATGCATGTCAAACTCAAAAACAACCTGCAGAAAGATTAAATGTTGCTCAGCAAATAATTTCTGATCGTTTACAAGCAATGGGAAAGATTATAAAGGAAGGAAAATGGGTGCCACATCAACTGAACGAAAGACAAATGGAAAACCAAAAAGTCATCAGTAAAATTTTGCTTCAAGGGCACGAAAGACAGTCTTTTTTGAATTGAATTGTGACTGGCGATGAAATGTGGATTTATTTTGAGAATCCCAAATGCACAAAATCATGGGTTGATCCAGGTCAACCATCAGCATCAACAAGGCCAAATCGCTTTGGAAAAAAGAAAATGCTCTGCATTTGGTGGGATCAGGAAGGTGTAGTGTATTATGAGCTTCTAAAACCAGGTGAAACCATTAGTACTGATTGCTATCCACAACAAATAATCAATTTGAACCACGCTTTGATTGTGAAATGACCAGAATGTGCCAGAAGACATGGCAAAGTAATTTTGCTTCATGATAACACACCATCACACACTAAAGATCTTGCCTGAGAAGTATTAACCCACCCACCATATTCACCAGACCTTGCTCCTTCAGATTACCACTTGTTCTGGTCTATGGCACACACACTTTCAGAGCAGCACTTCAAAACATACCAAGAAATGGAAAATTGGGTTTCTGAATGGTTTGCCTCTAAACAAGAAAATTTTTATTGGGACGGTATCCACAAATTACCTGAAAGATGGGGGAAATGTGTAGCTAGCGATGGACATTGCTTTGAATAAAGCACTTTTGATGTTTCTCTTGAAATCATTGTGTTTTCTTTGATTACAAAATCCGCCATGATTAACAGGTACACCTAATATATATATACTAGAGGCCCACTGCATGAAAATTCATGCACTGGAGGGGAGGTCCCCTCTCACAATCCAGGAGCCCTCAGGACCAGGAGTCGACCTGGTGATCAGGGGAAGGTGATGCCCCATCACACCTCTGCTGCTACCACTGCTGGCAGCTCAAGCCTCGGCCAGCCCTGGTTACCTGAGCCTCAGGCAGCCCTGGACGACTGGGCAGCTGCCATCCGAGGCTTGCCTACTCCTTGGGCATTGGCTGGGCAGCCCCTGTCTGAGGCTTGCCTGTGCCTCGGGCTGGCTCTGGGTGGCTGGGAGGCTAAGGGGACTGGGGGACTCTGGAGGCAGGCGCACTGAGCGGTCAGGCCTGCCTGGGGGCAGGCCTGGCCTTGCTGCATGCCTGCTGCCCTCACGTGGCTGAGGGGACTGGGCAACGCCATCTTGTGGCTGCGGGTGCCACCATCTTTGAGGGCTTGGCAGTCAATTAGCATATTCCCTCCTTATTGGCTGTGGGCACTGCCATCTTTGAGGGTGGGGCAGTAATTAGCATATTCCCTTCTTATTGGCTGTGGGCGCTGCCATCTTTGCGATGGTGTGAGGGTCAATTAGCATATTACCTCTTTATTAGATAGGATATTCCTAGGTGACCCTTATGACCGAATGGAATGACTGGTTGGCCAGTTGACCAGTCACTATGATGCACACTGACCACCAGGTGGCAGATGTTCAATGCTGGAGCTGTCCTCTGGTGGTCAGTGCACTCCCACAGCCAACCTCCCATGGTCCCTCCTCCCACCCCTGCCAGCCCCCTGATTGACCCTGATAGGTCTTGATTGCCAATCAGGCCGAGGAACCCCACCACTGTATATCTCATTACATATCTAAGTTAGCATTATTTTTCATTCTTTCAAAAAATAATAAATTGTCCTGTTACACAAACTTTATTTATATTAATTTACCAAAGTGATCCATGAATAGGATTAAATATCAAAATGTATAATATAATGAAAATTAATAGTTCATTTCCTATATTTATCAACTTTAGGTATTTTCTGAAATTATTGTAAGAAGAAATTTATATATAGGTATAAACAAGTACTCTGGAACCAACTTGTCTAGGTTTGAATATGTCTTCATTGCCCTTAGGTTTGTGACCTTGAGGGGCTTATTTTACCTTTCTAAGGTGTTTCTTCATCTGTAAAATAGAAAAATAGATAGCACCTTCCTTATAAGATCACTATGAGAATTAAATCATTTAATATATGTGAAGGCCTTAAAACAGTGCCTGATACAGCCCTAACTGTTATTATTGTTGTGGTTGATATTATTTTTTCCTGATTTTAAATGTTGGGAATTTAGTTCACTTATATTATCACTCACCTTTTTCTAGCTCCTTCTTAATATAGTTATGTCATTTAATCTGAAATTTTATTTTTATTTATTTTATTTTTTACAATATACAAAATAAATCTTGAAACTTTAGACATTAAATAGACTGCTTCATTTCTCTTGACTTTGACCTTTTCAAGAGGAGGACATTTTATCTTGTCCAACTTCCAGTCACTATCAGTTACAGTTTTATCTTTACATTCTCAAAGTTGATAATGGTTTTAGTCTGTTCTGTAGACATGATTAAAACATCTGTGAGCCCTCGCCAGTTTGGTTCAGTGGATAGAGCATTGGCCTGTGGACCCAAGGGCATGTACCTCTGTTGCAGGCTCCTCCCTGGCCCTGGCCCTGGTCAGGGCTCATGCAGGAGGGAACCAATTGATGTGTTTCCCTCACATCGATATTTCTCTTTGTCTTTTCCTCTCTCTTCCACTCTGTCTAAAAATCAATGGAAAAAATATCCATCCTCAGGTAAGGATTAACAAAAAAAATAACAAACACAAATAAAAAACAAACATCTGTGGCTCATCCAAAACTCTAAAATGGAAAACATTAAAAAAAATCAATTTACATTATCAGTGGCCTAAAAATGGAGTGCAGTATAAAGTTAAGTAGTATTTTTAAGTCCACATCTCTATCTCTACAAGTCCGATGTCACAGTGACTTAGCTACTCATAGTAGAGTGTTCTAAGAGCCAATTTCAATTGAATAAGGGGCTCTTTTTCCATAAACCACAATTGATTTTACTATGACCTCAAATTTTTCTATGATAGCAATCATTGTATCTAGTCTATAAGTTCTTTTTATATCTCAGAATCTTCCATCCTGGATTCCCTGTCCTCACACTCTTAGCTGGATTCCTTGTTTGGTATGACAGCTTGAATAGCTGTAATCCTGTAATTTCCATTGCTGTTTTGTTGGATCCTATTGTCTCCTTCTTCCTAGTTTATTCCTTTTTTGTTCTTTCTGAAGTATGTCCTCAAGTAACATTCTAAAATACACAAGACAAATTTTCAAGAGCCTGCTGCCAGAAAAGTTCTTTATTCTGCTTTCACGGTTGATAGACTATTCAGAATAAAATTTCCCTCACACATACATTTTCTTCTCAAAACTTGAAACATTTTATATTGGCTTCTAGCATCCAGCATAATTGATGAAAAGTTTGATGTCAATATGCCGCTTGTTGTTTTGTTTGTGACTGGGTCCTCATTTAACCCCAACCTACCCCTCAGGAAGATATTATGTGTGTGTTTTTTAATTTCTTTGCTGTTATAAATTTTTAGAATTATATACATAGAAAAGATTCCCAATTTTCACTTATTATTCTAGGGTCTTTAATCTGAATACTTGTATACTTTTACTTTGGGAAATTCTCTTCTATTATTTACTGGATATATTCTACACATATATTCTTAGTTCTCCCTTTATAGAACTCCTATTAGTCATAATTTGAAACTATAAAATAAATTCACTTTTTTATATTTTTTCTCATATTTTTATCTCTCTTTCATTTTGTTCTCCTTTTTGGAGATTTGCTTAAATTTATCATTGTTTTTATATTGAAAATTTCATTGGTAATTATATTTTTAACTTACCAGCCCTCTTTCTTTGTGTCTGATTGTTCCTTTCCATAGCTTCCTATATCTTTTTCATGGAATTGCCATGTTCTTGTACCTCTCTTTGCAAACTAATTATAGATCTTTTTGAAGTTATTTTTAATCCTTTATTTTTCTCTGCTTGTCTAGACTGGTTATTTTCTTTTTTCTTTTCCTTGTTCCTTTTGCATCTGTACACATTATTCCTCAGCTGGCTGGTGATACTCTTTGGTTCATATTTGAGAATGAGGCCTCAAAATGCTACTAGGAAGTGCTATGTATCTAGGTAGAGATATTTGCTAATGGGGTTTGCTTTATTGTAAACAGGGTGGTAGCTTTTATGTATTTGGGAAACTACTAAACCACAGAAAGCCCACTATTGTACTATGAGATGTTGATATCCAATTGATGACCTCAGTTTGCTCCAATTAATGTGATTTCTCTAGTGGAAAACAATTTTTTTCTGAGTAGTTTAATATCTTGTTTCTGGGAGAGTTCCACTTCTGGCCTGATGTGGGATAAGGAGCTCCACAGACCTGTTTTCCACTGAAATTGGTGAAAATTGTATATAAATTTAAGTCTCATAAATGCTCCTGAAGATATACAGCAAATAAATATACATTTATTCAAGAAAATCTAAGGTTCTGGAAGAATAGTGAAAGTCCATGGTTTTTGAAATGAGAACCATTTTCTCCTTTTTCTCTCAGAGTTCAAAGAGACATAAAATTAATTCCAGACTAAAACAGCACAGAACACAGGGCACAGTCTGCCCCCACTCTCAGTAAGAGGATTATCTTACTGGGGAGTGCTGGATGTCAACATTTCTCATCTTGCCCCAGTTACCTGTTGCTAAGTTTAAATTCTGGGTGATTACAACTGAGAGATAGGGTAATCCCTTCTTTTTCTGAGTCCACACTTATGAGACTAAGACTCTACCTTGTATGAAACATTACTAAGAATATTGGACCATGGACAGCCCTAGGTATGATTTATGGGATGGCATTTCCACTTTCGGAGAGGCAAGCCAGAAGAAACTACTCCTCTCCACTGAGTACCCAGCCCCTAAACTGAGGGTATCACTCATAGATAACTGTGATATTGTCCCCACCCCAAGCTCCAGAACCATACAGAGATTTTGCTTGGGCACGTGGTGGGGTGGGGGAGAAGCAGGCTATAAAAGAGAGAACTCCAAATTTCTTCCAAAAGGAACTGATTTCATTTGCAACAGAGTGTGAGGTTCAATTCTAAGGATGTTGCTATGGACTGAATTGGGTATCCCCACCACCAAATTCACATGTTGAAGCACCAACACCCAATGTCATGGTGTTTGTTTATTTGTTTGTTTTTCTTTTTTATCAAATTTATTGGTGTGACACTGGTTAACAAAATTATACTGGTTTCAGGTACACAATTCCACAACAGAGGGGTCTTTAGGAGATAAGTAAGTTTAGATGTGGTCATGAGGATGAGACTCATAAAGGGATTAGTGCCCCTATAAGAAGGAGCATAAGAGAGAGCCTCTCTCTCTCTCTCTCTCTCTCTCTCTCTCTCTCTCTCTCTCTCTCTCTTTCTCTCTCTCTCTTTCTCTCTTCCAGCAATGTGAGGACATAGTAACAAGGTGACTATCTATAAGCCACCAAGTGAGCTCTCACCAGAAACTTCCTCTACTAATGTTTTGATCTTAGCCATAAGAATTGGGAGAAAATTTCTGTTGTGAAAGCCACCCAGTCTATTGTATATTTTTTGGAGCATCCCAACCTAAGACAGGTATTCTCAAAAGCTGTTGAGGTTTGGGTGAAAGGCAGTTTAGAGGAGATAGGTAGATTTATTTGACATATAGGTGTTACCATATAAATAAAAGGCTAAATGTCTGTCTGATCGGTACCTATGATGCACGCTGACCACCAGGGGGCAGATGCTCAACATAGGAGCTGCCATGATGCGCACTGGCCATTTAAAAATAAATGGCACCACGGACCTGGTGCCAACAAACCAATACTCGGCTTCCCCCAAGTGGGACACAGGCCCCACCACCACCCTAGAGTGACACCTTACCAAATCACAGCCAACACTGCCAAGACCCCATGGTGCAAAATGTGCCCCACAGCCCAGCTCAGCCCAGCCCAGAAACGGTCGCTGTGGGCACTGGGTAATGACGTCACATAGCAACACCCCGCTTCCTCTCCCTAGCAACTAGCCTCCTTGGAGTTTCATTAGCCCAGGAACATGATTTGCTTTATAGCCAGGTGCAAACATTTTACACTTTAACCAAATGTTTGTGAAGCATTTTCCTGTGCCTCATCTCATTTGATCCTCACAGAAGTCCTGGATTAGGTAGATAGGAGATTTGGTAGAATCCTATTTTCTTTTTTTTTTTTTTTTTTTTTTTTGTTTTAATTTTGATTTTTTCTTTTTTTTAATTTCTTTATTGATTAAGGTGTCACATATTTGTCCTCATCCCCCCATTCCCATCCCACACCCCTCCCCACAGATGCCTCCAACCCCCTGTTGTCCTTAACCATTGGTTAGGCTCATATGCATGCACACAAGTCCTTTGGTTGATCTCTCCCCCCTAACCCCACCCTCCCCTCCCCTCCCTCTGAGGCCTGACAGTCCGATCGATGCCTCCTTGTTTCTGGGTCTGTTCTTGTTCCTCAGTCTATGTTGTTCATCATTTCCCCTAGATGAGTGAGATCATGTGTTACTAGAAATATACTTATAAGAACCGAATGTGAGACAAGCAGTAATAGTTATGCTGTCAGGCAAATGAATCAGTCTGTAGTGAGTTTCTTTCTGGACCAACAGTTCTTTTGAGACCCAATTTCAATGACCACCAGTTCCTTATAAGTACATGTCAGCACTGACTTTTCAGTTCTGGGTGGTGAACAAAGAGTGGTAATGCAGGTCCGACTCCCTCTGGTTTGGTCTCACCCGGACCCGGGACCCAGCATCGCCTGGGCACTGGGGTGTGTGGCCTCACCCGGACCCAGGATCCAGCCTCACCCGGACGCAGGGGCGCATGGCCTCTCCTGGACCCAGGGCGCACAGCCTCACCCGGGCCCGGGACCCAGCCTCATCCAGACCCAGGGGCATGGCCTCACCCAGACCCGGGACCCAGCCTCACCCAGACCCAGGGGCATGTGGCCTCACCCAGACCCCGGGATCCAGCCTCACCCAGATGCAGGGGCGCGTGGCGTCTCCCAGACCCAGGGGCGCGCGGCCTCACCTGGGCCCGGGACCCAGCCTCACCTGGACCCAGGGGCGTGGCCTCACCTGGACCCATGACCCAGCCTCACCCGGACCCAAGGGCGCGTGGCCTCAGAGAATCCTATTTTCTTTCCATTAGCCAGAAAAACGAAGATTTAGAAAGTTTAGAAACTTGACCCAACTGAAAAGAAGTAAGAAATGGTGGAACTTGAAAATGAGTTCAGGTTTTCTCACTGCACAGAATATAGTCAAACACTGTTGCAGTTAAATATTTTACCCTTTGTTCTCCCTGCATTATCTACAATAATAATCTGCTTTGTGTTGACATTTACTGCTGTGTTGCTGACAATTACCTGAAAGAGAAGTTGGGGTGCTTCACTGGGCTGGAAAAAGTTTAGCTAAATCACAAAGCAAGTCCAATTAAGCAAGTTTATTCTATATCTATAAAAGGCTAAGTTGACTCATGCAATACATATAAAGCTCTCACTGGCACCAATTGCACATGTGTGTTTCAATCTGTCATTGTTGATCGTGAATCTGCTTGCCACTTCTATTATAGAGAAAGGGTGAATAGTAATATTAAAATATTTATTCTAATTAATTTCCTTTCAATGTGCATGAATCTGTGCACCAGGTCACTAGTAGGCTAATATTCTAGAGAGACTTGAGAAAGAGAAAATTGGGCAGAACCCTCCTGTTTTCAGAACCAATTCTCAAACACTGACCTTGTAAACTATACTTTTAAGAGACTACCTTTGGTTGAATCAATCTGTGGATCAATTTATCCTCAAAGACATTTTTAAAAATAATAGAACAATCTGCTGGTAATTAGTAGAATTTAACCAGTTAACTGCCAGGAATCCAAAACAGAAACCATCCCCACACACCATGATATTTTGAATTTAATTGCATCTATAGATGCTTATGGCATACAAAGGGTTAACAGCTAGGGCTGGGTAAAGAAAAAGGTAGCTAAACTGAGCTTTTCCATAACAGAGCTTAGGGAAAATGTGGTCATACCTAAGGCTTTGCACCCTGAAGTGCAACAACAGAGGCTTGATATTCCTAGGGGAAATAAACTTCATTAAAATAACCTTCCAGCCACTAACTAAATAATGATGTAAATAACAATAACAAGCCCAGGAGAGGATGGAATGGATCAATATTCAGAGTTGCTACAACGTATTATCTAGAATGTCCATGTTCCAACGAAAATTATAAGACATTCGTAGGAAAGTCTGAATCTGTATACTGGAAAAAAAAAAAAAAAAACACCAGGAAACAGGAACTGCCTACCAGAGCAACCAGATATCAGATTTATCAAAACAAAACAAAAAATATATCAAAAGATCTATTTATAAATATATTAAACAATCCAGAGAAATGATGATTAACAAAGTAATTGAAAGTATGACAACTATGTCACATCAAATGAAAGCATTGATAAACAGATGAGAAATTATAAAGACAAAACCAAATGGAAATTCTTTAGTTGAAGTGCCATAAGTGAAAAATTAAAAAAAAAATCACTAAATGGTTCAACAGCAGGTTTAAGTGGCAGAAGAAAGGATTAGTGATTTTGAAGATGGACTAATAGTGATAATGCGATCTGAACAACAAAGAGAAAAGAATGAAGAAAATGAAAAACCTCAGAGAAATGCAAAGCACCATTAAGCACACTAACAGATTTTATTGGTTTTATGAATCAACTTTGCCAGACTTTAGTACCAAATTTTAAGACATTAATCTAGATGTTGCTGTGAAAGTATTTTGTTCATGTGGTTAATATTGATTATCGGTTGTCCTTAGGTAAGGGAGACTACCTTCAATAATTTGGGCAGGCATAACCACATCAGTTGATAGGCCTTAAGAGCAAATACCTGGGTTTCCTCAGAAAAAGAAATTCAGTCCTAGCCGGTTTGGCTCAATGGATAGAGCATTGGCCTGCAGACTGAAGGGTCCCAGGTTTGATTCTGATCAAGGGCGCATGCCCAGGTTGTGGTCTAGGTCCCCTGTAGGGGGGGTGCAGGAGGTGGCCAGTCAATGATTCTCTCTAATCATTAATGTTTCTATCTCTCTATCTCGCTCTCCATCTCCCTTCCTCTCTGAAATCAATAAAAATATTTTTTAAAAAAGAAATTTAGCTGCAAAACTGAAAAAACAGCTCTTATCTCAGAGTTTTCAGGTGGTGGTAGATGCACAGATGTATTGGGATAAGAAAATTATTCCAAATTATATCTGAACACAATAGGAACAAATGAAGAGATAGGAAATGTTAAAAAAGAAAGTTAGAATATCAAAAGCCATAATTATTTACTTGTTTTTGTTGTCATCTCTGAGGTTCTTTAAATATATAAAATTATGTAAAGAAATAATTTTAACAATGTAATGTTATACAATGCTTGCAACATTTATAGATTCAGTATGCATAACAAAAATATCACAAAACGGGAGAAAGGGAATAGAGATAGATAAGAGTATCATTTCTATATCTCACTGTGTTCAATTCAGTATACATATTAAAGTGATTCTGATAATTTAGAATGCCTGTAGTAAATTCTAAAACAACCAATAAGAAAATAACTTAAATTTTAGTTAAAAACATTAAGTGAATTAAAATGTTGCATTAGTTCCCTCTCACCACTGCTTTTCAACATCATACTAGATGTTCTAGTGAATTCACTAAGATAAGAAAAGGCAATAAAGGGTATGCACATTGGGAAGGAATAAATAAAACTGTTCACAGGTGACATGATTACTTGTAGAAAATCTGAAATAATTGAAAAAAAAACTTTTCTGGAATTAATAAGTGGTTATATCAATGTTGTAGATACAAGTTAGTATACACAAGTCGATCACTTTTTATATACCAGCAATGGACAAATGGACTCTGAGGTTAAAAAGATAATACCATTTATATTAACACTCTCAAAAAGTAAGTACTTAGTTATAAATCTAATAAAATATGTACACGATCTACAAGAGATAAACTACAAAATTCTGATGAACAATATAAAAATGAATTAAATAAATGGAGATATATTCCATGTTCATGTATAGAAAAACTCAGTATTGTCAAGATTTCATTTCTTTATAACTTGATCTATAGATTCAATGCAATTCCAGTCAAAATCTTAGCAAGTTATTTTGTGGATATTGACAAACTAATTCTAAAGTTGATATAGAGAGAATATTGAAGGAGAAAAACAAAGTTGGAGGGCAGACATTACCTGATTTCAATACTTACTATAAAGCTATCAAGACAGTGTAGTATTGGCAAAACACTAGACAACTAGATCAATGGAACAGAACAGAGAGCCACATACAGACCTACATAAATATAATCAACATATATTTGACAAAGGAGCAAAGGTAATACAATGGAGCAAAGGTAGCCTTTCAACAAACAGTGCTGAAAGAACTGGACACCCACATGCAAAAAATAATAATAAATGGAGACACGGACACTATACCTTTCACAGAAATGTACCCCAAGTGGACCACAGACCTAAATGCAAAATGCAAAACTATGAAATTCCTAGATTATAACATAGGAGAAAACCTAGAACTGCAAGAAACCTTGAACGGCTAAACCAATATTAGAATTAATAGGCATTAAAACAAGTAAGTGTTACCAGAGGAAAAGAGGGATGTGTTGTAATGACAAAAAAGTCAATCTATCTCAAAGTTATGACAGTTTTAATCATATACATACTTAACAATAGAGCACCATAGTACATGAAGCAAAACTGATAGAAATGAAGGGGAAAGTAGATTATTCAACAATCAGAGCAGGAAACTTCAATATTCCACTTTCATTAATGGATAGAACAACTAGGGAGCAGACGAACAAGGAAATAGATGTTAACAACACTATAAATAACTAGATCTGGAAGATATCTATAGAGCCCTTCACATAACAATAGCAGAAAGTACTTTATTCTTTTTTTAATTATTTATTTTTGAAAGTTTTACATGTCTCTTTTCCCCCATTGACCTCTCCCCGACTGCTTCCATCCCCCAGCACATGCCCCAAACCATGAAAGTACTTTATTCTTTTTTTTTCCAATTTTTTTAATTAAGGTATTATATGTGTACATATCTTACCATCGCCCCCCCACCCCACTCCCATATATGCCCTCACCCCCCAGAGTTTTGCATCCATTGGTTATGTTTATATGCTTGCATACAAGTCCTTTGGTTGATCTCTTATCTTCCCCACCTCTCCCTAACCTTCCTGCTGTAATTTGACAGACTGTTTGATGCTTTACTGCCTCTGTATCTATCTTTTTGTTCAAGTTTATAATGTTCTTTATTATCCACAAATGAGTGAGATCATGTGGTATTTTTCTTTCATTGACTGGCTTATTTCACTCAGCATAATGTTCTTTATTCTTAATTGTATATGGAACATTCTGCAAATAGATCCTGTGCTGTTATAAAACAAACTTTAATAAATTTAAATGTATAGAAATAATACAATGTATGTTCTCTGACTACTCTTTATTGAAATTGGACTGCAATAACAAAAATAAATTTGAGACACTCATAAATATATGGAAATAAAACAGTACACTCCTAAATAAGCAGTAGGTCAAAGAAGAAATCATAAGGAAATTAAAAGTTCTTTCAGATGAATGAAAATGGAGACACAACATACTAAAATTTTTGGGATGCAGCTTAAACAGTGCTTAGAGAGAAAATTATAGCTGTAAATGCCTATATTAAAAAATAGTATGATCTCAAATAAGTATTCCTAATTTTCCACCTTAAGACACTGGAGGTGGTGGGGGGAGACTAAACTAAACCTAAAGAGAGCAGAAGGAAGGAAATAATAAAGATTAGATTCCAGATACTAATGATTCACTGAATAGAAAAAAAATAGAGAAAATCAATGACTGTTTTGTGAATGTTGGGTACATCTGTTTCCATACTTTTAATACCCTTGTTTTCAGATACAAAGATCCACAGCTGCTGTCCTTGTTACGTGGATTTCTATATCATATTCTTGTAAAAAATGTGCATGGCAGACAGATTTTCTCATTGAATTTAGGTCTCCAGCATGTATTCTAGGATGTGGCTTCTTCTTTATGCCAAATCCTTTATTTGCATACCATCCTCCAGATATTTGTTAAAATCACTTCTTTTTGGTGGTTCCCTCCCATTCTGTTTGTTGTTGTTTATTTTTTAATTCTTATTAACTTATTGGTTTCCTAAAAGGGAATCTTATCTAATTGAGTAATTTGAAAATTGACCTTCACTCTAAGAGTACAAGATGGCCGGCCCCATGTGGTCAAAGATGGCTGCCCCATGTGGACACAAGATGGCCACCACAAGATGGTTGGCAGGGGAGGGCAGTTGTCGGCAGTTGGGAGTGACCAGGCTGGCAGAGGAGGGCAGTTGGGGGTACCAGGCCTGCAGGGGAGGACAGTTGGGGGTGATCAGGCCAGCAGGGGAGGGCAGTTGGGGGCAACCAGGCCTGCAGGTAAGGACAGTTAGGGGTGACCAGACTGGCAGGGGAGGGCAGTTAGGGGTGACCAGGCTGGCAGGGGAGGGCTTCTAGGGGCAATCAGGCCGGCAGGGGAGGAGTTAGGCGTCGATCAGGCTAGCAGTGGATTGGTTAGGGGATGATCAGGCTGCCAGGCAGAAGTGGTTAGGGGCAATCAGGCAGAGTCAGGCAAGCAGTTGGGAGCCAGCAGTCCTGGATTGTGAGAGGGATGTCCGACTGCCCGTTTAGGCCTGATCCCACCTGAAAGCGATGTCCGACCGCCTGTTTAGGCCCGATCCCGGTGGTGGGATCAGGCCTAAATGGGCGGTCGGACATCCCTCAAGGGGTCTCAGATTTGGAGGGTGCAGGCTGGGCTGAGGGACAACCCCTCACCCCCATGCACGAATTTCATGTACTGGGCCTCTAGTATATATATATATATATATATATATATATATATATATATATATATATATATATATATAAAGGCATACAATTGCCATTGTGAACTTGAAGTCCTAACTTGTTTAATTGTACATTGTATCATCACAAATGAATATTCATCAATTTCATAGGTATAAATTAGTAACTACTACTTTAAATATGAACTTATATTTAGTTTCAGGCATTTTTGTGATAACTAACCTGTTAGTTTTGCTTCTGATACATCTGTTACTGGGGAAGACATTTTTATAAAATGCAATACTTAAATAGATTAAAACCTGCCTATGATGAGGAAAAAAGATGGCAGCATAGGTAAACACCTGAACGTGCTGTCTCGCACAACCACATCAAAACTACAACTAAAAGAAAAAACGGATATCATCTAGAACCACGGGAAGGCTGGCTGAGTGGAAGTTCCACAACAAGAAAGAAAGAGAAAAGCGCATCTAGACTGGTAGGAGGTGCAGAGTTGTGGAAGAGTGAAGGTACAGAGGCACGCATGGAAACGGGCTGGCAACTGGGTACGCTGTGGTCTTTTTCAATCAGGAGGGAGATACAAGCTCTGGACTGCTCTGAATTCCAGTACTGAGCAAGACTCTGGGGACCCAGACTCATATGGGGAGAAACTGGACTGTCTGGCATCAGGCTGGAACACAAGGGTGGCTTTCTTTCAGAGGTGGTCACAGCATTCATTGTTCCTGCACAGGACCACAGTACACAGAGACCCAGGGACTTATCTGGGGCAGGGCCAACAGGCAACCATTGCTGTTTGCACTGCACCAAGACTCCCTAAGAAGATGCCCCACCCAATTTACAAACCCACCCAAGCTGTGAGCAGAGGCGTTTGCATATGAATGGCCTGGCCTTTTGCAACCTAACTTAACAAACTGTGGCAGAGTCAAAGAACCCCAGAGCTTCCAAAAGAAGGCCTACGGCTCCTCAGCAGCCTGCATTGCTTCACAGCTGTGCCTCATCTGGGCACCTCCAAAACCCCAAAAAAGAGGAGGAATCTGCAGATCTCTCAGTAGCTCCTGCTGGGTGGCCTCAGGCAGTAGTTGACTTTGCACTACCTTGGAGATCCAAGAGCCAGTGTACCGAGTGGTCAAAGTAAGGCCACACCAGATTACACCTCTTCAGATCCATTAGAGACACACTCAGGGGGAAGACTGAGTGAGCACTAAAGACCCACTGAAGCAAGTCCTGCCCCATTAGGGTGTTTCCAGCACAGCAGTTCTCCCATTGTAGATACAACTGGTCTTCAAACCAATTCATCTGGAGGTCAATTCCGCCCAGTGATACCAACAGCAATCAAGGCTAAACTACAACAAGACTGTGCACACAGCCCACAAAAAGGTGCACCAAGAATGTTGACCTCAGGTGACTGAGGAGGCTGAGCCACTGGGCCTTATAGGGCACCTAGCACACAAAACCACTCTATCAAAACAGGGAAACAGCCAAAATGTGGAGACAAAGATACATGTCACAAATGAAAGAAATGGAGGAAAGCAAACTACTGGAGATAGAGTTCAAAACCACGGTTATAAGGTTACTCAAGAATCTTCTAGAAACCTCCTAGAAATTTAGTGAGACCCTCAAGGATATGAAAAAGGACTAATTAGAAATTAAGCATATACTGACTGAAATAAAGAATAAAATACAGAGATCCAACAGCAGACTAGAGAATCCCAAAAATCAAGTCAAAGATTTGAAATATGAAGAATCAAAAAATACCCAACCAGAACAACAAAAAGAAAAAATAATCTAAAAATATGAAGACAGTGTAAGGAACATCTGGGACAACTTCAAGCGTACCAAAATCCAAATTATGGGGGTGCCAGAAGAAGAGAGAGAGCAAGATATTGAAAACCTATTTGAAGAAATAATGACAGAAAACTTCCCCTACCTGGTGAAAGAAATAGACTTAGAAGTCCAGGAAGCACAGAGAACCCAAAAGAAGAGGAATCCAAACAGACCATACCAAGACACATCATAATTAAAATGCCAGGGCATAAGACAAAGAGAGAATATTAAAAGCAGCAAGAGAAAAACAGTTAGTTACCTACAAGGGAGTACACATATGACTGTCAGGTGATTTATCAACAGAAACTGTGCAGACCAGAAGGGAGTGGCAAGAAATATTCAAAGTGATGAATAGCAAGAACCTACAACCAAGATTACTCTACCCAGAAAAGCTATCATTTAGAATTGAAGGTCAGATAAAGAGCTTCACAGATAAGAACAAGCTGAAGGAGTTCATCACCACCAAACTCGTATTATATGAAATGCTGAAGGGTATTCTTTAAGAAGAGGAGGAAGAAGAAAAAGGTAAAGTGCTGGGGTTCTTGTTCCAGCATTAAGAAGGGTTCAGCAATCTGGCAAAAGGCTGTTTGTAAATTAAGTAAGAGTCCAGAGATGAAAGATAATTTTGAAAGGCATTGGGGGTCAGAGGAGCTTCAGCTCAAGGAGCTAAAGTGTTTCCCTTGTCTTAGGACCCTTGTTTTTTATTAACACAATTTGTCCTAAGGCAAGGTGGAGATAATACACTTCAAAGGGTAGGGTACAGAAGCATTGTCAGATTGGGGAATAGCCTGCAGCTGTTCAGGTGTTTGGCCAACAGGAGGCAATAACATGTAGATTAAGATGTCCTGAGCTATCTGTCAGCAGACAATCATCCTATTCCGGTTTGGGGGAAGTGCCCTTTAGCCACTCCAACAGGTAATTACATATGTGACCCAGCCCTTGTTGAGCCCCCAAGTTTCATCAACCTTTTGATAAAACTCTTGTAATTATGACATGCTGGAATTGTCTCCCAGCATCTCACCCTTTTTGATATTTTAAATTTAACAAGAATGTATGTTTTAATATTTTTAAATTCAAAGAAAAGGACAGCGTTCTATCAAATCCCTCTAAATTGCTGTCAGGCATTAAATGAATCAGCCTGCAGTCAGTTTATTTTTGGGCCAACAGTTTTTTGGGTCCCAATTTCAATGTCCAACAGTTCCTTACGTGTACAGGTCAGCAATGATACTTCCATTCTGGATGGCGGACAAAAGGTGTCAATGCAGGTCCGTCCTTCTCTGGTTTGGTCCTGGGCAACTTGCAGCGACGCACAGCTGCTGACTGCTAGCATTGCAAGGCATCTTTACTATCTTCATTTCTGGACTGTTTCTCCTCTTTTCTTGGGGGCCACTGCTATTTCTGTGGCTGGAGCAGTCCAGTCAATTCCTCTCTGGGATCTGTCTGTTGTTTCAGGAATCCACAAGGGCTTGGAGGAGTTTTCTGGAAATATACAAACATTTTCGACCAAAGGTTAATAAAGAAATCTTTTCTATAAATTAGACTTGTGATTCTTTATATTTTTGCCCATACAATTTTCTTTTGGCCTATTTTGACACCATGTATGTTTTCATGGATGTCTTGCTATCTGCATTGCAAATGAAAATTAATTTTCAAAGTAAAAAATTTAAAGTAATTAAGGCTTAATGTAATATTCTTACAGGATATTTTTCCACTATCTCCCTTTTTTGATTTAAATAATATTAGGAAGCTTTTGGAAATTTATAATGCAGTCTTGATAACTTTTAATTTAATTTTTTTCTGCATAGAAATATTACTGCTTTGGATTCATAGCATGTTAAGCAATTTTTACTATGAGATGAACCATCAATAAACAATTTTAGTTAATACTTCAGGAACTGGTTCCTGCCCAGTACAATTAAGTTTTCTTGAATATTCACTTATTTCAATTAGCCAATTTAAATAATTTGAAATATAGTTTATTTTTTACCTTTACTTATCCTAGATTATGGATAGTAAATGACATTAATTAAATTGCTGCAATTAGTCTTTGAGTAACTTTACATAAACTTTGTCAGAGAGGCAAAAACACAAATTATTTACTTTACGAGGCCAAATATTTATTGATTTTTTTTTATTGTTTAAAGTATTACATATAGTAGTACATATATCTCCTTTTTCCCCCCCATTTGACCTTCCCCCTGCTTCCCCTACCCTATGTCACATGCCCTCATCCCACCCACCCCCTAGTGTCTTGTGTCCATTGGTTGTGCTTATATGCATGCATACAAGTCCTTTGGTTGATCACTTTCCCCTCCTTCCCAACACTCCCCAGCCTTCCCCCTGTAATTGGACAGTCTATTCAATGCATTACTGCCTCTGTATGTATCTTTTTGTTCATCAGGTTATAATGTTCTTTATTTTCCATAAATGAGTGAGATCATGTGGTATTTTTCTTTCATTTCCTGGCTTATTTCATTTAACATAATGCTCTCCAGATCCATCCATGCTGCTGCAAATGGTAAGAATTCCTTCATTTTTATAGCAGCGAAGTATTCCATTGTGTAGATGTATCATAGTTTTCTAATCCACTCATGTGCTGATGGGCATTTAGGCTGTTTCCAAATCTTAGCTATGGTGAATTGTGCTGCTATGAACATAGGGGTGCATATATTCTTTTTGATTGGTGTTTCTAGTTTCTTGGGATATATTCCTAGAAGTGGGATCAATGGGTCAAATGGGAGTTCCATTTTTAATTTTTTTGAGGAAACTCCATACTTTTATCCACAGTGGCTGCACCAGTCTGCATTCCCACCAGCAGTGCACAAGGGTTCCTTTTTCTGCATATCCTCAACAGCACTTGTCATTTGATGATTTGTTGATAATAGCCATTATGACAGGTGTGAGATGGTACTGCATTGTTGTTTTGATTTGCATGTCTTAGATTATTAGTGACTTTGAGCATGTTATCATATGTCTCTTGGCCTTCCTTCTGTCTTCTTTCAAAAAGATTCTATTTAGGTCCGTTGCCCATTTTTTTATTGGATCATTTATCTTCCTTTTATTAAGTTGTATAAATTCCCTGTAAATGTTGGAGATTAAACTTTTATCAGTGATAACATTTGCAAATATATTCTCCCATACAGTCGGTTTTCTTGTTTTGTTGTTGGTTTCCTTTGCTGTGCAAAAGCTTTTATTTTGATGTAGTCCCATTTGTTTATTTTCTCTTTAGCTTCCATTGCTCGAGGAGCAGTATTGGTGAAGAAATTGCTTCTGCATATGACAGAGATTTCGCTGACTGGATTCCTCTAGTATTTTTATGGTTTCCTGTCTTATGTTTAAGTACTTTATCCACTTTGAGTTTATTTTTGTGTATGGTGTAAGTTGGTGGTCTAGTTTCAGTTTTTTGCATGTTCTGTTCAATTTCCCCAACACCATTTATTGAAGAGAATGTCTTGACTCCATTGTATGTTCATACTTCCTTTGTCAAATATTAATTGAGCATAGTTGTTTGGGTCGATATCTGGGTTCTCTAATCTATTCCATTGGTCTATATGTCTGTTCTTGTGCCAGTAACAGGCTGTTTTGAGAACAGTGGCTTTGTAATACAGCTTGAAATCTGGTATGGACATCCCACCTACTTTGTTCTTCTTTCTCAGGATTGCTGTGGCTATTCGGGGTCTTTTTTTATTCCATATGAATTTTTGGAGAGTTCATTCTAGGTCTGTGAAATATGCCCTTGGTATTTTAATGGGGACTGCATTGAATCTATAGATTGTTTTGGGTAGTATGGACATTTTCATGATGTTGATTCTACCAATCCATGAACATGGTATGTTCTTCCATCAATTTATGTCTTCCTCTCTTTTTTCAATGTCCTGTAGTTTTCTGAGTACAGATCTTTTACATCCTTAGTTAAGTTTATTCCTAGGTATCTTAATTTTTTTTGGTGCAATGGTAAATGGGATTGCTTTTTTAGTCTCTATTTCTGTAAGCTCACTATTGGTGTATAGAAATGCCATAGATTTCTTGGCATTAGTTTTGTTTCCTGCTACATTGCTGAATTCATTTATTATGTCTAATAGTTTTTTTATTGAGTCTTTGGGTTTTTTATGTACAATATCATGTCATCTGTAAATAAGGAGAGTTTTACTTCTTCTTTTCCAATTTAGATGACATTTATTTCTTCTTCTTGTCTAATTGCAATGGCTAATACTTCCAGTACTATGTGGAACAGGAGTGGTGAGAGTGGGCATCCCTGTCTTGTTCCTGTTCTTAGGGGAAATGGTTTTAGTTTTTGCCCATTGAGTATGATGTTGGCTGTGGGTTTGTCATATATGGCTTTTATAATGTTGAGGTATGATCCTTCTATTGCCACCTGGCTGAGAGTTTTTATCAAGAAAGGGTGTTGGATTTTGTCAAATGCTTTTTCTGCATCAATTGATATGACTATGTGATTTTTATCTCTCAATTTGTTTATGTGATGTATCACGTATATTGATTTGCGGATATTGAACCATCCTTGCATACCAGGGATAAATCCTACTTGGTCGTGGTGTATGATCTTTCTGATGTACTGCTGGAGCCAATTTGCTAGAATTTTGTTGAGGATTTTGGCATCTATGTTCATGAGGGATATTGGCCTGTCATTCTCTTTCATTGTGTTGTCTTCATCTGGTTTTAGTATTCAGGTGATGCTGGCTTCATAGAATGAGCTTGGAAGTGTTTTTTTCTCTTGAATTTTTTGGAATAATCTGAGCAGGATAGGTTTTAGTTCTTCCATGAATGTTTGGTAAAACTCTCCTGTGAAGCTGTCTGGCCCCCGGCTTTTGCTTGCTGGAAGCTTTTTGATGACTGCTTCAATTTCTTCCATAGTTATTAGCTTATTGAGATGTTTAGACACTTCCTGATTGAGTTTTGGGAGCTTATATTTTTATAGGAATATGTCCATTTCCTCCAGGTTGTTCAGTTTTTTTTGGAAGATAGTTGTTCATAGTATTTTTTAACAATCCTTTGTATTTCTGTGGGTTTTGTTGTTATTTTCTCCTCTTTCATTTCTCATTTTGATTATTTGTGTCTTCTCTCTTTGCTTCTTGGTGAGCCTGGCTAGAGGTTCATCAATCTTGTTTATCTTTTCAAAGAACCAGCTCTTGGTTTTGTTGATCTTTTGTAATTGGTTTTTTTTTTTTTTTTTTTTTTTTTTTGGTCTCTGTGTCGTTTATCTCTGCTCTGATCTTTATTATTTCCTTCCTTCTGATTACACTGGGGTTTTTTTGTTTGCTCTCTTTGTAACTCTTTGAGTTGTAGAGTTAGTTAATTTATTCCCATTGTTTCTTGTTTTTTGCAGTAGGCTTGTAAAGCTATGAACTTCCTCTCAAGATTGTTTTCACTGTGTCCCCTAGGTTTTGGATTGTTGTGTTTTCATTGTCATTTGTTGTCATGATGTTTTTTATTTCTTCTTTGATCTCTCTGGTAACCCAGTCATTTTTTAATAGCATGGTATGTAGTCTCCATGTGTTTGATTTTTTTGAATTGTTTTTATTGTAGTTGATTTCCAGTTTTATGCCTTTGTGATCTGTGAAGATGCTTGATATGATTTCTATCTTCTTGAATTTGAAGAGACTTTGCCTGTGAGCCAATATATGGTCTATCTTTGAAAATGACCCATGTGAACTTGAGAAGAATGTATATTCTGTGGCTTTGGAGTGAAATGTTCTGAAAATGTCAGTTAATTTCATCTGGTCTAGTGAGTCATTTAGGATTGATGTTTCTTTGCTGATTTTTTGTTTAGAGGATTTGTCCTATGGTGATAGTGGGGTTTTAAAGTCCCCTACTATGATTGTATTGCTGTCAATCTCTCCCTTGATATAATCCCGTAGTGTTTTTATGTATTTGGGTGCTCCTGTATTGGGTGCGTATATGTTTACCAGAGTTATTTCTTCTTGTTGTATTGCTCCCTTTTGTATTATGAAGTGGTCTTCCTTATCTCTTTTTATGTCCTTTCCTTTGAGATCTTATTTGTCAGATATAAGTATTGCTACCCGAGCTCTTTTTTCATTTCCATTCGCCTGAAAAACCTTTTTCCATCCATTCACCCTCAGTCTGTGTGCGTCTTTTTTTCTGAGGTGGGTTTCCTGTAGACAACAGATATGGGTCATGTTTTCTTATCCAATCCGTTACCCTATGTCTTTTGATTGGGGCATTTAAACCATTTACATTTAAAGTTATTATTGATAGGTACTTGTTTGTCGCCATTTTTATTCTTTACCCCTGTGTTCTTTCTTCGCTTCCTATTTCTTCATTTTACTGCAGACTCTTTAGCATTTCTTGCATTGCTGGTTTAGTGGTAATAAAAGCCCTCTATGCTTTTGTTTGTCTGTGAAGCTTCTTATTTCACCCTCAATTTTGATTGATAGCCTTGCTGGGTTCAGTATTCTTGGATTCGGACCCTTCCTTTGCATGACTTTGTATATTTCATTCCATTCCCTTCTTGCCTGATGTGTTTCTGTTGAGAAATCGTCGCTAGTCTGATGGGGGATCCTTTGTAGGTAACTTTCTGTCTCTCTCTGGCCACTTTTATGATTCTTACTTTGTCGTTGGTGTTTGCCAATTTAATTATAATGTGCCATGGTATAGGTCTTTTGGGGTTCATTTTGTTTGGGACTTTGTGAGCTTCTTGGATTTGTGTGGGTTTTTTCTTCCCTGTATCAGGCAAGTTTTCTGTCATTATTTTTTCAAACAGGTTTTCTATTCCTTGCTCAGTTTCTTCTCCTTCTTGTACCCCTATTATGTGGATGTTGTTTTCTTTTTCATGTTGTAACATAGTTCCCTTAACCTTTTGCTCTCGGATGTCTAGTGTGACTTGACACGGTTAGCATTAGAATAAAGGAATTGAAAAAAAAGCAAGCGAGTGCTAAGGGTTAAGCTCCCCTCCTGCTTTTTAATTTTTTTTTTCTACAAGCTCCTCTACTTGGGTATTTTTTCCTACCTTATCTTCTAGTTCACTGATTCAGTCCTCTGCTTCTTCTAGTCTACTGTTTATGCTTTCTATTGAGTTCTTTATAGCAGCGATGTCATTTTTCATTTCTTCTTGGTTCTTCTTCATTTACTCTTGGTTTTTACACATATTGTTGAATTTGTCTTTCATTCTATTCATCCACCTTATGTCCATTCCTCTGAATTCTTTCTCTGACAGGTTGCTTACCTCCATTTCGTTTACTTCCTTTTCTAGTGATGCCTGCTTTTCTTTCATATGCGGGCTGTTTCTCTGTCTCCCCATGATCTCTCTTCTCTGGGTTTTTGGTGATGTAGTTCTCTCTCTCCTTATCCCAGGTGAAATCTGCCCTTTCCGTGATGGGGTGCAGAGCTCCTCTGAATCTGCATGCTTGCGCTACTTGGGGACCAGTGTTCTCAGGTTTGCAGCTGTTCGGTGGGTGCTATTGTTGTAGTTTCCCAGGCTTTTCAGACTTCTGATAACATCCACTTTCCCCTTCATGATGGCATTGTCTCCGTGTCTGAGCCGGTCGCTCTGCTATGGAACCCAGCAGCAGTGGGGGCTGCCCTGTCAGGGGAACCCCATCCAATAGTCCCCCAGAGTCTCCTGGAGTATAACTGTCCCTCAACTCACCAACAAACACTTCCTGTGCAACCACACACTCTCCCTTTGTTCACTCACTCACACACTATCTTGCAGTCTGCTTACCCATTGGCAGCCATCTTCCTCTCTATTTATTGACTTTTAATTACAATCCTTCAGATGTTTGAAGGAAATCTTTGTTTATTTCCTTCCAGAATATTTTTCAGGCTACAGAGACTTTCATTTAAAAGTCTTTGTCTTCCTTTTTTACAACAAGCAACCTATAGGGCTGTTGCTAGAATGCTGACTGATAGTGCCAGTTTATGTCAGATGAAACAACTTCCCTTAAGGTAATGGTGACTACTATTATGGAACAGAATTAATATTTTAATAACAATCTTTGGTTTACCCTGTAAATATTAGTGGAAGACATTTCAAAATTTTTGAATTTCTCCTTTTTATTAAATTTAGAATTATATTTTTAAAGAGTATCCCCTTAGGCTTATTTACATATATACAAAGGGATCATGGGAGGTCTCAGTAACTTTTTCAGAAGACTTAATCAAATTGCTTACAAAAATATTGGCTTCTTACATAACTTAATTTATATAAGACCTTGATTATATTTTAAAAAGCTAATTTATAAAGTAATTAAAGTAGGTATCTTTATTACAGAACAAAGCAAGTAAATTTAGTAAACTTTTACATCTGATTCAGAAGGCACCAAAGCTGCCCCACCTCCAGTCTAATTAAAAATGCAGGCAGCTAGAGGCATTTGTTGTTAAAATTCTGTCTTAAAATTCTGCTGTTAGATTTTAAGAAATATTTTGTTACCTCCTTAGAGCCCAAAACCTTGATAACATTTAAAATATATGTATATATGTAAAATACATTGATTAATTTTTTTTTAAATTTCTTTATTGATTAAGGTATCACATATTTGTCCTCATCCCCCCATTCCCATCCCACACCCCCCCCCCCACAAGCCCCCCCCCCCCCCTGTTGTCCTTAACCACTGGTTAGGCTCATATGCTTGCACACAAGTCCTTTGGTTGATCTCTCCACTTTACCCCCACCCTTCCCTGCCCTCCCTCTGAGGCCCGACAGTCTGATCCATGCCTCCTTGTTTCTGGGTCTGTTCTTGTTCATCAGTCTATGTTGTTCATTATTTCCCCTAGATGAGTGAGATCATGTGCTATTAGAAATACACTTATAAGAACCGAAAATGAGACAAGCAATAATGGTTATGGTGACAGGCAAATGAATCGGTCTGTAGTGAGTTTCTTTCTGGGCAAACAGTTCTTTTGAGACCCAATTTCAATGTCCAACAGTTCCTTATGTGTACATGTCAGCACTGACATTACAGTTCTGGATGGTGGACAAATGGTGGTAATGCAGGTCCGACTCTCTCTGGTTTGGTCCTGGGCAACCTGCAGTGATGCACAGCTGCTAACTGCTAGTATGGGAAGGCCACATCAGTGTCTTCCGTCTCTGGACTGCTTTCCTTCTGTCTTCATGGCTGGTGTAGTCCTGTCGATTCCTCTCTGTTGCTGGAATCCACATGGTCTCGGAGTTGTTTTCTGAAAATATACAAACATATTCTCGACCAAAAGTTAATAAAGGAATATTTTCTTTTTTTTTTTTTTTTTAAATATATATTTTATTGATTTTTTACAGAGAGGAAGAGAGAGGGATAGAGAGTTAGAAACATCGATGATAGAGAAACATCGATCAGTTGCCTCTTGCACAACCCCTACTGGGGATGTGCCCGCAACCAAGGTACATGCCCTTGACCAGAATCGAACCTGGGACCTTTCAGTCCGCAGGCCGACGCTCTATCCACTGAGCCAAACCGGTTTCGGCAGGAATATTTTCTCTATAAATTTGACTTGGGATCCTATTTCATTTTTTTCCAAATGATTTTCATCTGGCTTGTTTTGACACCTTGAATGTTTTTCATGGGTGTCTTGCTTTTAGCCTTAGAATTAATTTTCTAAAGTATTAATTTTCTAGATGTAATTTACTTACAGGATATTTTACTTTACATGATATTCCTCTACTATCCCCTCCTTTTTTATTTAAATGGCAAGAGGCTTTTGAAAATTTTATAATGTAGTCTTGATGGCTTTTAAATTTTAATTTTTTCACTATAATATCACTGTTTTAGGTTCATTACATGGTGCACAATTTTATCATGAGATGAAGAACCAATAAAAATTTTAGATAACACTTTAAGAACACCTTTTTGTCCAGTACAATTAATTTTTCTAGAATATTCGCTTGTTTCAACAAGCCAATTTAAATTTGCCTGAAAACTTGACTACTATTTTACTGTCAAATTTATTACTCTAACAACAATCTTATTTTACCCTGTAAATATTGGTGGAAGGGACTATTTGCCTTCTTGAGTAGGTCCTGAGCATTCCTGGTGGTAGGCTGGATTTAGATATCGTAAACCCAGTTCCCCAAACCATGGGTACTAGACAACTCAAACAATTCTTGTTGGAGTGAGAGGCAGCTGCTGTCGGCCAAGTCTCTGTCGGTCACCTGGTTCCTGATCTGAGCTGGGCATGGGAAGCACGAAGCAGCCATGGGGGCAGGAGACCTCCCTCAGAAGGGGCTAGGGTTCAGGCCCCTGCAATGTTGGGGGGTGAGGGGTCTGTGCCCCACCTCTGTTGATCCCCAAATTCTCTCCTGATGGCCCCTCTGCGACAGTGCCTGTCTTAGGTGGTTCCTTCCTTGAGGAATCTTACCCGTCTCTGGCTAACCAGCCATCCTCCGGGGCCAAGCAGGGTGACGTGAGGTTCAGTTTTGTCTCCTTGGTAGCCTGTGCCCCTGTGGCCTCCATGCCCAGCATCTGTCTTGCGATCCCCTCACCTGCTGGCGGGGCCCCAGCACTGATCACATATCTTGTGGAACCCGGGTTTCTACTCCAGGGAGGGCTCAGTTCGCCCCAGTAGGTGATAGACAGATCCATGGCACCTGTCGTCACGAGACTTCAAACTTGACATGAACAGAGAGCTCATGCAACAGCTGTGAGCAATTGAATTGTGAGAAGAGGGTCTCTCTTGGCCTAAAGGGTAAGAGTGACCAATATTGAATGCTCAGGTGCCTTCCCAGGAGGCCCTCTACACAATGAGAAGGATTAAATCCTTACATGTCCTTTTTAAATTGCTGCCAGACATTCAAAGAATTAGTTTGTATGTTTGCTTGGGATAACTGTATATTATGCTGTTGTAATTGTAAAGTATCAAGGGATGTGTTAAGTTTGTCTCCAAGCACCAAACAGATGATTTCTTTTTTATCCCCAAGGGTGCGAGGAACTATTAAAAGTACTGGGGGGGTGATCCAAATCTGGAAAAAAATTTTAATGATAGTGTAGAATAATATCATGTAAATATATTCTTTGTTCTACTCCATGGCATTTCCTTTCAAACTGGCTGTTCATTTCTTTTTATATAGACAAGGTCTTAGTTACATTTTATGCACCTCTACCTTGGGCACGTAGTGATAGTAGTGACACCCTTTCTTTGGTGTCCACAAAAGCCAGAAACCTCTCTTTAATTTTACACACAAAGGGGCATTGTTTTGATTCCGTGTCATACAAAAGGGAAGTTGGGTGGAGACCCCTGTGTATTTATAGTTTCTTGACCCACCCATGGACCTCCTGGATGACCAAGGTGTTTGGTATTATTGGTAACTACATTAGTCAGGGGATCAGCCCACGTAAGGGGTCTTACCCATGAAGGATCAGGAGCATAAGACCAAAATACTTACCCTCTTGCCCCAGGTAAAATTACCGTACATCTGATGATTGCTAGCAAGGCTAGAAAGGCGTTCTCAGGCATTCTTGGGTTTCTGGTTACCTCACAATTTCTTCCCTGAGGTTTGACTTTCTGATTGATGTTTCTCTGTTTCTGGATCTATTTCTACCCCCATCAGTTTATGTTGTTCATTATATTCCACAAATGAGTGAGATCATGTGATATTTATCATTCTCTGCCTGGCTTATTTCACTAAGCATAATGTTCTCCATCTCCATCCATATTGTTGCAAATGGTAAGAGCTCCTTCTTTTTTACCTCAGCGTAGTATTCCATTGTGTAGATGTACCACAGTATTTTAATACACTCATCTGCTGATGGGCACTTAGGCTGTTTCTAAATCTTAGCTATGGTGAATTGTGCTGCTATGAACATAGGGGTGCATATATCCTTTCTGATTGATGTTTCCAGTTTCTTGGGATATATTCCTAGCAGTGGAATCACTGGGTCAAATGGGAGTTCCATTTTTAGCTTTATAAGGAAACTCCATACTGTTCTCCACAGTGGCTGCACTGGTCTGCATTCCCACCAGCAGTGCACGAGGGTTCCTTTTTCTCCACATCCTCGCCAGAACTTGTCATTTGTTGACTTGTTGATAATGGCCATTCTGACAGGTGTGAGTTGGTACTGCATTGTTGTTTTGATTTGCATCTCTATAATGATAAGTGATTTAGAACAGGTTTTCATATATCTCTTGGCCTTCCTTCTGTCTTTTTTTCGAAAAGTGTCTATTTTGATCAGTTGCCCATTTTTTGATTGGGTTGTTTATCTTCTTTTTGTTAAGCTGCATGAGATCCCTGTAAATATTGGATATTAAACCCTTATCATTGACATCATTGGCAAATATGTTCTCCCATGTAGTGGGCTTTCTTGTTGTTTTATTGATGGTTTCCTTTGCTGTGCAAAAGCTTTTTATTTTGACGTAGTCCCATTTGTTTATTTTCTCTTTAGCTTCCATTGCACTAGGAGCAGTATCAGTGAAGAAGTTCTTTTGGCATATGTCAGAGATTTTTCTGTCTGTAGATTCCTCTATTATTTTTGTGGTTTCCTGTCTTATGTTTAAGTCCTTGATCCATTTTGAGTTAATTTTGTGTATGGTGTAAGTTCGTGGTCTACTTTCATTTTTTTTGCATGTATCTGTCCAATTTTCCCAACACCATTTATTGAAGAGACTGTCTTGACTCCATTGTATGTTCATGCCTCCTTTGTCAAATATTAATTGAGTATAGTGATTTGGATCGATTTCTGGGTTCTCTGTTCTATTCCATTGATCTATATGTCTGTTCTTGTGCCAATACCAGACAGTTTTGAGATCAGTGGCTTTGTAATACAACTTGAAATCTGGTATGGAGATCCCACCTACTTTGTTCTTCTCTCTCAGGATTGCTGTGGCTATTCTGGGTCTTTTTTTATTCCAGATGAATTTTTGGGAAGTTCGTTCTAGGTCTGTGAAGTATGCCCGTTGGTATTTTAATGGGTAGTGCATTGAAATTATAGATTGCTTTGGGTATTATGGACATTTTGATGATGTTGATTCTACCATCCATGAACACTGTATGTTCTTCCATCTGTTTATGTCTTCCTCTATCTCTTTTTTCAGTGTTGTGTAGTTTTCCGCGTATAGGTCTTTTACCTCCTTAGTTAAGTTTATTCCTAGGTATCTTAATTTTTTGTAGTGTGATGGTAAATGGGATTGCTTTTTTAGTCTCTCTTTCTGTAAGTTCATTATTGGTGTATAGAAATGCCATAGATTTCTTAGCATTTATTTTGTATCCTGCTACTCTGCCCAATTCATTTATTAAGCCTAGTAATTTTTTTGATGGAGTCTTTAGGGTTTTTCTATGTATAGTATCATGTCATCTGCAAATAAGGACAGTTTTACTTCTTCTTTTCCAATTTGGATGCCTTTTATTTTCTTCTTTTGTCTGATTGCAATGGCTAGTATTTCCAACACTATGTTGAACAGGAGTGGTGAGAGTGGGCATCCCTGTCTTGTTCCTGTTCTTAGGGGAAATGGTTTTAGTTTTTGCCTATTGAGTATGATGTTGGCTGTGGGTTTGTCATATATGGCTTTTATTATGTTGAGGTATGATCCTTCTATTGCCACCTTGCTGAGAGTTTTTATCAAGAAAGTGTGTTGGATTTTGTCAAATGCTTTTTCTGCATCAATTGATATGACTATATGGTTTTTATCTCTCAATTTGTTTATGTGATGTATCACGTTTATTGATTTGCGGATATTGTACCATCCTTGCATACCAGGGATAAATCCTACTTGGTCGTGGTGTATGATCTTTCTGATGTACTGCTGGAGCCAATTTGCTAGAATTTTTTTGAGGATTTTGGCATCTATGTTCATGAGGGATATTGGCCTGTCATTCTCTTTCATTGTGTTGTCTTCATCTGGTTTTAGTATTCAGGTGATGCTGGCTTCATAGAATGAGCTTGGAAGTGTTTTTTTCTCTTGAATTTTTTGGAATAATCTGAGCAGGATAGGTTTTAGTTCTTCCATGAATGTTTGGTAAAACTCTCCTGTGAAGCTGTCTGGCCCCCGGCTTTTGCTTGCTGGAAGCTTTTTGATGACTGCTTCAATTTCTTCCATAGTTATTAGCTTATTGAGATGTTTAGACACTTCCTGATTGAGTTTTGGGAGCTTATATTTTTATAGGAATATGTCCATTTCCTCCAGGTTGTTCAGTTTTTTGGAAGATAGTTGTTCATAGTATTTTTTAACAATCCTTTGTATTTCTGTGGGTTTTGTTGTTATTTCTCCTCTTTCATTTCTCATTTTGATTATTTGTGTCTTCTCTCTTTGCTTCTTGGTGAGCCTGGCTAGAGGTTCATCAATCTTGTTTATCTTTTCAAAGAACCAGCTCTTGGTTTTGTTGATCTTTTGTAATTGGTTTTTTTTTTTTGTTTTTTTTTTTGGTCTCTGTGTCGTTTATCTCTGCTCTGATCTTTATTATTTCCTTCCTTCTGATTACACTGGGGTTTTTTTGTTGCTCTCTTTGTAACTCTTTGAGTTGTAGAGTTAGTTAATTTATTCCCATTGTTTCTTGTTTTTTGCAGTAGGCTTGTAAAGCTATGAACTTCCTCTCAAGATTGTTTTCACTGTGTCCCCTAGGTTTTGGATTGTTGTGTTTTCATTGTCATTTGTTGTCATGATGTTTTTTATTTCTTCTTTGATCTCTCTGGTAACCCAGTCATTTTTTAATAGCATGGTATGTAGTCTCCATGTGTTTGATTTTTTTGAATTGTTTTTATTGTAGTTGATTTCCAGTTTTATGCCTTTGTGATCTGTGAAGATGCTTGATATGATTTCTATCTTCTTGAATTTGAAGAGACTTTGCCTGTGAGCCAATATATGGTCTATCTTTGAAAATGACCCATGTGAACTTGAGAAGAATGTATATTCTGTGGCTTTGGAGTGAAATGTTCTGAAAATGTCAGTTAATTTCATCTGGTCTAGTGAGTCATTTAGGATTGATGTTTCTTTGCTGATTTTTTGTTTAGAGGATTTGTCCTATGGTGATAGTGGGGTTTTTAAAGTCCCCTACTATGATTGTATTGCTGTCAATCTCTCCCTTGATATAATCCCGTAGTGTTTTTATGTATTTGGGTGCTCCTGTATTGGGTGCGTATATGTTTACCAGAGTTATTTCTTCTTGTTGTATTGCTCCCTTTTGTATTATGAAGTGGTCTTCCTTATCTCTTTTTATGTCCTTTCCTTTGAGATCTTATTTGTCAGATATAAGTATTGCTACCCGAGCTCTTTTTTCATTTCCATTCGCCTGAAAAAACCTTTTTCCATCCATTCACCCTCAGTCTGTGTGCGTCTTTTTTTCTGAGGTGGGTTTCCTGTAGACAACAGATATGGGTCATGTTTTCTTATCCAATCCGTTACCCTATGTCTTTTGATTGGGGCATTTTTAAACCATTTACATTTAAAGTTATTATTGATAGGTACTTGTTTGTCGCCATTTTTATTCTTTACCCCTGTGTTCTTTCTTCGCTTCCTATTTCTTCATTTTACTGCAGACTCTTTAGCATTTCTTGCATTGCTGGTTTAGTGGTAATAAAAGCCCTCTATGCTTTTGTTTGTCTGTGAAGCTTCTTATTTCACCCTCAATTTTGATTGATAGCCTTGCTGGGTTCAGTATTCTTGGATTCGGACCCTTCCTTTGCATGACTTTGTATATTTCATTCCATTCCCTTCTTGCCTGATGTGTTTCTGTTGAGAAATCGTCGCTAGTCTGATGGGGGATCCTTTGTAGGTAACTTTCTGTCTCTCTCTGGCCACTTTTTATGATTCTTACTTTGTCGTTGGTGTTTGCCAATTTTAATTATAATGTGCCATGGTATAGGTCTTTTGGGGTTCATTTTGTTTGGGACTTTGTGAGCTTCTTGGATTTGTGTGGGTTTTTTCTTCCCTGTATCAGGCAAGTTTTCTGTCATTATTTTTTCAAACAGGTTTTCTATTCCTTGCTCAGTTTCTTCTCCTTCTTGTACCCCTATTATGTGGATGTTGTTTTCTTTTTCATGTTGTAACATAGTTCCCTTAACCTTTTGCTCTCGGATGTCTAGTGTGACTTGACACGGTTAGCATTAGAATAAAGGAATTGAAAAAAAAGCAAGCGAGTGCTAAGGGTTAAGCTCCCCTCCTGCTTTTTAATTTTTTTTTTCTACAAGCTCCTCTACTTGGGTATTTTTTCCTACCTTATCTTCTAGTTCACTGATTCAGTCCTCTGCTTCTTCTAGTCTACTGTTTATGCTTTCTATTGAGTTCTTTATAGCAGCGATGTCATTTTTCATTTCTTCTTGGTTCTTCTTCATTTACTCTTGGTTTTTACACATATTGTTGAATTTGTCTTTCATTCTATTCATCCACCTTATGTCCATTCCTCTGAATTCTTTCTCTGACAGGTTGCTTACCTCCATTTCGTTTACTTCCTTTTCTAGTGATGCCTGCTTTTCTTTCATATGCGGGCTGTTTCTCTGTCTCCCCATGATCTCTCTTCTCTGGGTTTTTGGTGATGTAGTTCTCTCTCTCCTTATCCCAGGTGAAATCTGCCCTTTCCGTGATGGGGTGCAGAGCTCCTCTGAATCTGCATGCTTGCGCTACTTGGGGACCAGTGTTCTCAGGTTTGCAGCTGTTCGGTGGGTGCTATTGTTGTAGTTTCCCAGGCTTTTCAGACTTCTGATAACATCCACTTTCCCCTTCATGATGGCATTGTCTCCGTGTCTGAGCCGGTCGCTCTGCTATGGAACCCAGCAGCAGTGGGGGCTGCCCTGTCAGGGGAACCCCATCCAATAGTCCCCCAGAGTCTCCTGGAGTATAACTGTCCCCTCAACTCACCAACAAACACTTCCTGTGCAACCACACACTCTCCCTTTGTTCACTCACTCACACACTATCTTGCAGTCTGCTTACCCATTGGCAGCCATCTTCCTCTCTATTTATTGACTTTTAATTACAATCCTTCAGATGTTTGAAGGAAATCTTTGTTTATTTCCTTCCAGAATATTTTTCAGGCTACAGAGACTTTCATTTAAAAGTCTTTGTCTTCCTTTTTTACAACAAGCAACCTATAGGGCTGTTGCTAGAATGCTGACTGATAGTGCCAGTTTATGTCAGATGAAACAACTTCCCTTAAGGTAATGGTGACTACTATTATGGAACAGAATTAATATTTTAATAACAATCTTTGGTTTACCCTGTAAATATTAGTGGAAGACATTTCAAAATTTTTGAATTTCTCCTTTTTATTAAATTTAGAATTATATTTTTAAAGAGTATCCCTTAGGCTTATTTACATATATACAAAGGGATCATGGGAGGTCTCAGTAACTTTTTCAGAAGACTTAATCAAATTGCTTACAAAAATATTGGCTTCTTACATAACTTAATTTATATAAGACCTTGATTATATTTTAAAAAGCTAATTTATAAAGTAATTAAAGTAGGTATCTTTATTACAGAACAAAGCAAGTAAATTTAGTAAACTTTTACATCTGATTCAGAAGGCACCAAAGCTGCCCCACCTCCAGTCTAATTAAAAATGCAGGCAGCTAGAGGCATTTGTTGTTAAAATTCTGTCTTAAAATTCTGCTGTTAGATTTTAAGAAATATTTTGTTACCTCCTTAGAGCCCAAAACCTTGATAACATTTAAAATATATGTATATATGTAAAATACATTGATTAATTTTTTTTTAAATTTCTTTATTGATTAAGGTATCACATATTTGTCCTCATCCCCCCATTCCCATCCCACACCCCTCCCCACACATGCCCCCACCCCCCTGTTGTCCTTAACCACTGGTTAGGCTCATATGCTTGCACACAAGTCCTTTGGTTGATCTCTCCACTTTACCCCCACCCTTCCCTGCCCTCCCTCTGAGGCCCGACAGTCTGATCCATGCCTCCTTGTTTCTGGGTCTGTTCTTGTTCATCAGTCTATGTTGTTCATTATTTCCCCTAGATGAGTGAGATCATGTGCTATTAGAAATACACTTATAAGAACCGAAAATGAGACAAGCAATAATGGTTATGGTGACAGGCAAATGAATCGGTCTGTAGTGAGTTTCTTTCTGGGCAAACAGTTCTTTTGAGACCCAATTTCAATGTCCAACAGTTCCTTATGTGTACATGTCAGCACTGACATTACAGTTCTGGATGGTGGACAAATGGTGGTAATGCAGGTCCGACTCTCTCTGGTTTGGTCCTGGGCAACCTGCAGTGATGCACAGCTGCTAACTGCTAGTATGGGAAGGCCACATCAGTGTCTTCCGTCTCTGGACTGCTTTCCTTCTGTCTTCATGGCTGGTGTAGTCCTGTCGATTCCTCTCTGTTGCTGGAATCCACATGGTCTCGGAGTTGTTTTCTGAAAATATACAAACATATTCTCGACCAAAAGTTAATAAAGGAATATTTTCTTTTTTTTTTTTTTTTAAATATATTTTATTGATTTTTTACAGAGAGGAAGAGAGAGGGATAGAGAGTTAGAAACATCGATGATAGAGAAACATCGATCAGTTGCCTCTTGCACAACCCCTACTGGGGATGTGCCCGCAACCAAGGTACATGCCCTTGACCAGAATCGAACCTGGGACCTTTCAGTCCGCAGGCCGACGCTCTATCCACTGAGCCAAACCGGTTTCGGCAGGAATATTTTCTATAAATTTGACTTGGGATCCTATTTCATTTTTTTCCAAATGATTTTCATCTGGCTTGTTTTGACACCTTGAATGTTTTTCATGGGTGTCTTGCTTTTAGCCTTAGAATTAATTTTCTAAAGTATTAATTTTCTAGATGTAATTTACTTACAGGATATTTTACTTTACATGATATTCCTCTACTATCCCCTCCTTTTTTATTTAAATGGCAAGAGGCTTTTGAAAATTTTATAATGTAGTCTTGATGGCTTTTAAATTTTAATTTTTTCACTATAATATCACTGTTTTAGGTTCATTACATGGTGCACAATTTTATCATGAGATGAAGAACCAATAAAAATTTTAGATAACACTTTAAGAACACCTTTTTGTCCAGTACAATTAATTTTTCTAGAATATTCGCTTGTTTCAACAAGCCAATTTAAATTTGCCTGAAAACTTGACTACTATTTTACTGTCAAAATTTATTACTCTAACAACAATCTTATTTTACCCTGTAAATATTGGTGGAAGGGACTATTTGCCTTCTTGAGTAGGTCCTGAGCATTCCTGGTGGTAGGCTGGATTTAGATATCGTAAACCCAGTTCCCCAAACCATGGGTACTAGACAACTCAAACAATTCTTGTTGGAGTGAGAGGCAGCTGCTGTCGGCCAAGTCTCTGTCGGTCACCTGGTTCCTGATCTGAGCTGGGCATGGGAAGCACGAAGCAGCCATGGGGGCAGGAGACCTCCCTCAGAAGGGGCTAGGGTTCAGGCCCCTGCAATGTTGGGGGGTGAGGGTCTGTGCCCCACCTCTGTTGATCCCCAAATTCTCTCCTGATGGCCCCTCTGCGACAGTGCCTGTCTTAGGTGGTTCCTTCCTTGAGGAATCTTACCCGTCTCTGGCTAACCAGCCATCCTCCGGGGCCAAGCAGGGTGACGTGAGGTTCAGTTTTGTCTCCTTGGTAGCCTGTGCCCCTGTGGCCTCCATGCCCAGCATCTGTCTTGCGATCCCCTCACCTGCTGGCGGGGCCCCAGCACTGATCACATATCTTGTGGAACCCGGGTTTCTACTCCAGGGAGGGCTCAGTTCGCCCCAGTAGGTGATAGACAGATCCATGGCACCTGTCGTCACGAGACTTCAAACTTGACATGAACAGAGAGCTCATGCAACAGCTGTGAGCAATTGAATTGTGAGAAGAGGGTCTCTCTTGGCCTAAAGGGTAAGAGTGACCAATATTGAATGCTCAGGTGCCTTCCCAGGAGGCCCTCTACACAATGAGAAGGATTAAATCCTTACATGTCCTTTTTAAATTGCTGCCAGACATTCAAAGAATTAGTTTGTATGTTTGCTTGGGATAACTGTATATTATGCTGTTGTAATTGTAAAGTATCAAGGGATGTGTTAAGTTTGTCTCCAAGCACCAAACAGATGATTTCTTTTTTATCCCCAAGGGTGCGAGGAACTATTAAAAGTACTGGGGGTGATCCAAATCTGGAAAAAATTTTAATGATAGTGTAGAATAATATCATGTAAATATATTCTTTGTTCTACTCCATGGCATTTCCTTTCAAACTGGCTGTTCATTTCTTTTTATATAGACAAGGTCTTAGTTACATTTTATGCACCTCTACCTTGGGCACGTAGTGATAGTAGTGACACCCTTTCTTTGGTGTCCACAAAAGCCAGAAACCTCTCTTTAATTTTACACACAAAGGGGCATTGTTTTGATTCCGTGTCATACAAAAGGGAAGTTGGGTGGAGACCCCTGTGTATTTATAGTTTCTTGACCCACCCATGGACCTCCTGGATGACCAAGGTGTTTGGTATTATTGGTAACTACATTAGTCAGGGGATCAGCCCACGTAAGGGGTCTTACCCATGAAGGATCAGGAGCATAAGACCAAAATACTTACCCTCTTGCCCCAGGTAAAATTACCGTACATCTGATGATTGCTAGCAAGGCTAGAAAGGCGTTCTCAGGCATTCTTGGGTTTCTGGTTACCTCACAATTTCTTCCCTGAGGTTTGACTTTCTGATTGATGTTTCTCTGTTTCTGGATCTATTTCTACCCCCATCAGTTTATGTTGTTCATTATATTCCACAAATGAGTGAGATCATGTGATATTTATCATTCTCTGCCTGGCTTATTTCACTAAGCATAATGTTCTCCATCTCCATCCATATTGTTGCAAATGGTAAGAGCTCCTTCTTTTTTACCTCAGCGTAGTATTCCATTGTGTAGATGTACCACAGTATTTTAATACACTCATCTGCTGATGGGCACTTAGGCTGTTTCTAAATCTTAGCTATGGTGAATTGTGCTGCTATGAACATAGGGGTGCATATATCCTTTCTGATTGATGTTTCCAGTTTCTTGGGATATATTCCTAGCAGTGGAATCACTGGGTCAAATGGGAGTTCCATTTTTAGCTTTATAAGGAAACTCCATACTGTTCTCCACAGTGGCTGCACTGGTCTGCATTCCCACCAGCAGTGCACGAGGGTTCCTTTTTCTCCACATCCTCGCCAGAACTTGTCATTTGTTGACTTGTTGATAATGGCCATTCTGACAGGTGTGAGTTGGTACTGCATTGTTGTTTTGATTTGCATCTCTATAATGATAAGTGATTTAGAACAGGTTTTCATATATCTCTTGGCCTTCCTTCTGTCTTTTTTCGAAAAGTGTCTATTTTGATCAGTTGCCCATTTTTTGATTGGGTTGTTTATCTTCTTTTTGTTAAGCTGCATGAGATCCCTGTAAATATTGGATATTAAACCCTTATCATTGACATCATTGGCAAATATGTTCTCCCATGTAGTGGGCTTTCTTGTTGTTTTATTGATGGTTTCCTTTGCTGTGCAAAAGCTTTTTATTTTGACGTAGTCCCATTTGTTTATTTTCTCTTTAGCTTCCATTGCACTAGGAGCAGTATCAGTGAAGAAGTTCTTTTGGCATATGTCAGAGATTTTTCTGTCTGTAGATTCCTCTATTATTTTTGTGGTTTCCTGTCTTATGTTTAAGTCCTTGATCCATTTTGAGTTAATTTTGTGTATGGTGTAAGTTCGTGGTCTACTTTCATTTTTTTGCATGTATCTGTCCAATTTTCCCAACACCATTTATTGAAGAGACTGTCTTGACTCCATTGTATGTTCATGCCTCCTTTGTCAAATATTAATTGAGTATAGTGATTTGGATCGATTTCTGGGTTCTCTGTTCTATTCCATTGATCTATATGTCTGTTCTTGTGCCAATACCAGACAGTTTTGAGATCAGTGGCTTTGTAATACAACTTGAAATCTGGTATGGAGATCCCACCTACTTTGTTCTTCTCTCTCAGGATTGCTGTGGCTATTCTGGGTCTTTTTTTATTCCAGATGAATTTTTGGGAAGTTCGTTCTAGGTCTGTGAAGTATGCCGTTGGTATTTTAATGGGTAGTGCATTGAAATTATAGATTGCTTTGGGTATTATGGACATTTTGATGATGTTGATTCTACCATCCATGAACACTGTATGTTCTTCCATCTGTTTATGTCTTCCTCTATCTCTTTTTTCAGTGTTGTGTAGTTTTCCGCGTATAGGTCTTTTACCTCCTTAGTTAAGTTTATTCCTAGGTATCTTAATTTTTGTAGTGTGATGGTAAATGGGATTGCTTTTTTAGTCTCTCTTTCTGTAAGTTCATTATTGGTGTATAGAAATGCCATAGATTTCTTAGCATTTATTTTGTATCCTGCTACTCTGCCCAATTCATTTATTAAGCCTAGTAATTTTTTGATGGAGTCTTTAGGGTTTTCTATGTATAGTATCATGTCATCTGCAAATAAGGACAGTTTTACTTCTTCTTTTCCAATTTGGATGCCTTTTATTTCTTCTTTTTGTCTGATTGCAATGGCTAGTATTTCCAACACTATGTTGAACAGGAGTGGTGAGAGTGGGCATCCCTGTCTTGTTCCTGTTCTTAGGGGAAATGGTTTTAGTTTTTGCCTATTGAGTATGATGTTGGCTGTGGGTTTGTCATATATGGCTTTTATTATGTTGAGGTATGATCCTTCTATTGCCACCTTGCTGAGAGTTTTTATCAAGAAAGTGCGTTGGATTTTGTCAAATGCTTTTTCTGCATCAATTGATATGACTATATGGTTTTTATCTCTCAATTTGTTTATGTGATGTATCACGTTTATTGATTTGCGAATATTGTACCATCCTTGCATCCCAGGGATAAATCCTACTTGGTCGTGATGTATGATCTTTCTGATGTATTGCTGGATTAGATTTGCTAGAATTTTTTTGAGGATTTTGGCATCTATGTTCATGAGTGATATTGGCCTGTAATTCTCTTTCATTGTGTTATCTTTATCTGGTTTTGGTATTAGGGTGATGCTGGCTTCATAGAAGGAGCTTGGAAGTGTTCCTTCTTCTTGACTTTTCTATAATAGTCTGAGGAGGATAGGTTTTAGCTATTCCTTGAATGTTTTATAAAACTCCCCTGTGAAGCCGTCTGGCCCCGGGCTTTTGTTTCCTGGAAGCTTTTTGATTACTGCTTCAATTTCTTCCATAGTTATCAGCCTATTGATATTTTTAGTCTCTTCCTGAGTAAGTTTTGGAAGGTTGTGTTTTTCTAGGAATGTGTCTGTTTCCTACAGGTTGTCTAGTGTTTTGGAGTACTATTGTTCATAGTATTTTTTGACAATCCTTTGTATTTCTGTGGGGTCTGTTATTATTTCACCTCTTTCACTTCTGATTTTGTTTATTTGGGTCCTCTCTCTTTGCTTCTTGGTGAGCCTGGCTAAAGGTTCATTAATCTTGTTTATCCTTTCAAAGAACCAGCTCTTGGTTTTGTTGATCTTGTGTATTGTTTTTTTGGTCTCTATGTCATTCATTTCTTCTCTGATCTTTATTATTTCCTTTCTTCTGCTCACTGGGGGCTTTTCTTGTTGCTCCCTTTCTAATTCTTTGAGTTGTGGAGTTAGATGATCTATTACCATTTTTTCTTGTTTTTTGAGGTAGGCCTGTAGAGCTATACATTTCCCTCTCAGGACTGCTTTCATTGTGTCCCATAGGATTTGCAATGTTGTGTTTTTATTGTCATTAGTCTCCAGTATGTTTTTAATTTCTTCTTTGATCGCATTGATAACCCAATCATTGTTTAGTAGCATGCTATTCAGTTTTCAAGTGTTTGAATTTTTTGGAATGTTTTTATTGTAGTTTATTTCTAATATTATGCCATTGTGGTCTGAGAAAATGCTCAATATGATTTCAATCATTTTAAATTTGGGGAGACTTTGCTTGTTACCCAATATGTGGTCTGTTTTTGAGAATGCCCCATGTGCACTTGAGAAGAACATATATTCCATGGCTTTGGGGTGAAATACTCTGAAAATGTCAATTAGGTCCATCTGATCTAGTGTGTCATTTAGAATTGCTGTTTCTTTGCTGATTTTTTGTCCAGAGGATTTATCCATTGATGTCAGTGGTATATTAACGTCCCCTACTATGATTGCATTGATGTCGATCTCTCCCTTGATATCTTCCAGCAGATTTTTTATGTATTTGGTCGCTCCTGCGTTGGGTGCATATACATTTACCAGAGTTATATCTTCTTGCTGGCTTACTCCCTTTAGTATTATGTAGTGGCCTTCCTTATCTTTTATTATATCCTTTACTTTGAGGTCTATTTTATCTGATATCAGTATCACAACCCCAGCTTTTTTCTCATTTCCATTTGCCTGAAAAATGTTTTTCCATCTCTTCACTCTCAGTCTGTGTGAATCTTTTGCTCTAAGGTGGGTAGACAGCAAATATATGAATCATGTTTTCTTATCCATTCAGCTACGCTATGTCTTTTGATTGGTGCATTTAACCCATTTACATTTACTGTTATTATTGATAAGTACCTGTTTGTTGACATATTTTTCCTTAGTGTTTGTGTTTCTTCTTGCCTTTCTCTTTCTTCTTTTTACAGCAGCCCCTTTAGCATTTCTTGCATTGCTGGCTTGGTAGTGATGAACTCTCTTAGCCCTTTTTTGTCTGTGAAGCTTCTTTTCCACCTTCAATTTTGAATGATAGCCTTGCTGGGTATAGTATTCTTGGATTCAGTCCCTTGTTTTGCATCACTTTGTATATTTCATTCCATTCCCTTCAGGCCTGGTGTGTTTCTGTTGAGAAATCAGTTGATATTCTGATAGTAGATCCCTTGTAGGTACCTTTCTGTTTCTCTCTGGCAGTCTTTAAGATTCTTGCTTTGTCGTTGGTGTTCGTCATTTTAATTATGATGTATCTTGATGTCGGTCTTTTGGGGTTCAACTTATTTGGGACTCTGTGTACTTCTTGGACTTGGATAGTTTTTTTCTTGCCAATATCAGGGAAGTTTTCTGTCATAATTTCTTCTAACAGGTTTTCTATTCCTTGATTCTCTTCCTCTCTTTCTTTTATCCCTATTATTTGAAGGTTGTTTCGTTTTGTGTTGTCCTGAAGCTCCCTTAGGCTCTCCTCTTGCTTTTCAAGTCTTCTTTCCAGTTGCTGCTGTGTTTGTGTGTTTTTTCCTACCTTGTCTTCTAATTCCCTGATGCGGTCGTCAGCTTCTCCTACTCTACTCTTTAAGTCTTCCATTGTGTTCTTTATTGCAACTATGTCGTTCTTCATCTCCTCTTGTTTTCTTTTCACGTTGGTGACATTTTCATTCAGCTCCTTATAGTTCTCATTGAGTTGTGTGCGTTTGTCATCCATCCGTTTAAACATCCTTATAACAAATACTCTGAATTCTTTCTCTGTTACGCTGCTAGCCTCAAGTTCATTTAACTCCCTTTCTGGTGATTCCTCTTTTTCCTCCCTTTGGGAATTTCCTTTTTTTCCCCATGTTTTCCTGTAATGTTTTAATTGTAGATCCGCTTGCTTTGCTACCCAGGTTCTTTTGGGGATGGTGCTACTGGTGTAATCTCTCAGTTCTCCTGAGCTTGGTAATCTAGTTTAGCTCCCTACTTGAGCTACTTGAGTTCTCTTGATGTAGGCCTGCAAGCTTGAGAGGCACAACTGTGGTGTCTAAAAGTCAGCAGGTATGGAGTGGAGTGTCCCAGTTTTTGCTGTCTTGCACCCTTAGTTGAAATCGCGCGTTTCCAGTGGGGACTCACAGTGGCACTCAGGAACTGTCTGTTGGGAGAGCTACCAGTGGCTCCCAGTAGCACCCTGTATGTAGATGGGCTCAGGGTGCCTGCTTGTTGTAAATTCGCTTCTGTGGAGATGTGTTTGCAGGCGCAGAGCTTTGATGCACTCTGAGGGGCCCTGGCACTGAAGTTAAACAGCTAGGGTGTATGTGGGAAGTTATTCAGGAGAAAGGAGTTCAGAGTTTCTGCTGTGGGACAGCGCGTCCTTGGCTGTACAGAATCACATCCAGCAGGGGCTCAAAGCAGCTCCCCAGAGGACCCTGTGGATATAAGGGCTCAGGGCGCCTTCCCTTGCTGTGGCCGTGAGTTTTCCCACCCTTGAATGTGCGCAAACTGGTGGCGCGCCCGCCGGCACAAAGCTCTGAGGGACCCTGGCACTGCAGTTGCACCACAGGGGTGTCCGTGGGCAGTTATTTAGAAAGAGGCAGTTCAGAGATTCTACTGCAGCGCCGTGTACCCTTGACTGTGCAGAATCACCCCCTCGGGGGCTCTCAGTGGTTCCCAAGCACTGCCTGGGTAGTGGAGTGCCTGGGTGCCTATGGGCTGGGGATGCAGCGAATCCTGAGTTCCGGCGCTGAGGAGGGGGAGGTTGTACTTACTGCTTTCAGTGGCACACTTTTGGAGGTGGAGGTCTCAGGGTTCCCACATCTGAAGCTGCGGTGGCAGGTCTTCTACCAGAGTGGCTGTAGTGACCAGGTTTGCTTCCAAGAACAGACTGGGTGGTGGTAAGGTTAGGATTCTAGTCTCTAGCAGTTCCGTTTCTAAAGATGGCTGGGGTCTCTTTGCCACTGGTGTCCTCCCTGGAGTGTTTGCAGAGGCCTCAGGGTTTTGCAAACCAAGACTGCCTGGATTGGAAGCCCCCTGGAAGAACTGCAGGGTCTAACTGTCCTTATTTCACTCACACACACACACACACACACACACACACACACACGTCCACACACACCTCTATCACTCCTTCACTCGATCACACACTCACCCTCCCTCCCTTCCCTGCCAGTCGCCATCTTCCGTTCCTCCTATATTGATTAATTTTTATTTAATAAAGCGTTCCACATGATCTCAAGTATACTACATTGGCTAAATTTAAAATATTTCCTTTAAGAAGAGAGCAAATCTTTGAAAACATTTCAGGGCCCGTGAAATGTCCGAAAATTATCCCTCGGTTATAGCCTTGAAATTTAGCTTGGAAAAACGATCAAATAAATATCCATATATGATTTAAAGATTATATACTTTTTATAGTTATCTTAAGATATCAATTAAATTAAAACTGGTTTCAGTATTAAAAACTTAGTTTGGGATCACAGAATTAATTTTCTTTTCTAATTTTACCAATAAACAACATATTTTGAATTCCTAATTATTTCAGAGAAAACACAAAAATCATTTTTTCAAAAAGAAATTTTTATACTTTAGGCATGTAATTACCACAGCTATATAATTTCTCCCAATTCAATTTGAATCTTGAACTCTTAGAGCTGGCAAGTTAAATATTTAGCTTATTTAGATTAGTAATACCTTTATATTTTTAAGAATAAATTTCAAAAATACAAGACATAATCAATCAATAGCTTTAATTCTGTCCTCTAGATTTTTCATGAGGCAAATTTAGATTATTGAACAAGTTTTTATCATTTGATTTGGTAAACTTTACTTTTCAGGTGCCATTGGCTCTGGAAAATCACGTTTGATGATTGCAAAACAGGTTTGGTAAGGGCCTAGCCAGTCGACTTTAAACGGACCATATTATCTCTGCTTGGGGAAGTGGAGCTGCAAACTTCCAAAATTTTAAGCTGCCAAAACCATCTTTCTGGATGGCAAAACAGGTTTGGTTTATTCAAATATAAATTACCACATTTTTTCTTAGAAGTTGTTGTGAGAAGCCTTGGCTTACCTGCTTGTTCTGTTGGGGGAAGGTTGACTAGCCCCTTCCTCCACTAGAAAGGAGCAGCTAGCTTTTACCTGGGCTACTTAGATCTTTATAATATATTTTTCAACAAATATTTGAGATTCAAATCCAATTCTAATTATTTTAAGGCATTTACTTTGGCAAATTTTTGTAATAGACAATTTTACTGATTTTCTTGGAGGCCTTAAATTTAACTTTAGAACACACTTCATTAGCATTTTAAAAACTACTCTTTATTATGGAAATACCAATCTTGTTGCTAAAACCTAGCCTGTGTCTTTTCCCTGGGTCAAATCCACCATCTTTCTTTTTTTTTTTTTTTTTTTGCAGGAAAAAAAAAATAGTCTTGGGGTTTTATTCTGTAGCTCTTGTAAAGAGATTCCAGCTCAAAACTATCTAATATGCAAAATCAGATGATGCGTGCATTTTGTTTTAAGCTAGCTTTTCTCTTTATGAGCACAGAAATCCCAGACTCATTTCAAACTTTTGTAAAACTCTTAGACTTTAAATTAGTATACTGGGAGAGTGGGCTTCTATATTACATCTCCACGTGTCTCCCTTCCCCCACCTCCTGCTTGCTTTGAGGGAAGCGTCAGTAACAGACCTGGCCGCATATCTTTTCATGCTTAATAAATAAAGACAGATTTTAAATTTTTTCCTATTTCGCTTTCCAAAGTAATAACTAGCACCCAAGTTGACCTTAACCAAATTTTGGCTTTCCTTACAAGTTCTTCTATAATTTTTAAACAAAGCTTTAAGTAGTCTTTTTTCGGGAGACCTGATAGCTCTGTCCTCTCCTGCCACCTTTGAATCTCTCTGCACCAGAGGCAGTTTAGGCAGTGGGGTTTCATTTCTTATTACAAACTTTAGATTCCAATTACGAATTAAGATTTTAATTTGAACAAGAAACCACATTAAAGATGACCACAGCACTCTTTTTGCAACCTGATTAAAAAAAATACCTTTTGATATTCCAATTTCTTTATAATTTTGCCTTCTAACCAAATATTTCCCCATTACAATCTGACTTAAATCCAAAGTATCTCCCAAGCACTTGCGGAGCCACGGGCTTCTGAAGCTGACATGGGCTATACGCATAGTTAATCTTACCACCATTGCTGGTGTTGTTTCCACTCAGGCAAATCCTTCTTTCTCCAGAAGCATGCCATTAATGTTGGTGTTGCAAGGGTTCAGGAAGCCCCAGTTCGGGTCGCCATTAATGCTGGAGTTCTTGTTCCAGCATTACAAAGGGTTCAGCAATCTGGAGAAAGGCTGTGCATAGATTAAGTAAGAGTCCAGAGATGAAAGATAATTTTGAAAGGCATTGAGGGTCAGAGGAGCTTCAGCTAAAGGAGCTAAAGTGTTCCCCTTGTCTTAGGACCCTTGCTTTTTATTAACACAATTTGTCCTAAGGCAAGGTGGAGATAATACACTTCAAAGGGTAGGGTACAGAAGCATTGTCAGATTGGGGAATAGCCTGCAGCTGTTCAGGTGTTTGGCCAACAGGAGGCAATAACATGTAGATTAAGATGTCCTGAGCTATCTGTCAGCAGACAATCATCCTATTCCGGTTTGGGGGAAGTGCCCTTTAGCCACTCCCCAACAAGTAATTACATATGTGACTCAGCCCTTGTTGAGCCCCCAAGTTTCATCAACCTTTTGATAAAACTCTTGTAATTATGACATGCTGGAATTGTCTCCTGGCAGTAAAGATAAAAATTGCGAACAACAAAGTGACAACGAATACATATCTATCAACAAGTGAATCTAAAAATCAATTGATAAAAAATATGATGAACAGAATAAACTGGTGAATATAATAGAATCAGGGGCATAGAAAAGGAGTGGACTGACAATTCTTGGGGGGAAATGGAGTGTGGGAAGAGACTGGACAAAAATTGAACATCTGTGAATGAGGACAATGGGGGGGTAAGGGCATGGGGTGGGGTGGGAACTGGGTGGAGGGGAACATTGGGAGAAAAGGGGAACAACTGTAATAATCTGAAAAATAAAGACTTATAAAAAAAAAAAAAAAACACCTGCCTATGATTTAGAGATGTGTACATGTTACTAAAATGAGTTTGCTACCACATAATCTGTAGAATTTAAAGGTTAAACATTTATATCACTTATTAAGATGTTATGTGTTAAAAGGTTAAAATTTTAAAAGTTGGTTTATCCTTTAAAATTATACATATTCTCAGTTTTAATAAATTAAATGTTGCTATGCCTCTACTAGAATTTTTCATAAAATAACATTTTAAATATTTTTGTACTTTTATATGAATGTGTCTACTTACATCTTAAAGTATTTTAATAAAAATAAATTTGAATAAGGATGACTGTTTACTTCTAGGCTTCAATATCAACCTAGTTTATTTTACAAGAGCAAAACAGTACCAAATTGTGTTTGTATTGATCAATTCTACACAGTTATAAGTATAATATTTCCCATATTTGCAACTCAAAATTCACTCATTAAAGAGTCTGAAAATATATCTCTACTATACTAAAAAAGTATATCCAAATATAAATAATTTTTGCTTCAAACGGTGACAACAAAAAGCTCCCATCTGCCATATGATCAAATTACACTTGCTATGTGTCAGCATAGTCACCAAATAATATAAAAGAAGAAACAGACCAATGGTGGTTTATTCACAATATGCAAATTAAATGAATAATGATTCATAAGTATAAATAGGTATTGCCATGTTGACAAAAATTATATAATTAAAACCTGTTAACTTTGATTATTCTTTTGGTAAATATTATAAGACCATTATAAAGCATTATGATATTACATTTCAGAAATGCTTAACTAATTTATGGTATGTTGTCATTTAAATTGTCTTTATTCATCATTAAAATTGATACCCACCTCTCTATCTTTCTTCCTCCTGGGAGGAAGTTTAAGATAAAGACCCAGAATGGTGGACTTGAATCTCTGTCTGTCACTAACTGGTATGACTTTTATTTGGTGTTTTTTGATTAATTTACTTAACTTTTCCTGTATGAGTTTTGGGTTTCATATATATTAAATTAAAATGTAATGATTAGCTTCCACAGCTCAGAAAGATTTTGGATGATTACATGTTTTGCCTTACAGGAAAGGATTTTAAAAATTATAATTTCTAATCTGGGAAAATTTTACAGAAGAGTAGAGATAAATATGCAGCAAAAGTTTTAATGATAGGAAAGGACATCGTTTCAATGTCATGTATCTAGCTTCAATGAAGTTTAAGAACCTAACATTTAATTAATTATATTTATATGAATGGTTCATTATATAACTTTAAGGTCAAAACCATTAATCTTATCTTTATTTTGAGATAATAGCCAATCAAATATATAATTTCACAGCTTCAGTACTATCTTTAACATAAAATACATTATCTCTAGGCAGGCAAGAAAGTGAGAATATGAACTTTTCACTTAAACGGATAAGGAAATGTTATTTTTCCCTCTCTATGTACTAGAAAGTGGAATATATTTGAGCTATCTTCATCCTTAAGAAGAGTGAGGTGAGGTCAAACGCATAGTCCTTATTTATGTATATGAGTACTGTGAGGTAGATCTTTCTTACCTGAGGACAGCCTAGAATTGACCCCAGAGCAACCAGGCTTAACTAAAACACAATTGAACCTATTTCACAGTGTTCAAGGTTTGCACTGGTATTTTCACAAAGTCAATACAGAAGAAAACATTGCAAATATTCTGAAGGACACCAACTTACTGAAATGAGAGCACACCATCACTGGGCCCCATACCTATGATAAACTATGTTAATAAAAAAAGTTGGAGATGACACCATTTTCCCTCAAGGTGTGCAAGATCTGGTAGAAAATTTAGATATACATGTAGATATTTGCAGTGCGATGTAGTAACAGCTCTCATCGGTAGGAACAAGCAGCTCAGCCATGAAAGATCACCTACAGGTAACATTATTATGGGATAAGTAGACTGTATTAGATATGTATGTAAGGAAATATTATATGAGATCTAGTGTGCCTGACTTTTAAAGAGGTGGAATTATGAAAGAACATGAGCAATTTGGTAAATAGAAAAAAGCTCTCTGTGCTTGAAGTGCCAGGTATGTGTGTGCATAGTAAGGAGGGCCATGGGAAAAGTAGCTACTGGAGAACAGGTAGGCACAGTCTGTAAGGGACTTTGCATGCAACACTATCACACTTGAATTTTATTCTATGGGCAATAGTGAAGCCATTAGAGACTTTTAATCAATGCCATCTTTCAGGTCTGGACTAGTGTGGAGGATAGTCCAGCAGTCCTGGAGGCTGGAGGCAGGGAAAAATAGGATACTTGAAGTGTTTTATCACACTTTAGCTAAAGAGTGAGAATAGGGAAAACAAGATGAATTAGATATTTCCTTTTATATCCCTTCTCCCTTCTTTCCTTGAGTCCCATCTCTTCACACCATTTTCTTTCAAAGTGTCTCCTTTACATGTTTGGCATTCACATACACTGGTTTCTGTATTCTCTTATCAGACAAGTCTGTTGATACCAATGGATGGTTGCCATGCCCACATCTGATTACAGAAGCTAGCTTCTGTTTGGAACAAGAGCCCAGATTTGGCTACTCACACTAATAATTTAGATACAGCTAAATGACTCCTCTTTGCAGGTGGAAAGATGAACACATTTTCTCTTGAATGCCAAATGCTGAGTCTGGGCCATGTTTCTGATGAATTTCCCTTTACTATGAAAGTGAGTTGCTGAGCCTCACAGGGTTTTTTTCTCAGTTACTTTGACGAAACTCTTCCTTTTGCACAAAGGTTCATTCCATAGTATGATAAGCTCCTTTTCCCACCATAAATAATTTTTGGGGGGTTTTGTCTAATCAAAATGATAAATGGCATTTAACTGTTCATGGATTTAAGCGAACTAATTATCTAAATGAGTCTAATCTTTTCTCAGCATATTGATTTCCTGACTTAATGACACACAGTATTTTGACAGTGTTATGGACTTATCTTTGTGTCTGCTGTGAGTTAATATCCAACAAAGTCATTCATATTCATATTGCAACTTTGGAGATTCCCCCCCACACTTTTTTTTCTGTTTTTCACATATTACTATGATTAACTTTTTCTAGTTGCAACACTGTTTATGAATATGGAGGGACACAGTTCTTTAATATATGATCAGACATGAATTTGATCCTTTGAGAATCAGTAGCTGTTTAGTCCTTATTTCAAGAAAGAAAGTGATACTTAAAACCAATGCTGGAAAGAAATGTAAACTATATTCTTTGGGGTTCATCCAGGAAACTGGAAAAGGTTGGTATCATTATTAAATATCTTAATTCATTTTTATCTGCTGAGGTATGTCAAGGGACTAATTTTTCCCATCCTTGATATTTTGGTCCCATTAGATATTTCAAGCAGATATTTAAATGGACAAAGTGTCATAACTTATAATACCTGCTTTGCACACAACCACTTGTATGCCATTATGACTTTGAATAAAACCTGTTCTCTGACTTGGTTTACTTCCCTTTAAAAGTAGCATTAGACTATTAAGATTTTTATGATATTATGAGAAAGTGTTTATTGCTATTGTTATGTTCAAAACATACTGAAAGGATCCCTGAGGTGTAGAATGAATTGACTCTTAGAAAAGACTAGGGGGCATGATAGTACAAAAGCTCTTTCATTAATTTATTTTACAAATATTTGTTGAGTCCATGTTACTGCCATTCATATAGCTGTTTTCATTGTATTTACAAAATGTCACATGTGAGGAAGGGATTATCAGGGTCACTGTTTTTTTAAGGTTCAAGAGAGGACCTGACTGTTAAATACATTGCTTACTTAAAAAAACATATTATTTAAATAACATAAGCTACTTATAGATAAGCAGTATAAAAAGGACCTGAATGGGGAGAAAAAATGAAACTGTCCAAAAAATCCCCAATGGATTTCCTAGTAAAGTGTGCCTTTCATTAATTGACATGCTCATAAAAAAGCCATATTTTAAGAGTCTGATGGAGTCAATTCCCTTTTAGGTGGGGAGATGGACTACCCGGTGACTCCAAACTGTTAGATTTTGTATTCTGTTTATGTCTGTGACTGATCCGTGTAGGCAACTTGTCCTCACATGCCTGTCATGAAGAAAGTCATGGAAATTCTCTTAATTCCCACCAAATAAAATACATAGACACTAAAGAAAAATAAACAATTTACAGAACACTTGGTCAAAGAAATAGAGGATAATCTATATATATAACACCTTAATATGCAAATAGTCTGAACTGCGGAACAACTGAACAACCAGTCACTATGATGTGCGCTGACCACCAGGGGGCATGCATGGAACATGGTGGGCATTGGCAGCAGGCAGCAGAGCTTGGAACATGGTAGGCACTGGCCATGGCGGGATGGCGGAGCAGGTGAGCAGGGCTGCCAGACCAAGGCAGGGTACCGGTTGCTGTTATCAGGGTGAGCCTCTGGTGATTACTGAAAATTTTTTGCTCCTGCGTGCCGTGGTCCTGCTGGACACTCGCACCTGCTGCTGGCACGGGCCCCGCTTGCACCCATTGCCAGCACCCTGCGATGGCTCTGATCATTCAGCGCAATCAGTGGGTGCGAGTGGCGGCTGCCAGCCTTGATTACCCATCAGGGTTTCTCCACCTTTCCCTGCTCCTGAGGGGTGATTGGGGCCAGCAGCTGCCTCTCACACCTGCTGCTGCCCATAGTTCTGCTAGCACCTGCTGCTGGTGCCGGAGCCGCTGCTCGAACCTGCTGCTGGCACTGGAGCTGCTGCTCACATCCACTGCTGGCACCAGCCCCAATAGCTCCACACCATGGGTGGGTGTGAGTGGGGCTGGTGTCATCAGCACATGGGAGTGGTGGAAGCCAGAGTGGGTTTGCAGGCAGACAGGGGACCGGGGACCGCAGCAGGAGGGGCTGGGCTGGGGAACGGACAATGGGCCGAGACCCGCCCCTGTGTCCACTGCAGCCTCATGATCCACAGTTTCTTTCAAGGTGCACGAATTCATGCACTGGGCCCCTAGTGATTTATATGACTAGAGGCCCGATGCACAAAATTCAAGAAAGGGGCTCAGCCCTCGTAGCTGTGGCAGCTTGCCTCAGCCCTCGCAGCCCTGGCTTTGTTCGGAAGGTTGTCTGGAAGGACGTCTGGAAGGTCCTTCGGCTGTCTAGTCTAATTGGCATGTTACGCTTTTATTATTACAGATGATCATAAAGTTTTCCTTTAAAATTCCCATCACATATTTTTCTGCTATCCCAAAGATACTTTATTTGATTCCAGTCACTGCTTATTTTCCAGACCCTTTCTTCAAGCACCCCTCAATCTTAATCTTGCCTTCTATCTCCCAAAGTCCCAAACTAGTTTCTTGATCTTCTGAGATCTGTATTTATGTTTCTCTTTCATAGGCTAAACTGTTTAGAGGCATAAAACTCTTTTAATTCTAATCTTCCACACATATCAAATATTATTTCCTTCAAGGAAGCAAAGATCTCTGTCACCAGGATCCATCCTTGGAGACATTTATGAACAATAAAACATGTATTTCTCCTGTCATGTATAAATCATTTTGCACAGTGCATAGCACATAGTAGTCCATTCAACAAAGAGTAGCTGCCATTATTCCTCTATTTTATTCATGTAATCCTTTGAAAATACTTATTGTGTGATTACCACATGCTTAGCATTATTCTAGGCACTAAGAAAATGACTATGAAGAAGAATAAACAAACCCCCTACCTTTATTGATGTTACATTCTAGTGGATGGAAATACTTAGAAAAAAAATGCATGCTGTGATATCAAGTATGTAGGCAATGACTATTAAGAAATACAATAAAGCAGGATAAGGATATATAAAAAGATGTAGTTGGCTATTTAAAATATGGTTATCAGGAAAATCTTCGAGTCATGTTGGCCAAGCGGAATATCTGCAAGAGGAATAGCCATACATCTCTCTGAATCCAAACAATTAACAGTATTAAGTATTGAAATTTTACCCCAAATAATGTCTCTTTAAAATAGCTTGTTCATAAAAGGGGGTCCATGGGGGAACGGGGATATATGTAATACTTTCGACAATAAAGAATTATTTAAAAATAAAAATAGCCTGTTCAATCTTAAATATGTATATACATATATATGCATGTATTTTAAAAAATATAATTACATGGTCAGTCCCCACACTACAGACATCTATGAAGTACTTGTAGCATCTAACAGCATACACTAAAAAAAGATTACTTAGGGCCCAGCTGGTTTGGCTTAGTGGGTAGAACATTGGTCTGTGGACTGGAGGGTCCTGGGTTTGATTTTGGTCAAGGGCACATGCCCTGGTTGAGGGCTTGATCCCCAGTATGGGGCATGCAGGAGGCAGCCAATCAATGATTCTCTCTCATCATTGATTCTATCTCTCCCTCCTTCTCCCTTCCACTCTCTGAAATCAATAAAAAATAAATTTAAAAAAAGATTTCTTATGTAAAATTTCTGAATGGCAGAAATAAATATGAGGTCCAGGATAGATTCTGCTCAATACAGTCAATATTACTTCTTTGAGCCCAGTCTAAGATGAGCTCCACCAAGGGAACCTAAAAATCCATGTCACAACAAGAACCACTAAGTGGAAAAGAAAAGGAAATTACATGTACAAGTTGTTGGAGACATAACCCAAAACCCTTTCCTAGACAATGCTATGAAATGATTTTGGCTATTTTTATTGATATGTTTGTTGATTCTGCTTTATTGGACAAATAATAGGCCACCTCTATATATCATATTTTTCTGTGTATAAGATGCTATTCTTTTCTAAAATTAGACTGAAAATTGAAGGGTGTCTTATACACAGAAGTCAGACAAGGAAGAAGCCGGGTGCATAACTGCCCATACCTTTTCAAACAGGCTTCCTCCAACCATGAGCCTTATTATTACTGACGTCAGCTGATGCCATAATTGGAGGTGGAGGTGGAGAGTGTGCAGATGCTGGAGCCTTCTGAACCCATAAATTTTTCAAAAAATAAAAAGATAAACACCAATAACTGATTGTCTTACTCTGCAAAATTCAAACTGAATGTAATCAGCTATGCAAAAGAGCATGGAAATACTAGTAGAGCTGCAGAGATAATTTGGACCTCCTCCCACTGAGTGTATGATCACACAGTGGAGGAAATAGGAAGAACAACTCCTTAAGATGCCAAAAAAAGAAGGCCTTAAGAGGAAAACCAGCAAAATTTTTAAAATATTGATTTCTTAATTTTGGTTTGGAAAAGTAGGGGTTGTCTTCTACATGGAAAATATGGTAGCCACCCAAAAATATGTTAAGGGTAAAAAAATAATAGAATTGGAGATTTAGTGTTTGACACAGAATTAGTTCTCATTAAGTATGTCATGTCTTCCCAAAATGAAAAACTCAGCCACATTATGTTGGAATGAAGCTGCCCAGGTTTTCCTTGCTAGCCTCAGTCCCTGTGCTGGACTTTTTATTAATTGATAATAACTAAAATTGAGTGAATGAAGAAGCAATTAAAATGCAGGCTCTGCAAACCTGTGTTCATCTGTGAGGACTTGCGGCAATGGACTACTGTTAATGGGTGGCTTTTGAGCAAGAGTTGTCAGATTTAGTAAATTAAAATACAGGGCATCCTGCTAAATTTGAATCTCAGATAAACAATGGATGATTTCTTAGTATATGTATATCCCAACTAGTACATAGGGCATACTTGTGATAAAAAGTTTTCTTTCTTTATGTGAAATTCAAATTGAACTGGCACCCTATATTTTATTTGGAAACCCCATCCATAACCATTGGCATTTGATATGCAAGGCTGGAGACCTGGGATCAAAACAGCTTAATTCTAGAGATATGGAGTTTTTACAAACCAGGTCAGAGAATGATGGCAGTGATGTATTATCTCTGTGCCCAGCACGGTGCTTATTGCTTCATAAACAAGATTTTCTCCTCACACAAATTCTTCTACTGACATAATGTTATGGGGAAAGAGATTAAGTCAGTAAAGGTTTGGAGCTAGTATATGATGGAGCAGGTTTAGAACCCAGGTAGTCTCTCTACAGAGTTCATGCCCCTCATGCTGAAGCAGCATCTTCCACTTTGGCTCAAGGTTATTAGAAGGTTAACTAAAGGCCCAGCACATGAAATCACGCAGCCCTGACCACCTGCTCACACTCCACCCACTGCCCACCGCCCTGCTTGCCCGCCGGCCACCAGCCTTGCTGCGATCGGAGCCTGTGGGCCATGGGGGAGGGCCCAAGAGGTGCTCCATGAACCTCATGGTGACCGGTCTTTTGGTCATTTTGGTCATGATGCCTCTTGGCCTTTCATTATTATGATGTTACAGAGGCATTGAATGGTTGGTTTCAAATTCTGATCCCTTGAATCTGTTGAAGAAATGATATGGCCTTAGAGTTGGGAGATGCTTAGAGGTCTTTAACAAGACTATTATAACTCTTCTGAACCAATCCCAGGACTTTAATTTTGTAAACATAAGTGAAGAGATTGACATACTCCATCAAGAGGGGTCTATAATATTCTGAGGCAAAATGCCGTATGGATAAATTGTTGGTGCCATTTAATGCTCTGGATTAAAAAAAAATAGATGATGGTCACTCATTTGTCAAAGATTTTCTTAACACCTATTTTGTGTAGGTCTCTGGGAAGGTAGGAAGATAAATAACTCACAGCCTCCCCACTCAAGGAATTTACAATTTAATTGGAGAGGCAGAGAAATCAACAACTAACTCTTCAAATACCAGACAATGTGAAAGAAGGCCTTTAACAAAATGCAAGCAGAGTGCCGTGGGAATATAGATGCTAGATTTTGTTTGAGTGAGAAACAGTAAAAGATGAGATAAATGAGATAAAGCAGGGACCAGAGGCAAATAGAATGACAGATTAATAAAAAACAATCAGACAAGTATCATTATTTCTTTTGCTATGGAGACATTTAATTTAGGCATATAAAATTTGATAAACATACAATAATATGGATTTAGAAGTAATATATGGTGCAACTATCATACTTTGACTATATTTTCTGATGTCACCTCATATAACTTTTAAAATATTTTATTGATTTTTTTAGAGGGAGAGAGAAAAAGAGAGGGAGAGAGAGAGAGAGATCTATGTGAGAGTAGAACATTGATTGGTTACCTCCTGCACACCCCCTACTGGGGATTGAGCTCACAACCTGGGCATGTGCTGTGACTAGGAATCTAACCAGCAAACTTTTCATGCCCTGGATTATGCACAACCAACTGAACCACACTGACTAGGGCTCATATAACTTTTAAAAATATTTATTGATTTCAGAGAGGAAGGGAGAGGGTGAGAAAGATAGAAACATCAATGATGAGAGATAGTCAATGATGAGCTGCCTCCTGCACACCCCACACTGGGGATTGATCCTGCAAACCAGACAGGTGCCCTGACAGGGAATCCAACCATGACCTTCTGGTTTATAGATCTTCTAGAGGCCCGGTGCATGAAATTCGTGCATGGAGGGTGTGTGTGTGTGTCCTTCAGCCCAGCCTGCACCCTCTCCAATCTGGGACCCCTCGAGGGATGTCCGACTGCCCTCTCACAATCCAGGACTGCTGGCTCTCAACCACTCGCCTGCTTGCCTGCCATCCTGATTGCCCCTAACCAGTTCTACCTGCCAGCCTGATCACCCCCTAACCACTCCCCTACCAGCCTGATCAATGCCTAACTGCTTCCCTGCCAGCCTGATTGCCCCCAACTGCCCTCCCCTGCTGGCCTAGTCACCCTAACTGCCTTCCCCTGCCAGCCTGGTCACCTCTAACTGTCCTCCCATGCAGGCCTGGTCGCCCCCAACTGTCTTCTCCTGCTGGCCTGGTCACCCCCAACTGCCTTCCCCTCCCAGGTTGGTCTCCCCCAACTGCCCTCCCTTGCAGGCCTGGTTGCCCCAACTGCCCTCCCCTACAGGCCTGATTGCCCCTAACTGCCCTCCCTTGCAGGCCTGGTCCCTCCCATCTGCCCTCCCCTGGTGGCCTGATTGCCCACAACTGCCCTCCCCTGCCGGCCATCTTGTGGTGGCCATCTTGTGTCCACATGGGGGCAGCCATCTTGTGTGTTGGAGTGATGGTCAATTTGCATATTACCTCTTTATTATGTAGTATCTTCAACCACTGAGCCAGGCCAGTTGGGCCTAGTGTGACTTTTTATGAAAAAAATTTTAAAATATGTTTTGATTTGTACAGAGAGAAAGAAGGGAGAGTGATAGAGAGATAAAAACATCCATGGGAGAGGAACATTATCTATTGACTGCCTCCTCATGCACCCTACTTGGGATTGAGCCCACAACCTGGACATGTGCCCTGATTGGGAATTGAACTGGTGACCTCTTAATTCCTGGGTCAATGCTTAACCGCTGAGCCGCACCAGCCAGGCTGAATAATATTTTATTCTCTTAAACTAGTATACTTGGATTTTGTTAATCATTTTAATGTTATCTGGTGACAGAATACACACAGATATAAGTCTGAGTTCTGCCTGCATAATGCATGCTATGAAAACAATTGACAAATTGATGGTATGGATGCTTTAACCCTTTGCACTCGCTTGCTTTTTCTCCATTCCTGCTACCGATGCTAACCATGTCGAGTCACACTCGACATCCGAGTGCAAAAGGTTAAATTGCATATGTTAAAAAAGTTGGGATTCTATTTATGTTAACCTAAAAAGAAAATCATACTGCATTTGAAGCATGATGTTCATTAATAAAAATAAAAAAATGGATAGGTTTGGCATGATTTCTCTATGCTTAATGCACAATTTATGTTACTTATATATAGCATGTTATTAGACTTGTCTGTTTAATGGTAATAGTGTGAGGTTTCTTTTTTTTGTTTGTTTTTTTGAGAGGATAGATAACTTAGGAATGTATTTCTTCTGAAATTGTTTTGTTTCATTGTGGGGAATCTTTCTTTATTATGCATTCTAAGAATATATTGATCTATCATTTTCAATTCAAAGAAACATGCTTGCTATAAACACTAGGAACTTTGCAACCACAATATAGTAAAAATGACAGAAATTTTCCTATATAATAAAGGGTAATATGCAAATTGACCATCACTCTAACACACAAGATGGCCGCCACCATGTGGTAAAAGAAGGCCACCCCCATGTGGACACAAGATGGCCACCACAAAGATGGCCAGCAGGGGAGGGCAGTTGTGGGCGATCAGGCCAGCAGGGGAGGGCAGTAGGAGGGAGCAGGCCTGCAAGGGAGGGAAGTTGGGGGTGACTGGGCTAGCAGGGGAGGGCAGTTGGGGGTGACCAGGCCTACAGGGGAGGACAATTAAGGGTCACCAGGCCAGCAGGGGAGGGCAGTTGGGGATTACCAGGCATTCAAGGGAGGTCAGTTTCAGGGAACTGGGCTGGCAGAGGAGGGCAGTTGGGGGTGACCAAGCCTGTAGGGGAGGGCAGTTAGGGGTGACCGGGCCTGCAGGGCAGTTAGGAGCGACCAGGCCTGCAGGGGAGGGCAGTTGCGGGTGACCAGGCCTGCAGGAGAGGGCAGTTGGGGGGAACAGGCCTGCAGGGGAGGATAATTAGGGTCACCAGGCCAGCAGGGAAGGGCAGTTGGGGGTGACCAGGCCTTCAGGGGAGGGCAGTTGGGCGGGACCAGGGCTGTAGGGGAGGACAGTTAGGGGCAACCAGGCCTGCAGGGGATGGCAGTTAGGGGCATCTAGGCCTGTAGGGGAGGTCAGTTGGGGGGGACCAGGCCTGCAAGGGAGGGCAGTTGGGGGCAACCAGGCTGGCAGGGGAGGGCAGTTAGGGGCAACCAGGCCAGCAGGGGAGGGTAGTTGAGGGGGACACCAGGCCAGCAGGGGAGCAGTTAGGCATCAATCAGGCTGGCAAGGGAGTGGTTAGGGGCAATCAGGCAGGCAGGCAAGTGAGCGTTTTGGAGCCAGCAGTCCTGGATTGTGAGAGGGATGTCCCAGATTGGTGAGGGTGCAGGCTGGGCTGAGGGACACACACCTCCCAGGTGCACGAATTTCATGCACCAGGCCTCTAGTATATATATATATACTAAGTGAACCTCCTACTGTCTGACCAGTTGCTATGATGCATACTGACCACAAGGGGGCAGACACTCAATGCAGGAGCTGCCGAGCTGCAGTGACTTGGCAGCAGTGGTTCTTGGGTTACATACCCTGAAACCAGAGTGGAGAGAGCCCGTTTCCTCACTGGGCTGCGTTATTCTACCTTCGCCCATGAGCTATGTTGTTGCTGGGGCACTGTCAGCCCTGAATCTGGTTTACTGCACACTTACATTTATGTTCTACACCCTGTACCACAGCAACTTTGCAGAGTGCCCTCTCAACACCCCTTTGTGGGATGTTGGAGAGCCGGTTTCAGCCTGATACTCGCAGGCCAGTATGAGGGACCCCACCTGGCAGAGGGACCCCACTCACTCTGCAGACACTGGAGAGGGACTATATGAGGTTGGCTCCAGGGCATGTCTGTCCCATCTTGCCTAGTCTTTCACTGCTGGCCACCTTCTAATTAATTTCCTTTCAATGTGCACGAATCCATGCACTGGGTCACTAGTAAGTTTTATGAAGCTCTGAAATTGAAGCCCTGAAAACAAGTTTGAAACTTTATAGAAAATAATATAAATCTCTCTGTGCCTTAATGTTCCCACTGTAAAAATGAGAACAATAGTTAACTACTTCATAGGGTGGTATAAAAGATTAAATGAGGTATTATACATATTAAGTACTTATGGTGCTTAATGCAGAAAGAAGCACAAATGAATTTAAACTGCATGGTGGTAGAACCTTTTGTCTTTTTTTTTTCTACTTCTGTACCTCAAATCAAAAGCATTTTTGGTCACATGATAAGTGTTCAATGAATAGTTTTGGAATAAACTGAATGGAGTTGTGGAGGTGGCAGAAATATCTATTCTTTATCTTCATGGATAAGAGGTTGGGTAGATGGTTATCTCTCAAAACTCTGGCCTCTCCACAAATCTGTCTGTGTTCATATTTTACAGCCCAATCATACACATGCATCTGTACAATGTAATTGAATTATTCCAATGAAAAAAGTGGCTGGGATAAGATTACATCTCCAGAATTATAGACTTTGTGTCATTCACTAATTTATTAATTAATTTGATTGATTACTTATTAAGCATCAGCCACTGGAAAGATGTCAGAAATGAAGATAAATAAGACAATTCTATTTTAGAAGAGCTGTCAGTTTGCACACTGAGTCAGAAGTATAAACAAAATTGCAATATGTGGTGGAAGAGCCACTTTAAAAGTAGAGATGTGTTGTTCCAAGGGAGAGAGGAACCAAGTTTGTTTGGAACCAGTGAGCTGTATTCTGATTGATGAGCAAGATCTGAACATGTGATTAAAGACAAGAAGAGTCATTCCAGGCATGTTCAACATCGTTAATGAAGGGACAATTTTAGGGATATCATATTTTAAAAGTGGGATTATAATTTTCATGATAGAGTCTTCAGTTGGTGAAATATCATGGCCTATCACCGTTCTTTCTCTGCAGTTTATCATTTCACCCTATTCCTGTTTTCACACTCTAATGAAGAGAGCTGAGTAAGTCATCCATGAAGGTATGTCAGATAACTCATAAGGCTTTAGAGCAGGCATCCTCAAACTATGGCCCACGGGCCACATGCGGGTGTTTTTGCCGTTTTGTTTTTTACTTCAAAATAAGATATGTGCAGTGTGCATAAGAATTTGTTCACTGTTTTTTTAAACTATAATCCAGCTCTCCAATGGTCTGAGGGACAGTGAACTGGCCCCTGTTTAAAAAGTTTGAGGACCCCTGCTTTAGAGGCTACTTCTTTCAGTTTCATTGGTGTTTTCATTGGTGTTCACCTCAAGGGTAATACAAGTGTTACTTTCATCCAAACAATGACATAATTCCCCCTATATGCTCTTTGAGAAAATAATCTGTTAGTGTTCTGACTGCAAACTGACCCTACATAATAAAACCCTAATATGCAAATTGACTGAACGGTGGAATGACCAGTTGCTATGACATGCATTGACCACCAGGGGGCAGGCATTCAATGCAGGAGCTGCCATCTGGTGCTCAGTGTGCTCCCACAGGGGGAGCGCTGCTCAGCCAGAAGCCGGGCTCATGGCTGGTGAGTGCTAAGGATGTCTGAATGACGGTGCAGGGAGCTGCAGCTCTAAGTACCCCTCAGGGGATGTCTGCCTGCTGGCTTAGGCCTGCTCCCTACAGACGGACATCCCCCGAGGGCTCCCAGACTGCGAGAGGACGCAGGCTGGGCTGAGGGAACCCTCCCCTCCAGTGCACGAATATCATGCACTGGGCCTCTAGTGTTGAAATAATTAACTTACACCATGGATCCTACCTGTGTCTGAAACCATAATGTTGATTTCATCGGGGCAAAGAGAATTTTGCTGCTGTAGAAATGGTCAAGAAAACAGAATAGAAGAAGAGCTTTCAAATGATGAGCATTTTGCTAATGGTAAAATGAACGGAGGCACATTTTTCAACAAAGATATATAAAACATTAAATTTAATTTCAAAAACATAATATTAATTAACTTCAACCTAATTCTTTAGATATGCTTTGGACTCTACACTTTTTTAGTCTCTCAATAAATCTTGGTAAGATATAGTGCCAAATGTCATTATTCATGAGCTTTGGCTTGTGGAAATTCAATGTGCTAAGTGGAAGGTTTGATAAATAAAAGCCCATACATTTAAACTGCTCAAATCATAGCAATAGAACCCAGGACATGATGAAAAGGGTAAACCTTGTTTAAGTTGAAGTCTTACAAAGGACCTCCTAATTAGATGCCTTGTGGTTAGAATATACACTAAAGAATTAGTATGTATGGATGTCTGGGGTAATGGTGGGAAAAAAGCACCATGGCTTCTTCCTTGTTTTGTAATATAAAAATAAATGTGTGGTGGCTCCAAACAGAATGTTTCAGATAACAAATCGGCCTCAAGAACAGGATGTGATAATATGATAAAAATTAGCTTAAGATCTCTTGAACTTTACTTGATTACAAGTTCTGTCTGTTTTATGATCACAGGTGCCATCCTTGGCCCCTGCTCCAACATAATGAACCTCCACAGAATTCAAATGAGAGCTGCCAACATCATTAAAGAACATTTGACATAATTTATACATCTTTTTATCTCTAAATCCCTGTGCCTAGAATAGAAACTTCATTTTTCTCATCTATCACTTTAAAATGATAAACAATTATCCTTTCTTCTCCTAGGCAGGACTTTAGACATATCAAATTAATTTTCTCTATTTTAACCAAGTTTTACTTTACAACATTGTGCTCTTTTGACATGCTAGAGAAATGACATTGTCAAATCTTGCTTGGCTTGCCAAAGGTCACATTGAAAATTGGTTGCAAAGGCAGAACTGGGACACATGGTATCCAAATCCTACTCAACAGCAGATCACACTCATCTTTACATCACAGAATTGCATTCCAAATTATAGAGGACAGAACATGGGAGCTAGTGTCAAGGCTGGAGAGCAAAAGTAAAAGGAAGGACAGGGCACAGTGATTATTTATGTGTTCATGGATCATTGGTCTTATAGAACACTAGAGGCCCAGTGCACAAAATTCATGCATGGGTAGGGTACCTAAGCCTGGCCAGCAATCAGGGCCAATCAGATTCCCCACCTCCCTGCCTCCCCGCCTCCTCATTCCCTCAGTCCCTCTGAACCCCGCCGCCACTGCTGGTCACCCACCATGTTCTGCATTGCACCCTGGTGGTCAGCGCACGTCACAGCAAGGGACCAAACTCCTGGTCTCCTGGTCGAACTCCCGCAGGAACACTTTGCATATTAGCCTTTTATATATATAGATGATTTGGGTCATTGGTCTAATAGAACACTAGAAGCCTGGTGCACGAAATTCGTGCATGGGGGGGGCTGTCACTCAGCCCAGCCTGAACCCTCTCCAATCTGGGACCCCTCCAAGGATGTCCTACTGCTGGTTTACAGAGATAAGGCCTAAACGGGCAGTCGGACATCCCTCTCGCAATCCAGGACTACTGGCTCCTAACCGCTCACCTGCCTGCTTGCCTGCCTGATCGCCCCTAACCACTCTGCCTGCTCACCCCCAACTGCCCTCTGCCACCGGCCTGCTCACCCCCAAATACCCCCCCCGCCAGCCTGATCATCCCCAACTGCCCCCCATGCCAGTGTGCTTGCCCCCAACTTCCCCCCCTGCTGGCCTGCTCACCCCCAACTGCCCCCCTGCTGGCCTGCTCACTCCAAACTCCCCCCCCCCACTGTCCTGATCACCTCCAACTGACCCCCACTGACTTCCTGCTTGCTCCCAACTGGCCCCCCTGCTGGTCTGCTTACCCCCAAAGGCCCTGCCCCCCACCAGCCTGAACACCCACAACTGCCCTCCCCTCTTGGCCTCTAACCACCTCTACTTTGGCCCCACCACCATGGCTTTGTCTAGAAGAACATCTGGAAGGTCTCCTTTAAGGTCTCCCAGTCTAATTAGCATATTACCATTTTATTAGTATAGATAGAGGTCTGGTGCACAGGTGGGGGTCAGCTTGTTTGCCCTGAAGGGTGTCCCAGATTAGAGTGGGGGATCCTTTGGGCCGTGGGGTGGCCTGGGAGAGGAGCCTGTGGTGGTTTTCAGGCCAGCCACACCCCAATGGGGTGAGGGTCCCAGCTGGGGGGGATGTGGCCAGCGTGGGTGAGGGGCTGAGGGCTGTTTTCAAGCTGGCCACAGCACCTTCAGGGTGGGGGTCCCCACTGGGGTGCCTGGACAGCCTGAGTGAGGGGCTGTGGCTGTTTGCAGGCTGGCCAAGCCCCCCAGTGGGGACCCTCACCCCATGGGAATGTGGCCAGCCTGGGTGAGGAGCCGAGGACTGTTTTCAGGCTGGCCATGCCCACGGCAATCCAGGCTCCCAGCATCTCCTTTTTTTCTTTTTTGTTTCAAAGTCTCCTTGAGCAGAGGCCAGGGCTGGCTGGAAGCAAGTATCTAGGATTTATTTATCTTCCATAATTGAAACTTTATAGCCTTGAGTGGAGGCCAGGGCCAGCCAGGGTGAGTGGGAAGCTTGGCTTCCTCCATTGCTGAGGGCAACCCAAGCCTCCTGCTGTCTCCAGCTTCATGGCTGCCACCATCTTTGTTGGGTTAATTTGCATACTCGCTCCTGATTCGCTGGTGGGTGTAGCGGAATGATGGTCAATTTGCATGTTTCCATGATTTCTCAACATTAGTGTTTCACTTCCAAGGGGACAAAAATTGGTTCTTTGGGGAAGGAGGACCATAATCTTACTACTTTATGTATAAAGGACACATATACAGTCCAGTCGGCATGGCTCAGTGTTTGAGTGTCAACCTATGAACCAGGAGGTTAGCGTTTGATTCAGTGTCAGGTCACATGCCCAGGTTGCAGGCTCAATCCCCAGTGTGGGGCATACAGGAGGCAGCAAATCAATGATTCTCTCTCATCATTGATGTTTCTATCTCTCTCTCCCATTCAAAATCAATAAAAACATTTATATTTTAAAAGAACAAATATACAGCATATAAATGGTTATTTAAGACATCTGTGGCTTTAAAATTTCATGGGAAGGGTAGTGGGGAAGAAAATAATGTTTAAAAAAGCTCTTTATGGAACTAATAATGAACAAAAAAAAAAAAACAGGATGAGAAAAAAATTACATAACATTTTCTGGGACAAGGCCAGAAAAAAAAGCAATGTGTGAATGAGAGAACATATAGCCAAAGGGAATGAAGTAAGGGGAAGTTATTTCATCTAATTATACATGAGTGATTATTTATAGAGAACTCTTTCAGAATCCTGGATAGCTCAGTTTTGTTGTTTGGATATTGCTATAGACAAAATTTTAGAATGGTCTCTAAGATAATCACCTGCTCTTATCTAATCCCCTCTCCCAAAGTGTGGACTGAACCCATGGATATGATGCACCATCACTCACATGACTATATCAGGTTATATGGAAAAGGAGAAGAGATTTTTCAAATGCAATTCAGGCTCCTAATCAGTTGACTTTGAGTTAATCAAAAGGAGACTGTCCTGGACAGGTCTGATCTAATCCGATTAGCTCTTTAAAAGAGTGCTTCAACTGTCTTTGAGCTCAGATACTGGAAGCAGCAGGGAAGTGTTCCTGCTGGCCTGAGGAAGCAAGCTGCCATGAGTTCCACAGCTGCAAAGAAATTAATTCTGCCAAAAACTTGAATGATTTTGGAAGTGAGCTGCAAACTTGAGATGGGAAAGCAGCCCTGGCTGAAACCTTAATTTCAGCCCTATGAGATCTGGAGCAGAGGAACCAGTTAATCATGCCCAGAACCTTGATCCATGGAAATTTTGAGAATATATATATATATATATATATATATATATATATATATATATATACACACACACACACACACACACACATATATATATATATATATATACACACACACATATATATATATACATACATATATATACATATATATATACATATGTATATATATATGTATATATATATAACTGTTTCAAGGCACTAAATTAGTAGAAATTCTTTACACAGCAATAGAAAACAAATATAGCTATTTAAAATGGAATAGGGAAGAGTTTTTTGGTGTTTCAAGTTTTTCTACAACTTTCCCAGAAATCTCAGACATTATTAAACCTCATATAGTTTTATCATGCCAGAAGTAATTATGTTATTTCCTTTCATCTTTCTTCTAAATTTAACATTTTGGTCTTGAAAACACATAAAATATATTTTATGCCAAATTTTTTTGAGATTCTCCATCTGTACTTAAAACTAATAATAACATTCTTAGAGAAACCAGAGTGATCAGGTTGCTTATTTTAACTGCTTATTGCTTTTCTCAACCTATATTTTGAGGGTGTATCACCTACTTCCAACATAAAATGAGGATCTTGGAATATAATTAATTCCATTGCTGTACATGTAGCCTAGATCTCCCTCTGAATTATACTCAATCCACATCACTACTGACTCTGTCTGGAGAGGCCAGAGTCTTGCCATTCTCCTGGATATTGTGGGAATAATCAAATTAGAATACCTTCAGCCCATTGTTTTTTAATGCCTTACAATCTCGCCATCCTTAGTTAACTCCAAAATATAAGCTATTTTCTTTCACCTCTTATGCTCATACTAGAGGCCAAGTGCACGAAATTCGTGCACAGGGGGGTTTGTCCCTCAGCCCAGCCTGTACCCTCTCCAATCTGGGACTCCTGGAGGGATGTCCGACTGGCCGTTTAGGCCCGATCCTGGGGGATCGGGCCTAAACGTGCAGTGGGACATCCCTCTCACAATCCAGGACTGCTGGCTCCCAACTGCTCGCCTGCTTGTCTTCCTGATTGCCCCTAACCGCTTCTGCCTGCCAGCCTGATCACCCCCTAACCATTCCCCTGCCAGCCTGATTGATGCCTAACTGCTCCCCTGCCAGCCTGTTTGCCCCTAACTGCCCTCCCCTGCAGGCCTGGTCACCCCTAACTGCCCTTCCCTGCAGGCCTGGTTGTCCCCAACTTCCTTCCTCTGCCGGCCTAGTCACTCCTAACTGCCCTCCCCAGCAGGCTTGATCACCCCCAACTGCCCTCCCTTGCAGGCCTGGTCCCTCCCAACTGCCCTCCTCTGCTGGCCATCTTGTGGCGGCCATCTTGTGTCCACATGGGGGCAGCCATATTGTGTGTTGGAGTGACAGTCAATTTTCATATTACTCTTTTATTAGATAGGATAGTTCTGTGCTTCCTGCTGTCCCAAACACTTCCTATTTCTTTTACTTTGAAAATTGTCCTCAAGTTCTACTTTAACCAAAACCTGGCTGTGGTCCAAGAACAGTGTCCTCCCAGCAGCTATGTCAAGTAGAGTCTGTTTATTCTCCTACTCCTCAATTATATGAGCATTAGTTGGTATTCATCTTGTTCTTTGTCCCATTAACCCCTTGCTATGGACTGAATGTTTGTTTCTCCCCAGAATTCATATGATGAAACCTAATCCCCAATATGATGGTATTTGGAAGTAGAGTTTTGGGGAGGTAATTAAGTCATGAGAGGGGAGCCCACATAAATGGGATTAGTGCTCTTAAAAAAAACCAGAGAGTTCTTTTACCGTTTGCCATGTGAGAACACTGAGAGGACAGCCATCTATGAACCAGGAAGTGAGCTGTCACCAGACATCTAATCTGTTGACACCTTGATCTTAAACTTCTCAGCCTCTAGAACTGTGAAAAATAAATGTTGTATAAGCCAAGGCTATGGTATTTTTGTTAGAGTGAACCAAACTGAATAAGATTCTCCTCTAGTTGGCAAAACCTCCTGCTCTTACGAAGTTAGGCAGTTGCACAACCCTCTACTTCTCTTTTTTGCTGTCACCTCCAAGCCTCCTGCATATCCCCCATCTTCATTGTAGAATTTTGGACCTAGTCATAATTTCAGATTTATACCAAGTTCTTTTGCCACATAGATGAGCCAGTCACCTGATTCTCTGGTCTCAAAATATTTAAACCTTTTCATTTCCTGCTATGCACTTCCACTGTACCTCAGCCAACCATTTCCATGGTTATATCCTCATCCTGATAATAACCTAGTACTTCTGCTCTTCTAATATATTAAATTAAAGTATTTCAATATTTGATTAAAACCTTATCTTCTTCCATCTCTCTTGTTGATTTACATTACCTCTGATTATTTGATCTCAGAATGACCACTAGTCTTTTCATCCATCTACTTTCTCCTTATGTTCACTCCCTTTCTTAACTTCATGATTTGTCACTTCATTCTCCAAGCAATAATGCCAACTCACTGTTCTGTCAACTTAACTTCTTGCGCTCATCTGTATTTCAGCTAGATTGTATGATTGACTATTGTATTATTCATTTATTATCACATCAAACATAAGCCATGAGCTGTGCCTCATCACAATGAAGATCTTTGTAATTTCCCATGTTGTCACACTGAACTGAAGGCATGCAAGTGGGCCCCACTATGCTAGTAAGGCCAGTTCTATGATTCAAAAGCAGTAACGAGAATGAGAACACATTTCCTTCCTTCCTATTAGCTTTAAATGAATCTCCTCCACAGTTGGCTGTACTTGAGCACTCTTACTCAACCCTAGAAGATCTCTAGGAGGTCTCATTTATCTTAATTTCTACTGATAATAGACACAGATGTTTGGAGCAAATAGAATGAATTGTGAATGCAAAGTAGCTCTTCAAAATCACCTGGATATTTCTGTCCAAGGAACCTCTTGTGGAATAGGAAGGGCATAGGTACCTAAAAGGCATCAATGGCTTCTTCCCTTATCAAATTTAGAAATGTAATAAGCAGTAACTCAGGATTTATTACCTGAATGATGAAACATCAGAAGAAGGTAATTTACTAGGCCGAGTCTCTTCTGCCAAGGACCACATACCTAAGCTGCAATGGGTTGCAATCCCCCATAACAGGTATGATTAAAATGGAAACATTTTTTGTAAATAGTAGCTAAGCAAGCGTTAGCAGGTGAAAATATACAAGAGATGACTTACATACCCCTAAGGCAAAATGTGTTCTCATACCCCACTGGTTTGAACTTACTGATTATTTTAACTTTACCTATACTAAGTTTTACATTTTCAGGATCTAATGATCAATTCATTTGGAATTCCTGATTTATAGAATAAATTAGGTAGTGGCACTGCAGTGTGTATCTTTTTTAACCTTCTAAGAAAGTTAGATTTGCTAGAGTTCAGCACATTAAATGAGAGGATGAACAAGAAGAAACAATTCTGAATATTAGTGCTGTTAACATTGATAAAACCCAATACTATTTTTAAAATATATTTTTATTAATTTCAGAGAGGAAAGGAGAGGGAGAGAGAGATAGAAACATCAATGATGAGAGATCAATCATTGATTGGCTGCCTCCTGCATGACCCCTACTGGAGATCAAGCCCACAATCCAGGCATGTGCCCTTGACCGGAATCGAACCTGGGACCCTTCAGTACACAGGCTGACACTTTATCCACTGAGCCAAATTGGCTAGGGCCCAATTCTATTTTTGAATATTATGTTATCAGACACTGTGGTAGGTGTTTTAGAATGAATGGGATATGTGGATTAGCATGTACTTGGGAATACTTCATAGTTTGGTAGGGAAAACACATGGATAGTCTGAAAAGCACTATAATAAAAATATGAGGAAAGTTATATGAGATCTTAGGGAAGGAAGTGTCTAAATATGTCAAAAAGAGCATAAAAAGGCTCCACAGGACAGTGATATTGCATTCTTTCATTCCTCAGGCAAATATGTAATTTGTGCCAACTAAGCACCAGGCACAAGTGCTAAGCAATGACATGTTCTTATTTACCCTGGGACAGCAGAACTTGACTGGAGCCTCAAGACCATCTACTCTGTGACTAAATTAATTCAAGAAACAAAAGCAGTCTATGAAATAATCTCATTGAGTTGTGATTATTTTTTTATTAAATTAAGTGGAAATGACAAGCAGCTATGTGTCAGGCACACTGAGTGTTTTATTGAAAGTGCATCATTTAATCTTCAAGACAAATCATAGCTCAAAGAATAAATCAGTTCTATAAACATTAAGTTATTTAGCAGCTTCCCTCGACCAGGCATTGTACTGAATGCTAGAATATCAAAAGTATGAAGGCATGACTTTTGTCTTCCTGAAGCCCTTGGTTCAGCGGGAGAGTGAGAGACATAAATATCATTCTGATGGGTAATATTAAGTGTTAAAGTAGAAATAAGGAGCATGGTGTCCAGGGAGCACAAAGCAGCAAAACACTTCCTAATGTGTGGGCTCCACGAAGGCTTCTGCCTAGAGACTTGAAGGCGGGATGAACAGTGATTACTTAAGTGCAGATGCAGAGGAAGGGCATTCCAGGAAGAGAGGTCAGCCTGAGCATATGCCTGGAGGTGTGATAATGATTGCTAAGACAGGTGTTATTGGCTGTAATTCAAAGGTGAAGAAGCTGAGCCTTAGTGAATTTAATAAAACATCTCCTGCCCTCCCCACTAGGATCACCCCACTAGTAAGTAAAGAGCCAGGAGTAAAAACTCTGGCTGGTGTATCTGCAAAGCCCATGTTCTTTCCATCACCTTTAGCAGCTTCACCAGAATGTGACATTTAACCCTGAAGAACTGGGAGTCTAAGCACTCTAAGGGGGGGGGGGGGATTAAATTGACTGTAAATGCCAAGAAGAAAGATCTCAGATAATTAAAGGAAATGTAACAAAAGAAAAAAACAAAAGAGAAATGGCAGGTGACAGGAGGTAAAGAAAGAAATAGAAGCAGTGAGAATCCAAATTTTAGTAGGAATAGTTGCTATTAAAACTTGAATGCTGCCATTGTGACCTGACATGTATCCAAATGCATCCTTCTCCAACACCAGGCACTGTCTCTGCCTGCTGACATGCTGTTCATCCCTATCATTTCGGAGCTTGTGTTCCCATAATATGAAGCTCAATGGAAGCCCTGACCTTTTCATTAATAATTCTTTTCTTTTTATACTTCTATATGCCATGCATGCAAAAGCCTCCATAGAGGACTTGAAAAGCATACTACGGTAAATGTATTTCATCTCTATTATGAACTAAGTCAGTTTGGAGGCTAATATAAGTTTGAAGTCATCATTTACAAATATTGTTTCCAAGGGGAAACATCTGCACTATGCTGTGAAAAGATAATAAAAAGACATGAATTAAACAAATTGTCCATAGTAATTTTCCTATGATTTGTTCACTGAGACAAACTTCTTTCATGGAAGAATTATTGCATTGATGACCTTGAAAGGCAGAGGTTTCCCTGAGCATTAATGGAACCAATCATTATCAATATCAGGCCTTTCCTCCTCTTCTTTTGTTCATCTTTTGTCATTGTAAAAAGCCAGACAATACAAGACAAACCACAATTAGCACCATCATCTTTCCACCAAGGAAAACAAAGCAAACTGGTAACCCTACATTTGGAAGTGATTCCCTTTAGGGATGGCAGTTGGCTGCATTTTTATACAGCTATATGTTTTGTGACTCAGGAATGAAACTAGTGTGAAGTCTCTAGCCTATTGCCACTCCTGCCCACAGTTGGTTTTTAGAAATCAGCATTGTTTTTGCTGTCTACTTTCACAGGAATATGACACAAGTAAAAAAAGAAATAAAAGTTAATAAGATATTCAGCTTGGTATTGGGGGAATTCACTTATAAATTGATGTACTGAAAATGTTGCATCCACGATAAGGAACAGTCTGGCAACAATTAAATGTACCACAGTAGGAACACATCCCAACCAGTTTCCCACTTCTCAATTTCTTTTGTTTTTTACTAAAATGTGTTAATTTCTGTTAATCACCTGGCTTCATTGCAGTTGTAATTTAACTTTTTCTCTGTTTCAGTTCATGAAACAACTTTCTGTCTCTATTTTCTTTCTTAATGCAGGGCTGATTGTGTACATTCTCCATTAGAAGTCTGACAAGGAGGATGCAATTCAGCTTTTTCTCTTACAGTCTGTAAAAACAAATAAGACCAGGGAAGATATTGGGGGAAATTTGTAAATATATAAGAAAACAAAAGTTTACTGTCTGCTTCCCTCACCTGCTCTTCCTCCCTAGTTTCTCCCTGCCTCATATTCAATAAAAGCTAGCATCAGCTATTCACATGTTCTCCACAAGGAGGCTATGTTTAACTTTTGTTTGCACTGAAGTAGCTTTATCAAACATTGTTTTGGCATCATACAAATATTTCCAACATATACTGCATGATGATGCTCCCTTTTCACCACAGCCACACATACACACATACAAACACATTTTGAAATACAGCCTAGGCTCTGTGCCCAAAACATGAAAAGGACTTTTTAAACGATGTTCTCAATTAACCAGTTTAAGAAAACACCATTTTCTTGACTAAACAATAGAGGGTTGATCCCTTGGATACAGTGGATCCAAAAGTATCTGTGGCAGATGTGGATGCAGAATGGAAATTGAGGCAAGTCACAACAGAATTAGAATTGAGTTTTCAGCATAGTCATGGCTCTTTCATCAAGTGAATTTTTAAAGATTCTGGGTTTTGTGGAGATTGAAAGTCCAACCATGGGACATTATGTGACTATATAATCCAATTTTCCCTTGACAAACTATGTACTATCCAAACTCCAAGTGATAAAATCAGGGCTAGCAATAAATAACCTACCATCATGTGGAAGTGTGATTTATAGGACCAGTCTTGAGCAGATCTGGAAGGCAGAAATAAGTTGTAGTCACAGATAACTTATATTCTCAATGTGATTACTCCTGCTATATTGTTATAATTCCCTCACTATGGCTTCCTAGGTAGTTTCCAATGGAAGGTTGGATATGGAGGAATGTCTGTACTGACACCTGCAAATGGTGGACTGTGGTGGTGTTACACCCCCACTCATGAGCAGCCCTGAAAGACACAGATAAAGTGGGCATAACCTCAAGCAGTGTATCCAGATGTACAGTTTCCCCAGAAGAAGAAAAAGCTGAAAATATGGATTCATGAGCATTGCAGAAGAGGTATATGAATCGGACCTCTCAGAATGAGTACACAGATTGAAGATGAAATCACTGTCCCATGTAAAGACTCACCCAAGGTTACTCACTGCAGAGGAATCTCAATAATTAGATGGACAAAATGGTCTATTTTGCAGACATTAAGAACACCCATAACCATTTTCTGCTTGTACAGTGAGCTCATGAACAAAGAGAGCATAATGCCTACAATGAAGGTAATTCATGGGCTGAGTCACTTGGACTTCTCCCAGCCAACATGGTCTGTTTACTACAACTCCTGAGGGCCCAAACTGCCAAACAACAGAAGCCAATGCTGTGTGTCTTTCTTGGTACTGCATAACAGCCAGCTATATGGATCAATAATAATTGTAGCTTCCTCCTGTCAATACTTACATTGAAATGAACTTTATTCTGGATTTGCAGATGGTAATCTTGCCTGCCTGTAAATTTACAGATTATTTTAATGTCCAATGATGCTCTCCTAAACAATTGCTAAATATTTTCCTTAAAAGTGAAACATGGACTATTGCCTATGGAATTTACTGGCCTATAGCACAGAAGCAGCTGTTCATATTAAATGATAAACTCTACAGTTAAAGACCTGATTAAGGAAATAGCAGGGAGATGACTTTTGGAGTTTGAAGTGCTATTTTACAGAGTATTATATAAGCTCTGAATCCAAAACATATAACTGGGTCCTGGAATCATGATATAGAATGAGAAATGAAGGATACATAGTCCACTGTATTAATTGACACCAAATCACAGACTGTGGCTAATATCTTCTCTGGTCAAATGATCAGGAACTTGGGACAAACAAGATTTGAAGACACCTGACAAAGAGATTAGGGAAGAAATGTGCATAAGATCATTTCAGAATATGCTTAGAGTCTGAGACTATTTGCAGCCCATGTGCATCTCACCAAAATTGCCCCGGTTGTATAGAAGACTCTCTTACAAACTATTTAAAACATATAAAAATGGCGTCCATAAAAATTCAATAAAAACCTGTGTACCCACTGCTCAGATTAAGAAATAAAATATTAGCAATACCATTTAAGGTCCCTGTGTAACCTTTGGTGATCTCATCATCTTTATTCCCTACACTGCCCTCCCAGATATATGGTAGTAGTAAATACTATCCACTACCAAAAATGTATTTGTTTATCTTCTCATCCATACCTTCACAAGTTCATTACACATGTGCATATCAAATATATATAAACATTGATTTTCATATTTTTAAATTTTGCATAAATAGGAACATCCTGTTTAGATCCTTCTACAACTCTCTTGCTTTATATTTTTGCTCAAGATTAGGAAAATTATCCATATTTAATTTTCTCTTATGTACAGTAGTCCAATGAGTGAATTCATAATGATGATAGTTATCCACTTCCTTTTGATTATCATATAAGTTGTTTCTATATTAATTTTTGTTATTATAAATAATTCTGTAATTTTTTGTAACTGTATCTGCATACATTTCACTTATCTTGGGTTTTCTTGTGTAGGGAATCATATTGTCTGAATAAAAATGTTCATTTATGAATCCTGATCTCTTTTTTATACAATGTATTATTATAGTGCATTTTAAATACACACACACATATATGAATGCATATACAGGGTGGGGCAAAAGTAGGTTTACAGTTTTGAGGAAATAATAATATTGTTGTATTATTTTCCATGTGAACAACTATAAACCTACTTTTGCCCACCTGTATGTATATATGTGTACATAAATGTGCATATGTATGTATATATGCATAGTGTGTATGTGTGTGTAATAACAGATTTATTAGTTTATACAATCTGTGGTGGATGACCTTTTCTTTTGAGTCTTGTTCTGGAGATTGAAGTCAATAGGTGGATAGTCAGGAAGAACATATGGGAAGTGAAGAGGGGAGTAACAAGAAAAAACTGGAACCTTCAAGGATGAGCTGGGACACACAAACATAGACTAAAACTCATGTTGGTTGCTTACTGCCTCCAGGCCTCCAATTTGCAAGATGGTAGTGTCCTGCAAGAGAAGCTGGTACCCTGAAACATGGAGTAATTTCAAATACGTGGATCGGGAGTTGGATAAACTGAAAGAGTAGATCCAGCAATGCTGGAAGACTCGAGGTTGCTACTGCATGTAAACAGGCGAGCCAGTGGACAAGCTTCATGCATGAGCTGCAACAGTATCTTTTGTTCTGCTACAAACTTCTGAGCATAATAAGAATATGTCTTATATTGTATTTCTGCCTTACAAATCACATGCAAGATATCTTTTATAACCCATAATAACTGGGATCTATGCAGGGAATGTGATTATGGGAAACATAGTTCTGTTTTTATTATTTCAACAAAATATAGATATGCCAGATTATTCATATTCTAGAGTTCTTCTCTTCTGTTTATATTCCTCTTTTATGTCTATCCCTTCCACTGTTGAGATGGGTTTACTGGTTGGTGGTACTTACTTTTACATGTTAGTCCATAAGTTAGAGAACATTGAGGAGGGTTCACACAGTACTAGGGATGGAAGGGAAAACCTCTGGAGGTCCTGTCATGAAAATAGAATAAATGATTCAGGAGAATTTGCATCTTCTCTTAGAAAAGGGATGAGTGTGCTTTTGGTTGTATGAGGAAGAGTTGCATCATATTGCAGTGGAAATTACTTGGGAGAGATTGACAGAAGTAGCAGTAAAAGGGGTAGATTGTGTTAGGCATTATCATATGGAGATTGTAACAAAGAAGAGCACATCATCCTTTTGGGAATTTTTCTCACTGTGAATAGATTCAGTGAGATGACGTGTCCTCATGCCTGACTCCTACTGTATAGAACGAAGAGAAAAAACCCTATGCCTAGACTTACAAATCATTCATGGAGTTTTGAAGCTTCAATGAATATCATAAAAATATAACAAACATTTGGAAGTCAGATTCATCATAATAAAGCAATGACAGTCACATGCTAAATATAAAGAACTAGTGGCCTGGTGAATGAAATTCGTGCATGAAGGGGAGGGTTCCCTCAGCCCAGCCTGCACCCTCTCCAATCAGGTACCCCTTGGGGTATGTCCCATTGACAGTTTAGGCCTGATCTCTTTGGAACTGCTGGCTCCTAACCGCTCACCTGCCTGCCTGCCTGATGGCCCCTAACTGCCTCTGCCTGCCTGCCTGATCGCCCCTAACTGCCCTCCCCTGCTGGCCTGATCTCTCCCCCAACTGCCCTCCCTGCAGGCCTGATCTCGCCCCCAACTGCCTTCCTCTGTCGGCCAATTTGGTTCTGATTGGTCAGTTTCTATGCCAGTCAGTGTCAAAAGCTCCACCTCCTAGGCAGCCATTGGCTCCTCACAGTTGACCCAGATTTGGTTCTGATTGGTATGTTTCTATGCCAGTCAGCATCAAAAGCTCCGCCTCCTAGGCAGCCATTGGCTCCTCACAGTGGACCCAGATTTGGTTCTGATTGGTCAGTTTCTATGCTAGTCAGCAACAAAAGCTCCGCCTCCTAGGCAGCCATTGGCTCTTCACACTTCACCCAGATTTGGTTCTGATTGGTTAGTTTCTATGCCAGTAAGCATCAAAAGCTCCACCTCCTAGGCAGCAATTGGCTCCTCACAGTTGACCCTGATTTGGTTCTGACTGGTCAGTTTCTATGCCAGTCAGCGTCTCTGGGCCTATCAACGGGCCAGATCAGAAAGGCAGGGCTGATCAGCAGTCCCGGTGGAGGCCTGGAGAGAAATGGAGGCGCGCCTTCTGGCCAGACTGGGAGAGAAAGAGGAAGGGAAGTGCTGATCAAAAGCTGCCACAGAGGCAATGGATCAGTCCTTGCTTCTCTCTTCAGGCCTCTCTCTGGCCCTGATTCGCAGCCCCCTCAGCACAGTGTTGACTGCAGGACTGACTTCTGGTTGGTGGAGCCTCGGTTGTTACTGAACGTTATGACCCAGGGTTTTTATGTATTAGGATAATGAAATTTTAAATACTTTAAGTGAATAATAATGAGGACTCTACAATCAATATCTACTTATCATTTATTATTAGTAACACATTTTTCTGTAATTTTTGTCCTTTCTAGAGAAACAAACTGATTCACAATTCAACTATTCAGTTTATTTTAATTTTATTTACTAAAATAATTATATATATATATATATATATATATATATATATATATATATATATATATATATATATATGCTTAAATGGAAGGAATGAATAATTATATGGTGATATTTAATTTATCTGATGGTCTCAAACCCTGACAGTTGCTAGAGTTGAAAGCATAATTTACTTCTTGGTAGGCTGCTTGATTGTCAGCACTAACAGTCCCCTCTTAATGACTTGCCCTGAAATATCAGAAACAGCAAGAATTTTAAACGTTTTGATAAAAAAAGACAAAATTGAATTAATTTTAGGTAAAAGCATGTTGCTTCAATTCAGCCTCTAAAAAGAGTAAAAGAGGCCAGCCCGTGTGGTTCAGTGGTCGAGTGTTGACCTATGAACCAGGAGGTCACAGTTCAATTCCTGGTCAGGGCACATGCCTGGGTTGAGGACTGGGTCCCCTGTTCAGGGGCATGCAGGAGGCAATCAATCAATGATTCGCTCTCTTCATTGATGTTTCTATCTCTCTCTCCCTCTCCCTTCCTGGCTGAAATAAAAAAATATATATATATTGAAAAAGAAAAAGAGTGAAACAGAAAAATACATGGTACTGAATTTAAAGTATCAGGAAAGTCAATGTCACATTGCTTTTTTATATTGATTTCTACTCTTTGTAAAAAGTCATAACAAAGAGCTCTATATTCCCTCATTCTCCCTCCAAAAGCCAATTATGGTTGCTAAATAACCTGTAGAATGACACTGGGTAAATATTTTCAGGTTATCTTATATAATAATCGCATAATATGCTAATTAGACCAGACGTCCTTCTGGATGACCCGCCAGACGAAGCTGGGGCTGCGAGAGCTGAGGCAGAGGTAGCTACTGTGGTGGGCGGAGGCCGAGGCAGAAGCAGAGGCAGCTGTGGCGGCAGTGGGAGCCAAGCCCATTGCATGAATTTCATGCATTGGGCCTCTAGTATTACATAAATTGCTATCAACAATGGCAGGTTAATAAAAAGCATATTATATGTAGAAGAAAAAATCATATTCCATCCTTAGAAATGGCAGGTGAATCATGTTTGTCAATATATAAATTAGTATAATGTTTGCATGAGAACAATCATCTTATCAATAATAGTTACTGGTATTTTACATCAAGTACCTACTTTGTGTTAGCCAGGGTGTCTAGTGCATCATACATACTCTCATTAATCCTTATCGCCTCTGTGTGGGAGATAATTACTTTCCATACTCACAAATAAGTATATTAAGGCTCAGAGAGGTCAATATCCTTGCCAAAGGCCACAGAGATAATTAATGGCAGATCTAGTATTGAAATATTCTTAATCTGATTCTAACAACCTTGCTTTTTAACCATTGTACCATGCTGCTGTTTCCATTTAAAGCATGCTCTTCCACTGCACCCCTGTTCACATGGAGCAACCCAACTAAAGTAAAACCAGTCTCTTCTCTGAATTTTTAAAATGGTTTAGAATTGCAAATTTCCATAGTATGCAAATATCTCCAGATAAACTTCCAGAGAATGCTTTGATTCAGCTGATTTCCCCATGAATACGTATAGAATTTGGTTTAATCATTCAAGTTACTCCATCTTGTAGGAAACAGAAGGGAATCAAACAAATCTGTATATGTATATGTAGATTAAGAGCAAGACAAATACCTAGATTTGTGAAACCATGAGAAAGTGTTTCAAGTTGAGAATAGTATGACTATGAAAACAGGGGCAGGGCTCGAATATGGAAAGTTTACAGTAGATAATATGCCTCTCAGATTGTCATTGCTTTTAGTATCAGCAGGAGAATATGTTATAGGCATGGTATAAACCAGAGCCCATGATTACAAGTTTCAACATTATGATATCAGATTTGGGCAGCCCTAAGCTAAAGATTTGTCAGCTGTTTTCACCATCAAAAATTGGGACTAGACTACAGAGACAAAGTTGAATACATAGTGTGCCTTTTAGGCTGTCAGCAGAATTATAACATTGAGTTTCAATGATTTAGGGGACTAAGAACTGCGGGCCACCCTGTAATATATATTCCAGTGATTGTGACATAATTGCGATTGTGTGTGCTTTTTAGTTTTCAGCAACTTCCTTTGGCCACACTCCTACACTGAATTGTCAGTGTGTTGCTCAGCTCCTAATATTAATAGCACATAATATAATATATTTAATAAAAGTCATGTCAAAATGTTTTTATTGCCGAAACCGGTTTGGCTCAGTGGATAGAGCGTCAGCCTGCGGACTGAAAGGTCCCAGGTTCGATTCCGGTCAAGGGCATGTACCTAGGTTGCGGGCACATCCCCAGTGGGGGGTGTGCAGGAGGCAGCTGATCGATGTTTCTCTCTCATCGATGTTTCTGACTTTCTATCCCTCTCCCTTCTTCTCTGTAAAAAATCAATAAAATATAAAAAAAAATGTTTTTATTTTCTTTTCAAAAGCAATCTCCATTTGCTCAGTGGCCAAGTATTATACTCAAGTCTCCTTTTTAAAATCTTTTCTTTAAGCATTGGATTTAAAACCTGGTGTTCTCAAGGAGATAATCATTTTTACAGAAAAAAAGAGTGAAGATTATGAAGTAAATTTAAAATGCTCCTATTTCCTGTTCTTTAAATTTAAAAAATAATATTATGATATTTATAGTTGATGTGTAAAGGGTTTTGTAAGGCAGCTTTAATGCTGAGGTAGTGCTAATGAAAAAAATTAGGCTACTTCCCATAAAATTTATGGTTTCCTAAACCTAGACATTATATCCATTTAGCATACCCCTTACTCTAGAGAAATTATAAATGAGATGCTTTGTTCGGTGAATTTTTTTGAATAGCTAGTGAATATTGGTATGTGAAAACCTATCATTAACTAGTGGCCCAGTGTACGGATTCATGCACATTGAAAGGAATTAATTAGAAGAAAGATTCGTGTGGTAATTACATCACTGCAAAAAATTACACATCAAAATAGTATATATATCTATAATAATAAAAGGGTATTATGCTAATTAGACCGGATGTCTTCCTGACATCATTCCGGACATCCTTCCTGATGAAACTGGGGCCCGAGGGAAGCCAGCCTGGGTCCTGGTGCCTGTGGGTGGCTGGAGGAGGGAAGCAGCCCAGGTCCTGGGTGCCTGCAGGCAGCCAGAGGAGGGAAGCCCGGGTCCCAGGTGCTGGAGGGAAGCTGATGCTGGCAGCCAGTGGAAGGAAGGCCTACTTTTGCATGAATTTTCATGTATTGGGCCTCTATAAAATTTCACATGTGCGAGTCAACGTTTATTTTTAAATTGCCAGTGTGCATCATATGCACCAGTTGGATGGTTAGATGGACATATGGTCAGTCACTTAGCCTTTTATATATATATAGATAGTCTGAATGAAAAAAAAAGTTATATAATATAATCAATGTTATATGGAGAGCCAGTTTCAAAATAAGAAGCTAAAGGAAATTTTCTAACACCTCTAAGCAACCATATTTCTGTAGTTCTAATAAGCACATATAAAAAAAAAACATAGATCCTTTGCTTTAACATTAACTTGTAGCAAAAGGTCCATGAAGTCTAATCCCTTTAATAAAGAACTTCAGGGGTATTAGATCAAATAAATAGGTCTTTACTAAAAGGCATGCTATTACTTTTCTTAATTTCTTATTGCTTCCTCTCTCCAAGATATAGATTACTCTATTTACATATTCAGTGAACAAATCATCATTTTCTTTATGGTTTGTAGTTTTCATGATAGGGGTAAACCAATAACATTTGACTATCAGAAGCCAAATTTTAGTAGGAAGATACAAATATCATGGAACCATTTTCATTCCTTTCTCATCTACTACCCTTGCCCAGTATTGCCAGGGTGTTTAACATGAAAATCTATACCATGTCTCTCCCCTAGTTAAAGATTTTACTAGTACTTAACTCATTTATTACTCAACCTTTGCTAAGCTCCGACTATATGCTGGACATTGAAACTGCTGCGTATGTAGTCAGGAAGACAAATAAGCAGTTGGTTACAATGTATTCTAAATAAATGCTCTACTAAATTAGTACTCCCAATAAGGCAGTAAAGGATACTATTTGAACATTTGGAAGGGGCTCTTAAAACAACACTCCCCATTTCCTGTAAAACAAAGTCCAAGCACCTTACTGTGGCTTGAAAGCTGTCATGGTCAAGATCCTTTCTGCCTCTGGAGGCTCATTGCCTCACATTTGTGCTCCAGCAACACCAGACAGTTTGTTTTTGTCCCTCCCATATCTTATTGTTTCTGATTTCTTCTCATTTTATCCTATCTGCTTAGAATATTCTACCCCAGATTATTTGCCTGGGAAACACCTGCATTAACTTAACTATAAAGACTTAGCTCAGCCTTGCTGGTGTGGCTCACTGGTTGAGTATCCACCTATGAACCAGGAGGTCACAGTTTGATTCCTGGGCAGGGCACATGCCCGGGTTGTGGGCTTGGACCTCAGTGGGGGGCATTCCGGAGGCAGCCGATCAATGATTCTCTCTCTCCCTCTCCCTTCCTCTCTGAAATCAATACAAATATATATATATTTTAAAAAGACTTAGCTCCGTGGTTTCTGTCTCCCATATGCTTCCTGACTTTCCTCATCCCCTACCACTTTGTACTCCATGTTGAGCTTTCTACTGTCATATATGATAGTACCCACTTTGTTTTTAATGCCTATATTTACATGATTGACTGACTCACTAGACCATCAGTTACATGAGATTAGAAATGGGAACATACTGTCAGTGAGTTAATATTAATGAAGACTTTTTCTGTGCCTATAGCACTGTCATATCCATTACCTCATCAACAACTCTATGAGTCAGGTGGGGCAGGTACCCTCCCCCCACTTCCATTTTACTAATATTAAAAAAAAAGCTGATGTTCAATGCAGTTTAAGTGACTTGCTTCTGTTTGCACAACCAGTAAGTGGACAAGTCAGTTCTTAGAACCCATTCCTGCCTGCTCTTTATTTCAGTGTTCTGGCTGCCATGTCATATTGATGTCCATCACAGAGGTGACTACAGCTTTCATACCAGCACACCACTTTTCACAGCAGACCTTTCAAATCCTATGACAAAATGATAGGAAAAATAAGTAAAGTGGCTAATCACTCCAAATTCATTACTCCATGATAGGAAACTATTTCCTAGGAAACCAAACCTGGGCAATTTTCTCAAAAATCAAATGGAACAAATAGATGGCATATTTAGTTAGTAGAGCTATTCAGTAAGGAACCTGAAATTATTCATTAAGGTATAAAAGAACCCTTCTATTTAACCACCACAACAAAAAAAGCTTGACTAATATACAATACTAAAACTGGGTATATTCAGTTGTAAGACCCTCATATTAAAATAAAAATAGGTTTAAGTAGAAAAGAATAATTGAATTTTAATAAGGCTCTGATGACTCTAACACAAAGGTAGTTTTCTAAGTAAATGATCAATTTAATAACCTGCTAAAAATAAAGTGTGTTTCTTTAATTTTCTTTATAAAAAAAGCCATCATATAGCAATGAATTCAGCCTATATCAGCAAAAATCTGCAGTGGTAGGAGAGAAGAATAAAATACATTCATGCATTTAAAAAAAAAAAGATCTAAACAGGTTCTCTTTTTCTGTGTGACACTTCCCTTCGGCCTCCACATACATGACAAGCACACAACACACACTCACACACACATTTTTAAAATAGCATTTCTTTTTTTAATATATTTTTATTGATTTCAGAGAGGAAGGGAGAGGGAGAGAGAGAGAGAGAGAGAGAGAGAGAGAGAGAGAGAGAGAGAGAGAGAGAGAGAGAGAGAGAGAGACATCAATGATGACAGCTAGGGCAAAACACACATTTTTGACATTCGGGTATTAAGAGAAGTTGTCATGACATATTCGCTTAAGCTGTGTACAATGCAAGGCACAAGTAAAAAGGAAAGCAAGTGTTCTTGTGTGACTTATAGAAAATCAAATTACTTTATAGGCACAGCTTGTAGAAAACTTCCCATGAAAGTGCATGCTTTAGTGCTTGCTCCTTAGCCCATCTTTTTTGGCTTATATGTAGCTTGCTTTTTGAATTGTTTTGTTCTTATTACACCTCTGGAATCTTATGGTTTATTGATGTCAACTTGGACAATTTTGAATTGTTACAGAAAAAATCAAAGCTGACCATAAGAGACCTTTCTGTATTTATACTACATCTGGTTACACCATTGAACAATTTAAATATAAAACTGTTTTCTGTTGGGCATGGAGGTAAATCACCCTTATAGTCCCTTATGATCTTGAGGGTCATCTTCTCTTTCATGACAACTCTAACTTCTTGCCCACAAACCATATTTATTCATGTAGGCCCACTAGGGGATTAGGCATCAGGCACTGTCCCTTTCCTCTATATTTCCATCTGAGGCTTTTACAGACCTCGCAGATGCTAATTCAGATGAATGTTTAAGCACTTACTGAGGAATCAGGTATGCATCCCAAAGCAGGGACAAATTATGAACCAGAAGTTGGGACTTCATATAACTCCCTTCCTTGAACTCTTACCCTGCCTTTTGTTCAAGGGATGGGGTCGGGGAGAAAGGGGGTAAGGGGTTCATCTTATCACATGTGAGACAAAGTCCTTAGAACCTAATATTAATCTGTATACTTATTCTCAATAAGAAAGTAGCAGCTAAAATGTTAATTTCCATGTTAAGTCTCCTCTGGGCCAATGGCTGGATATTTCAAAATCAAAAATGACATAAAAGTAGCTATGGAGACAGTAATGATAGAATCCAGTGTTATTCATCTTATGAAATTACAAGAAACTCATATTAATCAGAGCCTCTGAAGCCTAAGTGCCGTCCCCTCTTTCATTTTGCAACATGCAAAAATATAGTCAACTATCTGACACTCTTTCCTTTATAGTCTCTTGCTTTCTTAGCTGTGAATTAAGCTGATTTGCCTTTTAATATCTGCCAGCAGCCAGCCATTTGTCTTGATCTGTTGCCTGAAAGTGTTTATTGCTGCCTTGCTTTCAGTCCACCCTGAAGATCCTCTCAGCTTTACAAAGTTATGAAGGGTGATAATTCTGACTGGTTCTTAGAATGTGTACTGTCATCAGAATGATGTTTTTGAGTGTCCACTGGATTAATGCTTTGCTAGCAGTTCTTATCTAAATTTTCTGGAGTTTGTAAGAGGAAAATGGGATATCAAAGCCTTGACTTTGTAGAGAACAGGCTAGAATGATGAATCTAATTCAAGTAGTCAGTGTTATCCCATAGACCCTAGAGTAAAGTCCATACATACTTTTACATATCTTTCAAAGTCACTCCCTGATCTGATTTCAATCATCTTTTCCTGTTTTTAGCCCTACAATACCTTAAGCATTATAGATCCCATTCTCGACCCTGCGATCATAGTAATTTTCTTAAGAAATAAATTAATTCATATAATTTTCTTACTCAGAAACTTTCACTAATTTCCTATTGACCTCTGGATGAAGTACAAAATCTAACACATGGCTTAGAAAATCACTCATGCTCTGACACCTGCCCTGTTGTCTAATCCCTGCTATATTCTTTTACCTTTCCATATTGTTCTTCATTTCATAACCTTTATATATTCTTATATTTTGCTTGGGACAATCTTCATTAACTAAACATCATAATACTAATTTACTCATTCTTATAATCTCTTGTTAAATATGATTTTCTCAAAAAGACTTTCTCTGAACACCTACCTAATCTAAAATTTATTTCCTGATATTTATTTCCTGTATGAGAGCACTCAATATAATAATTGTGTTAATTTACTTGTATAAATATCTGATTGTTTGTTTGCTGCACTGTATCATAAATGCCCTGAGAGCAGAGAATCCCCAAAGCTAAGTAGCACAACCTGGCACATATTAGGTAGCCAATAATAATTGATGAATGAATGATTGAATAAGAATACAGAATAAATGAGATCAGCACAAATACAGATATTCTAAAAGGAGAAATGATCCTACGCTCTTGCCAAGTTAAATCCACCCCCCCCCCATATTTTCCTACAAGGTAATATTTTGCTTCCTACTGTTTTTCCTTGAAATTCCCTCATTCTAAATTTCCATTTGTTGGTAATTAATAGTTTTTGTTCTTTCAGCACATATCGCAAATGCCATTGCATAAAGTCTACCCAGTTCCCTAACCAAAATTGATTTCCTCATCATATGCTCCTTGTGTTTATAGTATTTCTTCTTTGCTTCTTCCTTAGAGTAATTATTTATCACATTCTAAAACAGAACATGTTGAAAAGTCTGCATTTTTTTTCTTCTAGACTTTATGCTCCTGGTGAACATGAATCAGTATTGTTAATGCTTATTTCCTACCACATGCAATAAATGCAAAGAGGGAGACTGTGGAAGATAATGACAGTTATCTCCTTAATATACATTTACATTTCCACAAAGAAAACTAGCCTCCTTTAGCTATGTTCAGTCATGTGACCAAGTTCTGACCAATGGGATATAAGTTATAGTTGCAACTTCCAGGTTGTATCATTGAAGGGAACAGGTGTACCTTTGCCTGCTTATTTTCCTTTCTGTTTGACTAGAACACAGTGAGGAGTCATTTGATGTCTTCTCAACCTAGCTGAGAGGGACTGCACTCCAAGAAAGACAGAATAAGGATAAAAAAGCAGTTCAGGGCCTGACACCCTGAAACATCAAGCAAGCATAACTCAGCATTTCATAGAGCAGATCTAAGCTATGAGATCAGACTTTGACATATAGCAGAAAGAAACTTCTATCTATCGAGTTTTGGACTGCTGTTTGTTTCTCAATTCCATGCAGCTGAATAGATATTTCACTAATACAATGTTACTGGCAACTTTCTGGCTTATATACTTTTCAAAGCATAAGCAATTTACCATGATCTACATGAACAGCATTTTTACTGGACACTACAAGTAAACAGATTGCCACCATTTTGCATACCCTTAAATATGTTGGCTTTCTTTTGGTCAGATATATGATTTATGTTGTTGTGCACTCAAAAATAATCATAATTTAAAAAACAAGAGTCATGCATCAGGCCAATCTGCCACTTTTGCAAATAAGCAAGATCACTCGGTATTTGTGAACAACCCTCAACCCTTTCCTTGCTATGTTTTCACTGTGAGATATTTAACTACTTACTACTTTCGAACCTGATTTGCAAAAATAAAAATAGACTTAGGTTTTGACAATGAAATAGAATCATGATATATTACCAAGAAACCCTCTTCATAGTTTCTGTTTGAAATTCTCTTTCTTTGTAGTATCTTCATCTGGTTTTAGAATTAGGCTCATGCTGGCCTCATAAAAAGAGCTTGGAAATGTTCCTTCCTCTTGGAATAGTTTGAGGAGGAAAGGTGTTAGTTCTTCTTTGAATGTTTGGTAAAACTACTCTGTGAAGCCGTCCAGACCAGGGTTTTGTTTGCTGGGAGTTTTTTGATGACTGCTTCAATTTCATCAGTTGTTATCAGCCTATTCAGGTTTTCTGATTCTTCCTGATTGAATTTTAGAAGATTGTATTTTTCTAGGAATTTGTCCATTTCATCCTGGTTGTCCAGCCTGATGAAATATAACTGTTCATAGTATTTTTTTATAATCCACTAAAGGCCCAGTGCACAAAATTCGTGCACTGGAGGGGGGGTGTCCCTCAGCCCAGCCTGCACCTTCTCCAATCTGGGACCCCTCAGGGGATGTCCAAATGTCGGTTTAGGCCCGATCCCACTGAACCAGCAGTCAGACATCACTCTCACAATCCGGGACTGCTGGCTTCCAACCACTTGCCTGCCTGCCTGCTTGATTACCCCTAACCACTTCTGCCTGCCAGCCTGATCACCCCCTAACCACACCCCTTCCAGCCTGATTGATGCCTAACTGCTCCCCTGCTGGCCCGATTGTCCCCAACTGCCCTCCCCTGCTGGCCTAGTTGCCCTTAACTGCCCTCCCCTACAGGCCTGGTCCCCCCTAACTTCTTTCTCCTGCAGGCCTAGTTCCCCGCAACTGCCCTTCCTCCCCTGCAGGCCCAGTTGTCCCAACCTGCCTCCCCCTGCAAGCCTGATCACCTGCAGCTGCCCTCCCCTGCTGACCATCTTGTGGTGGCCATCTTGTGACCACATGGGGGCAGCCATCTTGTGCAAGGGCATGACTGTCAATTTGCATATTACCTATTTATTATATAGGACTAGAGGCCCGGTGCATGAAATTCATGCATGGGGGATCCCCTCAGCCCAGCCTGCACCCTCTCCAATCCGGGATGCCTCTCACAATCCTGGACCACTGGATCCTAATTGCTCACCTTCCTGCCTGCCTGGTTGTCCCTAACTGCCTCTCTGACACCCTAATCGCCCCTCACTACCTCTGCATGCTGGCCTGGTCACTCCTAACTGCCACCCCTGCCAGC